>OZ007523.1:4991342-5623028 GCA_963931895.1 Eupithecia pulchellata
GCTCATCAGTATAGTCAGTATATCAGAACTAACTAAATGATGTTGTGTGGTAAAATTAGAAAAAGGTGTCAATTTCGAGCAACATGTATTTTTTTACTTTACGCAAGAACAAATTATAACTCGCTATGTTTTACTTATTTGCATCAGCAAGCATCAAGACAAGCTTGATAAGCGACCATGCTCCACAGTCCTCAATAAACAATACCCACCTAATCAGTTCCTAACAATATTAACCCTTGCTGCGGTAAAGCACCATTTCGTACCACTATATAGTGGTCTGACAGCTCTAGTGAAGTTTTAAGTTTACTTGTGGTCAAGCCATTAGAGGAAGGATGTTTGTGTAGTGCCCTCCAGCGTCTGTGTACTTGCAATATATCGCTCTAGCTCTTATTGCAGCCGAGATTATTTAAACGGAGGCAGGGTCGTAATTTTCAGGCTCTTAGACTGCATTTTGACAGAATGCAAGAACCTTTTATAAATAAACCTTTGTCCAGGCGTAAGTTTCACAACAAATAGTATTAATGCTTATTTTTAAAATACGAAAATCAAAAGTCAACGCTTTATATCAGTATGACCGTACAACATTCGGTCACAGGAAAGTTTTGAGTCGTCATATCGAGACGTTCAATTTGTATCAAGTCCCTGAGTGTCTTGAATACTAGAGTGAATAGGTCTATTCTAAAGCTTCATGATAAACCGTCGGCCACATCTTGAATTTTCATCAGGTAAGTGAGATCGGCACGAAATGGAGGTCTGATGTGAAAAAAAAATAAAGAATATTACAGGTTGATGTACAGAGCAATGTAACTAAAAAATAACTTTTACTTACAAAATTTAACGTCTCGACAGCGATGAGTAACCGATTCTATTGTTATGATGTTTTGGAAACTGCATAAATATTTAATATACATACGACAGGACCTGTCGTATGTATATTAAATATTTATGCAACTACTTCTTATGAAACTACTCTTGTTAAAAAGGTACAAAGTTTTCTCTGCCGTGTTTTTATTATTATTTGTAAGTATAAAACTCCATAATTCATTTATAATTCGTGTTGTGTATCATTTTATTAGTAAAACATCTATCTCGTAGAGCATACAGTTCAATATAAAATAGAAATATTATGATATACAAGATTCTAAACTTTTATTCATTAATAATAAAAAGAAGTTATTCGCAATATTTCTAGAAATTTAAATATAATTTAAATAAAACAGCATCATTAATATATACATCCTGTAAGAATTTGAATAATATGACAGCCTTGTAATTAAAAAACTATTTATTATATTATTGATTTTCTTGCTTAATATTAAAGATAAATTTATATAATATCCCATAGTAAGAAAAAAATAATAATATCCACACGGAGAAAGTATTTATTCCTAATTTACTAAACATACTCCGAGTTACAAAACTTTGAAAGCGTTTTCCCAAAAAACGTGTTTTTTGAATTACTTCTCTTTATTTTTATACGTGCGAGGTTATTTACAATACTTACTTTTGTAACAAAACTTGTTTGCATATCATATCATGCACAGTCACCTGCTTTCGGTGTGTCCTGCAATGATCCTGACAACACTATTTCAGAGCAGTAGAAGAGTTTGTACTTTGCAGATGTAACTTACTGTGATTTAAACCTTACCATTTTTCAACAAACAATACAAACAGTCTCAATTTTCTAGATGAATTGATAAATATTTTATTGGTTGATACCTACATACATAACACGACTGTTCTAGGGGATATTTCAGTAAACTAATCACTTTACTCACTTTCCTATAACATGACAAAAAACATAACACATTTTGGCATTTTACTTTAGTTGAAAGAAACTACAGAAGAATACACAGAAAAAGTGTCAAGATGAAACTAAAACATCTCTCTAAGTAAATAGCACAGCACATTATTTCGTCGTAGGACTCTACGTGATGATACTGCGATGATATCATTAACATAGTAAAGCGATTCTTTAGCAGAATTGGCCCCGAGCTGTCCATATGTTGGCCGACTCATGACAAGCCTAGGCTTGTACTGGCCTATAAATCTGTTATCACGTTGGCCGAGTCATAACAAATCTAAGCTTGGCCATTATATCTATTACCATCAAAATCATTTACGATGACACGACAAACATGCCAACGTCGCAACCGGCGTAAGAATCCCCTAACACAGTATGCATCATCAACGGGGAATATCGTAGGGGAAGGGAACGTTCCCATATTGTCAATGATTCCCCGGTATGTACCAGATTAAGCTTAAGCCTAAACTTGCCTTTTTGAATTTTAAACTAACATTGCGGTCACCATTCCAGCTGGATAATGGCAAAACCGTGTTTGAGGGAGGTATTTGTAGCAGACGTTTGTATGTCATGCCTATTAATGCTGATAAGGATCAAGGATCGGATGCGAACGGGCCATTTACACTTACACAAATTCCTGTCTTCCTGTTCTAATCATAAAATAGAAAATAAAACCTTTATTAACTCAGTAAATTACAAGTAAATTATCAATTTATAACCAGGGTCCTTAGCCAACCGGCATTCGCTATGAAGCGATTCGATTTTGAAAATTCTTATCGCTCTAGCGATGGCAACCTTCAAATGGATTAAACGTCAAGATTTTTGGTAGGCAATGTACGAATATTTTGATTTCACCAAACCGATTGACAACATCGAACGATCACTTCCATCAAATTCCTAGCCAAGTGGCAGTTTTGAGAAGCGACTTCACGTAGTTGTCTATTCTCTTGATGGATACACTAGCGAACGCTAAGACCCTGTAGAAAACGAATCGAAACGGCGATTTCATAAACAGCTGTTGGAATTACGTCAAAATTTTAAGTAGCCTTGCGCTAGCGTGGATGTAGCATTCACGATCGCACCCTTGTTTCCCTGTGTCCACGAGGGATTAAAAATATACTTAACAACGAAAAAAACAAGATAAAGCTTTTGCATATGATCGGCAAAAATTCACACATTTGGCTTCTAAGGGCGAGAGTCGAAAGAAATTACAATACAAACTAAAACGTCTATTGTCAAAATGCAAAATAGTTTTGAATTTCTGTTATTTACTCCAATATTACCGAGATGATACGAGTGTCGTAAAATATGTATTTTCTCCTAATTATTTATTTCTTCATGATTTTAAGAACTTGTTGAAAATAATTAAATAATATAATTATATAGCTCAAAACCATTGTTATTTTCTTTCTATTGATTTTAATTACACAATAAACACTGCCATAAGTATTTCAAAAGATTGGGTAAACTTCCAAATCGAAACAATTTTTTTGTTATGTATCACGCATGGATTTATGAAAAGTACGGATAGAATCCTGTCAAATCAAACTTGAATCTTAGCAATGGCGGAATGACATTGAGTGTCAGTGTATAGAGAGTTGCCAACAGAAGAAAAAATTACCCATAATTTTTATAAATATTCTTCCTAATAATTGTTCACTTATTAATATGAAAACGTGTAAAACTTCTTAGACAGAGATTATGATTGATAGTTTTAAGATCAACAAGTTAATTACAAAATGTTCTCCAAAAATTAAATTTTCATACAATTTTATGGTTGTAACGACTCTATGTTATGTTATGTCTACTGGCAAACTTTAGGTTAACACAGACCAACTACCTACTTATTCCGAATAACATTAAAATTTAATGTACCTTGTAATGTCCCAAACTTGGGACAAAAGTACCAGAAAAAAAAATTGTTGTAAGGAAGTCTCCGATTCTTTTCACTATTCCTTGAAGTTTAGGTAAATAAGTCCTACCTATTCCTATCACTGCTTATTAATATGAATATGTAAATTATAATGAATCATTTTAGGTACTGCTTTAGCCACGGTAATCGTGTTTATTAGACCTACTTTTTATAATTTTCAATTTACGCCACCGCTTTATGGTGCTAACTGCAGTGAATTTTATTGTCCCACAAGAACAGAACAGAACACTGTACTTTCCCGGGATTAAATAGTAACCCCTATTTGCTAATCGAAGAAATTTCAACAAAATCTGTTCAGGCCTCTGAGTGTGTGTGCAGAAGTAACAAAGATAAACACATCCAAAGTCTCATTCCATGTCTAATTTTAGTTTGAATAAATTACTCTTTGTGCCTATTAACTGGCTGACAACATTTTCTGCCTGCGGCTTCGCATACGTTGTTCCTATGGAAATGCCTAACCAATATATATATAAAAAAAATATGCTGCAAATGTACATTTGCAGCCATATCTTATGATTGTTACTGGGAAGATCAGTGAAATGTTATGTGAAAAAATATACATTACTCTCATATTCATTGTTTATTGAGACATTATAAATAAAAAATTATGTATACCTACATAATATAATGCCCGCATGCTTTTACATGAAAAATCTTCATGCACACTGCATGCTACACTAGATTTAGTGGGATTCAAATTATTTTAATTATGAGATTCGCGAATTCAATTTAAATTCCAATTTTCGTCACCCGGAAATCTGAAAAAATATTGACTTTGAGTTATGCCCCACGGCTATCGATAATCTCGATATAACATCTGCGTAGCATGATCGTCAGTAAAAGTAACTATTATCAAAATGGGTTCAGCTATTTTGGAGGTTAGCTCAAATAAAAAACAAACATATTTCGAAATTCGTATCCCTAAAGCTAAGTTATTGTATAGATATTACAAACTGAAATTCAATATCCTAATTATATTTCGAATACTTAATACATATTATTTTATAGGTGATAAAGGATGATAAAGAAATGCCTATATACCTGATTCATAATTTAAAATCAATAAAATATGAGAATTAAAACATTTTTAATATCCTCCCACACTTACTGGAAAATTTACATGTTTACATGTTGGCAGCACTGGCGAGATTTTGTGCTTGTAGTTTGATTTAAATGTTGATAATAATTTTGCGTCAAATCGATAAAATAAGTTGGTGATATAAGAAATTTATCTACGAAATGTGATCCGGTGTTTTTTGTTGACAATCCCATTGTGACTTTTGCAACATCTGACCACACAAGACGGCGTTTTCCGTTTATTTTGGTTTGTTTACAATGGGGTTCATCAGTTGGTGTCTATAGCCGTAATGGCGATGGCCAGCATACTATTTGATTGATTGGCATGCTTGCTTGATTGGAGTGCTTCATTTTATTTTGTTCTGATACTCCTTCCGTTTGTTTACAGAAATTCTATCTGAAGTTATAGGTAACAACCTACTTGGCTTGGTACTCCTTTTTATTTGACCCGTCATTTCATGAACGGTGAACGGACGAAATAAGCGAATGATTGAGTTCGATAACTATAGACTACAGACCGTACACCATAAGTTGTCCTGCCTCAGGAATTGGCAGCATTATATTGGCAGCACGATATTGCCAACATTATGAATCTTTTACCCCATTATGTAAACGTGTGTTTATGTTTTAATTTCATATTTGTATATAAATATATAAGTAGTTAGGACTAGGAAAGTTTTAAATTATGAAACAATAAAAATTTTAAATTATTTATTGAAATTGTTCTGACACTAATTATGGTCAAAAGGAACATAAATAAACAACACAAAAAATTCTTATAAATCGAAATCTTCAAGATCCACGACGATTTTCAGCAGAATTGACTTGTTGCAGGCAGCAATAGCTTCGCTTCTTTATATTATGTATTCTACTCGTGGTTTTCTCCGACATGACTGAAAAGACACATAAAATTTGTATTTGTATAATATAAAATTCAAAAATTCAATATTTGTATATATACAAATAAGGGATATCATAACAAGATAAATTAAATAACCTGGATAATTTACTTTTTATTTTATCTTTTTATGTGAGTAGGTAAATCTTATGATCCATTCTAAAGGTATCGTGTATAAAGCTGGTATCCCTATTTTACTTACCAGTTGCATTGATGGTGCAACGCGAGATCGCACTAGATTTAATGGATTTAACTGGGCATGGTCTGCCTTTTCTTCCTCACAAAAGGCACGCACCTTCAACACAATCTCTTTTGCACTGCTTTTGCATGAATAATTCGAAAAATATTAATTAATAACACAAATACGAGCGCAATACTTCAATCAAACTATGACAGTCTAACAACAAAAGATTGACAACCAATTGTGCCAACTTATCGGCATTTAGCGATGCGATCAGACGTATAGACAAGGCGATAGCTACGCAAAGGTTACTTTGTCTACCAATTGAACTTCGCCATCATTTGAGCTATGATGATTGTCGTTGCGATGCGTGATATCGAAGGAATATGTCAAATCCATACATTTTTGTACGTTTCTACCATCGCTTTCGATTCGCAAATGTTACTTTGTCTAGAGCCCCAGTATTAACAATTGAATCATTTGACAACTTGTTAAAAGCTTACTTTACTTACCTTGCAGACTTTTGCAATTTAGATCTGCCTTTATCTCAATCCTTTCAATTGTAAATACTGGTTCTTATTTGATTATTAAATGACCTTAGATGAACGCCATAGATGGCATTATCATATAATGACATATACACTCGCCAAGTTACAAAAATATACGGGTTATTCCCGCTCGTCCCTCTCGTTTCGTCCCCAGAGGGGACGAACGGGAAGTAAACTTCCCGCTGGCCCCGATGGGGACGAACGGGAAATATACTTCCCGTTGGTCCCCAATAAATAATATGAGGATATACTGGGTAGGATATCTGTATTCATAACCGGTAAAGCACTTTACTGTGTCAGAATGACCTTTTAAAGAATACAAGAGAAGTCAATTATAGGAAAACGGGGCTTCATGTTAGATATCATACCGGGTTTTGAGCGGAGCGTTTTGTAACAAAGCTTTTGATATAATTCTGCTTTGAGATAACTTTTAGCTAGTGGGATTGAAACTCCGTTTTTAATACTTAGAAGCTTTTGATGCTGTTGAAGTATTTTGCCAAATATTTGTTTGTAATGTTCTAGTTTAGTTATTTTATGCTCATTGATCATGGGCTACAAAAATAGGATGCACATTGCACATGTATACTTAGTTCCTGGAGTTTTTTGGAGGTTTTTCGCGTCGTGCCACGCGCCCCTTCTGATTGCACCTCAGTGGCTGGGCAGTGAAAGCGTTAATGTTATTAATCTGTTTTGAATGGCATTACTTTTGTTACTTATTTTTGATAGAAGTAGGTTATGAATTAATGACTTTAATATAAATATATAATGACTTTAATATAATTTACTGACTTTAATATAAATATATAATTTTTTTATTTTGCAGACGGTTTTAGAGAGTGGTTTTGGAGGAAATGTTCCCTTGAAAATAAAAAGTTAATACGAAATGATAAATTAAATAATCAATTAATATAGAATTAACAATAGTATTAGAAACTTTAGTGTCCTGTAGTTATAAAAAATTTATAATTACAGGACATTTTTAAAATTTACCTTTTTCTATACTATGTAATATTATAAAGAGGAAAGATTTGATTGTTTGTTAGTTTGTATGTTTGTTTGTTTGTTTGTTTGTTTGTTTGTTTGTTTGTTTGAATTGAATAGGCTCCGAAACTACTGGACCGAGTTAAAAAATTCTTTCACATTAGAATCCTTAATTTTCCGTGATGAACATAGGCTATATAATATTTTCAAAAAAGTTAGGGATCCGCATGAAAAATTCAATAATTGAACCGTGGGCTGTATATTCAACCTCTTTTTCTATTATGGTGCGTCAGAATAGAAAAAGAGGTTGTATAGCGCACGGTGCTTGCTTTTTCTCTACGGCCAGTCAGTTTTGGAATGTCGAGTCAATGTCAAAAACCCCAATGCTGTTAAAAAAAGTAAAGATCCGTATGAAAACTGTGAAACCCATCGTTTTAGTGTGTATAATTTCTGAAATTTTTGTTTAATACCCGTGCGAAGCCGGGGCGGGCCGCTAGTATTAAATAAAAAGGTAAATTTGTAGGTACTCCTACAAAAGGAATATGAGACACTTTAATTATACTATATAGGATAATTATAGTTATTCTGTGCTCTTACGTAAAACCCCTATCAGAACGCTATTCTTTAGCTTAGAACCTAAGAACCCATTCCTAAACCATCCACGCAAGCAATTCCCGCCAATAATCCCCCGGAGAAAGAACAACTTTGCTACGAGCACTTAGCGAGAAAATTAAAAGTCTCTAATCCATCTTGTGCAACTAATCTAGCTCTAAAACTAACTATATGAACCTTTTCCTCTCGGTTCGTCTCTCCATCTTGCGCTCCGGTTAAATAAATCGACTGCTGGTAAAGGTCACCATATACTGACGTAGTAACTTACATCACATCTACTTATTTCACGACCCAATACTCGAACACAACTCAGATTTCAGCAGCGTATTTTTGACACATAAGAATCTATTTATTTTCTTTCTTTTTCGAAAAATGTGTTCAGAATCATAGTCCGATTACTTCCTTTAATTTTTGAATAGTAGTCTATAACACACTTTATGTTCATATAAAAATGACTCCCTATTTCCCTTGGTCACGGTTATCACGCGTGAAAGGCTGAACCAATGTTGCTCTTTTGTAGTTTTAATTAGTGTCAAGAAGGTTTTTATGAAAGGAAAACATAAAAAAACACCAGATCAAATTGATCACGGATAATGTTGTAATTTTGGAGTCTACACACCGAAGTCGGTGGCGACATAGCTTGGTGGGCTAGTGGGATGTTTTGATTATTGTACTCAGCTGACAGTTTTTTTGTCGTCCTGTCGATATTTCATGAACTGCTCGTTTTAGCTAGAATACAAATCGATTTGTATCATTGAAGATTAAAAGAAAAAGATCGCTATCCCAATCATCTACGGTTATTCTATCGCTGAATGGTCCCTTTACTTCACTATTGACTCTGCCTCATAAGAGGTTGCTGCTGGACCGGCATAACTCCTCATCTAACGAATAACTAATGATATTCCATGTACAAAGAATCTTTGCTGCAATAAAAGCAAAGTATCAGTGGGAAGACAGCCTTATAAAAATACAGTTAGATCTTCACGTCGTGTGCTGAACCCATTTAAGATCCAATTAATTACTTTTCTATCAAATCGACATATCGCCCGATTCAATTATTTTTGTTAGTCAGTTCAATTTCCTGGAAAACTGGCTGGTAAAGGCATGCTTTCATTTCATTTCAGCGACGGAATACAATATTGTGGGTAGTACCTCTGGTACTTCATTGCAATATCATTTGTTGATATCCATTAGCTGTTGAAATATAAAAACGGTTGAGTTTTATTGGGAATGCAATTGATTGCCTACATTGGTGCTATAAAATCTCTTGCATTGGCAAGTCAAAATTTCAAGACTTACTAAGACAAATAAATTTTATGCCATAAATGATTATAAAATACTAGCGGCCCGCCCCGGCTTCGCACGGGTATTAAACAAATAATTCATAAATTATACACACAAAAAGGATGGGTTTCACAGTTTTCATACGGATCTTTACTTTTATAACAGCATAGCATTGGGGTTTTTGACATTGACTCAACATTCCAAAACTGACACTGGCCGTAGAGAAAAAGCAAGCACCGTGCGCTATACAACCTCTTTTTCTATTCTGACGCGCCATAATAGAAAAAGAGGTTGAATATACAGCCCACGGTTCAATTATTGAATTTTTCATGCGGATCCCTAACTTTTTTGAAAATTTTATATAGCCTATGTTCATCACGGAAAATTAAGGATTCTAATGGTGAAAGAATTTTTTAACTCGGTCCAGTAGTTTCGGAGCCTTTTCAATTCAAACAAACAAACAAACAAACAAACAAACAAACAAACAAACAAACAAACATACAAACAATCAAATCTTTCCTCTTTATAATATTAGTATAGAAGAAATAAGGTGTTTTTGAAGAAGATTTTACATAGTTTGATGGTGTGTAATGTTTTGGTTAATAGCAAGAGCGGCGTATATTTTTTAAGCTTTATACTACAAGTACTATCAAACACATTTACAACATTGTAATCAGGCCGTGCGTGCTCAATTGGGTTGGCCCTTTTTATTTCGAAAGTATATCTTGTGTATGATACTGCAATTTTAAATTCATCTGCAATGATACTGCAGTTTTAAAAGTTTGATAGGTACTCAATTTTGCAGGCTAGTGTACCTATATATGTCATACATATTAACATATTCCTTGGTATATAATTATTTGTATTTAAAGTTGTTATCAACATAATTTTTATTCGGCCAAGCTCCCACAACTTTTCATCACTATTAAAGCTAATAAAATTAATAGGGATTTCCCTATTAAATGTCCGTTTTAATTTCAAGCTTGAAAACACAAGCGGAAATTTTTGTGCGCGTCATTTTAAAATTGATTTCACGACAAAAACAATTGCAGGAATCATTTGGCTCTTCCAAAGTTTTAATTGAAGCGCTAATTGGGAGAAAATTTAAGCGATTGCTGCGTTATATTTTGTGCTGGTATCTTTCACTGTGTTATATTTAAAGCTGTGCTACCCGCATTGAAGTACTTTTTTAATTATTTAATCATCTCATGGGAACAGTGCATTTATCTAATACTACTTACTTGTATTTTATTTTAGATAAAAAAGTGCATGCCTATTTTTTAATGGTAGAACATAATGGACGTTAATTTATATTAAGACCTTATTGTATGCACATAGGTATGTTTCTGGCAAATAAATATATTACTATGACTATCCAAGATCAAACATGCATTTATTTTAGTTAAGGCTATACCAGGATATCAAATTCATTCAAATTAAACATATCGCCCAAAGAAATACCTAATAGGATTGCCGTTGTTATATTTTATCGAGCAATAAAGAATTTAGAATTAAGACTGTCTTTTCGTGTTCAAATAATGCTGATTTTCATACCTGTTCCTTTTATACACGGCTTATTGCATACCAGTTCTTACTTTTATAATATTGATATATAAAATCAATATTATAAAGCTAACAACTAGTATAATATATAAATAAATAGTAATAATAAAAATATTTATTATCAAAAATGGGTTTACAAGTAAGTGACTTAGTTTATATTTATTGGTTTCGTACAAACCTATGTACTTGTAGTAAACCTCACAGGGTCAAAGATAATGACACCTCGCTCTAACTACATAAGTTTGCTAACTTGTGTTTAGACGGAGAGTAATATTGTTCTGTGGTTTAGATACGAGGGCTCAAACCTCTGGCTTCTTATCGGTTCACAATCTTACAATGATAATCATGATTGTAGAACTTTAAGAATATTTTAACAGATCATTGCAAAGTAGCAGCAGTAGGAAAGCTGTTTGATATCCCTCGAGAATTTTTGTGTTGAATAAAAACTATAATGTTGCTTGTTCCAACGAGTACTCGTTAATCAGTCCGAGTTGCACTCCACGGTGAAGAATTGAATCTTTTGAAGAGAAAAAATATATTCTAAAAGTCTCAAATAGTTTGAGACGGATGTGGTATAATTGTATTGCTAATTGCGTCTCTATATGAGAACAATACCTGACAAGGCACACGACATTCAAAATAGGCTTACTCCAAAAGGTTCATGATTCTATTCTTCTTTATTTCTTCTCCCATACATGACTTCCCAGTATGTGCGTGAGACTTAACTAGTGTACAATCAGTGACAATAATACTAGAGGGTATTTCTTTATTTAGTGCAGAATCTTCATGACATTATTACATCCAGCTGCATTAATAATAAAAAATATTCCCACTCATATACCTATACGAAATGTTTTAGAACAGTCAACGTAAACAAGGTTTCTGGATTTTCGTTATTTGTATCTTAAATTTGCTGTATCGTGTCGGTACCTATGTTGCAATTAAACTATGAGTAAACAAGATGGTGCTACTAATGTAGTTGAATGAAATAGTTGATAATCCTAGTAAGTCTAGTTTTATTGGAATAAATAGAAAAACTTTTATTTAGACACAGGTACACAGATAAAAAATAATAAAATAAATAAACAAAAACACGTTTAACATGGAGTTAAGTATAATAGGGTGGTAGAAATAATATAAGGTGAATCTGCCTCCATGACCCTGCGCCGAGGGGTTGGCTCAGCGTGTGCTGAACATTTCGTGCTCAGCGCTGTTTTCAGCCGAAGACCTTAATACTAATTGGAGTTACGGGCTAAGCTATAATGTTTTTTTTAAAAGGCATCAGTGTACTTATGGCTGCCGACTGCAAGTTGTTCAGATAAATAAAGGCCCAGCTGCACAGGCGTCAATGTTTACCAAGCGATTCATGTTAAAGGTACGGCTTCACGTTAGAGCGAGGATTTAAAACTTTGGGACACACTCTACCAAAACTGCTTACATTCTTCTTCGTTTCGTATCCTCCATGGCGCACTCATTAAGTGGGTACTTACCTACTTATTGAGTGCGCCATGCCATCAATACCCAAATTATTGTATTGCTATATAATACTGGACAATCTACAGAGCATCATCTAGTTTTAAGATAAACAGAGCTTGTGATATGTGTACTTGATGACTATTAGACATAATAGAATACATTAAACATATTATACTTTTTTTACTGCTGCGTAAAAAAGGATCAGAACTCCTAAAACTTTGTAGATCGTACAAAAATTTGTCACGAGATGGGAATCGGACCCGCAACATCCTGCGTCACAGATGGACCTTCGCTCACCGCGATACCAAGGTCGTCGTATACAACATACAGCAACATGAGCCTTTAAAAGTCCACTGCTGGTCATAGGCCTCCCCTAATCAGCGCCTTAGATGGCAATATTTATCATTTGGGGGTTATTGCTATTGCATTTTCTTAATCCCAACGCTGGGCATGCGGATTGGGGTTCGGTGTAGTTGTTCTGCAGAGGACGCGGCTGCCCGCCCCCCGGAGTGTCTCCCTTAGTCGCGTCTCACGACACCCACGGGAATAGTGGGGGTGGTGAAATTCAATGCCGGCACCACCCGGCAACCTTTTCATAAAATATTCGTAGGTCGTCTTTTGGTATGTACTAAGTACGCCTTTCTACAGTTCTAATCCACTATGCCATCTGTTACCAAGAGTAGAAAACCTAGGCTTGAAAAAAAACAGTAATATACATTTATTCCTCCCTCAGCTCTTGTGTAATTGCTCCCTTAATCTTAGGGCAAGCACCCAACTCTTTGGATTGCACAGCGCTCCGTATCTTCGGTCCTCGCTCAGTATCATCAGTTGGCGTTCAGCCAGGCCGCTCCGTTTGGCTCTGAACCTGCGCTGCCTCATTGCCTGGTTTATGAACTGAAATATTAGTTTCACTTGTTGGCATTTATTCTATTCAAAACCTGCGAATAGCTAACCTGTTGGACTAATGTTTGTTCGAATTGGAACGGCAATTGCGACCCAGTTTAGAGGAAATCGGGAAAGCGATTGTGAATCTGTTTGCTTATAAAGAAGAATATATTATTATATTCATTAGTCATATATTCTAATGAGGTTGTGTTGTGTATTGTCTGTGTTATATTCATTATCTGTTGTCTTGTCTGCTCCACTGTACCATGGTAAGTTTAAATTGATGAACTAAATACTTAAAAAATATGGTTAAATCAATAGGACAACTAATACAATTGTACCATGGGCACATAATAAATGTATAGTATTATTGGTATTATATAGTATTGATATGGATCAGTATTACCCTACCTATAGTTTCTTTGCTACAATCTGCAGTTACCTCTTAATTGTTTCAATACAAGTTATAATTTGGATACTTATTTGTAATCTTTTTTGTTTCTAAAGATTTTACCCTTTTAAAAAATATAGAAAAGGCCAAATATAAATGGACCAAAATCTGAAACATAAATAGAACAAAGTTATACACTACTGCATGCGGGTCAAGCTCCTATGTAAAATTATATACACCTACTCGACCGAGCGCTAGATTCCGAGAATCTAACCGCATCGTTTATCTCCTTGAATAAATAAACTGCACTTATGCTAATGAAGCTCTTGTCAGATGCATAATTTGAGGATGCTTACGGCTCGTCACTACGAAACCTTTGTTAAACAGACCTAGACGTTTACTTCATTCTACAATCCGTGATAATTATGGTAAACAAAAATGAGAAGAGAGAAAAATTATAAAAACTTTAATTATACTAATAACAACTATAGAAAACGACGAGGTCACAATCATGTAACCGTAAAACAAAAATATCAGGGCACAGTTGCACACGTGCCACGAAAAAGTTGCAAATTCACGTTCAAATACGACGAATAAAATTGTTTCAACCTTTTGCGATTCGACATTAGTGTCTTTAAATGTTTTACATTTATTTATGGTGTGCAATAAAGCAATTTAAATAAGAATTTTTTGAAAATTAAATTAAAAATTAGTACTAGTATTTACAACTGACACAATAAAACTAACTGCATCCTGTTGCAAACAATCTACAGGAAGCTCAATTGATTCATATCAATACCTGTCGGAAGCATCCCCAAAACGCTGGCGGCATTGCCTCGCTGCATGGAAATGAACTTCTTGCGCTAGATACTTATGTATCAACTCTAACACATCATATATTTTGGGATTTTTAGCATAGATTGAGAATGACGGAACGGATTCTAAAACCGAGTCGGTAAACACGTAAATAAACTATCACAACCAACAAAATGCCCCAAAACTAAAATAACATAGAAAGGCAAACTTGTTTGTTCAGTCGCATTTTGCGTGTGGTTATCATTTCGTTTTTGTACATTTTGCTTCTAAAGGGAAAAACTCGTTTCAAAGTTTAATGTCATTTACAAAACCTTTCAGCTTGCGAGTTAAATTCAACGCTACACCCTTTATAATGCAAATTCAAATTAGCAACAGTGCATACTGGTTGAATAAACAAGTGGAGACATCATACGAGCTACATAAACTAAGCTCGTAATAACATGGATGCGCAACATTAACGATTGGCGCTCTAAATTTTGTACGCAAATACGCAATTTACACAAAAGCGTCTTTGCGCTATCTATATCTAGGTTCAATAAACCCATTAGTGTGTAGTGCAAGGTAAAATGAAAAAGAAAACAGTAATATAACCAAATCTCAGCTTAAAAATTTCCATATCCCATCATAACCTAATGGAAATTCAAAATAGCAACAGAAGCAGAAGAACAGTTAGCAAAATGGTACCAGTCACAGCGCAAACCCTGGAGGTGTATAATAAAAATGTAAATTGGCATAAAGCAAAGCGACCTGGCACGTTCTGCTAGGCGTTTCCCACTTCAAATTGTCTTGCAGTTCAATATACACTTTGTACTGGTTTGGTAAGGTTCAGTATTCATTATTAAATCGTTAAGTCTGATGCTGAGCGGATAAAGTGGGTGAATAAGATTTCAGCAAACAGCTTATGCATATTGCATCAGCATTGTACTCTAAATGCAGCTAATTAAGAAAAATAAATTAGGTTATTCTTTTCAGTGCATACAGTGACGATGAACTTCTAGGATGAAATGTATAACTAGGTAATATTTTCAAGGCAATTTATACTTGTATTGTCTTACTTTTAATTTCCAGTTTTACAGAGATCGTTTTAAAGCCAGCATTGCATAGAATAAGCCAGCGCTATTATTTCTTCTGTGAGTCAGTTCATGCGGCGAGTTGGCGCAGTAAATTTATTTAACTCTGATTATCTTTGAATAAAGCAGTCTTACGTCACGTGACTTATATTGTTGCTTGCAGTAAAATTTTTGTCGTGATCCGGTTCAGTAGTATTAGGAAATAAAATTATTTATGGCCAAAATAATTGCTCAATGCTGTCTTTAAGCTTTTTCCACTCAACGTTGAACCGTACAATATCGTGAATTAAACATAGAAAAGGTATATTGAGAGCAATCCTGAATTTAACTTTATCAGCGCCGTGATTTAATACACCTTTACCTTACTTGTTAACGAATCGCGAGGGCTTAAAGGGATTTTCCAGCAAAATAAATCAGTCGAACGGCCGTCGTTGCGCGACGATTATACGAATCACTGTTTTATGCCCATCGGCGGTAAACGACGATGTTCATTGTTCGTGTAATATGGTTTCCGATTGAATCAACATTTTTGTCCTGGAACAGTGAGTCCGAAGAATTCCCGGGACTCTCTTTGAAGATAACAATTTAGCTTTTCCCATACAATACTATCCAATACAATCAGGTGCTTAACTGAGAGGCCTGAAACTTAGTTCAAACGAACTTCTACACAAAATGTGGGTAATACCTACCAGCAAGATATTGATTCATTGGACCTAAGGAAACAAACAGGTTATAGCATGCCATGTTTTCTAGGCCAAAAGCTACAAGACCACACCTATCGTGTAAACACTGCTTAGTTATATTTTATTATAAAATTTATTCTCAATAATTTGCTGAGAGAAAGCAGCACACGACAAATACATTAAGAATTTAATCCAAACTTTACGATTTTGAATCATTTGTGAATTCTTTGTTTTATTTCATACCCAAATACGTTTTTTATGTTTTCCTCCAAAGTGATGTCTTAGATATAATGCGAGGTAAAACATAAGGGAAATTTCGATGCGTATGAAAACTTTATGGGAATATTAACTCTCGAAAGCCATAAAAAGGTTTTGGCCTTTATTGAAATCCCGATTACTTTTTCTCGTTTTGATATCATGTCGTAATATTTTAGGTCAAGAGTGCCTTAAATCTGACGGTATGTGAAAAATATTGGCATATTTATTGAGTTCGGAAATCGTGTTTGGAGCCATCTTGGAGCTTCGGTGATCGAATGGGTATATTTATAATCGGATCCTTTAAATATTCTTGAAGTAATTCTAGGAAAAAAGCATACGGCTTTAGTCCTAGAATTAATATAAAAAATATTATTCGTTAAACTGTTTGTGACAAAATTCTCGTGCTGACTTAAAGGTCTAGTAAAAAAATCTGGTTAACAAAGACACATTTTGGCAAATCTGTCATTGAACCACAACACCACCATTGGAATTTCAATGATTCACAAACTAAAATAGCAGTAAAAAATGTTAGTAGGTATCATCACATAACTATTGTATAAATAAATCGACCGCAGCATTATGTACTTACAATAGTACAACTGAGATTAACACACTCAATTAGAGGTTGTGATTCGCATGCAAATATTAACCTGGGTTATTGAATGTGCATTTATTGATTAGCTTTCTAGCCCATCTCTTAATCAACACTATTGCCTTCGAGAATTTTCACACTAACCCCCCTTGTTGTGTTTTTCTTAATTCTTTAATGCACGATAAAATATAGGAATAAACATTAAGATGTAAAAAATTACAAAGGCGAGCTTAACCGTAAAAGAAGTTCTCTTCCAGCAAACCGTACGTACGGTACGTGTGTATAAATGGGATACATGATTTAATTTTACCCTAATTTATTAATTAGAATACTACATAAATAATTTAAACGATACAATATTTTATAAATTTTTGTTTGTGTATATCAAATGTTTTGCTATCAATTTATGGTTGTTCTAGAATTTATAAGAACCCTAAGTGTGTCACTTTACCTATTCAAGGCTTAAATATAATGTAACCTCGCAGTTCTGTCTGATCTGTCTATTGCTTGCGTATTCTCATACAACAGAAAGAGAAAAATATGTGATAAAAAAACCAAATTGGAACTAGTATTTACAATTAAAGCAGTTGAGCTAACTGCAGACTGTTGAAAATAATCTACAGGTAGCTCAACTGATCCAATCATTACCAGTCGGGAGCGTCTCCAAGACTCTGGCTGCATTGCCTCGCTGTATGGTAATGCTGATAGGAAGATATCTGAAAGAAACCGTCGTGAAACTGCATAGGACAGCACGTGCTTTGTGAATACGTAAGTATCTAGGGTGCAAAACTTCTACAATGCGTTTCGTAAATTTAGTTATAAAAGTTATAATATAATCTAATGAGTTAGTTGTGTTTCTTCTCGTGGATTTACATTTATATGACCTGAGTTCATTCAACGCATTGCATATTATAACTATAGTCCTGGAGCTGACGGTATAAAATGGTGATATTATCGACATTGTATATGCAGGAACAATGAAGAGAAATATGAAGAACTTTACTTGTAACCGTGGCTAGTGGCTAGTTGACCGATTCATCACAAGAAGTATTTTTTTTAGTTTTGATTGACTGCCTAATAAAGCCTCATGTAGTACGGGTCGGGGTGTCGCAAAGAGGGTCCCATACATTTTTTTTTTTTTTTTTTTTTTTTAAATTAGTAATATTGTAATAGTTACAAAAGAGATAGCCGAAATTTTCAGGAAAAACTAAAAAAAATATTTATTTTAGACTTAGAAAAATTTTCATCGATTTTGTATGGGGCTGAGACTTAGAAAAATTTTGATCGATGCCTAACTGTCCCCGACGACGAGTGTAAAGAATCGCGTTCGCGATAGCTCCGGCGCTGCGGGAAGTGCAGCCTCTCCGCCATTGCGTAACAAGGGACAGGCACCACTGCTCACCTCCGCAGCTTCGGCTTTTTGGTCGCCTTCGGCGACCAGCCTCAGCCGCTGCGGCTCGCGCGGTGCCTGTCCCTTATTACGGCTGGCGGAGGCTGCACTCCCTTCGCGCCTCCGGCTTATTATATACACTCTAGGGGCGCCACGCACAAGACCACGTGGAGTCGGGGTACTCTGTGTCGGATCCGCCACTCAAATTGAACCTAATCAACTCTTATCGGAATGCTCTGTATCGGTATCTGTATCGGACACAGTTTGAACTCTAGCGCCGAGGTCATAGAACTTTGGGGTCAATCAGCTGAACCAAAGTTGCACCCCTAGTGACCCTCTTTACGATGGCATAAGAAAAAATATATGTTATATATATATAAAAAAATATATCAAAATTTTTCTAAGTCCCAGCCCCATACAAAATCGATGAAAATTTTTCTAAGTGTGGGACCCTTTTTGCGACACCCTAACCCACTTCAACTGCCTTGTCTAAATTAAGTGAGATTAAGACAAGTGACAGACCTTACGTCTGCCGAAAATACTAATATTATAAAGAGGAAAGATTATTTTGTTTGTTTGAATTCAATAGGCTTTGAAACTACTGGATCAATTTGAAAAAATCTTTCATCATTATAATCCTAAACTTTCCCTGATCAACATAGGATATAATAATATTTTCAAAAAAGTTGGGTTCCTCAAGAAAAGTATTATTTTTGTTGAATACCCATGCGAATCCGGGGTGGACCACAAGTTGGTTATATGGTACTTAATACAGTGGAAAGCCCTCAATTGCCTCCCGAACATCAGTAGCATCCAGTCATGAAATTTTTCCACCCGTTGCACAGTAATCGAAATTCGTCGCTACATGTGAACAAGCTGATATTGCGTTGCTTTAATATGCATTTGAGCGATGCCGAGGATGCGAGGATATTAAATATCTTTCGTTTGCCTGGAGTTTGTTTACCGACAGACATTGTATTTTTTCCGACGGAAAATTTGTTTGTTTTGTTAGTTTTGTTGGTAGAGAGAGATAAATAAAAGGAGTAAGAATTGACCCCTTTTATTTAGACTGTAGACAGTAGACTGCTTTCTTCTCTTATATTTTTAACTAGCGACCCGCTCCGGCTTTGCACCGATACAATGCTGTTACAAAAACCTTTCCTTTTAATCATTCTATCTATTTCAAAACAGCATTAAAATCCGTCGCGTAGTATTATAGAAAGCATACCTACATAGGGACAAATAGATAGACAGCAAAAGCGACTTTGTTTTTTACTATGTAGTGATACTTCCACTGTAATTTATTTGTTATTTACTCGTAGTTATAATAACCTAGCTTTCCAGCATTGGATAGCCGTCCACTTGGGCGGCAGCAAGAAATGATGGCCCGACATTACGAGCTACCCTACTGACAAACTACGTACGTAATAAAAATTTCCTGTTTTATTCATTGTAGTTAATTAATTTGATTTTTTTGTGATATGAGCCCTTACTATTATGTTAAGTTGTGTGCCTAATATCAAAGTATATCGTAGACAACATTTTCCATACTATTATTATAGAGGATTACAAGGAATTGGATGACAGAAAAAAATTACGGTAGACCAAAGCTACGATGTAAATTCAACCTTGATGCGCAGATAAGGTGTTCGGATAAAATTTAAAATTATATATAGGTAATCCGAGAAGAGTGTAATAAGGGAAAGTTATAAAAATACCAACTTAGAAAGAAACCTTGAACCAATTCGCATCGCATAACTTTTCTAAGAATGGGAACATCAAGAATGTAAAAATACGCTCTACCCGACGAAAAATAATTATTATTTCATTCTTTATTGACTTATCCGCTGGATGCGAAGTTACTGGGTATTTTGTATTTCGAGAGTTCACTTTTTATAGACAGGATTTGTGTGTCACTTAGCTTCTTTTTAGAGAATTTCCGGGAATTTCTTTTTAATTAAGTAATGCCTTTTCCTTATTTTTTATTATTTCTGGGAAGTATTAATAAACGGAGTTCAACGAATGAAGTCGTGTTTTTATTTGTGCTTTTTATTCATAGCTTTTCCTTCAAACATCGATAAATAAACTTTGTAAATTAGTTTGTTATTTTTTGTAAATAATTTGCGTCGCAGGCAATGGTCCCCCTGCAACACAAGAGTTAGCGGAGATGCCTCGGGACAAATGTTTGTACGATCTGCAGATATTTTGAGGTTGTGTATAATTCCATATACTATAAAGTTGATTGTGATATTATTTAAGTTTTCATACAGATCCCTAAATTTATTGAAAATATTAATACTGATTCTGTAGCAGCACAGTTCAGCATCAGGGATAATGTAGAAATCAAATCGGTCCAGCCCAACTAACACTTAGGCGCTAAGACAAGAGCTATATTAGATGTATAAGAGCGCTAACCAGATCTTACAGTTATTAATAAGTGTTACTATTTGGAGTTAGAGCGCACTATAACTCCTCAATACCCCCGAATTGGGCACACTTTTATATCGCCTTGGGTTATTTAATGGCTGTACAACAGAGTTACAGATTTGGTTGAGAGGTATAATAGAGCTATTAGAGAGCTATAATAGCGAAAACTGAAACTACAAGAGATAAAAACGTGATAAATAAGCGGAAGTTAAGTCCTTTAGTGGTAAAATAGATTAATATAGCGTTTATTAACTCTTTGGGTGCTTAGAGGGCTGCAAATAGGTGAATACTAACTCCTTAAGGGGTACAACAGAACTACAAAGTCACTCACTATGTCTTTAGGTGATTTGAGGGTGGCAAATAGGTGATTATTAACGCGTTGAGTTCTACAATGTATCCACAAGAGCGATATTAAGGTTCTTAAACTTTAACATCAGGATATTCTTTTTTTTATCAACAGAATAATTACTTCTAGTTTAGGCCATTTTAGTACTATTATTATGTTTCCATGGATCCGATGGAGCATGCAGTGCACAGCACATATTTTCCTTTTTCTATAGTTTGTACAATTGTTGTGTACGGCATTCTGAAATTAAAATACAAGTTATTTCATGACGTCACTGAAAAGAGGAGATGAAGGAGGATGAAGGAGATGAATGAGAGGAGAGAGAAAAGATACAGTGAATAAAATATATGCATAAAATTGAATCTCCTATGCCGGCATCCTATCATAAGTACTTATAAGCCTAACACAGAAATCTATATCTGATTTCTAAATAATTGATAAATTTTAAACATAAACATAATATAAAGGACCTTTTTCTTATTTTTGAGTGGTTTTAAAGTAGCAGTATGCGTTACTTTCGCGTTACTGTAAAATAGAAGTGTAATGAATGTCACTCAAAAAGCTACGGACAGACAATACTACGGATCCCTAAATTTGTTTGCCCACCATTTAAAGGTTGCGAATTGATCTGTTATAAAAACAGAAGAAACTATGATTTATATAAAGTATTTTACTTATGCTTCATTATGTGTATTAATTACGACTAGCACGATACTTTAAACTGGAATAAACAATGTTTTATTCGATTCTTCGAAAACTTTTATGTTACTCCATATCTAATACATTGTTTATTTTCAGTAAAGAGACATTAGTCATCGGGCGCTTGAATAATTTGTTAATAATACATACACTTAATCACAATGTACTTACGTTCGCAGTGAAAAATCAACCTCTCCTGTAGTCAATAAGTTGGAACTAAACGATTTCATTTCAGTTTCACAAACGAGGCGCCCTTTTGGATTAATAAATATCTAAACATTTTACGCACACAAAGCTAGAAGTAATTATTCTGTTGATAAAAAAAAGAATATCCTGATGTTAAAGTTTAAGAACCTTAATATCGCTCTTGTGGATACATTGTAGAGCTCAACGCGTTAATAATCACCTATTTGCCACCCTCAAATCACCTAAAGACATAGTGAGTGACTTTGTAGTTCTGTTGTACCCCTTAAGGAGTTAGTATTCACCTATTTGCAGCCCTCTAAGCACCCAAAGAGTTAATAAACGCTATATTAATCTATTTTACCACTAAAGGACTTAACTTCCGCTTATTTATCACGTTTTTATCTCTTGTAGTTTCAGTTTTCGCTATTATAGCTCTCTAATAGCTCTATTATACCTCTCAACCAAATCTGTAACTCTGTTGTACAGCCATTAAATAACCCAAGGCGATATAAAAGTGTGCCCAATTCGGGGGTATAGAGGAGTTATAGTGCGCTCTAACTCCAAATAGTAACACTTATTAATAACTGTAAGATCTGGTTAGCGCTCTTATACATCTAATATAGCTCTTGTCTTAGCGCCTAAGTGTTAGTTGGGTACTATCACTTCGCCATTGCTCTGATATCAACAAGTGAACAAATAAGGGTTACAGAAGAGGTATTGAGATCTATTACTCTACCTAAACCTATACAGAAGTGACATTAGGCACTAGAAGTTCTATGATAGCGAAAAATGTTCCCACTGTTACAACTTTAAGTAATATAAGGGAGTATTGTACCTCTTTAGGTATTTGGTGCTATAATAACCATTGTATAAGTAATTATTGCTTTTGTACAACTTTTAGTTCTTGGCAAGAGTTCGTTAGCGCTTGCATAGCACTTTGGGGGGATGTAGTCAGTGCTTACTTCTTATTTAGATTCTATGGTTGTAAGATTCACTTACAGCTATAAAACAAGATGCTTAGCCTGTATTATAGCGTTACAAATTGCTGCTGTATGTCTTTAACCTTTAAACTCATCTTGTTATTACCCTTAAAACTATGCTGTATAGCTCACAGTGGAATATTTTGTTAGACTACACTCTTATGTTGCCAAAAGTTGTTATTGCTGCTGCTATAGCACCTTTATATCACGTTAAGGTCTAAAATAAGCTCTAATTGACGCCAAATTGTATGTTGGGAGTAGTTTCGGAGCATATTCAATATATAAAAACAATCACGTGTTTCCTCTCTATTATTACGGTAGCGAGGCAATGCAGCCAGCATCTAAGGGACACTTGTGACTGGTATTGATAATGGATCAGTTGAGTTACCTGTAGTTTGTTTGAAACAGTTTGCAGTTAGCTCAAATAATTTTCTTTATTAATAAAGGTTTTTACCTTCCTAAAAAATATTAGTATCGGTATAGACATGTATAAATACGATAATAAGAAGAGTTTATAACTAACTCATTAAGAGTCTAGGAAAGATATTATTTACATAAACTTATTCGATGGAAATCCAATTAATTTCCAGTACAAATAACTTATATCAAAATGTTAACAGTTCTGTATATATTGCTAACATTTCAGGCTAATTGAAAGTAACATGATACCCGCCAACAGATATAAGCTATCAATTTATACAATCAAATCATCATTGCCTCAATAGCCATCAATTCCAAAGAGCAGTTTGCTCAACCGTTTTCATTAAGGTTGCATAACCTTAATGAAAACAGTTGAGCAAACTGCTCTCTCGCAAACAGTCTAGAGGTAGCCGAACTCATCCAAGTCACTGCCGAGAGGCCCAGGCTGTATTGTCATGGAGTGCTGCAAATGCTGCCTTGCGCCAGATCTTAGAGATTCGAGGCCTGGAGCCCTGGAGCATTTTTTTGTGCAAATTTGTTATACAATTCGGTGTAATCGTATTTGAAGACCTTTGTGGCGCGGTGGGCGAAGGTCCGCCTGCGACGCAGGAGTTTACGGGTTCCCGCCTTGGGGCAAATATTTGTTATTTGCCGATATTTTTTCATGGTGTTCTGGTCGTTTTCTATGTATAGTAAAAATATCTATATAAGAAAATCAGTCATCTAGTACCCATAACACAAGCTCTGCTTAACTTGGGGATAGATGATGCTGTGTGGATTGTCCGGCATTATTTATTTATTTATTATATGCCTGAAATAAAAGCATATTATTATTATCGTGCTTGCTATTGCAAGCTATTGCAATATTCTTTGCGTTAAATTTTTCAGCAAGTTGATGGTTTGATAACAACGAAATGGACATTGCGCAAAGAAAAATATCTAGTATGTAGTAGTAGCACACAAAAATGTTTAGAAGTATCATAACTTATTTTCGGATTTGGTTGGAACTGCCGAAATGTTTAAAATGTTGCACAGTCTAGAAGCCTAAGCAGTTTATTTTTCTAAAAAAGCGTAAGAACTCATTTTGCACATTATTCACGCCTTATGTGAGAGCCATTTGCTCTAAAGACGAATGTGGGATTCGCCTATCGCACGCAATCGAGGACTGTAAGCCACTTTAAGTGTTTCCCTAAATCCAACTGCGCAGATCTTTGGATCTTTTCAATGTAATTCAATTTCGTAAAACGCGCCCATTCGCTTTTTTGTGATACGAAACTTAGTTTTATTGTCTTAAATTGCTAGGAATAATCCTAAAAGCTCTGCAACGATTGCAGCGCAAGATTTATTTTATTATATTAGATAATTGAATGAAAAAAAATAAATGATGAACCAGGATGGCTTGAACTAAGATCATTGGTTTTTCAGGTTTACAGGTAAGGAGAAGACGAAATTAGATATTAATTATGACTAAAAGTTGTAAACACGCTGTTTGATTTTAGATATGTACCTACTTTAAGAATTTACAGATATTGAGAAAACACGAAATCAAACATGAATGGCAAAAAGTTGCGTTTAGCAGGCAATAAAAAATAAAATAAAAATATTTAATTAAATAATAACTAAGATCCATATTTTGTTAGTAAAAAATAACATAGCTACTTTAAACTAATGTTAGTAAGAATGACATACAAAAACACAACGAAAACATCATACTATACCTATTACCCTATGTATAAAATATAACCACATAGGAGAGGAGAACCTATCAGCAATAGTTTTCAGGATGCTGTTCGTGCTATCCCGGACTCGGCGCATCAGGGAGGCGGTCTTTTTGCGGAGAATAGCTGAAAAACCATCTACTTGGTATTCCGCAAACATCCCTGACGCACTACAGAAGCGAGGCAGCCCCAAAATCATCCTGAAAACATTGTTATACTTATTGTATAGGCAGGGTCTCCAGCGGTTTTTTGGCATACCGAACCCATAGGTTTCCCGTATAGAAGCATTGGCAATAAGCCTTGAAAAGGGTTATCATCACCTCTTCGCTGCAACGGGAAAACCTACGGATCAACATATTTCCTCGAACCGCCAGAGCCCTGCGCTCCCTCTCTATATCCATATTGTCTTTAAGGTCCTCGGTGACATGATGACCAAGATATTTAACCCTAGAATACTAATATAAATTTACCACAGCTTAATACTAATGATCGCCTGGGAGGCTACTTTTAAAATAAAATCAATTTATTATATTAGTTATTTATTAAATTTTTATAAAGATAACATAAATTAATTGGCAAACCTCTACCTTTTCTAAAATTAAATTGGAAATTCTTTTTTAAAATCAACATTTGTCTTAAAATATGACTTAAATCTTACAACAGCGAACATTTTTTCTCACTCCATAACAGTCTTATATCAGTCTGGTATAAAAAATATACTACTATATCCATACTTTTTTGGCATCAATAATATTATCCAATATGTAAACTTTATAAAACACTAAATTAAACTTAGGGTAACATCACATTTTTGTCTACAGACTAATTTGAAGTCAGCTGCTTATTTTTTGTCACAGGAACTGCAGTTTGGAGATCGATGTTCCAAGCAATAGTTTTTCTTACATTTAGCGCAGTAATAAACAGTCATACGTCGTTTCTTAGCTGGGCAAAAGCTACACATACCTACTTGAGACAGATTCATAAGGATCGTACATACAGAGTCATAAGGATCGACTTCCAGGTTGTCCTCAGTTTCGCTATCGGAGTTCTCATTTACTAAAAAATCGGCAATTTGTGCTTCGTTGAGATTCATCTAAAAAGAAAATAAACATTTGCCAAGTTATAACATGTCTAAATGCTGAAAAAAAAGCAAAAATCAAAACAAGTCACGAAAAATAAACTTACCGTTAATACTAATGATCGCCTCCCAGGCGATCAAGTAGCTTATATTTTGAAAACGGAGAGTCCGCGCCGGGCCCGCGTATGCTCGCCTCTGCGGCGCGGGGAATAATGAAATGGCGCGAAAACACAACTTGAATCGCGGGCGCGTTTTTGAAATAACGGAAAAAAACTGACCGCGCGCGGCCTCTCAGGCGATGATTAGTATTCTAGGGTTAAAGTTTGAAACTTTTTTTATGTTCATGCCATCAAGGCTGATGCTGGGAAAACTTTCGGCATGGTTACCGGGGGCCTTAAAGACAATGTGTTCACATTTCTTTATATTATAACGGAGTCCATGAGAAGCAGCATATTTTGCGCAGACCTTTAGCATTTCCTCGACCGAGCTCGCAGTCGGTCCCAGCAGCACCATGTCATCCGCGTAGCTGATGTTATTCACACAGATACCATCCACGCTACAGCCGACACGCATGCTACTGAGTTCGACTATGAGCTCGTTTATATACAGGTTGAAAAGTGAAGTTGAGCTTACCCCCCCCCCCCCCTGCCTCACTCCGCACTCGAACCTGTACGTCTCAGAAGATGTATTAGACCAGCTGACAAAATTAGACTGATGAAGCATACTTTCCAGCACCTTGGCTATTGTCGTGGCCAGGGAGATCGGGCGATACAGCCAGCATCTTGGGTACACTTCCAACTGGTATTGATGTGGATAAGTTGAGCTACCCGTATTTTGTTTGCAACAGTCTGCAGTTAGCTCAATTGTTTAAATTGTAAATACTAGTTCTAATTTAGTTACATAATTTTTATTTTCTTTGTAAATAGCTGTGAATACGTTTAACAAGTGATACAATCAAGTACATTCAGGTCACTAGCTGTGTAGGTATATAAACATCACCAGCTGTAGATATTTATAAACCTACAGCTGCCTATAGTTTCTGTCTGGAAGGTTAGTCAAATATTTTACAATAGATAGGTTTCCGTTAAACCACATGCGTTTTCTCCGCTCAAGTGGTGGTCTTGCGTCTTGTATACAGTACAAAAATAAAATATTTTTTATTAAATCTTGTTATCAATTGTTTCGCGTAGAGTTTATCTCACATCAAGCTCATCACGTAGAAATGTCGTAGTATAAACTCCGTGGCACGTAGTCCTTATCAAGGCGCCATTGATAGCAAGTTCCAGGAAAGCCTCTTACGCGAAGAACTTTGTTAGATACACGTGGAAAACAATACGAATACAATTTACTGGTAGATTCTTAGTCATAGTTAGATGTAAGTACGAGTTGTATATAATTATTCTGTGGTTAGATGTGAATTCAGTTTCATTATGTAATTCAGTAATTTATTTGTTGTTTGTGAATCAGGTAGTATAATAGTCAGTTTATATGAGGTATGTTATACCTCTGGATTCTACCACTTAGCCGTACAAAATATAATTCCAAACTACATATATTTATTACTCAAATCTTTTTGTAAAATTACTTTATAAATACCTGTGCCATTATTAGTCTTGTAACTTATTGCCCGTAGAAACATGAACCTAAATTACATATTTATATTTCTCAAAATTGATTTGGAAAATCTCTTTGTAATACTTATTATTACTCGTAGCATTGCAGCTTATTGATTATTACGCTATTGATCATGCAATTGTGCTAAAAATATCACTAATACCTGTCTAAAAATACAAATCAGGTCAATAAAAAGTCCAACGATAAAGCGATACGAAAAACACAGATCGTAGAAAAGAAAATATAACCACAATAGTTTCTCTAGAAACGAGCCCTCATTACATCACTAAGCTTGTAAAGCTGCGAAGCAAACGGCGTAAACCTAAAGTTTTATTGCTGGTCGGTTTATTACCGCTATAAAGAGGAGGCCCAAGTCGCTGCTTTACAAATAAACACGAGGCCGCCTTGACTCAGCTGGCAACACTGCCAGATAGATGTATGGGGATCTTGCAAATGGGCTGGGGAACAATTTAATATGGTACGACCGAAGCTGTGTGTAAATCCAACATAACTCTCAGTATTAATTACTACCAATTATTCCCTGTCTTTTGCGAAAGTCTGCAGGCAGATGCTGGATGCCGCAAGCTGAAGACGCGGTGCTATGGCGCTCATTAGGGAAGGCCTACCTAAGTCCAGCTGTGGAATAATATATGCCGATGATGATGATCATTCTGTTCCATTATCACTGACCGCATCAAAATGTTGAGCTCCGAAACTTTAGCTGCGAAATAAATAAATAAAATAATAAATAATAAAAATGTTTATTTACAAAAAGGTTTACAATATTCGTACTAGTCTAATTATTAATCATAATGTACATTTGGTGCGATCATTATCTAGCACAAACATGCTTAAAATAAACCTATTAGGGTCAAAGAAAATTACTTCTTGCTCTCACTAAGTTAGAATAATTTGTATTGAGACACAAGGGCTCTTCCCTCCGGCTACAAATAAGTTTAACCAGCACTAGGTACATCTAGGTTTTTATTTATGAATAGTTGCGAATAAGGAATCCGTGTAATAGGTACTTTATATATTACAACTATATTATGGAATTTAATTACTTAAGAACTACATTTACCAAAAAAATATATCGCATAAAAATAATAATAATAAGAAGCTGAAAAACACTAACCACACACCATATGCAACCAAAACTAAGATTGTACCTCCAACAAGTGCTCTACCTGCGCGTATTCAAGATCTTGCAAGTACCGCGTGACGAGAAGTTTACATTCGAGGCTGGTTTTTTGTTGCAGGTTATTAGTTTTATTAAGATTGTTATAGATGTGAGGCCCTAAGAACTGTGCGTGGCGATGTGCAAACGATGATTTGCATGATTTTGAAAAGAAGACTTTATATTTACGGCGTTTATGGGAAACGTTTAATTGAGGTGAAGCTTTATGTTGTTTTATGATGAGTTGCTGTACGAATACTTTCCTAACCGAGAGTACTTGCAGTTCTTTATAGAGTTCAGTAGTGGGATACTTATAGGGTTTGTTAAAAGCCACCTTTAATACCGCTCTTTGCGCTCTTTCCAGTGGCAAAAGGTGAGATTTTGCTGCACCGCCCCATGACCTAATGCAGTAGAGTATCAGCGATTGACATAGCGCAAAGAAAGTGGATTTCAGTTGACTTTTATTTGCCGCGTGTCTAATAAGCTTAAAAACAGCTATTAACTTACGTACTCTGGTAGTGACAGCTCTTATGTGATTTTCGTATGTCATGTGTTGGTCGATAGTAACTCCAAGGTATTTAATAATAGAGACTCTTTCTAAGGTTAGACAATTGCAGTTATGACTTGGTAAGTAGAGGCATTGGTTAGAATGAGCTTTTAGGTTAAGATCCATCTGCGGTTGACCTGGTTTGCGAAGAGAGAAGGTAACTAATTTAGTTTTTGTAAAATAGTGCTTAGCGCAGCCTTTTACAACACTGTTGCAAAGATTATCGTAGGTATGGGAATGCATTAAATATGGAATACAACTATGTAAACATTTAGAATTATTGAAGGAAATCAATAAAACCTTCTTTGCAAACAAAATAGGGAATAAGTACTTTTTGCAACAATCTCGCAACACTGGCAACACTGGGTGGTAATTGCGTATGTGAGCGCTCCGAAAACTAAATAAAAACGCCTTAGGCCACGAACGTTTATTCGCCCCAAACGGCTGCCTGAATTATTACTCCTATTACTTTTGTTTAGCAAAAGAGTTGAAGTTTCGCAACTAATTTTATAAGACTTGTCTGGCTTCGAATGCGAAGTAGGGAAACTTTTGTAATATCACCTGTAGTTATTATTTATTCAGTTGTTTGGTTTCGTTTGCGTCTGATTTTATTTGGTTTTGTTTTTGTCTGTTAATTTTTTTCCACCCACGACTTGACTAAAATTGACAAAAAAACCAGATACCCACAATAAATTTCCTACCATAATTTTTTGGTTTTAACTCAAAGAACAACGCGATGGAAACGTAGAGGAAAATAAAACAAAAGGTACGCGATAAATAGTTTCGAAAGGTCCTCCTCCCAAGCTGGATAACGATGCGCGAAAGACTGCTGGCAGACGCTGGATGCAACAAGCTGAAAGACAGGTCGCTTTGGCGCTCATTAGGCTGCCTGCTGAAGTATAGGCTGATGATGACGATGATAATAGTCTTCAATGAATACATTTTCTTCTCTTCGTTCTTATATTGCTTAACTTGCCTTGCCAATGCCTGCCCCAGAGCTGTTGTGTCATATTGCTGCTTAACAGGCAGAATGGTTAAGGGCCGCGGTAGTTTTAATACTCCCGTGGTTCGCCAAAAATTGGCGAGGATCACCGGAGGGGTTTTAGTGGGTATTACGTCCTTCACAGGGCATCGATTCCCCATATATATATTTCATGCGGATCTCTAACTTTTTTGAAAATATTATATAGCCTATGTTCATCCGGGAAAATTTAGGAATCTAATGGTGAAAGAATTTTTCAAATCGGTCCAGTAGTTTCGGAGCCTATTCAATTCAAACAAAGAAACAAACATACAAACAAACAATCAATCAAATCTTTACTCATTATAATATTAGTATAGATAACTTCACGATTTGGCATGAATATAAATTGCATCCTGGGGCAGATCTATACCACCTTTATAAAGGTAAAATCACAGGCGTTCTTGCACCATTACAATTTTCTAAATGTGACATATTATTTTCCCTCTAAGAATAACTTTAAAAAGAAACTTCTGTCCTGTCTTAGTATGATTTTATGTTGTAATTAATTTATGCTAGATTTGTTTTTTAATCAATATTACCTACTAAGAGCTGTTTATCAAATTAACCTCTGTAATGTTGTTATATTTTTTGTAAATATTGTTTCTTTTAATGGCTTCTTGATTGGTGTATACAACAAATCTATATGTACTGTTAATTTCAAGAATACCGTATACTGTTTGTGTTTTCATAAGAAAAATAAAACCGTAAAGCGGTCATCGCTCATCACAGGCGATTTCACAGAGGCGGCACGAAACACCCTATACATCACGACACATCCGGCGTTTGAGAGGTTAGCGTCGAGTCGACATGGCTCCACACCGGAGCTTCGCGCCGACTACTAAATAGCCTGTCGAATATCTATGTAGTGATGATCACTTATCTGGTAGCCTATCAGCTTAAAGAAAATGTCTGCATGCGCCAGCCATATTAATTAATAGAAGTAGATTTATAATCAAAAAAATACCTGTGGTGTATATTTGAGAGGTACACGATGTGGGTTTCTGTATTATGTATGAGTTATTCCTGTTACAGTTCATGAAGTACGCACTAGTAATTGAGATTGAAATTGGGATCAAATAACAGCCGTAGTTCATAGAAATGTAAGTAGTGCTAGCACAAATGACGAAAAAAGTCGTAAACTTTAGTACTAAAGTTAACGACTTTTTTCCGTCCGTTCCACCTAGTTACATTGTAGTTACATTGATGTAACCGTGGCTTTTTTAAGTTCTTAATAATAATTGGTATATCTCCTGATCATAGGTTCAACGCAAAGCAAATTACAATGCCATCTTCCATTTGCTTTAGTATTTTATTATATTATCGTTCGTTAAAAACCGTGTTTTCATTAAGTAAGTTCATTAAGACGTTGGTTGCCTTGAGCATGAAACTACTAGGAGTACATGACTCACGAGAGCTAACAAATATATCTTTTGAACCTACGATGGTACCTATCTACGGTGTAACTAGGTGGAACAAAAAAGTCTCATTAGTTACGTTAAAGTTACATTTTTAAATAATGTAACTACTTGGAATAAAAATGTCCAGCTGGTTACATCAATGTAACTACAATGTAACTAGGTGGAACGGACGCTTTTTTCGTCATTTGTGTAGTAACATTACTTGAGATAGGGAAACTGCCAGCGATGAGTTTGACTTCTAATTTCCATAGTTTTCCCTCACATGGCTTTAGTTAGTAGTGGATAGATCCGATTCTACGAATAGGTTACTATACCTACTACGCACCTATTTCAACTGTTGAAAAACACACAAAGCTTCCTAAAGAGTTCACAGGTTGAACAGAATGCTGGCTTTTCAACATCGCCATAGCATTGCCATCCAACGTGACAGTGCTTCCAGCATTCTGTGAACTCTGCCCGCAACAGATAAGTTGCTGGCTCTGTATTATTGTAGACCCTTGTCACTTTATGGCCCAAGGGAGATTAAAATGCTAGATCCATACCGCAACGTCAGACCGCGGGAATAAGCGTTAACTTGACCTTTTGAAAAGGTACCATTTTAGTTGCCTCAGTCATTTTTATTTTTAGGGTTCCGGATCAATTCAGACGACACCTTAAAGGATCTTTTGGAATATTTTATCTCTCGTTTTTCTCAACCGAACGAAAATAGTTTTTCAACATAGTAAAATGTCATTATTTGTGTTTCTACCTGACTGGGTGAATGCTGTGACTAATGAGATTATTATCCATGTATGTAATGTGTGTGCATGTTCGTGCTTGAGAGACGTGGCGCGTGGGCAGATTTTGGTGATTCTTCACATGCCACGACTTTTACGAAAATTCAATATGGCGATTACCTCTACATTTATTTGCCAAATATTATTAGGGTTACTTCTTATCTAACCTGGATTTTTAAGTAAAATATACAGGGTGTTTGTGTAAACAGTGTTATCCTTAAAACCAGAGGTTTTGTCTATTTTTTGACGACCTTTGTGGCGCGGTGGGCGAAGATCAGCCTGTGGCGCAGTAGGTTGCGGGTTCGATTCCCGCCTCGGGACAAATGTTTGTAAGATCTGCAAATATTTGTTTCGGGTGTTCTGGTCGTTTTCTATGTATAATAAAAAAATATCTTTCGAAGTATAGTAATTTTGTATTAAGTATTTATGTCTGTCATCTAGTACCCACAACACAATCTCTGCTTAGCGTGGGGCTAGATGATGCTGTGTGGATTGTCCCGCATTATTTATTTCTACTTTCCACTGGTAGGTACTTTTATTTGCCAAATATTATAAGGGTTACGTGATTACTTCTTATCTTACCTGGATTTTAAGTTAATACAGGGTGTCTGTGTAAACAGTGTCATCCTTAAAACCAGAGGTTTTGTCTATTTTTTGACGACCTTTAATTTACATAATTTATTTCTTTCGAAGGTTGCCTGTCTTATCGCTTCTAGGCGATAAGGCCGCCCATTGTACTTGTCTTTTTGTTATTATGTTCTTTTTCTGGTGTTATAAATAAAGTATTTTGTTATTGTATTGTTTAATTTCATGATTTTACTTTTGTCATACTTACTACTCGACTTAACGACTTAACCTTTATATAAATGCCCATAGAGTATGTAAAATTAACAGAAAAATGATTATCGTAAACTCCTTACAAATATTACAATTTCTCTAATTTATGGGGTAAATGTTGTTAGCTTGCAACATTATTTGTGCGCTTGTGTGCGTGTCGGCTAATGTAATCACGAGCCGCTTACGCACACATTGGTTGTTTTGTGGCTTCAACTTCGAGCGAAATTTTTGTGTGAAATTATCACTCTACGTCTTATTACTCTAAGCGAGGCATTATATAGGTATTTGTAAATTGGGTATCCCTTATTATTTTCAATTTAAGATACAGGATTACCATTTAGAATGCAGGATGATAATAAAAATTTAGTTTGACAATAACGAGAGTTAATTTTAATCAAACAATTGTTTGAATTTTTTGACGATAGTCTTTTTCTGTCAAGCTGAAATTTTGCAAAAACGTACGTCTAGGTCTGATAAAATAAGTAGCCGATATTAGCATATCATCTACCTATTATCCCAGAAAAACGTGTGCGAAACCGAGGGAGGAAGCTAGTATAAATATTATAATCGGCTTACTACCAGGGCGCCTATTAAGGTTGAAAACAGTAAATCCGCGCTTGCTGCCAAATTGTTGTTAATAACGGTTTCAGTCGAGCCACATTATTATTCTGACCACAATGGTTACAACGGATAATAATGTTTGATTTTAATTAGACTTACCGACTAAAATGTTAAATGAAATTTATGTTAAATACCCACGAGCTAAAGATATATACTAAATAAAACTAAAGTTTTTGTATTGTCTTACAATTATTTTCAATCGAGACTGAATTTTGCAGTTTTAAATTGACTTTGAATTTTATTTTTGAATGCTTCCGACTCATACCTTACCTACAAGACTTGACCGCTGCTTGGATCATGTCATGCTTCGAGCGACAAACTCAGCCAATACTTTAGTCCTTGATTCTTGTATTACAGATCATGCCCCAATTCTAGTAAGTTATGATTTCAAAGAGGTTCTGTTAGATGGTAAACGATCCGTTAACTTAATTGACCTGCCTGCTGCAGTTTCAGCCATAGAAAAAGCAGATTTCTCAGAGGTTCTTTCATCGACAGATCCGAATACTGCTATTGATTCATTAGTTGAAGTTCTCGCATCAATAGTTAAAAATCACACTAAAACCAGAGAAGTTTCCAGACGTAAAAGAATATTTAAGCCCTGGATCACTCCAGGCATCTTGAGATGCATTCGCAATAAAGACAACTTGTATCGCAATCACAAAAATCAACCTAATAATGAAATACTTAAAATCACATTCACACGCTACAGAAATTTTTGCAATAATTTAGTAAAAAATCTTAAAACAGAGTACGAGCGCCAAGAGTTTATCCTAGCAAAAAAAGAACCGAAAACCACTTGGAAGATTATTAAGAAAATGTCTAACATCCCAAACAAGCAAACATCATCGACAGAGCTTTTAAAACTAGCCGTCTCACCTTCTGATTCTGTAAATATTGTTACTAAATATTTTGCAAGCATTGGCAAATCCCTTGCAGAGGATATTCTTAAATCAGATTTTCACGAACGTGCCTCAGCTGTTAACAGTTCTTCTTTATCTCAACCCCCCGTATCTTCTATGGCTCTGTTCAGTATTGAGCACTTAGAACTAGAGCGAATTATTACTAATATTAAAGACAACTGCGCCGTCGGTTGGGATGGTATCCCAAATACAGTTATTAAATCTGCCCGCCATGTTCTGATACCAATCTTAGTTCATGTTTTCAACAACTGTTTAATTCAAGGTGTCTTTCCCAAAGCCTTCAAAAAGGCGATTGTCCATCCTATTTTCAAGTCTGGGGATAGAAACAATACATCTAACTATAGGCCCATATCTGTCCTTACAGTTTTATCAAAAATCTTTGAAAAAATAATTAATGGTAGGCTTATTAATTTCTTAAATATAAATGATTTCTTGTCTCCCAATCAGTATGGTTTCAGGCGGGGTAAGTCAACGGAGGATGCTGTTCTGGAACTGACAAATAATATCGCTGATAACTTCAATGACCGATATAAAACCATTGGTATTTTCATCGACCTCTCTAAAGCCTTTGATACTGTTTCTATCCCTTTACTTCTGTCAAAGTTGGAGGCCATGGGCATTCGTGGAACAGTTCTAGAACTTTTTAATAGCTACCTGACTCTACGTTCACAGTGTGTTACTATTGATGGACATCTTAGCGGCGATGAAGCGGTTTGTTGTGGTGTTCCTGATTTACGTTAATGACCTGTGCGATCTCCGTCTCCCAAATTGCACAATCTTAACCTACGCTGATGACACAGCCTTAATCGTCCGGGGTAAAACTTGGGAAGAGGCTTATGAGGCTGCAGTTTCCTCGCTACGTAAAGTCATGATCTGGATGTCAGCTAACCTTCTTACACTAAATGTCAATAAAACAAAATTTATAACCTTCTCGCTCAATTCGTCTGGCCAACCGCTCTCCATCACTAGGTTACCCGCCCATACCTGCGTACCTGCAGATTCATGTGACTGTCAATTTGTCACTAAAGTAACTTCTATCAAATACTTGGGGGTCATGATTGACGGTTATTTGTCTTGGGACGATCACATAACACAAACAGTAAAAAAGGTGAGGAAATTAATCTACGTTTTCAAAAACCTGAGACACTCAGCTGACTTTCAATGTCTCAAAATGGTTTATTTCGCCCTCGGACAGTCAATAATATCGTACTGTATAACATCTTGGGATGGAGCTTCCAAGACGCGCCTTATACGGTTGGAAAGGGCTCAAAGAGCAGTTCTAAAGGTGCTAAGCTGCAAACCTAGACTGTTCCCTACGATTGACCTATACTCACTCTGTCAAGTCCACACTGTCCGACAACTGTTTATTCTTAACACCCTATTACGTAAACATAGCCAAGTGCCATACGACCCTATGCCAAGCAGGACTAAGCGACGCTTCCACAGAGTCTGTGAAACAGTTTCACACAGGACTGCTACAGCCAGTCGATAGTATCCCTACATTAGCTCGTTGCTTTATAATATAGTTAATAAAAAACTTAACATATTTCCCTTATCTCTCCGAAATTGTAAACTTAAAATATCTTAACCCTTTCATATGACGATACTGAACTCCTTATAGCGAAAATAAAATAATTATATCTATCTTAATTGCACAAATTTTTTCTTATTATTCTGATAAAAACACATAGACAATTTAATCTATACTAATATTATAAAGAGGAAAGATTTGATTGTTTGTATGTTTGTTTGTTTGTTTGTTTGTTTGTTTGTTTGTTTGTTTGAATTGAATAGGCTCCGAAACTACTGGACCGAGTTAAAAAATTCTTTCACCATTAGAATCCTTAATTTTCCGTGATGAACATAGGCTATATAATATTTTCAAAAAAGTTAGGGATCCGCATGAAAAATTCAATAATTGAACCGTGGGCTGTATATTCAACCTCTTTTTCTATTATGGCGCGTTAGAATAGAAAAAGAGGTTGTATAGCGCACGGTGCTTGCTTTTTCTCTACGACCAGTGTCAGTTTTGGAATGTCGAGTCAATGTCAAAAACCCCAATGCTGTTAAAAAAAGTAAAGATCCGTATAAAAACTGTGAATTCCATCGTTTTAGTGTGTATAATTTCTGAAATTTTTGTTTAATACCCGTGCGAAGCCGGGGCGGGCCGCTAGTTTATTATATTTGTACTAAATTTGAATTTTACGTACTCTCCAACTCTGTTACCCTCAGTAACTGGTACCAATTCGTTGCCCTGACTCTTATGAGACAGGTGTCCTCGAAGGTACCTATCTACTTAGATTATTCCTTATAAACTTATTTCATTTATTTTTTACACCACCACAGTCACAGCATAGTGTTATAATATTAGTCTTATGTCTTATGTAAATTTCAATTTAATTATGTACCTTTATTAACTAACTATAATATGTATTAACTAAACTTAACATAAGAATAACGTAGGATTTTTTGTACCTAGTATATAAACCTCTTTAACTTTAGTACATATATATTTTATATCCTGTCCAAAGGAGGGCGATACTGAACGCGACACAGTTTTATACTTTTAGCGTCAGTACCGTTGCATTATGTTTTAGTTTTAAATTATGTACATGGTATCAAATAAACGATTTTGATTTTTTTTTATTTTTTGATTTGGTTTTAAGTGAGCTTTATGTTGCGTTGAGTAAAAACTATAACTTAACAATGGATTCGTCCAAATTTTTGTTACCGCATTCTACCTATTATTATGTTTGATTTGTATTTTAATGACATTAAACCAAATTAAGTACCTATTTTTACGAATGGAAACACATAATATAGCTTTGATAATAATTGACTTGTTAAATTCAAGGTGATATCGCGATTCCGTGAATCATAATGCCTATTACGAGAAGTTTTAATGGTCTTCAATAAACATCAATATCTATAACTTGAACCCTTATCGAGTGTAAATAGTTGTAATAATACTGGTGGAAAATAATATATTTTATCTGGGATCTTGGCAGACAATGTTGGTAGAGAGGCACGAGTCCCAGCGAAACATTTATCGATACACTTACGCAGATTTATGGGAACATTTAGATTGCGTGTTCTTATTCAAGAAATTCCTATCTTATTTTGAATGCTTTAGTTTACAGAACCTAGAATAATAAATAACACATGACTATTTGTTACGTTGAGTGAAAACTAATTGACAAGGGATTCGTCCAAATCGTTATCGCATTTCGCTTTCTATAAAATACCTTCCAAAGTGCACAGATCGTATTTCTATGATACTGTTTGAATACGTCTAGAACCATACACAAGCCAATACTTTCTTTTCAAAATGCAAGCTTCAATAATCGACAGCTTAAGCAACCATCATATCGATGCCTTCCCTACTTATGAAACAATCTCATCTCTATTATTGTGGAAAACACTGGAACTAGGACGAGCGATAACAACTATTCTATCGATGTTTTTTAACCTTATGACACTATCTAATATCTGTCGGCAGTCTAACAGTGCAACGTGCAATAATAAATAGGGGCTCCTTCCCATATCAAGATAGTCCGTAAACAAATACAAGTATCTGTTATGTTTTCCCTTCTTTCCAGTAGTATCAAGATGGTACGTCAAAAAAAGGAAGCAACTATTCTATCGATGTTTTGTCCTTCTTTCCCATCTCTATAACTGCGGAAGTTTAGCAGTCGCCGTCGTTACTGCAACCGCGACGTGCGATAATAGAATGGAGCTACTTCGCCGCACTCTTTCAAATTCTACTTCGCTCTTCGCACTGCTGTGAAATGTAAATAGAGTTTAGAGCAGGAGATATTTGTTGGTTCCATACATGATTAGAAAAAAGAAAATTCAATATTGTTTACGCTTTCTATTTCACTATTCAAAAACTAAATCTTATGAGGTTTTTTTAAAAGTTTTCCTTAATTTACTTCATTACCAACTAGTTAATAATACAGAACTGTTCCTCCATTTCTCCTTATCAGCCTTATATCTACTTTGTGCGACACATAATTGGTTAAAAGTTAATATCTAAGTTTAGTCATAAAGCGTGTAGTTAAACTGTTTGTTCTCGGAATAAAGTAAAATAAAATTCTTTTTTATAGTACCTGCGTAAAAGATCCGTTGTTATTTTATGTACATAGCAAATGTGCTTTTAAACTTATGAACCTTGTGATAGGTAGTAAAAAGTTTTCAATCTCCTATACATATAGGTAGTGAAAAGGTTTATACCTACTCTAAGTACCTTTAATTTGTATGCATATTTTAATATGGCACCAATATTCAACAGGGGAAAAAACTACAATACGCCAATACTCTAACAATGACAGATTAGCAAAGGTGTTCGACGTTTCGAGCAACATTATCAACGCCTAGCATTCGCGTTAGCACTTAAGGTATTGGACTGTGACCTACTTAACTCCTTTTAGCATAACTACAATATTTATATCTCCAGTCACATAATCAAATTTGAGTACTTTTCAATTTTGCGAAAATTGAACGAAAGTATAATTTTGAAGATTTTCTCGAGAGAAAGCTATTAAGTGTATGAGAAAGCTTCACAATAAAGGTGTTTCTCAGTTTTAACTTAAAATTTCAATTTAACTAAATTTATTTAGGTTCAGCAATGATTAGTAAATAAAAATTTGGGGGCTATTACATAAGTTCGAGTTGAGTTCTAAACGTCGAATAGTTTAATTAAAATATGATTAAATTTTCAATTTAACTAAACACTAAAACTAAAAGGTTCGGCAATGATCAGCAAATAAAAATTTGGGGGCTATTACATAAGTTCGAGTTGAGTTCTAACAGTCGAATAATTTAATTAAAATATGATTAAACTGTTGTAAGAAAAACCAAATCTTTGATTGGATTTCCTGTCACTTATTGGGCATCCAGTGTAGCCCATCTATAATCTTACTTATTGATATATATCTAGGTAACAGAACTAAATAAACACTATTATGTATTTAATTATTTTACCCACCTTATAGGCCATCATTTTGTCAAAAAGTTACCTATATTTATTAATGGATTACATATATATGTAAACTGTTGTGATTACGTAGCTTTAAGTACGTTTGCGACGCGCTTTAACTTACAGAACTAAAATGATAGTCAGCCATAAGCAAAATATAAAAGAGCTGTAAATATTAACGAATCTTAATTGCAATAAAATATAACCGCAATGCAAGACTTAACCCAGTGACGAAAGGAAAATTTCATAATAGGATAAAGGTGCACCTGGATAGTGAAATAAAAGAAACACAGTAACCTTTTTTTACTGTCGCAAACATGAACATGTACATAGGTACACTCATTAAAATAGAATTTACAAAATCAGTAGGGGTTACGTATTGATAAAATTAAACCTATTTTAAAAATTGCCAATTTAGAAATGAACTTAATCTCTTACTGTGTATGCACAATCTAAGCTCTAGAAATTTCTTGTTGTCTATGTCCATTTACTAAGGGCAAATTTATCAAAAAAAGTATTTAACTCGGAATTTTCCTTCTCTTGGCTTTTACCTAACTTTGTTAATTGGTAGCATTCAACAAATTCTAATCAATTTTAACGAATCTATTGTGCTGCTAATTAGAATCTCATGCTTTAACGTTCTGATTTTCTTTGCATTGTCTTTGCATGAATTTTTTGAATTCTTGATTGGTGTTGTTGATTAATCATTTTGTTAATTTTTATTTGAGTATGCCCGCTTCGCTTGTAACCGGTTTAGTAAGTAACCTATTATCTTAATAAATAAATAATGCTGGACAAGCCTTTTAGCATCATCTAGTCTCAAGCTAAGTAGAGCTTGTGTTATGGGTGCTAGATGACTAATGTTCATATTAATAAATTAAAGATTTTTTTAACAAATAGAAAACTACCATATTACCTGTTTCATCTGCAGATCGTGAAAATATTTTTTCCTAGGCGGGAATCTACCCTGCAACCTCCTGCTTGCTGGCGGACCTTCCCCCACCGCGCCACGGACGATGATCATTCTATTTGTACTACTTTCAATTTTATAAGTTCCCAACTCTTGAAAATAGTTGATAATACAAATTTTGTGATTTCGACAAGAATCGACACGAACCGTTCTCGAATGGCGGTGCCAATGTGGAATTACAGGCATGCAGGCAATATTTGACGTCCTTCCAATTGGGAACGGGCTTCGCATTGCCTGATTTTGACACAATTACTGATTCGGGCACAGCAAAGTCCATTCACAAAGGCGCGTGACAAATGCGAAGAATGTGTCCAATAATGGGAGTCAGGAACACTCGCTAGTCTCTATTGAAGTGTCAATTCAGATGTAGCGATCGTATCATTTTCGACGCTGGTTTGCTCATTTATTTTTGTTAGTAGCAGCTGTATGTGGCAGGAATAGTACTTTTGCGTCACAAAACACATTTTAAACAGCAATGTGAGGGTAAATAAATATGAAAATAACAACAGTTCTTTAAACATTATCCTGGGATAATGTAATAGCAATCTTTTAGTTTATCACAACAGTGAAGCGCCCGAGAGAATGTGACCCGACCCAAAGTTGTTGTTTTAAAGTGATGGAATTTTCTGTTTGAATTTTGTTCTGAATTTCTTCGTCTTCACATTATAAAACATTTTACACTTTTAAATAAACCAATCACGGAGTGTTTTTTATCTTAACACATCCCATTGCTTATTACAGCACTATATAATAAAATATTTTTTTCAAAAACATCACATATTTCTCACCATTCCGAGTTTAAACCTATCACCGCAGGCATCGTTCGTTTTCGCAGGCTTTATTTTAGAATAGAATAGAATACTTGCCTATTTACAATGTTGCAACATAACGTTTAACAATGTTGCACCATTAAACCGTATTCGGTTTGAGTTGGTGCTAACACTCGTCTCTACCATGAAGTGTTACCTACTATAGTTAAAAAGTTCATTGCATTTGAATCTTTTCTTGTAATCTACGGGCACTCGATATTACAATTTATTGTAGAACAACTTGTAAGTACTTACAAGAATCTGAAGTGCAGTGAGGTTTTTAACAGTGAATGATTTTTTTATCGGAAATAGCTAATATATCTCGTAATACCAAAGTGATTTATAGTTATGGGCAAAGTAAGCATTAAAATAACATATTATAGGATAAACGTTGAAAAATTCGACGATTAGAAAGGAAATTGGACCCAGATAAGGGTTTAAATATAATTGCGATATTTTGAATTCGGATTTTGACTAAAACAAAATGGACTCTTTTAAATCGGATGTTGACTGAAATTTTACCAAAGTTCACTTTTTGAACCACTGATTTAACGGAGACCATACAGGGGGTTAAATCGACAGGTATTGAGGTCAGCCACCGATGATATACACCGTGTATCTATGCTGATATAATAAAGAGGAAATATTTGGTTGTTTATTTGGATATAATAATTTACAAAAATTCACTATTAAAATCCTACAATATCACTGATTAAGCTATAAAATATTATTAAAAAGATAGGGAACCGTATGAAAATTTCGATAATAATCAAACGAGTATATAATAAAATTATACTTCTCATATGTAATTGAGTCTATGCAATTGTAATTTATATGCTATTTTATTTCGTTAAAAATATTTGTACGAACACGAAATACTCACTTTCTTTGTTCGTACAAATAATGCTTTATCATTAATATTCTACATATTCATACTAATACAAAACAAAATGACCAGCCGCCTTGCTGTGTACAGTTTGCTCATTAGTCACATTAGTAGCTGGTACCTCTGCATTCTCACCTCAAATACACGGCGGTCCTTGTCAGTCCAATCAACATAAAACTTTTTTGTGGACTACCTCATCAGAGCTACTGGGAGTAGCTAGACGGAGTGCTAAAGAAAATTTACGAAAGTGTAGGTGTATTATTGAAGTAGCCGATGCCTGTAAGACCGTAAGGGTAATATTGTTCTAAATTTGCAGACGGATATAAAAACAGACACCTCAAAAAACTCACTAAATCGTTCAAACATCATCCAAGCAAATGGGAAACCGGTTGTTCTACTACCGTAAATCCCTAAATGTGTTTTTTGTCATTATAGTGCGGAACCCTTGATAGTAAAGAATATTAGCTAAAAATTCATAAAATCAAATAAAATATGACTATGCATTAAGTTTAATAGTTAAACCAATGGAATCATACTTTGTCTGGGCAGAAACTTAACCATGTACAAATTTCTCACACCCGACACCGGGTTAGTTCCTAACATTCTTGTCTGTGCAAGCAATTTTGGACGTGCAAGTAAACTCCTGCCCCCGTGTGCTGACAGACAAACTACATGCTCTAGTTTTAACTGACATTCTGTTTTCTGTTTGAAATTCGGCTTCTATGCAAGAGGGCTATTTAGCATTCTACCACAGCGAGGCAATGTAGCCAGCATCTTGGGTTCCCTTCCAACTGGTGATATGGATCAGTTGAGCTACCTGTAGTTTGTTTGCAACAGTCTGAAGTTAGCTCAATTGGTGCAATTTTAAATACTATTTCTGAATTTAGACCAGTTATCCTTAACCGTTTGAAGTTTGAAGTTTAGCGACAATTTATGTTACAATTATGGTACCATCGTTATGATGATGGAGACTTCAGAATTCAAAAATTTTATTTTCTAAATCAATTTTTATACTGTATACTATTATTAAATAAGAAATAAGGTATAAGATTGTTTGCAACATCAAATATTGTGCATTCAATCTTGGTATTACCTTACAAGAATAAGGGCTTGATTATTGGAACACTCACTTCTTCCAATAGAAGAACCCACGATAAAAACCACTAGTACATTTAGATGTCACTTATGTGTCGAATACATGTTTATTTTACTATATTAATATAAATTTAAAGCGATTTAAAAACATGTCATTATTTTATTATGAGACAAACGCGCTATGGTTTATAGGAAATGACGTAACCGCGCCGACTATTTGTTCTTGCATTTGGTTGAAGATGATTTATAAGCTTGTTTTAAAAAAAGCTTTTTTTAAATATTATTCATATTTTAAAGCTTACTTTACTGTCATAAAAAATATTGTGTCGAATAACAAAAATAAATAAATAAGAAACCAAATCAAAAGGAATTGCCATAATGGTTACCAGATAGACATGGACAGGAAAATCTTCAACAAAAGTCTGTAACAAGATTGAAGTCTTCAAAAAGCGAAGCTAAACTCACGCCAACATCTCCGTTTCCGAAGTGCTTACTTTGATATCTACACCGCGACGGATAATCTCGTAGCACTGCTACGAGAAGTGCTACGAAAACTGTAGAAGTACGCTACGAAAATTTTAGAGTTTGAGATTGTTGCTAACTTTTATTCTGTGTAGCTTTTCAGTACCTTTTGTGTATCTTTCAAAGAGAATTGATTGTAGTTTTTTTACTACAGAGAAAAAAATGTATTTTGTTAAAAAATCCTTAGGATAATCGTGTACGTTTGAATAGTAGTTAACTTGTTTTAAAATAAAAATAAAAGTGGGTGTAAAACCTTTATTTCTTTATCATTTTTTTAAAATTTCAAAATATTACAATTAAATAACCAAATAAGAAATAATTGAGCTAACTGCAGACTGTTGCAAACAATCTACAGGTAGCTCATTCTGTAGGAGCAATAATTTTTAATTCGACTTTGTGACAAGAATTGTTAGCTCTTTTATATTTATTTGTCTTTATTTATTATGTACAAGTGTTTAATTTATAATTCTGTATATTTTTTTTAAGTGGAACTTATGCCAAATCTGCGACTTAACTTTAGTATAAACCATGAAAATTTTAAAAGACATACAATCAGACGAAAGCTTTCTGCATGTATGCAAGAATCAGCGTAAGATTTGGATAAGTATAAACCATGAAAATTTAGAAGAGGACATAAATGCAAAGACAAAGCATAAAGTTTAACAAGAATAACAGTTTATCAAATAATTGCCCTGAAAAAATTGGTGCCATTTGGGAAAGTGGCTTATACATGTTTGCAGAAAATATGAAAACAAGGTCTGCAATTAGGGTTACATCAAACCAAAATGAGCTGATTAGCATATTTTAATATTCATGTATTTTCTAATGGCACGTTTGGGTAACGAAATTCTTATTACGAAATAAAAGTTGAATTCAATCATATTATTTCTAAGAGGCTTAAAATATTTCTTTTAAAAGCTTTAGCGAGATTGAATTATATTGCAAAGCTTTTTGAAAAAAATTCTTAGAATAATACACACATGAAATACTTTTTCAATATTTACTACTTTAAATTAATACTTGTTATATTTTAAAAAGAGGATAGTTATTTCATAACTTCGTTTACTAAATAGATTTTTAAAAAAAGAAGGTCGTTCAGACATCTATGCTTTAAAACTTTTTAAGCTTTCACGATACGTTGACATAGAAAATGACCAGAACACCTATGGCAAATATCTGCAGATCATACAATTATTTGTCCCGAGGCGAGAAACGAAACCCCAACCTCCTGCGTTGTAGGCGGGTCTTCGCCCACCGCGCCATAAAGGCCGTCACAAAACATGGTTGCAAACGCAGCTATTTAATGACCAAAGTTTAAGCAGAACAAATTAAAACTAAGCGACGTAATAGCGGAGTTTAGTATTAGATCAAATAGCTCGGCCACTCAATAAATCAGAGTGAAGAATGCGAAACTCGCGACCGGCGTCGGTGTTCGACTTGTTAAGGGGCAGTTCTATTGCTTGCGACCTTGAAAATTAATTTTATATCACAGTTGAGTCATAATATTGTTTGTTTAATTTATTTTGGTAAATGTATACAACAGTTTTTCACTATAGTGTATCTTCCTAATGATTTATCAATATAATGTTCCTTTTATTGCGCTGATTCTAAGACAAATTACTGCTGCTTGAAAAAAACTCACGTGAGTTAGGTATATGTATATCTCGACTGCGCTGTTTCCACTCCCAAAAATTAATGTCCATTCACTTCAGCTATTGCAGTGGTATTAATACTTAACCCAGGTAAGTAGGTACACGAGGTTTTCAAGATTCAATATCTAGGTGCAAGCGAGAGTATCTGGCGCATCAACATTTTCATACAGCGATAGAATGCAGCCAGCGTCTTGGGGACGCTTCCGACTGGTATTATATATATGATATGGATCAGTTGAGCTCCCTGTTAATAAAGGGCTAAAAACTTTTTAAACAATGATATTACAACTAAATAACTAAACTAGAACAAGCATTTCCAGTTAAAATAATGAAGCTAATTGGAGACTGTTGCAGTAATCTACAGGTATAGCTCAACTGATCCATATCAATATCAGTCGGAAGCGTCTCCGTCCGTTATATATAATACTAATTGTCTTTTTTATAATCCTTTCCAAAAGGTTTTATCTTATCCGAAAAAAAAGGTACAAGCTGCACAGCGGCTAAACGGCCGACCCAGATGTGGATAGTAAGACAAATTAGAAGCTTAATTTTATAAAACGGATCAATTTAATATCACTCTTGACCGAAATTATGTAATCTAAGATGATTTTACCTGAACGATCATCGGATGCTCAAAAGCTGTATCTTTAAAATACTTCTGTCAAAAACGTGAATTAAAATTTAACCGTCTGATTACCTTATAAAGAACAGCAACATAAACGAAACAGAAATAAATATAACATTAAAAGACGGTGTATTGTAAAAGTACCACCCTGTTTATGATTTTAACAAAGCTACATTCAAAATCCCGAGTCGCAGTTTGCAAGCTGCTCCTTTACAAAGGAACTATGCCAGTTGGGAACGGTCTTTGTGCTCCAGACAGATTTCGGTGCTTAGTAGGGTATTCCCAAGCAGCATCACAAGCTGTATAACAGCTGTATTAAAGTTCGTTTATACTCTTAATGCTGTATATCTTGGCTGCATAAAGGCTGTATAAGCGCTTATACAGCCCTTATACCCCTTAAATGGGCACAACTTATACAGCGTTTTGCGTTATATTAGCTGTACAGTAGCTGTATAAGCATAAAATAGGCTGCATAATAGCTGTATTGTGGCTGTACTATGGTGTAAGAGGAAACCAATACACTCCAATTACTACATTGTAACTCACTTGTTCAGCTTTATGTCGTAAAAAGTCTGTTGAACAGAGTTACAAAAGAATTAAAATGAAACAGAAGATATATTTTAATAATGGCGTTCAATTATAACACTATTTGATCAAAGTGACATTTATTATAAACGCTTTGTGTTTAAAGATTTGGAGATTCAATAAGCGCAGGATACAGTGCATTATTGTGCAAAAATAAATTTATTGTGGACATATATATGTTTTGTGATAAAAAATAAACGCGCCAGCAAAATAACCAGGGAAGAGATATTAAATAATATAAGAAAATATGGTTTTTATAGGTTAGAATTTAAAAATGTTTGAATTAATGGACGTAGAGCCTCATTGGTGCATAGTAGGTTATTGGACAAACTGAAAATATTGACAAACATAAAAACATTAGTCAAATTTTTATGTAATCATGTTCGTAATCTTCGATTTGTAATTGATAAAATGGCGACAACTTGCTAAGCAGCCTAAATTCTATTTTGATGGTCTTATACAGCTATTAGCTGTACTATGTACGTAATGGATACTAGTATTCAGCTTTAAGCGGTTGATGGGCTGTATAAACGAATAAATTTACTATTAATGCTGCATAGCAGTGTTTCGAACATAACCTGTAACTCTTTTTAGGGATACGTAATATTAAGTGATACCAGCTATTTATATTTCAAGATAGTAAGTAGGCCCCTTTGTGAAAGTTGTTTATATTCATGGTTCTCCTGACAAACGGAACCTAATACTTAAATTTCACGGTTTATAGATAATATGTCGAAAATTATTTTGCAATGAGTATTGCAATTGTATTTGTATGACTCTATTAGCGAAAATTATTTCCTTACCTTTTTTTTGTATATAATTATGTTTTGTGAGAACTCTACATTTTCTTTTTCATATTACCTACTGTGTTCATTTAGCTCTACATGTGTTACTTAATGTTTATTTTAAGCTCAGTAACTTTAAGTATTATGTACTGTTTATTTCCCAAATAAAACAAAACAAAAAAAAAACTGATAAAAATAAAAAAAAATATATAAATTAGAATGAATTTTATTTCTCTATCAAACTGTGTGCAAAAGGAGTAGGTATAAAATATAATTGGTATTAATGATGGTTTATGGGTTTCTAATTGAAAACAATCTATTTGTAAGCAATAGAAAAGTTATTTATTCACTTCTTTGTACAGACATTTGCAAGAACACTCAGTTACAATAAACAAGATAGTGTTGCCACCTAGGCTAGAGAACATTTCAAGTTAATTTTTTTTATATACTTCTAATAATTAATGATCAAATATCACCAATAATTTGAATATATTCAAATATGACGATTTTATTGGTGATTCAAAAACTTCTGATAAGTCTGTAATTATAAAAGTGCATATTTTTATTTTCCTCTCACTTTCATCAGAACTGCTGCATGACAAAATGTCGTCATCATTTGCAGAAGGTAAAAAAGCTAATAAATTACACCTGATATAACTATGATCAATCACAATATTTTCTACGGAACCACTTTCATTAGATGTCGACGGTATTGACGCTTGACTGTAGGTGATCTGATCTGTTGCAATATCTCCATGTTCCTCGGCAGTAATTTCATGTTGTAATATTTACATATTCCTGTTCAATCTTTCTTCTAATAAAACCAAATCTTTTCCGCTTAAATACTGCTTCAAATGCACAATAATTCAAAAAACGACTCTGTCACTTATACAGATTAAGGCTGTACTATAGGCGTCATTTATTTTTATTGCTGTTTATTACTCTCAAAGACAGAAATTATACAGCTATTGTCTGTAAAAGGGTGTACAATTACACCATAAAAATAAGCTGTAGAAGAGAGTGTGCCTACTTTATAATACAGAAATAAGATTTGAGGACCACCATAATACAGCTTTAAGCTGTATTAAGTAAGTGATGGCGTGCAAAATGCAGCTATTGTACAGCTTTAATGCTAAAATGAGATTAAAGCGTTACAGGAAACTTAAAGCTGTACATGACAGTTATCATACACTGATTTAAAACTTTAAGCGAACTTTGACTCCTTAATACAGACTTAATACAGTTAGAGCTGAATACTTGCTCCTAAACCGAAATTATAACACTACAATATCTTTTCAACGTTCTTATACAGCTGTAAAACAGCGTTAAGTGCTATATTGGCTGCTTTTTAGGTGTTCATTACGCTTGGTTGCTGCTTGGGTTGTTCGCAGTACACTAGATTTTGTAATGAACACAGAACTTGCCGGAAAATCAACGATCTACGATTAAATCAGTGTTTTAGATTTTTATGAGACTTATGGACTTAGAAACCTTCATTTTTTTTATTATTAGATTACAGATATTCGCAACGTTGCGAACGTAAATATATTTATGAACATTACTTTTACCTGAATGACAGTAATATTTTCATTTCTAACATATAAAGCGTTTATTCGTGGTATTGATGTTAAAAACAACACATTTCAGTTTTATTTTATACCGACCCACACACTTTTTTATGTTCAAACTGTAGATGGCATCTAGGTAGACCTAAGTATTGTTTATGTAAGGTGAAAATACAAAGCGGAAATAGGCATCCCTTTTACAAATATTTTCCCTTTTATCATTGTGAAAACAAACGGCGGACCCACCCGTCATAAATAGCGAAGATCTGTATATTACGAGCGGGATATTTTACCTTTTTCCGTTAAAAAGTCATTTTCCCACAGTTGTTGAAGAAATGTAAAGTAAGGTTTTGAACATGCTGATGGTTTTTGAATTTCTATGCTTTTTAAAGGTACATTCCCTTGTAGGGCGAGTGACGATGACCTAGGCCTTGATTTTTATAGACTGTCAATGTGTTTTTGTTGCCGTATTACAATTACCCTTTGCTCTCAAGCAAAGGGGCAGAGACCCTATTCTTCGACAATGTTATCGTTACAGAATGTCACATTTCGACATTCTACCTACAGAGTATTCTTAAAGACGCGCGTCCAAGGTGTCAAAATTTATCCATGCCAATAGCTCCACACGTACTAGAACAAGAATTTCTTATTACGATTCTGCGACGCTCCTTAGCGATTGATTAGCAGGAATGGGCCTCAGTCGTCGTGATTTTGTCATTAATTTTATTTTGTTACTAGCTTTTTATCTAGTATAGTTTTAAGCTACTGTTAGGGGATGCCTACGTCATATTAGCTTTATGCATGCAGTCTCAGCCCGATCAGTTTCAAATTGACAAAGTTTCATACAAACTTTCATCCCCTATTTTATCCTCTTGGGGTAGAATTAATCAAAACCCTTTCTTAGCGGATGCCAACGTCATAACATCTACCTGCTTGCCAAATTTCAGCCCGATCCGTCCAGTAGTTTGGGCTGTGCGTTGATAGATCACTATGTCAGTCAGTCAGTCACCTTTTAGTTATATATTTAGAAGTAGTAAGCTTCCATAAAATAAATATGCCGTATTAATATTTATAATTACGTCTCTGTCACGACGACACGGAACGATAAAATAAATTTGAGGTGACAGTGCAACGGAAACAAGCTTTATTTCCAATCCTGTCCTCAAAAATGGAACTCTGAAACTGGAAAAGGTATGCAAATATTTTTGAGTCAACATTTCATTTTCAAACATTTTCACACTGAAAACAAAAGAAACCGTTCCCACAATAAATACGGGGCAGTGGTCGTAAACATGATACAGGAAGTCTGTCAGTAATTTGTCTTCCCCAAACAACGGATAATTATTGTCGGTAAAAGAGTTAGACGCCACTTTCGCGTTTATTACTTTTATTTGTTTGGTTCGCTTGTTTCAGAAACTAGTATAGTACAGAAGGAGCTCTAAGAATAATGCGAAGTTATGAGAGAGTACTTAGTTTATTTGAGCAGTTCTAGGCACAGACATTTAACATAGGGAATTTAGAAGGGTTGAAACATAATTTGGAACTTGTTTTACAAAATTAATTCTCGGCAAGAGAAAAGAATTTCGGTTAGATAACTAAGATACCTAAAAAAAATGATTAATACGAAATGGTGCAAGAACTTATTCCGTAGATACAATGAATAGGCGCAAATACCTGTGGAGTCGCAAATACAAAATAATGGAATATAAGGAATTCGATTAACCCTTCAACGGTTCACAGACTCTAGCTATTTCCTTTCCCTTTTGTGGCTCGTATCATCGGGCCGTACATCATAGGATTGCCTTTATAAGCACACATAAAAATGTCTAGAAATTGTACGCTCACGAGCGAAAAATGTTAGCCGAATTATTTCAATTTTCCTTATTCTGATAATGTAATTTTCTAGTTGGTTTAGGGAAGTACCATTAGGTAAGTAATTTAATAAACGATTTCTTGTGAATCAAATTCAGCAGCTTATTTTGTGAAAATCTTAGGCCATACTTTGTCTGTGGACGAAATTGTGTTCAAAAAGAATGTAGGTGTTTTACTCTAAGTTACATAGTTTTGTGGATTTATTTCTGTATTAGCATTTTCCACAGTTAGTGTATTTACCTTTTTCTTATAAAAATGAGCACCAAAATCCGTGAAGCCTTAAAACAATGACACATATGTTTCTGCATAACGGAAATATGAGTTCGAATGTACATACGTTTGCGACCGAAATGGCTTTGCTGGGTAAAGCGGGGGCAAGCGAGGCCAAAGGCCTATTCAAATCCGGACCCGCACGCTTCCCACACAGTGTAGTAGTAGTATACATGATTTTCTTGGACATGATTCACTCCTAAAATGAGAACTCAAAGACGTGAAACAGTAGTTTATAGATTTTCTAGTGTATATTATTTAATCGTTATTTCCACACAGTCACCATTTCGCTTGCCAAACGTGGTTATGTAGGTAATAACATCAAATCACTTTATAAAAGTTAAGGAATTGGTATAGGTTGGTACAAACATGATTATCTGATATATAAATTTCAAAAAAAATTTACAACAGACTACTCGATCTTGAACAACCTGCATAAATTAAACAAAATCTAAAATTTCAATAAAAGTATAGGTATCAACACTAGCTCTTACCCGAGGTTCTCTGTTTTCAAGTATTTACCTATGTCCATCCCCGAGTTACGGTTTGCTTCCTTGCCAAATATCAACAAGATCCGCTTAGCCCAATCCAAACAGACAGACAGAGCAATTTTTGGATTTATAATATTATATACTACTAAATGCCTATCACCATTTTTGAATGCAAAGAATGTAATTTCTGTCACGCAAAGGACATTGAAAGTTAATTCAACAAATTAAAGCTTATTTTCACATGCAGGGTCACTTTAGTGGCGGGGAATGAGACGTTTCCGACCGCTCACAGATAGATATTGCCTCGAAGACATCTGCGGCCAACCGTAAACCCAATTTAATGCCTCACAAAATCTGGACAAAATAAATGAGAAAGTATATAACTGGATTCACAAAATATGTACAAAGGTAGAAAGTGGAATAAACATTGTTTCGAAATATGTTTTGAAAGAAGCTTACCTTTCTAACCGTATGGCTTGCAAAATCTAAGATAAAGTGAATTTGATAAACGTACCATCACGTATTTTTATTATTTTATTGAAATATACATAGGTCCTTTATGTAAGCCGCAACAAGCTTTCAGAATGTTCAAACTTCAAAATTTCACCCAAAACAATAAGCCGTTTTGACCCTCGAAAAAGTTTTGGACGTTTTCGCACTCAAAACCGGAAACAAAATAAAGTCCACTCAAGTTTATCAAACAAGCTTTGAACAGATTAACGAGCTAATTTCCGAGTTAATGTGAATCTACAGCTGTTTATCCCTCGTTCCAGAAAAGTAAAAATAATATTTCAAGAAATTATTTGGCCCTAAGCCGCTCATTTCGCTTTTTAATAGTTCGCTTTTAGCTGAGCACATTCGATGAGATAAGCAAGTATGTAAGTGTTACCATTGAGTAGTTTTAGTATTGTTTTTATTAATTACCATAACGTGGTTATCGTCGGACTTTACAATATTTTAGGAACTCCATATTTTAAGCAACCTAGGATCTTTATACATATAATTGTTTCCTCGAAATTTGAAAATGAAGCTGGTCAAACGAAGGAAACGTTTCAAAGATATAGTAGAAAAACAAAGTACAGAAACAAATAATTTTACAAAAACCATAGTCTGAATCCCGCAAAATCCATTATCTACGAGGATTTTCGCGGAACGGCGCGTACCACGGACTTATGTCGGCGAAAAATTTAATTTAAAAAATAACTCTCTAAGAATGCCTCACGGAGCGAGGCGTAGTGTGCCCAAACACGTTCACAATGATAACTGTTTGAGAGCTTTCTGCTCGGAAAGTTGCTTCCATAGAATTGTACGAAAATCTGACTTTATTACGTGATCCAAATGGATGAGAGCGCTTCGTGTATGTGATGATGGAGGTATATAGGATATAAAGTTTTTAGTAGGTGTAGGCAGCGTAGCATTTTTCTGACTTTTGAGGTTAAAGGACAAAATGTATTAAAAAAATTCAAACCAATTCAGATTCAAAATTGCTTTTTGAACCATAAAAAATATGTTGCATAACCCATTTTACGTGTGATATAGTTTAATGGTTCTTGGTTCTTCTACTGATGTTTTTTACTTTTGACTGCAAAATAATACTTCCAAAGGTAGCATTTTTAAACAAAAATACTCTGAACTTCTTGGCGTGAGATTAGTCAAAAATCGACGCGCGACAAAGTCACAAGCTTTTAAAAGTTTTAAGCGTCAAACTTGCGAAGCACTTCTGTTTTAGTCAAACAATAAGTAAGAGCAGAAGGACTTCTGTAGTTTCTAGAACTTGTGACAATAATCTTTTAGAAGCAAGTTTATATAATGAGCCAATTATTGTTGCTCTACTTGAATACCTTAGTTTGTAACTTTGATTTGGAATTAAATCAGATTAGAACTACCCACGATTAAGAACTCTAAAGATGTATCCATAGTCCCATTTATTATATCATCATCATCATCATCATCATCACCAGCCTATAATATTCCACTGCTGGACATAGGCCTCCCCTAATAATTTATTATATACTCACTTATTAATCTTGGTCAACCCACGGCTTTCACCTGGGTGAAGGGGACAGGGGAAAGAAAATTACTTTTAAAAAAATAACTCTAACCAAAATGTATGTGAAAGTTTTTAAACAAACATCCTATAGCAAAACTAAAATTATTTTGACCTTATTTCCTTTCTTGTTTCTTTTATTATAATGTACCTTAATGCTTACGAACCATATTCAGCTAAATAAGAGAATGCGGCTTTCTGTTTCATTATTTACTCCATAGATAGAAAGAATACGAAGCCAGTACCAAAAGTAACACAAATGAGGGATTTTACCTTTAAATTATTCGTCCGTTTCATTTAAGTAATCATCTTTTATTTATTTTATAGGAAAGACTAATGAAACGGGGGTGCTTTTTGAATATTTTTACACCCTTGTTCCCAAGTTTCCTTCACAATGATTTATTTTTTTCGGCTTGAATTTATTATTCTCATTACAGTTTCAAATTTTGCTGTCGCACGTGCGCGTCTCATGGGCACGCCACGGCCTGACTCAACACAACAATATTAATTTCCATTCCCAATATTTCTGGACTGAACAAACTTATTATTTTTTCAATTATTGCAGATTAGAATTGGCTTTCTCTCAATATCAAAATACATACGCCTTAGAATAAAGATGAATGAACACGAAATATATTCTAACCCAAGTAAAAGTTCTGTAAATATTCCTAATATTCATCAAAGTTATCAAAGCGGGTTTCAAAACAATCTTCAACGTTCACTGATACCACGTCAGCGCTACCCCATATGAATTTTGATGACCTCACTAACTTTTGATCAAAAAGCTTCCGAAATGATTTCAAACATCTCTTCCAATTACATAAAAAGCAGCTAGGTTTCTTTTGTTGCAGAATAATCTTGTAAAGTAAATTCCCGCAATACCATTCACAGTAATAACGCAAATAAAAAGCATAAATAGTCTTAAATGAATAACAGATGCTGTGTTCTGCGATGAGGGCGCTTGAGCGAGGAAGCGCGTTTGTAAAAATGTAATTTTAAATGTAGTTTGCAGGGCATGCCGGAAATTTGATGTACCTTGGTATCTCGCGATGCTGTATTTCAATGAACGCTTTTCATTTTAAATTCAGTTACATGGGAAATATTTTTTTTTAAATCTATACTAGGTAATATTATAAAGAGGAAAGATTTAATTGTTTGTTTGTATGTTTTTTTTTTTTTTGTTTGAACTGAATTGGATTTGAAAGTACTGGACCGACTTGAAAGATTATTTCACCATTAGAATCCTATGTTTTCTGTGATGAACATAAGCTATAGAATGTGTTAAAAAAAGTTCTGTATTTAAAATATTTAGTCATATTATAATAATGTTTCTTGACGCTATTAATCATTGAGTTACAATAAATTATAGCGAGTGGAAGGTAAATCACAAGTTTTTAATGCAGTTAAAATTTGATTCCACTTTCAACTCTTCTCTCAAATCGCTAATAAAATCATGTACTTGCTAAGTCGCGACGTATTACACCTTATTTTGAAAACAAAGAAAGCTGAGGTCCAATTTACGTTTTAAAGTAAGTCAATGTATGTATCTGACAACCAAATACTTTTTTGTAATTTATTTTGATAGTTGTATGAATAATAATCACAGGCCATACATTGTTTTCCTTCAAGAAAGGTACAATACGCACTTAGTTTGAAACTATGAGCAATTCCTCTTCAAAACTATTCTCGTAGGATGGAAATCATGAATACGGGTGCTCTGTACTCGGATTTCTATTAGAAATACATTTCAAAGGGATTCTTAGTATACGCTCAACAAAATGAAACTATAAGGTTTAAAATTAAGCTTTTGAAACTACCATGAAACAGGAACTCGGCTATATCTTTTGGAAACATAAATACATTTATAAAAAAAGAATGATACAATCAAATAACACAAACATATTATAAATTTTTTAAAAATGGCCAAGCCTTTATTAACAAATAAATTACAATGATCTAACTAAATTAAAAAAACCACTAGTATTTACAATTGAGCTAACTGCAGACAGTTGCGAACAAACTACAGGTAGCTCAACTGATCCATATCAATACCAGTTGGAAGTGTACCCAAGATGCTGGCTGCATTGCCACGTTGTATGGCAATGCTGATGCGCTGTGCCAAATATTGAGGTACAATACGCACATAGTTTGAAACTATGAGCAATTCCTCTTCAAAACTATTCTCGTAGGTTATTATAATTATAAATAGTATTTACAATTGAAACAAATAAGGTAACTGCAGACTGAAGCAAACATTTTAAAGGTAGAGAAACTGATTTATATCTATACAAATCGGATCGGCGCCAGATACCACCTTTTTTTCAACCAGACGCTCCGGAAACATAATATTATTTTGTAGACGTAATATAAAATACCTCTACACTTATAAAATGCATTTTCTCACTCCATAACACCTAAAATGCGTGGAGTGTGTAATAAATTCCACAATACCGTATAAATCCAACATTTGTCACGGGGAAATTCTCTGCAGTGCGTTCCGTAATTGAAATAATTTGTTAGCGCGCAGCCGTGTAAGTCTTGGAATCTGCTACATATTCTCTTGTATTCAAGTACATTTGCAAGTATTTCCAGGTGATATAACAGGATGCTTAGCTTAGTTATAGTACGTTATTATGTAGAGAAATAATGTACTTACATGGTGGAATTAGAATTAGGAAGTACTACGAGTAGGTAGGTTAGGTACGCATAGTGTTTATGTCCGGTCGTAAAATTGGGATTGGTAAATGAAAAAAATTATATGAAAACTAGTCATAGTATTTTCAATCCTTCAATATGGCTGTAAGCCACGATGGATGGCCACTCTCTGATCTTTTCGCAATATTCTGAAAAACGCAAACAAAAAAAAATTAAGCAGCTCTTGAACATTTAGTCAATATTTTGTTTTGCTATCAATCTCTTGCTTTATTACAATTAAAGACAAATATCTATAGGTACTCTTAAGTCTTCAATATTTATAGCATTAACAATCCCATTCTTGTGCAAATTTCTTTCGTCGAAAAGTGAACCTACAAAATCGTTCAAAATTGGGACATGAAAATTATTGGTCGAACACACCCTTTTATTATGTACATACATACACATTGCGAAGTTGTTTCTTAAATCCACATTCAAGTCGCATCAATTATAACTCTATCCACCTCATCTGGTAAAAGATTTTTGGAATATTCAAATTTCAAACCCAAAACTGGAGTGGAATAGTAGCTAAAGGACACCACAGAATGTGTATATTTTCTGTGAATTCCTTTAGCTACTATGTTTCATTAAAATTATGTGTATTGTTCACAAACCCAACAGTTAATTTCATTTTGTATTGATATAATGATTTGTCATTCAATTAAACAAGTTAAATCAGAATTGACATTCAATAATTGTGTACAAATTGAATGATGCCGTGTCAGTACGCGAACATAATCAAGGTAATCATGTTGAATGAGAAATTAATTAATGCCTGTATTGAGGGCTGTACTGGTTTTGCGTGTGGGTTTGCAGGATTAGTGCCAATTTAGTGCCAGTTTATAGTTGGACTAGTTTCTGTCCTCGGTTTACGGTTTAAAGATTATATAGGATACTAGCGGCCCGCCCCGGCTTCGCACGGGTATTAAACAAAAATTTCAGAAATTATACACACTAAAACGATGGGTTTCACAGTTTCATACGGATTCATTACTTTTTTTAACAGCATTGGGGTTTTTGACATTGACTCGACATTCCAAAACTGACACTGGCCGTAAAGAAAAAGCAAGCACCGTGCGCTATACAACCTCTTTTTCTATTCTGACGCGCCATAATAGAAAAAGAGGTTGAATATACGTTCAATAATTGAGCCCACGGTTCAATTATTGAATTATTCATGCGGATCCCTAACTTTTTTGAAAATATTATATAGCCTATGTTCATCGCGGAAAATTAAGGATTCTAATGGTGAAAGAATTTTTTAACTGGGTCCAGTAGTTTCGGAGCCTATTCAATTCAAACAAACAAACAAACAAACAAACAAACAAACAAACAAACAAACAAACAAACAAACAAACAAACAAACAAACAAACAAACAAACAAACAAACAAACAAACAAACATACAAACAAACAAACAATCAAATCTTTCCTCTTTATAATATTAGTATAGATTATTTAAACTCAAAAAAACAAGTTCACTTCAAGCCACAAAACAAGCGAAGGAAATGAGGCAAATGCGACGCGATGCTACGATGATTATGCGAATGGGATCCACACTCAAGGTTAGTGGCATCGCGCGCAATTGAGGAGAAGTCATTGGTATCTAAAAATAAGTATTACCTACTAAGGTAAATTGGGATCTCAACAAAGGATGCATTGAGGCATGATTAGTCTAAAACTACATCCTTGGAAAATTTCAAGTAATAAACCACGATTTTTTCTATAATTAGGTATTATACAGTGATTTCGACGACGTCAAAAATTTATTTCCAATAGGACCTACTTTATTTAGTAGCTTCAGTAAATATTAACGCGTTCACTGTCAAGCTTTAGCAATGCGACCCGGAAGGACGCTTCGTTGCTGATCGGCCAACTGCTTTGTGGCTTGAATTGAATGGCTGGAGTTACCGGATCTTAATCTGTCACTGATAAGAAACTTCCCTTTGGCAATTCAACTTTGATTTGATAATGGTCTAGCGTTAAGAGCACGCTTTTAGTTGAAGTAATTTATCTGCAAATATTAAATGTTCGGGGTGTTCTGGTTGTTTGTGTATAACTATAACTATAACTGACGCTTTGCTTAGCTTGGGGCTTGATAATGCTGTGTCGAAGCTCTGAACCCTGTTAAGTCTTTATTTATTAGATGGCACAGTTGATGTTCAGAGATCAACCGTATAAGAAAGGTATCAACTTATTTAATTTAAGGTACATACCTACTAACAATAACCCAAATCTATATCTATCTATACTAATATTATAAAGAGGAAAGATTTGTATGTTTGTTTGAATTGAAGAGGCTCCGAAACTACTGGATTGATTTGAAAAATTCTTTCACCATTAGAATCCTAAATTTTGATAAAAAACTTCGCCAATTCCGTTAACTTTTAGTTTTTTTTTGTCCTACTCAGAAGTTTTGAGAATAAACAAATATTATCTTAACGTATAAGAAAATTGATCATAGATTTAATAAGAGATGATCAGCTCACAAACAAACTAATGTAAGGGATTAATGACTCCCAAGGTTTCTTTCAACATCATCATCAGCCCACATTAGTCCACTGCTGGACATAGGCTAATGAGCGCCATAGCGCCCTGTCTTCAGCTTGCCGCATCCAGCATCTACCAGCAGTCTTTCGCAGATCGTCATCCCACCTTGCCGCAGGGCCCTACACTACGTTTACCGAGTCGCGGTCTCCACTCAAGAACACGTTTACCCCAGCGGTTGTCGGTTCTTCGCGAAATATGGTCCGCCCACTGCCACTTCAGGTAGAAATTTCTCTGAGCTACTCGTATGTCGATGACTTTAGTTCTCTGTCGGATGTATTCGTTACGAATCCTATCCTTCAGAGAAACTCCGAGCATAGCTCTATCCATAGATCGCTGAGCGACTTTGAACTGGTGGACCAACCCTTTCGTGAGTGTCCACGTCTCAGCTCCGTAGGTCATGACTAGTAGAACGCACTGATTAAAAGTTTTCTTTATTGGTAACTAAATGGGATACATACCCCAGGATTCTCAGCCAAAACTGACTTACCTATTTATTCGGTTCAGAGCTTTTTACCAACTTTTTATTTCCCAATTTCAAATAAAGCCACAAAATAAAGTCAAAAGTAATAAAACAAAATTACGAAACAAGTCAAAAGAAGGGAGAGTAACTTTCACATTCCAGTTATTACAAGGTGTCGTTTTATTTCTCATTATTCTTATCTACAAAGTAGTAAAGCAGGTAAATTGGACTGTCAGGAAACATTATCATCTTCATCTTTTTGCCATTTCTCATTGTAAGAAAGCCTTGAAGGAGACGAGTGTAGGTATTATTTATCTAAGCTTATTCTTGCCCAACCTTTTTATAAGTGAATAATTATTCTAATTTTATACCATAGTCGGACTAAAGATCGATTCAAATAATAAATATTAACAAATCCGAAAACTTAAACTAAACTTTACGTACGTACGAGTTCAGATATATTTATATTGTAATTAATACCTATTCATGCTCTCGGGCCCTACACTACAATGATCCGGTCCTTTGGGAGGCATGCGTGGGGCCGTAGCACTGAGGCCCTTTATGAGAGTTAATCAAGGCGAGGGCTATACATAGCGAGTGTAACTCTTGGTTGCAATATATGTAATTATAATTAAGCTTTACTTACATACAGTAATGTGGTCTGACTAATAAACCAAACAAATAATCATAAACATTCACAAAAAGTGTTTACCGACCAAAAAATTAATAATAGCTTAGCTTAGTGGCAATGCATGTGGGCGGACAATATCTACATCTATATCTATACTAATATTATAAAGAGGAAAGATTTGATTGTTTGTTTGTTTGTTTGTTTGAATTGAATAGGCTCCGAAACTACTGGACCGAGTTAAAAAATTCTTTCACCATTAGAATCCTTAATTTTCCGTGATGAACATAGGCTATATAATATTTTCAAAAAAGTTAGGGATCCGCATGAAAAATTCAATAATTGAACCGTGGGTTGTATATTCAACCTCTTTTTCTATTATGGCGCGTCAGAATAGAAAAAGAGGTTGTATAGCGCACGGTGCTTGCTTTTTCTCTACGGCCAGTGTCTGTTTTGGAATGTCGAGTCAATGTCAAAAACCCCAATGCTGTTAAAAAAGTAAAGATCCGTATGAAAACTGTGAAACCCATCGTTTTAGTGGGTATAATTTCTGAAATTTTTGTTTAGGTAATACCCGTGCGAAGCCGGGGCGGGCCGCTAGTCACTTATATAACTCCAATAAGCAATCAATAGGTAGATTCGTTCCGTTTTTGTACTCTAATTCCGTACATCACCGTCATGTACAGGAATGGGCTGAAAGATGAAATGTAATTTGTAAATAGGCTAGATAAGATTGTCGCAGAACCGTGTGGAGTTGCAAGGAACTTTGTAGTGGAGTGATAGTAAGTGGTAGTGGTAGTAGGTGAGTAGTGATGATGATGAATAGATACAAAAAATATACATTATGAAACAGTTAAGCTATTCGCATGCCAGCGAATATTGTGAAACTACTGTATCAATGCAACCAGGAATAAAAATGTAATATTTTACGAAAGCCTTTTTATGACCTTGGTCTATAAAAAAATACAAGTTTGTTGAAGCCGGTCTTGCATTTATCCTCTCTCAAAAGCTTTTTACTCTTTTCTTGTTAAATCTGTTATTCGTTACATGAAGTTCTGTCTACTGAGAGCAAAGCCCGGGGGCCCTCTACTCTGTAGGGTACCTTTCCCAAACGTTTGAGGATTTTTCTACAAGGTACATACTAAGGTTTTCGCTTACCAATGTTAACGAAATATTTATTTGCGGCTCGGAGCGATCGTTTTGTTTCTAAATAATAAACTTATGTGCCCTTAATTAGATGGTAGGTAATTAATATTGCTTCATGACGTTAATTTAACTAAACAATACGAACTTGCCGCTAGCGTGACTAAATGTAAGCTTGCGCCACGAAGGCACGAATGTTCTGAGCAATTAGAGAAAATTATGGTTTCAGTTCTACGCTAAACGTAAACACAGCTTGGTTGAAATGAGAGGTAGTAAGTACCGTTGAAGTTTGTAAAGTTAGAACGCATCGGAGACATAATCATATAAGAAAGTATATGATTATGTCTAATTAAGTATATGATTATTAAACTATAAGGGCAATTCTTTTATTCTTAGGTAAGAAGAATACACATACACAATGAACAATCTTATGAATGTGATATATTTAAGCCATCTAACAATAATATTCAATAACAATAATGTATAAATTTGATTTGATGTAGTAATTTATGCTAGATTTGTCTGTTCGTTATTATTTCTAGTGCTGTTTTCCGAACCGCGTCTTCCAATCCGCGTCCGAACGTTGTTGTGTTTTTTGTAGTGTTTCTTTTAGTGACATCTTGATTGGTGTATATAAAGCTATACTGTTAATTTAAAGTCATTGGTTACCTAAACAAAGCAAAGTCTATATCTTATGTACGTGACAAAAAATTCACCACTTACGCAACTTTATTCTTCGAAAACTGCTTCTGATAAAATCACATTCAAAACTCCTTTTTCTTGCGTCCTAAAAAAATATGGCTACTTAAATGCGCCCAATGCGCAAAAGTGTATCATGATTAATTAACATCATATTTTAAATGGAAATGCTTTATAATGGTTTTGCTGTGTTTGCCCAAATTTAATAGCGCCATAAAGCTTGAATCACGGTTAATCTAATAATTTAGACGCCGCATTTCTGAAGAAACATCTTGGGGTCGCATTACATTTATTTTTCAAGAAGAAATTGAGACTGATTATTTATTTTTGAGTTGGGTAGCGGCTTTGTTTATGTTTAGGTCTGAAATGAGATTTTGTTTTGATTATTTTCGTAAATTAATTGTAAACAAACAAACCATCAAAGCTGGCTAAGTTCTTCCACGGTTATGACCGACTCATTATCTTCCTGGTGAATTAGTTCTTGTATTTTTAATAGAATCTAATGCTTGAGCTGTTTCCGAATCATTACTTTTTTATTGATTAGTTTTTTTATTCAACTAATTTTCACTAGTTGAAACTATGATAAGATACCATTCACTCACATTATTCAAGCAGATAGTTACTTTATGTCACTTATAGACACTTATAGTCACTATAGACAGTTCAATTCAGCAAATCTTCGAGTTTGAAGAGATTGGTGATTGCTTCTGATAGGATTTGCTCAAAGTCTATTGGATTTGGGAAAGTGAAAGGATCTCTGCGAATGTATCTACCTCAGACCCGTCGTCGTATTGCACCACTACTCAAAATTATTTGATTCTTAGAAAACCAATTTCTTATATTTTCGTAAATGATAAGGAAGTATTACTAAATGCAGCAGACTGCAATAAGAATGTCGCTTGATTTAATGGACTTTTGTGATAAATCAAGATTTTTAGCCTAGCTTTAGCTTTAACGGTTTATTTCAATCAGATAAAATTTTAATGAAGTTTTACTTGCTTCCTTTTAAACGTAATGAAAATATAATAATGGTTAATTTAAAAGTAAAGGCACTTGCTCGAATTTAATTTAACTTTTTTCATTATATAAATGGTCTGGGAAATTTAGGCTACGAATGAAAAGCAAACTTGCAGAAGCGGACTAAAATCACTGCGTTTGTTAAACGAATCCACGTCATTGTTCCGTGAATTAATTTAAAACAGTGGTTTCATTCGCAAGTATAGTTTGAGTTGAGGCAAAGTTTGAATATTCAACCTCATTTGGCTTTTCGTTGCATTGTTGCATTGCGAATTTGCCTACAGTTAGCACTCCAGGCAACGGTTTGTAGAATACCTGGAATTACCTCAGCGGCTTAGGAAGGTACCTTTACTCAGGATTACCATTTGGTGTTTGTGAATAGGCGGAGAACCAAATGAACTGCTATGTCGGGCTTAGAATCCTAATGAGAAACTGTGGCCTTTATACTGTAAGAACAATTGAATTTATTTATGAATAACTAAATATATTTTGAACCAGCATCCATCTGAATACAATAATATTGGTATTATTTGACAGGTTTCAATATTTCGTTTATTTGTTTTAAATAAATATTTGTTATACGCGTTAAATAATACCTAGAAAAACAAAAATAATAAGCAACTTCTTAATAATCTAAATAGGTAAGTACTATTAATATTGCTAAACAAGTTTAAGGTTTAGATTATGGGATTTTGTCCACATAAACTCCCCATGATCCGTAAAAAAAATATAGGCTAAGTAAGCGGAGTATAAATCAGAAATATGCAGCCAAACAAGTTTCATTCAAGGGTGGCCCCAGGGAAATTCGCTCATAGCCAATCTCGTGTCCAAACCACCGTGCATTGGTAAAACTTTTTACCAATTTTGATGTTGTTTGTTACTTAGATTTGATGTTTATCAAATTTTTATTCTTAGAAAATACCTAGGTAAGTATTTCTGAAAATGTTAAATTTCATAAGCTGCTTACTTACTGAGAGAATAGCATAAAATACCTGTCAACTTGGTAGCGAGATTGAAATCTTACGTTTCCCTCTTTTTTTTTTGCACAGATAAAAAAGAATATATTAATTTCAATCATTTTAATATTCTTATCAGCTAAGAATATAAACAATTAGCTATCTCGACTCTTACTAACTATTTTTTTATTTGTGCTCGTCTAACGCTTTTTATCCTACCGTGATATCTAATCTGATATTTTTTCAAAAAGGGGTAAGTATAATATTATTTACTATTATTTACAATTAAAACAATTAAATAAATGATATTTAATAAATTCTGCTTACTGCAGACTGTTGCAAACAATCTATAGGTATGTTGCTCAACTGATTCCATGATCAATACCAGTTGGAAGCATCCCCAAGACGCTGGCTACATTGCCTCGCTGCATAGCAATGTTGATGCGTTACGCAGGAAACTGACTTTTTTGTAATCAAATAAAATTTCTAGTCTAGTAATTTGGGACAAAATGAACCTTCCGACCTAAATCAGGGCCATTATCAGAAACAAATTAAGCTCAGGCCTGGATGCGTAAAAACAAAACGATGTTAACTTGTTTGCTCCCTACCCTTTATTTTTCTACTTTTGTTACAAGCCAGGGTTTCCCGCTCATTAGCTTTAATTAAACGGTGATCATCGCAAAGAATAGGGTAGTAATGTCCCGAGTCTATAGCTTGCCGTTCGCCACTTGCCACTAAGATCACGTATCTGCAAATTGATACTGTGTACGTGCCCCACTCAATCTGATGACGCTCATTTCTAGTTCCTGATGAAAGGCGGGTTAATAAATAAGTGGCTTGCAGCTCTGAGAGGGTTCACTGAACCACACTGGTTTTGGTTTTGAGAAATTAGTCCTTACGTCGCATTGTATGGTAGGAGCTTCACTTAGCTTAACAAACAGGCGACTGTATACTCCTACAGTAAGGTAGTGATGGTGACTATGTCGCAGGAGGTTGCGGATTCGATTCCCGCAACGGGATAAATTTTTGTACGACCTGCAGATTTTTCAGGGTGTTTTGGTCGAGTTTTTACGTATAGTAAAATGTTCTTTGTAATGTCTTGTATCTGACCCATAATAATCATCATATTGATCTCTGAGTGCTGCTTTTGTAAGCATCATCTGACGAAACTTAAAGTTTCGCGGTTTGTTAATATATAGACTCAATTGATCCATGACCATGATTGCTGTAACGGAATGTAAACGTAGGGGAAATAAAAACACAAGGTACGCACAAAGACCTTACAAATAATCTTTAATACATATTTGGGTTACTTGTCCGTCACGTAAGTAAGAAAATTAGAATTTTTCTCTTGACTATATTTAAATGATTTAAATGTGTAAAATATTATTTTTACTAACTGTATTCTATACATACCAAAAATTAAAATGTTTTCGAAAAGAACATAATTATAAGTCAAATTGATTGATGTGCCAAATTATGATCCCAAAAGCCAACTGCCTTGGGAAATCGTACCAGTTCAAACCATACCTACTAAATTGAAACAAAGGACGGCCGATCGGGTCTTTCCAGCAATTAGTTTCAATCACTTGACTTTAATTTATAGTTACCGCAACGACAGCAATTGATAGGTCAATTCGCTTTCTGTAACTGTTCCATCCTAACTAAACCGACTATTTACCCTTTGATTAATCAGAATGGGTGGACATTTGTCTGCTTATGAGCATTACCGCAAAATTTAGTCATTGTCATATGCCAGCTAACCGCTGTGAAGAGGACAGGTCACGCCAATTACCACCGTAATCGAGTTTTAATTTTATTGTTCGTAGCGTTTTGTTAATTAATTTTAGGAGCTCTTGTTTTGCTGTGGATTCACTCACCCAGTTCTGGTTAAATCTATCGTACCATAATTGATTTAATTATTGGAAGCCATTATAATTATTTTGTACTGTAATATTTATTAGTTGGCATACCAATTGTTAGTTACAATAACTCAAGAATAACTCAAGGATGAATATATAATGAATGAACTTTAAAAAAACGTAGTTATAATAATCCCTTATTAATGCTTTGTTCAGGCGGAAATTTTAGATGAGATATTCCTAGTAACTGGTTCCTGAAATAAACATACGTCCCTCATCAACCCATATTTTGCTGTTTAATCTTGGTTTTCATTATGATAAAACCCAAAACCATTATTTGAAATCAGAATTCAGTGTTATGATAAAATCTTTGGACGCGTCAATACAAATTCCCGATAAATTGAAAAGGATTTATCACAATAGATCAACGTCAGACGATGCCCTGGTTTCATCGCATTTCCGTTTTGACTACGAAATCTGTATGATTATCCAACTGCCCAGATATTCTGTATATGAAAATAACAAGTTAAAAACGGCTATACTGAGTGGACCAAATAATTATCAGTGGGACCTGACACTGTCTGATAATTATGTATTCTTATAAATAAATAATTCATCATCATCAACAGTTCATTTTAGTCCACAGCTGGAGCTTATAATAGCTTCCCGTCAATATTTTATTGATACATTGATGAAAAAATAACTTACTAACAAAAAAAGTTTGATATTTAATTAATTTGCATTAGCTATTTTGGGTTTATTTTGGTCCATTGAAATTCCGAATTAGCCATAGGAATATCAGAATAGGAAATAATAAGTTCCTTGGATCCTTATATTTCAAAAAAATAGTAAAAATGTTACCCGCTTCGCCCGAAAATTCTCAAACAAAACGTAAGAAAATCGTAACTACGAAAATCAGGGAACATAAATGGGGTATTATCAGGTGACAGGTGTGGTACCCTCTGCGGTGAATTTTTTTAACCTCATTCTTTGGTCAAAACTGTGTATGCATCAATTCATCAAGGTTTTCACAAACAAAGCTTTTGTTGAGTCTGAAATCTTTTTAGGTATGTGATTGAAAAATGTTTTTAGTAGTTTTTTCGTCAGAGCTCCGCAGCTTCCCGCTTTTGTCGGCTAGACCGCAAATTTTGAATGAAGAATGACCCCTCAACTCAGCCTGTGGCTGTCGAGTGGACTAAGCTAACCTTAAGCTACCCTACTTACGGAGGGCATTAGGTTTTTCTATGATTTTTTAACACCTCTATTGCAATCACCCACGATCCGTCAGCCAACGTTTGTGATTAGGGCAAACCCCATACCTGTGTGTAGTAGTTCCTATTGCGAATAATAAACCTACTCTAAGTAGGTTTATTATTCGCACCTTGCGTCTGGGATTGCTTCCGACTGGTATGGATATGGATCAGTTGTGTCGCGAAGGCGAAGAAATATTCTCAGTATCTACCTAGATAGAAGGTAGGTATATAAAGATTTTAGATGACTGGCTACAAAACCGGCCGAGGCGAGGAGGCGGGGCGTGCGCAGCGCTTTCCGTCGCCGACGGTCAGCCCGAGTACATTCTGTTACGAGACACCGGGCGAGAGTGACGTCGCCGCGTCGTTGGTGAGTCACTTTTAGTTACATTGCTTGCAATTGAGAATTTTGCTATCGACGATATTAGACCAATATATGTGGTCTGTCTGCAGGCATAAGGGATCGCATCCACGTAATAGTAAAGACCAATATATGTGGTCTGCCTGCAGCTATGAGGGGGATGATAGTAATGACCAATATACATTGTGGTCTAACTGCAGCCATGAGGGGGATTGACCAATATATGTGGTCTACCTGCAGCCATGAGGGGGATGATAGTAATGACCAATATATGTGGTCTAACTGCAGCCATGAGGAGTCGCATCCCCGCAATAGTAATGACCAATATATGTGGTCTACCTACAGCCATGAGGGCGATAATAGATACCAATATTATGTGGTATGTCTGCGAACAGGGAGATGAGAGATAAGTGCGAGGCTCGGGATGGCTATAGGGGAGGTTGGAGGCCATAAGGGAAAAATTCCCCGTAATAATAAGAATTTAGAACCGGAGCACAGGTGGACTAACCATCATGCTCAAAGAACCGAATCACAGGTGGAACAACCACCGCTTTATTGTATACCCATTTCAGCATCATATTGACATGTTTAATTTTTTCATGTTTCTTATCCAAGTTAAATATTCGTCATAAACCAGATAAATAGGTATTTGGCGACAAGTTGAGCTACCTATAGTTTGATGCAACAGTCTGCAGTTAGCTCCATTATTTCAATTGTAATACTAGTTCTAATTAGAGTCTGTCATTTAATTGTACTTTTCTTTGTTAATAAAAGTTTTACGATTTAAAAGTTAACATATAGTTTATTGTATAAACACGTAATAAATGGTACCTATAGTTTTATTTTTTGAAATTAGCTTAAAGCTTTTAGCGTAATGCTTTTTGTTCGATGAAATATCTACTTTCTGATGGTGTAAAATAAATTGACTAATAAATTGAATAAAATAAATTGAATAAATTGAAATATAATTGAGTAAAATAAATTGAATAAATTGAATAATTGCTACGGTAAATGTTCTCAGAAAATGTAAAGAAACGATAATAACTCGTATTTGTTTTTTTTTTTACTAAAACTACAAATAGTATTGCCGGAAATCGAGATAAAATGTTTTTAAACCCTAAAAACAAACCACAATCCACTTCCCGACCTTAGATCGCCCATAAATGATTTTTCCTTGATTTTTTGTCTCCAATGCATTTCATCCTAACATTATTTTCTTTAGTTTCGAAACCTATCGACCCTGGTCATTTAAGTAGAAGTAGGTATAATTATTATTGTATTCGTTTATTATTTTATAAGTGTTAGCGTCTACAATGTTCCTTCATGTCCAGTCCATACCAAGGTTGCCTGGAAGAGATCGCTCATAGCCATAAGGCCCTATTTATACTTCCTCTAACTATTATATGGCATAGGCATGTTTGTAATATTCTCTCTCTTTGTGTGTATAAAGTATTTTCTACATATAATTATAAGATAATTATTTCTATTTATCTAAAACAACCAGTCCCAAAATAGCAACCTTTCATATAACAATAACTAGCGGTCCGCCCCGGCTTCGCATGTATAAGAAAAATATTTTTTTTCATACGGATCCCTTAGTTTTTTGAAAATATTCTATAGCCTATATTCATTAGGGAAAATTTGGGATTCTAACGGTGAAAGAATTTTCAAATCAGTCCAGTAGTTTCGGCGCCTATTCATTCAAAGCATTCCTCTTTATAATATTAGAATATTAGTATAGATAAAATAAAATCTTACATGAATAAGAACTTCCACTTATTGGTACTGTTTATCAGAACCATTACTCTTCATCACAGTCCAGTAGCTTTTAGCTAAACATGTCCGAATCCTAAATGTGCGAAGTAACCCGCAATTTACTTTTTCAACCCACGTACCCTTGTTTTTTCGGCGACGACATTGCAGTGTATAGAGCGAAAAAGCACAACTTTTGAGGGTTACACGTCCATCCTTGTTATTTTAGAAAAGGTTTTTTGAAGCTTGTCCGGCGACCATGTTTAGCATGACGCGTGCTTTTATAAAATATATGCATGAAAATGTAGTGCCGACGTATCTCACTGCCATCTCCCCTATTGGGCATTTATATTGGAGTCAAGGGCATGTTAACCTTTTTGTAAATACAATGAAATTAAAGATGGTTGTCGTGTATTTGGGTTGCTAAATATACCCTCTTTGATATCATTATTTTAACATTATGTGACGTGATGAGAAGCTTTTAACCCTGTCGCACCCGTCGTCGCTTAGCGCCATTATAATACACAAATGGTCACGTTTCGAGCCCTCGTCAAGTTTTTCGTAATTTGCAAATTCATTCAAACATTTTAGATAATTTTGTTTACAAACGACATTTATTTACAAAGGCTTGTGTTTTATCTAAAGGACAGTACAAGTTGGGTTCTATAAGGTTTAAATTGCATTGTTAGACTGCAATGCAATTAGTAGATAACCTAGGAAGTATCGAGATCACAACATGGTATGTCATTTAAAAACATGGTATTATATGTGTAAAGAGGCATACTTATTCTGTAAGGTTACGAGATGTTATAAGTCTGTCTTTATTTATCTTTTGATATCAACTGTAATGGCAAAAACATCTTGCCGAAATTAAGATAATTTGGAACAAAGTCAAAATTATATTGAAAGCAACCTTTCAGAGCTAGCTACACCTTCCATTATAAATAAGCTGCCGCAATCCACTAGAGTGGACGCAATTCTGTGGCTACACTATCAAGTACCTCCAACATACCTAACACAGAATAAATATTAGTTCATCGCATGTAAGGATCACTCTGTTTTCAATATTCACGCTCCGACGGTAAGTAAACGTTGAAGCACAAATTTTAAATTAAATAGGTAATACTACGAGAATTATTTAATTTAAAATTAATTTAACACTTAATAACCAGTCAACAATTTTCAGTTGCTAGACTTAGGTGACGATAACATTTTTACGAGTCTGGGCAGTGAGTGCGTTGAAGGGGTATTATTGACCAATGATAGTTGTAAAAATTTAAAAGAGTGAGTATTTAAACTCTCAAAACTTTATCTTATTCACAAGATCATACTTTTTTCGCACACATTGACTGCATTCTGAATATGCGAGTCATACAAGTGACATAAATTGGAAGATAATATGAATAGAGAAGTCGAGTTATTATACAAATAAAAGTTTCAGAGAGAGAGAGCTTTTATATTGACTCGTTGTAGAAATAAAAATGTAAAAAATAGTAGCACTTCTGTTTACAAGAAACTTTTCAAGTGGAACAGGCTTGTCCACCGTCCAGATTGGCCATGTGGATCACGTATTATTCAATAAAGCCAAAATTAATACTAGAAACGTGAGCCGAGTCCCAGAATGGCACTTTTCTGTTACTCTAATAAAGATAGGTACTTTCTTACTGTCGAGCTCCCCAATTATTTAACGTAGGTACGAAGGTTAGCACGAATTATTCTAACGTAATGAGATTCCTTCTGTAAGTTATCTAAAGTGGAGCAAAGGTTATCTAAAAAAGGAAAACTAAATTAACTCGGGTAGGCAGATCGAGTCATCTTTGATCTTTTCATCTACGAAGCTTAATATCTCTATAAACTGTTCAAGTTTACAGACGTTCCTTCAAAGAAAGTCTAGCAACTGAAAGCATATCCCTCCTTTAATTTAACCGCAATAATTAATAAGACATAATTCAGAGCAGCCGCTAAATTAGGGAAAATCGCCCGTCTGAGATGTCTGGAGTTTGAACACCACTCACGTCTTTTATTAATTTCACCAAAATATGTAGATTTAAATACGAGAAATTAACAGAAACTCCAGTTTGAGTTTACGATACCGCCTTGTGTTTTGGAGTGTTTTAATTGATGTAAAAGTTCTCAGTTCTCGGTTGCCGGGTAAGTATTTTCGCCTTCCAGGCAAGATTGCATCGTCTTAAGGTCATATCTTAGCTTTTTCAAATGTGATGGGTGTGATGGTCACTTAAAAACTTTTCCAATATACCAAAAAACCAGAAATAAGATTTTGTTCTTTTCTGTGGGTACGTCTCATATTCTATGAAATATCTTACCGTCAAAATCTGGGCTTATATTTCGAAGAAAATTTCAAAAATTATAAAATTTGGTTACCTCGTATTGGTTTGGTACTTAGACTTCGAAGTTTCCAACAAATATAATAACTTCTTAAACTAATTGTTAAAGTAAAATTCAGTAAAACTTATAAACATAAGAAGGTACTAAGCAGAGCTTGCGTATCTTGAGAATCGCAAGCCTTATTAGCAGGTTCAATCCGCTTAAGACTTCCAAGAAATGCTGTTCCATTACGTGCTTCGGCAAGAAACGACGTAACATTTTCTCTCAGCGCTTCAGAGAAATTGTGGCAAAAATTATTCTCCCATGCTTTCCCTTTTTATATTTACTTATGCGCTAGAGTTGTAAAATTGAATGTAATTTTTTTTATGCAGACAAGTTCCTCATTAAAAGTTAGGAAAACCTCGCTCTTTCAACTCACCCATGATTACTGCTAATACAGCCAAACGATATCAACATTAAAAACTTATAAAAAGGTGTGTTATTTTCGAAAATTATTTTACTCTGTATAAAACGCAACCGTGATTTAAAAACGTTGTAACCAACGTACGCAATTCCGTGCTCAAGAAGTTCCGAACAAAATTTTCAATTGAAATCAAATAGTACTCGTCCATTCTGCTCAACTCCGGCAAAGTGGCTCCGCAGAAACTTTATAGCATTGTCTAAGGACCCTGAATGCATAAACGAGTGGTTTTACATGTAGTTGAAACTACGTAATTTCCTTATTTATGGTCTATTTATTTACCGCGGTTTTGTTAGGTTATTTAGATGAAGTCAGTATCCATAAACCTGATTTTCATTTGCGTTTTACGGACTCGTTTCGAAGATTCAAGCGTCAATCACGGGGATCTGCCATTAGTTGTATTAGAATAGTAATTATATAGGTTCCTGAAACAATATTTCTTTTAAAAATACTTACCTATCTACATAAAAAATAAGAAAAATCCGATTTGGTTTGATTTTATTTCAGTAAAATTTTTGAAAAAGAAAATTAAAGGAACCATAAATACACTTTTAATACAAATAATAGCAGATTTTGGTGAATATTATGCTCAGATTACAAATAATTTTGGTATTACGATTGTATAATTTGGGAAAATCATCCGTCGCCGGAGCCTTAAGTGAAACAATCAGAAGAAAAGCAGCAGCTTGCGACGGACTGTTTTTAACACCGCCACAGGCAAGCGTGGTGATTATACCATTCTTTGTTTGGGAAAGCAGCGTGAGTAGCCGGTATGCTAAAGATGAACTTAACAAAAATAAAATGAAGGCTTATGCCCAACAGTGGGCCTTAGGATCTTGTGTTAAATGATGAGTGATTATTAATCGTACTAATAACTTAAGTATCTAGCTTCTTAAGTTATTAGTACGTTTAATGGATTGTTATAAGACTTAAAATTCAAGTTTAATATTCGCAAAGTACTTTGAATTTTCTATCAATTTTATAGGCAAAATGGTTTCTAAGAATTAAAATGAAAAATATATTATTCTTGGTACAGCAATAAAAGCCAAAGGTGGATCAAAATTTTTATTGAAGGAGATAACTGTGCACGTTTTATATAACGACATAAAGGTTTACTGTGCCAATACATACAGTTTAATCCATGCATAATTATATAGATACTATGTTAATACATAGGTACGCAATAAATTTATCGGTCGTATTCAACCAACGATTTAAAATATGTTTGTAAGTGTTAATCTACGGGCGGTGAAATGGAGTTCAAATCCGTCACCATTGGCAATATTGGTTCAAACTGTTTGTCGTTTATTTATAGAATAGAATTATGTGTTCAGGTAGAGAATTACATTTCAGTTTATAGTGCCATGAAGCGGTATGATTTAACTAGAGTTTGTTTTTAATATTTTTAAACTTACGCGATCTGATAGTACTATTTTAACGGGTATTTATCGCGTATTTAGTTATTTTTCCGACGTTTAGGATGACAGTCTTCCTGTGACCACGATAGTGTGTAAACCTGTTGAAATTTCGGGAAAATAGGTAAATAAACGCGATAAATGCCCATTGAAATAGTACTAATAATTTAGAGTTTGTTTTGAGTAAATTTTGGCTGAAATTCGTTTTAAAACTGTGGCTTTTAGTTATTGTTAAGCTCCTAGGTGAACTCGTTATAGTTGCTGAGTATAGAAACTATAATAATTTATTAGAGTTACGCAACTTTTCTCTTCACGCCTCTCTATAGCTTGAATTCGTTAGCAAATAGTTATCTGGATCAAAAAGATAGAGAAATGGTTTCCTCCAAAATATCTTTTAAAGTTACTCCTCTTTACGTAATGATCATTAATTAAATAGCTTTTAACTGATGCTGCCAATCTAAGGATCGACGCAAACATACAACTTCGTGACCACTTTGTCCTGTTCATGAGTCTTCTTCAACTTATAGATAGGTTAAAGTACCTTTATTGACATGGACCTTAATTAGTAAATAATTCACACTTTCTCATTCATTTTTTATAAATATACGATTAGATTATCCCAAAAAAAAACAATTTTTTTGCGTAATTTGACGAAAAGTCTGGATACAGTGGACGCCATATTGTTGTGGCTATGACGTCCGTTGGCTATGTGAATAAAGAACAAAGCGTATAATATTTTTATTTATAACTGATAGACCTTCGTTTGGCCACGGTCTATAAAAATAAATGCTTATCAGTTGACAGTTTACTCTTTTTAGTCTACACAACCGTATGACAGCTACTTAAAAACATATTAGAAAGTTAGGAATTTTTTTAATAAATCTTTAATTTTTGGTTATTTTAAGACGTAAAACTAAAATTTTCTGCTGCTTTTTACCAAATCTATCTCAATAATATATTTATAGGTTTTTTTTTAAACAGAATAACAGAATATCCTATTAATCATCATCATCATCAGCCTATAATAGTCATAGGTAGGCCCCCTTACTGCTAGATGGCATTACTTATCATTTATCTATTGTTCATAAAGCCGCTAAATAAACTGCATCCGAAAATAGAAAGTGGTCAGTAGATATGAAAGTGGAACATCTGCGCCAACCCTTAAATCTAGCTTCTTAGAAAACACTTAGTAAAGTTTTTATGAAGTACGCAATCAGAATTTTAAACGAATAGTTCCAAAAAGATCGTTCTTTGTGGTTAAAAGTTGAAAATGTTTCTGCCATAAATTTCAGTCCATTTCGTTATCTTTATGATTCATACGACCATTGCTCGGCATCATCATACATTTATCAAAACTTGCATGAAATCCTACCGAATTATACAATTGTACAGGGAAATTGTACAATTCTGCAGGGAAAAGACTAAATTATGGTTGACAGCTATGAACTACATAATTTTAATTTAAATAACTTTATGAATATTTAGTTGAGGTCCTCGAGATCTCCCATCATGGATTTGTTATCAGCACTGAAACAAGAAAAATATCATTATCCAACTTATAATGAGCTCTCATTTTAACAGAATGAAAAGATACTTTAAAATATTGTTGAAAAGTTGCCTTCTCGCATACATTTTGGTAACAAGTTTTAATTCAGACTTTGGTAATCACCGACAACCCGATTCTAAGAAACGATTTGAATCACAATTCAAAGTAATTTAAGTTTGCACTTGAGGTAGGCTTGAGATATCGCTTCAATCGCAAATACTAGTTCTAAATTATTTCTATTCTTTAATTATTTTAATTTGAAAATTGTTTGAATTCTCTTTCAGTGTCTGGAAATTTAACATTACACTTCTATCATACTTATAACTAAGCCATAATAAACATAAATTCCATCAAAAGCAACTAATTACCTAAATGCACCTTCCCCTATTTGCCGTAAGGACAAGAACCTCGATGGTCCCTGCAAATGTATCACAATAAAATGAAATACATAAAGTAAACAGATTTAGACAAATAAAAAAAGGCATGAAAAGAATATAAAGTGTAGCAGTGCTACGGCATTGAGATTTCGTAGCAATGGTGCTACGAAATTCGTAGCCACTTTTGTAAGAGAATTTTCACTGCAAATGATGCAAGAAAAACTGTACGAAAATTTAAATTTAGTTAAAACAGAACAGTATTCAGTGATGATAGAAAAATAAATAACAAAATATTGAATAAATCCTGTTCTGTAATAGAACACTTACGGGAAATATGGATGTTTGCCTTGGATCAAGTACGAGAGTGCAGTTTTAGAACTGCGCTTGTTCGGGCCTCCATCCCACTCCTTGCTTAGCATGTGGTCTGTCAAGAAAGATTTAATTATTTGATATTTTTATATTGATTTAACGAAGACCGTCGAAACATATGCATGGATATACTTGTATTTTGTTCTTGAATATGTTTATGCCTTCCACTTTCAGGGTGTTCGCATATCGCCGCCGCGGCTTCACAAGCGAACTTATTATTACACCAAAATGTAGGACTAAGCCCCGAGATGTACCTAGTTGGCGTCCTAGTACATCGGAGGAATCGCGAGGTAAGGAGTAAAAATTCATAATCAAATCAATGCATCAAAACTGGCAGATTTCCTCTTTATCGCTTATCGTCACAAGTCATTGCAAACCTACTGCAGTCAGCTGCTATAATTTCACAGCGTTATGCGCGCGTAAGCGTGTGGCCAAAAATATATTTACAAACCGATTTTTTTTCTAAATAAACATGTAAATTCTATACTCGCTACGCCCGATACATTCAATCTCTCTTAGGGTGCGATCTATCAGACAAAATGAGCATTTTATTCAGCAGACTAGAACTGATGTCGGCTACTACTAGTCACTTGCACTATGCAAAATTGCATTTACAAGGGTACATAAAGAAAATGACACTTTTAGCTTGAGTGGATGTACTCTTTATTATTTGCTCGTTTTAGTTTAGAAACAAAACGCTAGAAAGACGAACTTCTTTTCGACATCATTGTTTTTTAGTTGTTGGTAGTTTTTTTCGTTTACATTAAGAATAGAATCTTATTAGATTTATAGATCTCTTTATTAATTTTTAAAAATATATATTATATAATTTATATATATATATATTATATATATATTATATATATCTATACTAATATTATAAAGAGGAAAGATTTGATTGTTTGTTTGTTTGTTTGTATGTTTGTTTGTTTGTTTGTTTGTTTGTTTGTTTGTTTGAATTGAATAGGCTCCGAAACTACTGGACCGATTTAAAAAATTCTTTCACCATTAGAATCCTGAATTTTCCGTGATGAACATAGGCTATATAATATTTTCAAAAAAGTTAGGGATCCGCATGAAAAATTCAATAATTGAATCGTGCGCTGTATATTCAACCTCTTTTTCTATTAAGGCGCGTCAGAATAGAAAAGGAGGTTGAATATATACGCACGGTGCTTGCTTTTTCTCTACGGCCAGTGTCAGTTATGGAGTGTCGAGTCAATGTCAGAAATCCCAATGCTGTTAAAAAAAGTATGGGATCCGTATGAAAACTGTGAAACCCATCGTGTTAGAGTGTATAATTTCTGAAATTTTTGTTTAATACCCGTGCGAAGCCGGGGCGGACTGCTAGTATATTATATATTTTTATAGCTAAAAGATTTCATAGTAAAAAGAAATTTTACTAACCCAAACAGTCTAAAGGTCCAAGAAAATTAGCGCATACAAGTGATACGTCATAGAAGACAAGTTCAACTTACTTTTAAAAGCATTCCCGGTCCTCTTCTTGTATTCTTGTTCCAAAGAAGCGGGTAACAGACTGGGATACAGCGGCAGAGGAGTGCGGTAGAAATCTTTGAACAAAATTGATACAATAAACGTACACATTCTCATCAATAAACGGTCACATTTCTATGCAAAACAGCATACAGCTGCGGTCCATTTTGGCTCAGCTCACTGACATAACAATAATACATGTCTGAAGTTACCTAAACTGTTTCAATTAGTAAATACTTAGTTCTACCAGTTCTACTTTGTTTCTGGTATTTAAGTTTCTTTGTTCAAAAGGATTAAATATACCTGTTTACGAGTAGTTGGATATCTATTAACTATCTGAGTAAGACCTACTTAACTCTAAATAATTATTTGTACCTAATATTTAATTTCGATTAAATTTTTTAGTCATAAGTATTTTGCTTTTTATTGCGTAAGTGTGGTTGTATCAAAAGTAGAATATTGCATTCTTACGCAATAACCACCTACTTTATTGTATGGTTGATTTTGGTTTGCGTCTATTTTGATGAACCAAATAAACCACACTTCTATCTATCTATGTCAACGACGCAAACTTTTGAACCAACTCGCTACAAATTACCATACAAAAAGGCAAATTATAGCGACGATCGATGTGACGCTGCGGCGGGCGTAGATCCGTCTGCGACGCAAAAGGTTGCAGCTTTGATTCCTACCTTGGGACAAATGTTTACGATCTATACATTTTTGTCTCGGGTGCTCTAAGTATTAATATAAAATTATCCTTGTAAGTTATATATTACAGTCATCAAGTATCTACCTATAACACAAGATTTGCTTAGCTTGGGGCTAGTTAGCCCCATCTTTATTTAATTATAGCATTGTGTGTAGTTATTTTACGGTATCAGCTACGCTTCTTGCTGCAGTGTGTGTGCTACGAGTATAAGCAGTGCCACTGCTTATAACACTTACACACTGTTATATATCAAGTGTATACCTTATATGGCTAAATAAACATTTCACCGCAAATGGTTCTCAGAAACGCATATCGTAGCTTATGCGCACCTCCCATACTTAGGCCTCTGTTCGCAACAATATTGCCGGCAAAATGAAATAACGAATATAATTATTCGGTTACTGAGTTTCGCAGGGCGGCCTTCTCACGTGATTATCATAAAATTATGTTTACATCCCTAACTGTAAATTGATAATGCCTATATGCGAGCCGCTCTAAAGTGGGTTAATATAGATAGACCATATAAAGCTTAGAGTAAATATAGGTAAGTACTATAGATCATTGTTTTTATTCTTTGAAAAAGCAGCCTTGACTGTGAAATTCAAATACTTGTCAAATCGATGATAGTTATCCATGTGAGAAACTTGGAACAACTGTTTGAACAGCATTGTTAGTTCATGGTAATATGTATCATACAAAGTTGTAGAAATGACTGCAGGAAACTAAATTTCTTCTATACATACCACCACCGGTTTGCAACTAACTAAAGTAGAAGAAATAAAAAATTGTTTCACAGGGGTTAAACAGATGTGGGAGATTTGACTTCATTTTTATTTTCACGTTCTTATTCGTCTTATTTATAACATGTATTATTTATCCCTTATCCTGCGGAGTTAGGCCACAGTATACATATGGATACTGTGGTAAGGCCCTGGTGACCCGTACCACAGGTTTTATAAACCTCTCACGGGCACCAGTCTCTTAGAAAACAAGATAACTAGTTGTAAATCAAGTCAAGTCCTTAATTCATTCATATATGAACCGACAGCACTTCTTCGTTATCTAGGTACCATTGCTGCATTTGCATTGCTGTCGATATTTTTGTTGGTGGATAGATTATTCTTTATGTTAAACAAACAATAAAAACAAAGTGAGTCTCCGTGTCTATCTGTTGATCCACTTACTCCCAAGCAACGTTTTTTTTTTTAAATTAACATTAAATGATTTTCCCCCTCTATGGCAATACTACCATCACTGCTGTCTGAATTATTTTATAGTTTTGAAACCATATTTTTTACTGGCAATCAAACTGCAATCAGCGTTTGAATTCCTTTTTAATATTCGAATATAACAATCTATTCTCGAAAAAGCAAATGTCCTGCATTTTCCCGCGCCTCCCCAATTTATGTTTTAATTGGATATTCCCGAAGGCAATGACCCAGTCCTGTTATTTCAATTTTAAAGTCTAAATTAATAATGTGTTTTCGGATGATTGAAATTTTATTTCCCAAAACACAACCAATATGCTTTGATTGGATGATTTGTTGTTACGATCGCGAATTATTTAAACAAGTTAATATACATCGCAAATTATATTTGACCTATTGATTATAAATACCTGCACTTCAAGCTTCAGATCAAGAGATACATAAATTTTCACAGCCTAGTTTACTTGTAGAATGAAAATAAAACTAGCAACTGTGAAAGTAAAAACCCTGAGTAAGTCAGTATTTTGCTTTACCCGAAAATACTGCACGGATTTAGACGACATTTTGCAGATAACACACGACCTGGATTAGGGCTAGTTTTTATCCAGGTAAAGTTCCCAGTGGAATAGTTAACCCTCTTGGTTCTAAGGGTTCAGACACAACAGGCTTTACAAAGTTCTATTGAAAAATAAGTTTCCGAGTCTAATGGAACTATCTAACCTGGATTATCTAACTGTAATATTAGCGATGTTCAGTCGTTACTTTTCGAGGTAGATATTAGATTATATATGTTCTGGTGTTTAGTAGTAAGTACTACTAATAAGTATTTAAGTAAACATTAGCTGATATCAAACAAAGTTATACAAGAAAAAAAAACCGCTGGTTGCGCGTCAAAAGCCATGTAACGATAATCAAAAGTCCATAACAACAATGTGGGGGTAAAAGTGTCTGAGAATACTTACAGATTACACGACTTTCAAGTGGACCCTCATCTCCCACATCATCAGACCGCCCACGGAGATAATCTAAAACAAACATAAAAATAGGTAGGTACCGAAGTAAAACTCATAATATGGGTGTTACATAAACATCAACTTCAAATTTGAAAACTTCATGAATATTTAAGTTTTAGATTAAAAAGTTCAATTAGAAATATTAATTGAGTTACTTACAAGTTTCGCAGCATATAAAAATATAGTTTGAAGAAAATTTGAATGAATAATATTAAATTATTCATGAAATTGTTTCATCATAAATTCTGTTTCTATCTGAGGCGTTCAAGCAGTGAAAATATTTTTGGGTGCCACTTATTATTCAGATAAGTTATATCGATTATTTAAATTAAAAGATAACATGTAAGTTGGTTTTATTTGGGAGCCTTATTCGGTATTAATCGGATTATATTATTATTTCAACGAGTTTTATATTATTTACTGTTCCACATGAACTCCCACCCATTTGAATACCTATACTTAGGTACATACATCTTAAAAGACCTGTGATCGACTGGCATATTTGCCAGAGATAGCATATTCGCCACCGAAATCGGCGAACTGATGGTCCATCTCGACCCTCATTTCACTTTATGCTCTATCTTGGATCTCACTTCAACTATCTATACGGGCACATTCAGAAAATATCACCATTACTAGATAGGTAAGTTTCTTTTACAGCTAGCTTTGGTTTTAACCAAGAATTTTATGGCAGTTTTAGGGGCCGTTACTGAGAATCTCTCGAACTATTTCGATTAGGGAGACAGTAAACTAATAAAACAGGTAGAGATCGAGTCAATTACTTTAATTGGATATTTGAAGTAGGTATAGGACCAAAATCAACGCTTTCATTTAGCTTAGCTCCCTTTATTTGTTTGTCTGTTTCTTAGTTTGTTTTGAGAGTTCCAACCGATTTAGATTAATTGAAAGACTAATGAGAATCGCGAAATGATTTCGCAATGAACACAAACCTAAACATTAATCAAATCACCTTTATAGAAATTGAAGCCGTCTTTCCCAATCTCAGAGCATTTATGGGGAACGGCGACGGCCAGGAGCGCCAAAATTGATATAAATGCCTCCCGCATTTTCGTTTATTAAGACTAATGAGTTAGCAAGCGGACATGGCACGAACTAGATTTATCACCGGTAAGAGAAACACTGATAATACAGAGCAGGCTTCCGCTTTTATAATGTGGCGGATAGGGTAGCTGGGTGTAGGGGTGCGTAGGCTGGATAGTAGAGCCGGTTCGATTACCTTTCTTACTATTTCAGTTACGGACAATAATGTTGTTTTCTCGGTTTCCCTAAGTTTTCAATATAAATTATGTTTAAACATGAGGTCGCTAGTCAGTTTAGTGACAACCTGGTATATTTATCATCAGGTATACATCTAAAAACTCTTGATGTAGGTTTTCACCACGCAAACGGTTTTAGTATTTAGAATTTTATTTACCTTCTTAATTTTTAAAATTTCATGTTTATGTAAATGACATTATGTATTATTAGTACGTAGAAAAATGTTGCTCTTTTTATTTACTGAAACTGGCTTGATTACAATTGCTTCTTTATATTATATTCTTTCGTATTCAGCGCCATTTTGTTTTCATAATGTGCCTTTCTATGAACTTTACTAGTTCCATGAATTGCTATTTGCAAACTGTATTAAACCATTAGCACTTCGAGAAATACTCGTAGGTCAGGCTAAAGGGTTATAAGCATTTAATAATATTAGGTTAATTAAGTATTTTATAGCCTCTTTGCTTCTATTGAACAATGCTATTTTTACTGAAGTTAGAAAAAACCTCAAGTCCCGTCAGCGTCATAATAAGTACAGTCATCATCATTTACTTTTATTTGTTAAATCCATGTATTTGTATGGTAGAAGAGCAAGTCATCCTGGTACATTTTTCTTTTGAACGAGGAAACGATTCCAATTTCAATTGAAATCATTATCAGCAGTCTGCCTACAACTGAAAACGAGCTCACCCTAATGAGTGACACCATTAGGGGTTATGTGCATTAGTATCTCCGGACTGATATGCTAATTGATAAACCTATCTGTGTTAGTTCAGTGTACACCCAGTTATGGTAAGACTACAGTTCACCTACTTAAAGCGGATTTAAAGGCTGACATCTCATGAACGAACTCGGAATCCCGCCGTAATTATTTAAGGTCCGGTATTAAAAATTCCGGGCGAGTCCCAACTGAACCGCCATAAAAGTAAATAGGAAGATCACGGGAAAACACCTAAAACGGCTTGACAGCCCCTTTTTTTGCTTTTGCTACGTTATGTGAACAGTGCCAGAAAATAGCTGCTTACTTTACGATATGATAATGTTAAACTATTTTATAGGATACTCCTGGGTTTTATTATAAAGATTACCTTACCTATATACTTAGGGACGAATGTCGCGGATTTCTCAATGCTTTAGCTTTTAGGATGCGTTAGCTATTCAATTCGCTATTTCCCTGCTAAGATTCAATCTTCAATGCTTTTATTAGATGCACGTAAAATATTCATGATGGCCTTAAAAAAGTAAAGCTACATGGAAAAGTCAGATACCTGACTATAAAATGAGAATTGTCGTAAAAAGGCCTTGTTTTTCCCTTGCATCCGACATCGCTGCGGGGTGCCGCCCACAACCATAGAAATGGACAAGACAGGCTATTTTTACGCAAAGATCCTAATTATTATTTCAATGGATCTCAGATAATGTCAAGCTTGTAACAGACAGTATTGTTTTCGCAAAAGACACTAGAAAATGTAGGAAAATATTTACGTAATACTATATTCAGTTTTATTTTTACTTACTATTAACATGACACAGTTTCCTAGAATCTCACCGACGAAGCACCCTTTATTTCAATGAAAAGGTGCTTGGTTGCTGAACCTTTGCAAATCTTTTGTAGTCTGTAAAGTCAGTGCTCATTAAAACAGTTCGAAAAGCGACCGTTTTTAACTGCAGCACAACGATACGAAAATGGCCGGATTTCTGACGACACTTCGCAGTGGGGCTTTCAGCAAATGAGCGACGGCCTCTGTGCTAGGGACAAAGAGGCCCTTCTCGCGTCCTCGGGTCTTATCGTGGACCAGTTTACTTAGAGCCGTGTAACCTCTCGTGGAACTACGAAAACAACAATGCGGAACGTGAGGCCGCGGTTCTATTTAAATGAGTCTGCTTCAAGTCAAAAACCCGGCGCCGTTGCACATTTCTGCAGCAAAGAAACTTATAATTCAGTCAACGCTACGCAACGGGGTAAATATAAAATCAACTTAGTGGTGCTTCCATTAAGTTACATTTTAAAACAAGAAATAAAACCCCAAAAATATTTCTAGGAGCTTTTGCTTTTCATGGACCTTCTCGTTTTGCCGTCGAAGTTGTGGCTCTTAACTAAGAGCCATGAAGGACGGGCTTTAGAATATAAATGTACCTCATGTACTTACCTTCCCTTTATGCATAGGTAGATTTAGATGTATAATTCTTCTCAAATTACAAGCTGTATTGAGGAGTTTCTAACTACAGTTAGTTAAACTTGGGATAACAAAGCTGCCACAAATGGTGCATAGTTAAGCGAGCTCACTCAACATTCACCTACCAAATGGTTATTACCAACACGTGATGACTATTATTTTTTCGTTTCTTTGAAAGTATTTGTTTGTTCTCTACACAATATTTTCAAAGAAGCGAAAAACTTTGTCCTAAATTATATATAAACAACAAGGGTGCAGTTTAGATCTCTAGATATTTTTCACGGAGGGTTGATTTGATCTATACTATGACTAACACCTAAACGTAAAAAAAGCTTTTACGTGGAAGATTATCTTTATCTACCCAGATTTACCCAAAAATCCTAACTCCGCAATGTCATTCCAGGAAAATTGCCGGCACTCGAGGAAAATCGCCCGGCCACTTCCGACAGTGCAATAAATAAAAGATTTTCACTGTGCCCTAAATTCGATTACGGACATGTCGTATTGGAAGCGTGACGTCACATGTCGGGCTGTGGCTGCGTCACAAATGCGGGACGTCATTTGTCACGGAGCGAAGAGGTTTGACGGGAAAGCTTTGTCGTACGATCATCGTGCTAACTCGAAGCAATTATAGGTCCAACAGCGCGCTGGTACGAGTATGTATGTATAAGTACACGGGACGGTATTACCTGAGATTTATGATAAACTCATTTGTAGTTAAAATATAACTATAACATTAATATGGACTTTTTTTTATTAAATAACCAACATAATAAAAACATTTAAAATACCCATACAATACAGTTATAAAACATATTAAAGCTACAAAATGGAAACAACGCAGCATATATTGTGGGAGCTGTACAGGTAGCTACTACAACGCTGATCGTCCGTCGAAACCAATGCGTCACGTATAACGCGACTCGATATAAAGAAAAGTTACCAAAAAGAAAGATAAGAAAAGTCAAGAAGAGTAAAATTGAGAAAGAAATAGAGCTAAACTTAAGTGACATAAAACTAAGTTCATTATAATAGCAAGCATTAACATTTTGAAGGTTTAACAATATAGCAAAAAACAGGAGAAGTAAACTAACAAACCTGCATTTACAAGTAGACTAAGTCTAAGTAATAAATATAATACCTTGGGCCCTCAAAATATTAATTAGCAGGTGACCCGAATGGGGAGGCGAAGAGAGGCGCTGTATAGGAATCTTATTATGTAGATAGATAGAGATATTATGTAGGCGTCAAATGTGGAGAGGGTGCAAAATGAAATGACTCCTTTCGCCACAATTCAATCCAATTACCTAATATACTTTATTTCCGTATTTTGATGACCAACACTGAAGTTACCCAGTATTATTTCACATCAGAATATTTCAAAATAACCGATGACAAGGTTGGTGACAAGCAAGAATCTTTCACAACATTTTCTTGTGATGAGGCTTTGTCCAAAAACTTTCTGAAACCTTTTCTGCTAAAAAAGGACAAAGCCACAATCAGGCCGCTATAAATATCCATTGTGAGTGATAGGTCGAACAAGAAAAGCCACAGCTTATGAACAAGGCACTATGGCGAGGTTTCAGAATAATGAATACCTAGTTGGTACGGCATCATTGGGGTTGAAGCGTCAAAGGGTACAAAGATTGAGGACAGGCGACGCCATAAATCATTGTCGTGTTTCGCGGACGTTGCCACTGAGCTATTAGGCCAATCTGCTATTAATTTGTTGTACAAGCTGTCTTTGGGTCGGGCTCTTCAGAAGATTAGTTGGGGCGAGTAGCATTATGTGCAGAAGCGTAGGTATTTATTGTCTTTCTGTTTACGTAGGTACTTACGTATCTTTTGGTTCTGCGTAGAAGTTGACGATCCGAGCTCTCTGAGAGTGGTAATTTAAATTACCACTCTAAGAGTGCTTGAATGCGGCTAAGGAAAACAATTGTTTTCCTTAGCCTTAGCATTCAAGCACCTACTTATAATAGCACCTATATATTCAGTGTCTACAATTCTATTTTGACTGGGATTCTAGAATTAAATTGACCTGTGCCGAAAAATGGTCTAATAGGCCACGATGTATGAAAGACATCATCGGATAGAGCAACGTGGACTAAAGTCACAGAAAGCAAAACTCACTATTATAATGGGAATGGGTATCTACTCAGGAGTTCGATTTTGATTACCACTTGAGGCTGGCGATATAGGTCCGATTATATCTCCGATGAGTGGTCCTATTCGACTATCCTAAAGTGAGTGATAGATAATACATACATTGCCTGGTGAACATACAATGCGCTTACGGATAGTCGAATCAGACAAAAATAAACAGACGTGTACCTAAATGCCTTAGGTACTTACACTTTGAGTCTCAATTGCTCTAAGTAGGAACCGCTCGACTGCTTTCTTAATTTATCAATGAAAACAAGGAGCGACTATACATACAATAATTACAAATAAGCAGTGCACAAAGGAGTGGTTAGCAAGTAAGTAAACAACTCTGTGACCAGATATAGGCACCTAGTATCTACATCTAAAGTGCGTTTCGGCCTAATCTAAGAGGAGCTTGGGGTTATCACCAAATATTTTAAGTGCTGGTAGGTTATTCCCGCTCATCCCACGTTTCGTACCCAGTTCCCTCGTTGTTCCTGACAGAAACGAGCTCAGATATAATGATTATACTGATTATCGTGTAAAATTATATAATATAAGACATTATTTTGGGGGACTCGAAGGGAAAAATTAATGGAAAGATTCATGGTGTTAAAAATCCACAAGCGTAAACAAAGTCCATCATGACATAAATATAGCGTACACAAATCTAATTTTCACAGCGGAAGATATGGGCGTACCTATATGACTTTTAAGAGAAAATAACGGATTCATGCGGGCGAACACTACGTTTTGATCAAAGCCCAACTCTCCACTAAAGCCAAAGAAGTCAGAAAGTTCGCGGCTACACGCTTAAGTAACATTTCGGTGTCACGGTCCATTTGTGGCGCTACTCTAATAGAAAGTAATGCACAATATCTGTCGGACTTATCACTGTTTACGCCGGATACGTGTGGTCAGTGTCGAACGCACGTCTAATAAAGTGCGCTATTTTCGCAAGTCACGATCAACTGCGAAGCAATTTCGGTGTTCTCTTTGGAACACAGAATAGTTTAGGTACCGATTACAGCAACTAGCGCCAACTAGGGTGTTTAATTTTTTGTCCAAGTAAAAGGTTAAAATATTATCTAAATTTGATTCAAATTAAAGTTTCGTTTTCTATTAGAATGCACCGAGTGTGAAGTGATAATATAAAATAAACTAAATCATTTTTACTGTCATAATCCCCATCAAACGTCAAAACGTTTTTGAAAACTGTTAAAACCCCTGTCATGTCACTGGTGGGAATTATGACAGTAAACTTGTGTATCGTACCTCCGATCCATGTAATCTCAAGGGAAGCGGCTAGAACTTTTAAGAAAACCGGCATGGAAACTAAAGTTTTGAATTTTTTTTCAGAAAGTTATTACGACTCGACTAATACATAATAGGGGCCTACATAAGGCACCTATGTAGTTAATTGCAGCTTACCTTCGGATAGCGATATTCGAGGTACCTATTTGGACTTTAACATTGAAATAAAACTAATTGAAATAAAACTTGTATGTTCATAATTTATACGTAATTTATTGGCATTATAAAATAAAATTACCTAGACTAATAAATATGGCCTAAATCTATTTATATACAGGGTGGAATTTTGTAATGCCACCTGGAGGGAAATTACTCTTAATACTGTAGTTACAAAATTGTACTCAAAGAAAACATTCCTTTAATTTTGAAAAGAAAGAAAACTGCATTCAAAGATTTTCGAAAATTCGCTTGCCACACCCGGGAATCGAACCGACTAAAATCTGTAAAAATTACACCCTGTACTTTAATTGCATAGATCGTTAGGGTCAATAATAAGGATGAAATCTCTCTAACAAACTTAATAAATTAAATGAAAGGAAAACCATGAAATCTTAAATTATTAAATTGAATGGGTCAAGTTAAGCACTTTAACTTAAAGATCCATCTGTTTACTTGTGTCAGTAGTAGCAGAATCACTACTGCCTACATTAATAACCATTTTAATACCTGGATTGGTATCAACGGCACAATCAGATGGCCTGCGAGATCACCAGATCTCACCCCTTTAGATTTTTTTTTTGTGGGGATATGTAAAAAATCTAATTTACATGAAATCTTATGCGAATGTAAACGAGTTGAGAGTTGAAGTTCAGAATACGATTTATAATATTCACCACAACACGTTATTAAAAGTTACTAGAAATGAATTCGTTAGAAGAATAGGTAAATTTGTGTATCCAAGAAAATGGAGCCGAAAAGTCAACTAACTAATTAGTTGCTCGAAATGTCGAGCAACTAATTAGTTAGTTGACTTTTTATTGTAAATAATTAAAATAATTTAAGATTTCATGGTTTTCCTTTCATTTAATTTATTAAGTTTGTTAGAGAGATTTCATCCTTATTATTGACCCTAACGATCTATGCAATAAAAGTACAGGGTGTAATTTTTACAGATTTTAGTCGGTTCGATTCCCGGGTGTGGCAAGCGAATTTTCGAAAATCTTTGAATGCAGTTTTCTTTCTTTTCAAAATTAAAGGAATGTTTTCTTTGAGTACAATTTTCTAACTACAGTATTAAGAGTACTTTCCCTCCAGGTGGCATTACAAAATTCCACCCTGTATATCAATTCTCAATAGATCTTATTCCTCCAACAAATCTAAATACAAAAATTATTAACTATAGGTACTTATGTATGTTTTAGTGTTGCAAAAAGCTGGAAAATTATACCATAATATTAAAACTACATAAAAGTTGGCAATCAAATTATGTTTCTACATACATATATAGATACCTACGTATATGATTTTGTTTGTCACCTACGCGTTCACTCCGCAATTCGATACATAAATAAAAACCGACCAAGCTCGATACATAGGTGATAATTATTCGCAATGGGAAGCCTGAAAACTGCAAAAAGTCAACATGACGCGGCCACCCATGCAAGCACGGTGGACCCATTAATTTTTCACTTTATCTTACTGTATCTCTTTTACTATATTATCACTTTCTGCAGGATTGAGGGGCGAGACTGTGGTCGCATATAGAGTCTAGTTTCACATAAGTCACCCACTAAAGTTTAAGTGCGGGAATAATTGATAAATTGTCTTAGTATATTAGGGGTGCTTCAGACGGTTTCTAAACAAAATTAATTAATGAAAAAATATTAAGAAAGGCCGCTCTTAACATTTCACTTTACATTTCAATAATTTTGGAATGAAAACACCGAGCAGTTCTATCACATCAGTGGAATTAAACAGCAAGCAAATGTAAATACAATACGCGATATAATTAATCACTTTGGTTTGAAATCGTAGCTTATGATCGCGAAACGTAGTGGTTCTTTGGTGATCTTGAATAATGCAAAATGACATTCGATGACAAATCCAAGCTCGGCAGACAAAAGTAAAATAAAGAACGACTTAGGTAAAAAAAAATTACTTAGTCTCTGATTCGAGTTCATCGAGATCTATTTGCGGAGTAATCGCTGGTTTTTTTTGAGATCTTGACTAATATTTGTGCATATTTATATAAACCGCGTTACAGTATTTCATCTCCAGGCAAACACTAACTTAGTGAAAATTGTAAAATTCTACCCTAAATTAAGTTTTATGTAAGTCAACTGACAAAACTGGACAAAATTAGTCTTAATACCAATAATGTAAACAAGGTGCCACGTAACATATGTACTAACGTACTAAGCCGAAAGGGGTTGATGGCTATGGGTGGATCAACTTGTAAAAAAATTATATTTTTATTTCGAATATTTTTTTAGAGAATAATCAAAAACCAATGTTTTCAGTAGAAATTAATACGAAAAAATTAGGTACATCCTTTGAAATTTCAAATCAATAATGAAAAAATAGACGAAAAATAACATGTACCTAGATAATGAAAGTAAACTTTTTTTCCATAAAGGTAAAAATAATGTTCGTCGTCCAAAAAGTTCTTGAGCAAAACTTGATCCCGGTCCAGTTTCATCGCCATTCGGCAAAGTACACATGTTTCGTGGCACTCTGTATATGTATTCCAAATCTTACACAACTTTTTATAATACTGCAAAAGCACTTTAGATACAACATAGTTTTGTGCTTATTAAATACAAATATAATGAACAACCAAAGCAGAGTACAAAATGCATTTTTTTCTTACTAAAATCTATCTTAAGACCAAATAAAAGTTATTTGATTTGTGGCATAATATATAAAAAAACAATGACTATACCATTTTTCACATTATTATGAAGGTTGTGTGTGCATAGATTAATATCTAATAAACAAGTCATTTGACATCCTTGTGACATTTTAATTACATCAATAAACTGAGTATTTTCATATATCATTTTTCCACAATAACGCCTAAACCCATAATAATTTATAACGAACTGAAATTTTGAGTGGGACAGTTATATTTAATTTCCTGTACAAAAAAAAAACTTATAAAAAAGTTTTTTATCAAATACTCTATATATTATTGTACGCTGATTAACAAGTACTTAATACTACGCGGGATGAAAAGCTTACCATAGACAATCGCTTATTCAAAAATTTTGATAGAACTTGCTTGTTATTCTTTAAAAAATAACAGCTATCCTTAATTCGTTCGTACTATGGTGAACATTTAGAAAAGACTATTAAACATCTACATTATACTAATTTAAAATATTGTCTGCTTTTATTCTCCTGCTGCTCTACACACGGCCCAAATGCGCTCAAAACATGAAAAACTTCTTATTACTACGAGTACTAAATAAATAAAAAATAGCATTTAAACAGCACCAATCAGAGCTTACATCAGATTAAATTTTTCAACATGATTTAAACTGTAATTTATTCAATTATGTATATAAATACCATATTAAATACATTTTTATGCAATACTCTATTTATCTCACAGCTCCCGTTAAGGCTAATTGGCGATTTGAACACATTGATTCTCTGTTTAGCACAGTTGCCACCATAGTTACTTGTTGTTGTAAATTGTTGTACAAATTGGCAATACCAAGTTTAAGGCTCGACGTAGACGACATACTAATGCGACTAACTTACTTTGACATTTGATTTTTAACAGTTACGAAGTTAATATCTTTTCCTTGAGACGTTTTCCATAAAAAGCCCTACTTTAGAACATACTACATAGATGGCATCTTCCGCGGAGAGCATTTGGACACAGTATACATATGGACCAGTATCGAAACTAAGCCTAGTTGAAGAAATAAATACCTACGCTCCATTATAGCACTAGGGTTGTAACTTTACGGCGCGCGCAGACACTGCAGCGCAGGTGGCGCGTCGGCAACGCTCATGAGCGGCTGCAAACCGTACCGTGTTTTAATCCGAATATGCATGTGATTTCTACCTAGCAATTAAAAAACATTTCTTAATATGTCAATCTTAATTATTACAAATGATTCACATAAAAGTACTTGCGTCTACTACGACACGTCGGAATTCTTTATAGGAATTTTTGTATAAAATATTCTCATTCTAGATATACATACAACGATTTTCAAATAAATTCAAGAATTCATTATGATCAATTACACGGACTCATTATTCGATAACAATAATAATAATAGTACATTTTTCTTATATTAATCAGCAGGAAGTTTAAAATACGAAAGCTCCGGTTTCGATGAAACTGAGTTCGCACAGCTGTATACAACGCAATATTATCGAGCATTTTTCAAAAAACTAAATTACGCATGACCGCTCGTCGCGACGCGACAACCGCTACTGACAGCACTGCGAAAACCCCTTAGAGCTCTCGTAGATGCGCATGCTTGTGTGAGTGAGCCGTTTCGAGCGTTTGTAGGTAGTTTCCACACTGTCTATATGTACACTGTGATTTGGATGACATTGGGACGTGACGTCAAATAAAGCACTTACATTTGACATCCCCTCTGTATAGTCGAACTATTTATTTCATGAAAACGCCTCATTCCTTCAAAGTTCAAACACCTTTTAATTTGGCAGTTAAGTCAAAGCTGTCAGTCTATAAATGAAATGCCATTTGAAAATTTACTAAGGTACAAGCTGTAATTTTTAACCGTAGATACGTTGATAACTTAACCTCGATGGGGTCAACTTTACTAAACAAAGATCTCTTAAGGCCGTCCAGATTAAGTAATAAATCATTTTATAAAACATAGTCATTTAACATAACAATTTATGTGTTAATGAAGTCTTTTTCTTATAATAATATAACATTGCTATATTGAACTGTTTAAATAATGTGGACGTGTTATATTACATAACTCATGGTAAATAATACATGATACATAGTTATTTATCATGTTTTATTTAATATAGTATGCACAATTTGATATACAATATTTAACATTGTTATAATGAACTGTTTTAATAATGTGACCGTGATATATAACATGTTAAGTAATCTGGACGCACCTTTACATCGACAACATCAACATTTGATAAACTCTATACTTACAATATGTAGGTAATTTGAACAGGTCAAAATGCTCAACATTTACAAAATGCGAAGAAGAAATGGGAAACGCCATAGGGAGTGATGATTTAGAAAGGAGATTCAAGGGTAGATGAGATAATAGATTATTTTATACAGATCAAAGGTTATCAATAATATTTTTTAACATATGCACATATAACTTAAGATTCAATTTATTTGAAATACACCTATTTCTAGGAAGTTTTTTATATCTATAGGATATTGCGTTAGGAAATCGGATATCAGTCTTAATATTGAAGTTTACATGTTGCAACCGAGATTCTACAAAAAAGCTGAAAGAAATAGAGATCGTGAATCAAAATTTATCAAGCAGGCACTCAATAAAATGCTGGCTGATAAACAAATTAATGAATTCAAGAGGTTTAATAACAGATTCTTATAAATGCGGTTTTAAAAGTGCGATAACTCAGAAGCTGAGTGTTTTCTAGATCAAACCTGTATTTTGAAAACTTACGTAGTTTGATATAGAAATGTGTATGTAGGATAAAGTGTGAAAAGCAGGTTAATATAGAAAAGCAACATACAAATTCTCATTAGTTAGAACGCAAGGGTCGCGGGTGCGACGTTTCACACGGCGGCAGGAGAGGCGGATTGTCAGTGCCATTTCGCTTTCTGCGCGAATATGTCGGCTCGAAGGTTTTGGGCGAAACATATTCCGAGTATCTGAGGAATAATACCTTTATTGAGCAAAATATTAGCATTAGCTTGTGACAAGATGATGATGTGTGGATTGTCCAACATTTTTGTTTTTTATTTTTTATAGCTTATAACAACAATAAAGATATATTAAGAAATTACAAATATATGAATATTTACGCCCTTCTCAAATTAGTTCGCTGTTTAGCCGATTCGAAAGAAATATAGCATATTGAAGGAAGCCATTGCGGGTTCCTATGTATTATAAGCATGTTAATTTTGGTTTTAGGGGCTGAATTTCATAGGTAATGGGTACATAAATTAGCAAAAAAACTAAACTGTGGTTCGTCCACAGTTTTTTTTACGAACACAAAAGGTGGTATTTTAAGAGCTGCCATATTACTTTAGTTTTGTTGTTGTGAAACGAATGCATACAATTATTAGTACTATACAGGTGAGTATTGATCTACCCAATGCAGGGTTTTGGGCAGGCTAATTATTTTCAAATCGGTACATTTAAAATAAATCATATTTTACCTTAGAACTCAATAGATGGCGCCGATGTTTCACGGAGAGAATGAGGATCTCTATATGTCATGTTAAATTAATAAAAGTGCTTAATTTAACATGACAACCGAATTTAAAAAGCGCCCTCTTTTTATTCTTGTCAAACATATTTTTTAAAACGCTTCATTCTAAATTCAAAAACATTTTCTAGTCACTGTGCAATCTATAATAACAAACTTACTTGTGCAAAAGCAGTACAAACAGCAGACGTAGCTACAATCAACAGGTTGTGGTCAAACCATTCCTCGGCGGCCTCTAAGCAGCCCTTGTCAAATATTATCTTAGCAACATCATAACTCTAGAACAAAACGAAAATAAAAAGTGAATACAAAATACTAACTACTGGTGAACTAAGAACTAGAAAAATAAGTGTGTAAACTACGTGTTGCTCTAAGGTGAATTAGCAATATAAGAAAAATATCAACTCATGCTTTCTGCAAAAAAAAAACACATGTTTTCTTACCCATTAACTTATTAGTTAATTGGTAGAAAACACCGGTTCCAACCAAAAAACAGCGGCGAGAAAAGGAAAAAGTCAAACGAAACTTCTTATTCGTTTCCATGCAAAACCAACTCTCATTATTATTATTGGTATTCATTATTATTATAATATTAATTTTGCATAGTCGGTCACCGGAAAGGTACAGTATGTTTAAATGTGCAATTTCCCTCACGGGCAATGAAACTTTTAGGATAGGATTGCACGAACTCGAATTAAAAACGATTTTCGTTCTTGGCTTTACGGCAAAGGAGATACGAAAAACGCGTTTTCGAAGGCGTTTTCGTAAGCTATCGACTTTCATAGTCTTTTTTCTCGCCGCTTGAATACCGTAGACCTCTCGCTTAACTAATATTTACTGACTATAAGAAGCGGGTAACAAAATGCAATGGAACAATAGAGTTGATATTCCTCTACAACAACAACACAGTCTATTCTACGGTTGTTCTATATTGAACCTTAAGACAGAACGGCCCAAGGATCACAGCGGCTGCCGGCACGATATGCCGCTGCAGCCAATCTTCGCCCGCCGCCATACAGCCGCGCTCGTGTATCACCCGCTCGCTTAGTTGCTGCGTTTAGTATCAAATGTTACTATAGGTACGTTATTTTATTAACTAACAGAAGGATGTACTTAAAAGTAGCTATAGAGTTTATTTTATGTACACCTTCTGCCGTGGGTCAATTGAGATGGAAAAAAACTTACTTTTCCAACACTAAAACTATGTAATCCATACTTACGATGAATAAGAAACGAAATTAATATTTTGCCGAGCCACCTATTTTAGGTTGGGTAACTAATTTGGCTTTTTTGGAAATTTAATTACGTTAAACAAATGAAAAACTAAAATGTTCGTTGGGCTGTTTGTGATACTTATTTTATACTGCTCTTTAGTGCCTCTTTAATAGTTCTATTTAGTATAGTTTAGGCAGAGATGCGAAAATCGAGTTTAGTTGCCATCAAGGTCAAGTTCGTGGTAGAGGCGCTGATTTGGGTTGAGGTAGGGCCTTAGAGCAGATACACTCAAAATGCGGGCATAGTCACATATTATGTAGGTAAGTTACCGAAGAACAGAACCACATTGCTTAAACGTTATTCATCGTTAGAATCTGTGAATCTGTCTAGTTAGGCTCCGGCGACGACGACGTATCTATTTCCCATACAAACGTAATACCAAAGGATTTGTAATTTGAGCATATTTTCACCATGATCTGCTATTATTTGTATTAGAATAGTATTTAACTATTTCCTGCCACAAGCTTTTTGAAAATACTTACCTACACAAATAATAAGAAAAGGTGTCTTCTTTGAAATCCGATTTGGTATAATTTCATTTCAGTAAAACATTTTGAAAAAATGTGTGGTAGGAACCTAGTTAAATAGGTACAATTTTAATACAAATGGCAGATCATGGTGATAATATGCTTAAATTACAAATAATTTTGGTGCGTTTGTTTGGGAAATTCATCCGTGACACCGGAGCCTTCATTTTTCTCTTAAAATACATAAATTCAAAATGCATGCACAAACATACTCACATAAGTAGGTTTCCTAACATCATATCCACACTGCTTGTTGCGGATGATATCTTGGGGTTTATTCCGACAGCAACTGAACGGCACTCCGCAAGCTTCCCTAGAGCCGACTGCGCCGCTTGAGCAGTTGAAGTAAGCGTTGCGGTCCCAGTCTTTAGGACCTTCTACACCGCAACACTGCAGCTGAAATAGACAGAACGAAAAGTTTATTAGGGTCTACGATATTTTTTTAACAATTTTAAAATTATATTACAAAGACTTTTAGCTTGGGGCTAGATGATGCTGTGTGGATTATCCATTATTTCTAAGTGCTTATTTTGTAAGTATAATGAAATAAAGTTACTGAATCGAATTCTGAATCTGAATTTATTCTGCAACTCGGTCGTGCTCTGTCTTTTCGTATAGTTCCCGGAACAGGGTAATATCTTTCCTAAAAACTCTCAATTGTTTTCTTATAAAACATTGACCTGAATTGGTTTTATTTGCGGTTTGTATCAACCGTGAATGGAAAAAGTTCTAACCATTTCAAAAACTTTTTTCGTCTTTGCGTTATGAGTGCAAATTCTGGTGCAATGGTGCAATAGGAAGAAAAGCGCCAAGAAACCATTTGTAATGATCGCGCAAATCCATTAATTGTGATCATGCGATTGGGAGAAGCTTTATGGGCGTACTTTACCACTGATAGAACAGAAATGTTATATAAATTTCTATTCTAAAGGGAAAGGGGGTTCGCGTACGTAAGTTTTGTCCCTAAAGTGCGAAATTATTATGAAAATTATTTTGCATTCGTAATACTAGCATGTAAATTACTTACGTGGGTATTAAATAGGTAACAATCGAATCTACCTCTAATGTGATTGATTAGTAATCTATATCTATATCTATACTATTATTATAAAGAGGAAAGATTTGATTGTTTGTTTGTTTGTATGTTTGTTTGTTTGTTTGAATTGAATAGGCTCCGAAACTACTGGACCGATTTGAAAAATTCTTTCACCATTAGAATCCTAAATTTTCCGTGATGAACTTACATAGGCTATATAATATTTTCAAAAAAGTTAGGGATCCGCATGAAAAATTCAATAATTGAACCGTGCGCTGTATATTCAACCTCTTTTTCTATTATGGCGCGTCAGAATAGAAAAAGAGGTTGAATATATAGCGCACTGTGCTTGCTTTTTCTCTACGGCCAGTGTCAGTTATGGAGTGTCGAGTCGATGTCAAATATCCCAATGCTGTTAGAAAAAGTAAGGGATCCGTATGAAAACTGTGAAACCCATCGTGTTAGTGTGTATAATTTCTGAAATTTTTGTTTAATACCCGTGCGAAGCCGGGGCGGACCGCTAGTTAGTTATATTTACAATTCAAGTTAGTTATTGTGTCCACGACAATAACTACTATCGATAAACTGCTGTAACGCTTAGTCCCTAAAGTGCGAAATTATTATGGATTTTATTTTGGATTCGTATACTAGCATGTAAATTACTTACGTAGGTAATTAGGTAACAATCGGATCTAACTCTAACGTGATTAGTAATTAGTTTAATAGTAGGTACATTTACAATTCAGTATAATAATTATACGTTTAATTAAACGAATTAGCATTATTTCGGTAGGTACACGAGACGTACTATCGACAAACAGTGTGATGTTTGTCGGAAACTTTACTAATAATTAAGTTTATTTGAAAAACATATTAACACAGAGAAGTACAGGGGTATATGTAACAGAATGTAAAAATTACTAAAAATCTATACCATCAACATAAGGCCGAGACCCCAGAATGCTGGCAGCATAAAACACAAGTGATTGGAATGCTGGCTTCTATTTCGGTCAACGAATTAGCATAGCCGTCCAACATGACCATTTGAAAATACATACAAATAATATACAAAAGGTATGGTACAAACGAAAATTATTAAATTGGGACCTTAATTAACAAAGAAAAGTAGAAATAAATAACCATCATAACTAGCAATAACAATTGAAACATGAGCTAACAACAGACTGTATCAAACAAACTACAGGTAGCTCAAATTAACCATATGAATACCAAACAATCGAAATAAAATTGAGTGTCTACGTATCAGAATCCGACAACCTAATGCCGAAAATTGACAATTCGGTAAATCATGTTTCAAAGAACACTGCCCATTATCTTCACCACATAGTATAAAACAGTGTCACATCGCTAACCGCTATCTGTCTCTATGTATGCTGAGATCTTCTAAAGTACGCAACGGATTTTGATGCGGTTTTTTTAATAGATAGAGTGATTCAAGAGGAATGTCTATATGTATAACATGCATTAATATCAGCATTGCGCCCGTGCTTAGCCAGGGCGAATCGTTATTTAAAATTAAGAACAAGTACATAAATAAATAATGCTGGACAATTCAAACAGCATTATCTAGCCCCAAGCTAAGCAGAGCTTGTGTTATGGGTACTAGATAACTGATATACATAATAATATACGAGTACAATATACATATAGATATTTTTTACTATACATAGAAAACGACCAGAACACCCTGAACAAATAATTGCAGATCGTACAAATATTTGACCCCGCCTCGACCTGAATCGAACCCGCAACCTCCTGCGTCGCAGGCGAACCTTCGCCCACCGCGCCACAGAGGTCGTCATAGATTCTTACCCAATCTTCTTGGATCCAATCAATCAAGTTCTGCTGGTCGGGATCTTCTCTGTAGTGTGTGATAAATGTTTGGAAGCCAGTAGTAGCTTGTAGTTTTATCTGAAAAAAGAAGATGAAAATTTTGACAATTTAGTTCAATTTATAATCAACGAAAGTAAAAAATTAATTAGTTTAATTTTGGTATTTAAGGTGCTGTCTACTTATAAGACAGCACCTTAAATGTTGCTGTCCCTTTCTTAACGATGGAAATAAAAAGGTAGCCATAATTTCTATGAAATTAATAAATTATGCTGGCCAATCTACAAGCATCACCTAGCCACAGGTTAACGAGCTTGTGTTATGGTACCAGATGACAGATATATGTATTTGAGATAGATTTTTTTTTATTATATATAGAAAAGGACCAGAAGCCCCCGAACCTTTAGAAAAAAAAATGATCGTGTATGTTGTTATTTGGGAAGGATATATATGGCTGACTTCCCTTGCATGAAAATGGTCTATTTTGCTCTGGCACAATCTGTTCTTGCGTATTGCATATCTGCATGGGGCGGTTCCATAAAGTCCCTAATGCTCCGAGTTGAGAGAGCGCAGAGAGCGGTACTTAAAGTCATGACCTCTAAGCCAAGAGACTTTTCCACCTCAAGTCTATACTTAATCTGCAAAGTCCTCTCCGTTAGAAAACTTTTTGTACTCTCTACTATATTGCGCAAACACTCACAAACTCAATTTGACCCCAACCTAGCAATAGTAAAGCGACGTTCTGACATTGTCTGCAGAACTTTGTCACATAAAACTGCAGTAGCCGGTCGCCATTATCACTACACTTAGTCTAGTAGTCGATTATACAATAAAATAAACAAAATTATCAATATTTATCCCCTCACCATCTTTAAATGTAAATGTGTATGCACTGATTGGCTCTTATCAATTTCCTACGAGGATACTGAGGAAATTTTAAGGTATCAAAAATGATCCAACTACATCCAAAATATTCACCATAACCTTCACACACACACACACACGCGCGCGCGCGCGCGCACACACACACACACACACACACACACACACACACACACAAACAAACACACATACCTAGGAAATCCTGTTGCCCGGACTCTTTTGAGACCGGTGTCCTCAGGAGAATCTTACTTACTCTTACTCATTCACATGCTACACACAGTGAAATTAAATTAATTATTTTGTATCATACTAGGTTAATTCTTCTTTGTTTTTTTTTTTTTATATGGAACATAAATAATTAATTTGTTTGCGGAGGAGGGCGCTGGCTCCGCTACGCAGTTTTTTTAACTTTTGCGGTAGTCAGCCCACAATTGTACCCTATACATTAAGTTATGTTCCCAATAAAGATTTTTGTATTTTGTATTTTTGTATATGGGTATCCCGGGCAAAATCAGTCTTATAACACCAGAAACGCGTACGAAGCCACAGGTAGATTCAACAACAACAACATCAGCCTTTAATAGTCCACTGCTGTACATAGGCCTGCCCAAATGAGCGCCATACATGGCATTTTTATCTACCCATATTCCCCACGCTGGGCCCCGGGTTGGGGATTAGGTTACGACACCCACGGGAAGAGTGGAGGTGGTGAAATTCTATGCCGGCACCACACGGCAGGTAGATGCAAGTATTGATATAAAGAGGTGAAAATTGACTCACCCAGTCCTTGAAGACAAAGAATAGAATTCCCGTAGTCATCTCAGCCAATAGAAGCAAAGCCAGGAACACAGCATACTGCAAAAACAGAAAAATATAATTTAAAACTTATTAAAATACTCATAAAACACTTACCTATTTACCAAACTTACACAAAGAACATAGCATTTCAGGGTCAGAGATTGAGATCAGGCTGAGAATTTCAATGATTATTCATATAATAAGGTCATTCATCATCATCGTTATAAAAGGCCTTCGGTTTGTAATTTGTAACAAACTTAAATCATTTGTCTACGAATGACATTGTTAACCTATTTATAATTTTCGCTTGAAAAACACCTTAAGCTATTGCGTTTATAAAAATATTTGCTTAATAATGCTGTACATAAAAAAAATCTGATACATAAGATCTTAGAATTATCAGCCATTGAAGGAAGAACTATTTTAAAATACGGAACAGTTTCTATACAATATCTTCTGATTATCACTCACGCATGCCAACAAACAGGTGTTCTCGCGCAATGCTCCAACACAGCCAGTGAACCCAATTATGAATGTTATTGTGCCTGTGAACAAAGGATGGTACCAATTACTGAAAATGATGTATTGTTTCCACACAGTTGCAATATGTTAGCTTATGTCTACTACCAAAGAGCAAAATGTAGATTATAAATAAACAATGCTGAAGAAGATTTAGCGAGATCATACAGTGCAGATTGTCAAGCATAGGGGCTAATTATGATGCTTAAGTAAGCTTACATAGGTATGTACTAATGTACATTAGTAACTATTTTGATAAGATTGTTTTAAGTGATAAGTAATAATATGCAAGCTTAATAAAAAGGAAAATTTGCTTTGAACAATTAATGCGTTGTGCTTGGTCTACAGCTCTGCACTTTCTCATCATCAGATCAACTTGAGTCCAAATGTGAAAGTAATATGAGTATTATTACCTAAACCCTACCCTATGTTGGCTTTAAATGTTCACTGCAAGCTTTAGAAGCACAATACACATAATTTTTATACTTACCGACACATATTAGTATAAATGCTGGATCCAGGGCTATGTTTGTTAGCTGGGACAGGTTGTTGAAGGTGTCCTTTTCCATCCATGCCCATATTCCCACTGCTAGGACTACTAGTCCGAGAAACTACAATTATAAAACAATAGTATTGTACCTAGTGTAGGATTTTGGTACCTAATTACTAAAAGATTGAGTATTAACAAGATATAAGGCTAGCAAGTAAAGCAAACAATAACTCAATAAAAATTAAATGTGATAGATGCAGTTTGTGATTTACATAATTTTTACTCTTATTTACTTTGGTTTTATCTTGCTATCTTAAAATTCCCCATGAGATAACAGCTTAGCTAAGCTATCCAGTAGGACAAGCACTGGCTTTCTTGTCTAAGGTAAAATAGAGAAAAATTATGTCACTTTGTCATCGAATGCATAAATTATTTGAAATTAATTTCTAAACCTTCAATAATGTACACAATGTATGGCGATGTGATGCCATTATTGTCTATTCTACCCTAGAGAACAATCCCCGTGCTTGGCCTACTGTAACTCCGAGACCCATCAGTGTAATCAGAAACAGTTGACTACTAGTTTATGGTTGTTTACTCTTATTTACTTTGATATTATCTTGCTATCTTATTTAAACTTATTTTATGTTGCAGTACCACCTTATTGTAATATAATTTAAGTGTATTTCCCAATCTTAGCTAAGCTATCCAGTAACTTGAGCCCCTTCAGTGTAATCAGAAACTTGCTTGAGATCAAAATAATACAGTCTGAACCAGTTATTGGTACAGTACAAGTAGCCACTCACTACCTAGGTAAAGGTAGGTACTGTTAGAAGAATTATTGCATTGACCTCAATTCAGATTTCTATTTCTTAACTGGTTCCTGGTTCTATGATATCTTACCTACCTACTTATGCTGGTTTTGAGTTACTAGATTAGTTTTAGGCCTGGTTGTCCAAGCTCCAGCATGGTCTAGGTTTACGCACGTTTACCAACTTTTACCTCTGAGAGGTACTTAAAGAGGTTTTTAGGAACTAGGTAGCCTTGACTTCAACCTTTGATTTATCAAGTGATAGGTGGTTGTCAAGCTTGAAATTTGTATCTGATATGTCTTACATTACAAACACATTAATTAAACCAAGAGAACTTACCCAGAACAAAACATTTACACTGAAAATAACATATTTCAAACAACAGCTGACTTCGCTGGTGTCACGTCGATACTTCCTCATGCTCGGCATTTTGCACGGAATTATCATAAAATCATGACACAAAACTAACTCTTAATCATAATGTAAAACAAATGAATCGTGCACTGTCTCACATTTGTTTGATGTTAATTTATTTACTCTTCTCTTAATTTATAACACACTTCACGGATCAAACAAAAGAAAGGAAACAAAAATCCGTCTAAAAAACGAATACTCTTATTTCATGGGAAGAAAAACTCAAACGTCGAACCTTTCGCAATTCCCTTTAAGTTAAAAAGAGATGCAGAATATGAGTAATAATTGGCATGTTTACTGAACTTGGTCGGACAATTGAATGAATGAAAATGAAGACCGAACCCATACCTAAAAAGTCCACTAGCTGCGCCTCGCTGCTTCACCCGCTTGGTTTATGTGTTATATAATGGAGAACAATGGATATCGAATTAAGAGTTGAATTTTGTCTAATTTTCACATCTACCACAATGAAAACATCGAATGTAAAATTTTTGATTAGGTACCTGATATACAAACAGTTTTTGACTAAATATCAGAAATAAAATAGGTAGGTACCTCTCTATAAATACCCTAGAAACGCGCGCTCTGAAATGCTTCTAGGCCTGATTATGATTAGGTATTTGTTTCTTAGCAGAGATATGTGGTAATACATGACATGCAAACTTTCACATAATTTATGATTTAGTTATGAATATATGATGATGAAGACGCGTTGTGTTCAAAAACCATACCACCAGAATGATAATGATAACAGCAGCTTAGAAATTGACAGCTGCTGTTTGACTGTGTCCTCGCCAAGTCCTCGCTTTTTGAAAACTTAAGAATTTTGTACACAACAATAGGTTTGGTTCGAAAATGAATTGAGTAGGTACCTATAAAAGTTTAGTGATTCTATGTAGTCCTTTATATATCTCAATAAGAAAGGAACGCCAACAACTAGGTAATACATGAATCATTTAAATAGATATACATAAATACCTACGTAGGTATACTCCTAGCACATTAGGTCTAGGTAGACATCTTAATTTATATTAGGTACCTACCTATTTATTGGTACCATGTTGGTACCTATGTACGTACCTAGGTACTTGTAAACTTTTAAAACAAACGTACTTAGCATTTTTTGTGTTACCGTTAGATTTATTATCATTACATCATTAGTTATGTACCTACGTGTTATTGCCATAATGTTGTGGCGTATCCAAAATACCAATCAACCGACACCCATACAATCACACAATAAGCTAGGTAAGTAGGTAATAACAAGATTTATTAGACAGGTAACGGAAAGGGTAGGTACTATTTACTTTTCTTTGTTATGCATGGGTCCACTTACGACGTAGGAGATTGCGGATTCGATTCCCTCCTCGGGACAATTTTTGTATGATCTGCAGATATTTGTTCAGGGTGTTCTGGTCGTTATCTATGTATTTTAAAAAGATAACATTCTGTCTAATAATAATAATAATAGCCTTTTGTTCGGATCTACATAACAAGACATTAAGAATACAAACAGTGAAAATTTAAATTAAACTTTAAAAAATTAGCCTATTAACTGAAGTTAACTTTTTTGTAGATCCGTTTCCCAATCGGCAAAGGCCTCCTCCAACCTTTTCCATTCAAATCTTTCTTGAGCCACTCTGTTCCACATCACTCCTGCGACTAGCCTTTTGTCCTCGTCCCACCTTTTCTCCTTTTTCCTTCTCTGGGGTACCATCTTGTTATGATTTTGCTCCACTTGTCTTTACCTCTTATCATATGCCCTGCCCATCTCCATTTGAGTCTTCTGATTTTTAATGTTACATCTGTCGTTTTTGTTTTATTTCGGTCACTGTGGAGTTTACGGGACGCAAAAAATTTATGTTTTTTTTTTTCAAGGTCAAGGTCATTGACCTTTGACCTAAGGTTCAATGCACCTTAGATAAGTGACCTTGAGTCATTAACCTCAAGGTCACTGAACTTTTTTTGTAAAAACGATGGTTTTCGCTGGAGTCGATACCGGAAAGTTAAATTAATCATTTTCGAGCACATGTGAGTGACCTTTGAGGTCAAGGTCGTTGACCTTTTTTGTAAAATCGTTGGTTTTTGCTGGAGTCGATGCCGGAAAGTTAAATTAATAATTTTCGAACACAAAGTCAGTGACCTTTGAGGTCAAGGTCACTGACCTTTTTTGTAAAAACGTTGGTTTTTGCTGGAGTCGATGCCGGAAAGTTTCAGGATCGCGATAGCTCCGGCGCTGCGGGAAGTGCAGCCTCTCCGCCATTGCGTAACAAGGGACAGGCACCACTGCTCACCTCCGCAGCTTCGGCTTTTTGGTCGCCTTCGGCGACCAGCCTCAGCCGCTGTGGCTCGCGCGGTGCCTGTCTCTTGTTACGGCTGGCGGAGGCTGCACTCCCTTCGCGCCTCCGGCTTATTATATACACTCTAGGGGCGCCACGCACAAGACCACGTGGAGTCGGGGTACTCTGTATCGGATCCGCCACTCAAATTGAACCTAATCAACTCTTATCGGAATGCTCTGTATCGGTATCTGTATCGGACACAGTTTGACCTCTAGCGCCGAGGTCATTGAATTTTGGGGTAGATCACCTGAACTAAAGTTGCACCCCTAGTGACCCTCTTTACGATGCCATAAGAAAAAATACATGTTATATATACATAAAAAAATTCGTCGAAAATTTTCTAAGTCCTGCGTCCCGTAAACTCCACTCCAACCTTTATTTCTGATGATTCGGTTTTTTAGTCTATCTGATTTCTTCACATTCAGCATGCTCCTTTCCATCGCGTGTTGGCAAGATGCTAGTTTGTTGGTCATTTCTTGAGTTAGAGCCCACGATTGGCAACCATAAGTGAGAATAGGCAGTATACAGGTGTTGAATAATTTGCTTTTTATATTAATATGCAATCTTTTGTCTTTCATAGCTTCTTTCAAACTCCAATAGACGGTGCACACCTAACACATCTAAGATTCGCCGATGATATAGTGCTATTCGCGAAAACATCGGAGACCTTGAGCAACATGATAAAAGAGCTTGCAGCAGAAAGCGAGAAGATGGGGTTAAAGCTAAATCCAGAAAAAACGAGGGCGATGACAAATGGCAGCAAAAACACAATACAACTAGGAAACAACGAAATAAACTACACTGACGAATACATATACCTGGGACAGGTCATAAGCCAAAAAGAGCCCATGCGAAAAGAAGTTGGAGGAGAATTACGAACGGCTGGAAGAGATATTGGAGTTTGAAAGAAGCTATGAAAAGACATTCTATCTATTATATATTATTTTATTTCTTCTATCTTTAAAAGTCTAATATCATTCATCATCATCATCATCATCATCAGCCTATGTTAGTCCACTGTTGGACATAGGCCTCCCCTAATGAGCGCCATAGCGCCCTGTCTTCGGCTTGTCGCATCCAGCATCTGCCAGCAGTCTTTCGCAGATCGTCATCCCACCTGGCCGGAGGGCGTCCTACACTACGTTTACCGAGTCGCGGTCTCCACTCAAGAACACGTTTACCCCAGCGGTTATCGGTTCTTCGCGAAATATGGCCGGCCCACTGCCACTTCAGTTGGCTAATTCTCTGAGCTATGTCGATGACTTTAGTTGTCTGTCGGATGAATTGGTTACGAATCCTATCCTTCAGAGAAACTCCGAGCATAGCTCTTTCCATAGCGCGCTGAGCGACTTTGAACTGGTGGACCAACCCTATCGTGAGTGTCCACGTCTCAGCTCCGTAGGTCATGACTGGTAGGACGCACTGATTAAAAACTTTCGTTTTCAAACATTGCGGTATGGATGACGAGAAGACTCGACGTAGTTTTCCGAACGCTGCCCAGCCTAGCTGGATCCTCCTCTTGGCTTCCTTCTCGAAATTGTTTTTACCCAACTGCAAAATCTGCCCGAGGTAAGTGTACTCAGAAACAATTTCGAGAAGGTGGCCATGTACGATCACCGGTCTTGGATCAATGTTGGCATTGATCATGACTTTGGTTTTATCCAAATTCATGCCAAGACCGATACATCGGGAGGCTGAAGCTAGACTGTCCAGCATCCGGTTCAGCTCCTCTAGCGACTCCGCCATTAAGACTATGTCATCAGCGAATCGCAGGTGTGAGATGTAGTCGCCGTTTATGTTGATGCCCTTGTCTTTCCAGTCCAGCGTCTTAAACATATCTTCCAACGCGCTCGTGAACAGTTTCGGGGATATGACATCCCCCTGCCTCACTCCTCTGCGCAGTTGGATCGGTTTAGTCTGCTGGTCCTGTACTCGGACACTCATCGTAGCGGCTTCGTAGAGACATCTCAGCACCTCGATATAACGATAGTCTACTTGGCATCGCTGTAAGGATTGTAGAACAGCCCAGGTTTCAACGGAGTCAAAGGCCTTCTCATAGTCCACAAAAGCCAGACACAGGGGCTGATTATACTCTTCGGACTTCTGTATAATCTGCCTCACTGTGTGAATGTGGTCTATGGTACCATATCCTCCGCGAAACCCAGCCTGCTCCGGTGGCTGAAACTCGTCGAGTCTCCTGGCGAGACGGTTCGATATAACTCGTGAAAAAAGCTTATAGACGTGACTTAGGAGCGAGATGGGTCTATAATTTTTAAGAAGGGTTTTATCTCCCTTCTTAAAAAAGAGCACCACCAAACTCCCACTCCACGCCTTTGGAGTTCTCCCACTGTGAAGGACGGCGTTGAAGAGGCTCTGTAACCCCTGTATAACAGGGTATCCTCCAGCTTTCAAAAGCTCTGATGTTATTCCGTCCTCACCGGGGGCTTTTCCATTTTTAAGCTGCCTCAGAGCTAACACGATCTCGTCTTGACAGATGTCTGGCAGTTCGTCGGTATAGTGGCGTATCAAGGTGGCTCTAGAATCGTGGTCGTCTCGTTGGGAACGGGGAGCATGTGCAGCGTATAAACGGCCATAAAAGTCCTCTATCTCGGCCGATATCTCCGGCTTCGACAATACGGTCCTTCCGTCGTGCGTTGAAAGCTTCGTCAGGTGGCTCCTTCCAAGCTGCTGAGTGAATACTTTGGACCCTCAGTTTCGCTCTATCGCCTCTTCGATGAGGCGTGTATTGGAGCTCCGAAGGTCGCGTCGTACCATCTTCGCAATTCGCTTGTTCAGGTCTGACCTCTCTGACGAAGTCGCTTGGGTGGTTTCCCGTCTTTTTGTCATCAGCCCAAGAGTCTCATCCGAGAGTTTGGACTTCTTACCAGTACGCTGCTTTTTGCAAAACTTGATGCCCTCGTCCCTCAGCGTTTCTACCAGATTGTGTAGGGTCTCGTCAGCGTCATCAGTGGGTTCCAAGGCAGCGAATCTATTCCCGAGAAGCTGCTGAAACTTCTCGGTGCCCGCCATGATTTGGATTGGGTTCGGTCGGAGCGTGGACTTCATCAGACGGTTTCTTTCAAGCTTCAAATTTATATTCAGAGAGCCTCGAAGGAGTCGGTGATCAGATCCGGTATTGAACCTGTTGATCACGGAGACATCTCTGAATATATGCTTGCTATCCGTCATGATGAAGTCGATCTCATTTTTTGTCACAGAATCGGGACTCCGCCATGTCCACTTCCTTTGGGGCTGTTTCTTAAAGAAAGAGTTCATTAAGAACAGCCCCTCTTTCTCGAGGAAGTTGACGAGCATTTGTCCCCTGTGATTTCGAACACCAAAACCATGCGGGCCTATTCGGGATTCGTTGCCAGTCTGGGTTCCCACCTTGCCGTTAAAGTCCCCCATAACAACGTTGAAGTGAGCCTTGGTGGTGTGATGTAAGGCTTTGGATATGTCTTCGTACATATCCTCCACTTCATCATCCGAGTGTGCCGAGGTCGGTGCGTAGACCTGAATGACCTTCAAGCTGTAGCGCTTAGACAGCCGAAGGATCAGGTACGCTACCCTGGTCGACACACTGGAGATTTCTTCGACGTTGTTAGAGAGGGCCTTATTGACGAGGAAACCTACGCCACCCTGGGATGTTTTATCACCCTCACGAAAGTAGAGAAGATGGCCCGAGTCTAAGGTTACAGTGTCCTCCCCCTCTCTACGGACTTCACATAACCCTAGAACATGCCATTTAATGTTCTCTAGCTCCACTTCCAACTGCGCTAGATGGTGATCAAGCCTCAGAGTGCGTCCGTTAAACGTTGCCAGGGTCAGTGTGTGTGGGGTGTGGTAGCCTAATGTAGCCCGGAGATTCCTAGCACCCCCTGCCCCGCCGTTACCGTGGCCGCTACCATGGCCAGGAATAGCGAGGCGGCCGGGAACTGGGGGCCATTTTGTGGCGGTTCTTATCATTGGGGGTAATTGCCCATAATCCCCACGCTGGGCATGCGGGTTGGGGATCGCAGTTTAGTGGAGTAGTTCTGCAGAGGGCGCTGCTGCCCGCCCCCCGGTGTGTTTCCCTTAGTCGCCTCTTACGACACCCACGGGATGAGTTGGGGTGGTGAAATTCTATATTATGCCGTCACCACACGGCAGAATACTCGTATCATTCATCTAGTACTTATCTTATAACACAAGCTCTGCTTAGATTGAAGCTAGATTATGCCGTGTGGATTGTCCAGCATTTTAATAAAATTTTATTTTAGGTTAAGGGAGGAGGTTACTACTTTATCTTAAGCCTTAGGCAGGCGGCGCAGCTGATCTACGCAGGTAAAGGTCTTACCTAAGCCTACTTATTATGGGATACCTACCACCTAAGGTGTAAAAACAAAAAAAACTGTTTGGTAAAATCTTTAATTTTTACACGTTTCAGCATCTTTTGAGTGCGCATGCACCCAGTCAATGTATTTGCTTACTTTTGTGTAAACGCCTGAAACAATGTAAAAGCTAAGTTATTCCTGCAGTACTTATAGATAGGTTGATAGGTATCTACTTACCTAGCTTAGCATCAACTTCTGTACAATAATATTTCCGTAACGGTCAGCAACAAAAGTAGGTATATATTTAGAACAGTTGCAAATCGAAATAAAATAAAACGTTATTGAATATTCATGGCATAGCTAACTGGACCAAGCTTGAGGACGGTTCTGACTGATATAGATTAGCTGAGACACCTGTAGATTGTTTGCAACAGTCTGCGGATAGCTCAATGGTATTAATATAAAACAAAAACTATTTAATTAACGAAGATCTACCTGGGAACCTGGGATCTGCACATCCGATACCCCAGGACACGACTCCTGGAATGAATTAAATAACTTTTAAATAATTAACAAATGAGTAGGTACCTATAGGTAGTTTATATTAAAATTCGGTTATATATTTTACCGGCTTGAACATAGCGACCGCTTTCCTGAAAAGCTAGTAGCGGGCCACCGCTATCTCCCTGAAAATAAAAAGAAAGTGAAATAAGACAGATCTTAAATTAAGTCGTCGTGATAAAAGTAATTCTGCATTATATCTGTTTATTTTGCTTTTTTGGAGAACACACATTTTTACACGCTTTATGACTAAGCTTAAATATTAACTCTTAATGTGTCTTCGCATGTAGTTGCATATCCTAAAATAGAAATCTCAATCGACAATAATAAACATAGCCCGATTGGTTTCCGGGTCTGATAGTAGTTTGGTAGTATTAAAAAAAAACTTTTTTTCATAGGATGTAAAGAGGTTGATTCCTTCTAACCAACCTGACATCCATCCTTTCCTTTTGAAAAAGCGCACATCATGGTAGCCGGCTTCAGATGTTCTACCAGTTTTGAAGCCATGCACTCTTCATCTGTGTACATCTTCAGCGTTGCTTTCAGAAGCACCTTTGATGAAGACTTCTCAACTCCCATTCGTCCCCAACCCACGATAACGCCGTACCTCTCTCCGAATTCTTCTCCTGAAATAAAAACTTTTTCATAAACGATAGAAGTCCAAGAAGGTTTGATTATGAAATGTTTGCTTTTCGATCTTTGAAAATTAATTTGAAAACATTTTAAAAACATTTATGTTTCAGTATGTAGGTCGCCGTGTGGTGCCAGCATAGAATTTCACCATCCCACAGCTCTTCCCGTGGGTGTAAGAGGCGACTAAGGGAGACACACCGGGGGGCGGGCAGCAGCGCCCTCTGCAGAACAGCTCCACCAAATTGCGACTCAAATCACTATAATCATCCCGTTGTAAATTACTTTAGTTTTAACCATGATGGATTTAAGTAGGTATACAGTGAAATAATAACACGAAAAGATACGATTACCTACTGAGATTGTGAGTACCTAGGTAACTTTACTTTTTTCCTGTTATACTGCTGACTGAAAAATGTTTCAGGCAGCTAAACATACGTCTCACCTGGTTCTGGTAGACAAATTGGTATAATCGTATCAGAAAAGACGATCGGAGCACTTAGAGTCGCCACAGCGATGTCATTCTCATCTCGCACAGCTGTTGATTTGAAATTATCGTGGATAGCCACCGCTGAGATATTCCTCTTCTCCACATTATCGAGATGGTCTAGGTTATCTAGGCCTATAAGTACTGTCAAGTGTTTGATATTATCCCTGAAATAAAAGTGTCGATCAGTATTATGTTTATAGTGATGTAACGCAGAACGGATTCTTCGAAGACTATCCACTCGATGGTCGATGATGGCGGCTCAGCACCGTTTATAGTGGTACCCCATAAATCATACGACGACGTCCATAGGCGACATCTGCTTGGAAATGTCCAACTGTTGACTGATTTAACGATATGTTATTAGCACAGTATTGGAGGCGAGTGCGTGGTAACGAAGTGTGAAGCTGCCACGCGACAATCGATTTTTCAAAAGAAAACTCGAGAAAAAGCTCTATCTCCAGGAGACATAAGGGTCTCCCAGAGACTGCTTTTTCTCGAGTTTACTTTTGTTACACTTTATAACTTTTTTTTACGTTTACTATTATAAGCTTAGACCGGTGATCCAACGGAAATCTACCTATCTCACCATTCATTATCACCATCATAATATATATATATCTAAATTACACACCACTACCACTACCACACCACTAATAAGATATAGTATGCTCTCGGAGTGATTATGTCAGAAAAAAATAGTGAAAATGTCGCATAACATTATTATTTTCTAATTGATATTAATTACAATGTATTTTATATGTAAGACTAATTGATACCATGTATTAAGAAGACTTATGTAAGACTATTAAAATTCTTTATTTAAAAGTGCAGTTTTGTGTGCCTATGAGAAATAAATGAACCTAACTGAAACTACGTTACCCGAGTGGAAATCTCCACTCAATACTCATTATAAGATTCTGTAGATACCATTGACTGACAATTTGCTCATACTGACCACTTGAAGCAGTGCCCAGCACTCAGGATATGGTTAGTTGTTATGACGGCCCCTCCGCAGTGCATGCGGTCATTCTTCAATATAGCTACGGTCCAGGGGAAGGAGTGGGGCGTAGCACGTCTCCCTCCCACGATCCTCATCTCGAGGAACGTGTCTGGGGTCTTCCCACATTCTAGAAGTTACGATGTTTGGTGAAGTGAAGACAAGACAATCATCATGCTTATATTCAACATCATCATGGTTATAGTCTATACTAATTTTATAAAGAGGAAAGATTCGATTGTTTGTTTTATTGTTGTTTTATTTGTAAGATTTGATTGTTTTTTGTTTGTTGTTTAATTTATATATATGGATATTTTGTTTAAGCGCATTCAAGGTATTATTATGCATAAATAACATTTCAATTGCACATAATATACAAGTTCCCACGTGCATTGTAAAATTTTATTCGAGAATGTTTGTATCTATAGCGTCATTAGTATAATTATTGTTTTATATATAAATCATTATAAGTTATTGTTTTAATTTAAATTAAATTACAGAGACTAGCGGGGTGCCCGCGGTTTCACCCGCTTAACTCCCGTTCCCGTGGGATTTCGGGATAAAAAGTGGCCCGTGACCTGGATATTATGTTATTCCAGGTTATAAGCTATCTGTGTACCAAGTATCATCAAAATCCATACTTACAAACTTTCGCCCTTATCATATTACCTCTATTAGGACTCGTTGACTCTCTTCTACATACAAGTTACGAACTTAGTTAGAGCGAAGTGTTGAAACTAAGTCGAAGAAACAACTTCTGTGCTTACTATTACTAATAAGACCTTTTGATATAAACGTTTTTATTATTATTTTTTTACTATAAGGAAGAAATTAAGTAGGTATACTTTTCACGAGTGGAAGATAAGGTAAGAGTGTTTTCTACGTCAATATTCAGCAAGTAACCACCACACAAGGCACGCATTTTACGACTCTACATTTCGCGATAGTAGATATGTTGAAACAAGTAGGTACAATGTAAACAGAGTATATGCCTGATTCCATGATAAACGCTAGGGTCTTTACCCTTAAAGTCATCCAATACTCACCGCAATTTAATTCAGCACTAACAAGCACCTAAAACATAAATCAATTTGCACCCAATTAATAATAAACCAGGTATACGATTATAAAAATAACCACCGTAAAATCTCATTATCGAATTTACCTGGTTGATAACGAAGCAGACTAAAAACACTCGCGGTGCGGAAAACATTTTTGAAACACTTATTTATTTATTTAATCGCAACGTTCAGTCATAGCTACTGCTCATGCACATGACTCCCCCTACACTTCGACTTACCTAGTCACGTTTCACGTTAGTACTTAGACTAGAGATTTGTAATTATTTACGCGATAAAACCCTTGTAAATTTCACCTGATGTCAAAATTATTTATGACTTTTAACAAATATTAGGTACCTTTTTGTAATATTTCAGTCGCTATCGAACAGCTTATGCTTGTTGGAAAATTGTTGACAAGAACATTCCATACAATATTTTACGTTTATAAAAATAACTTATTCCAACACCTATTCAAAGTTATAAGAACTCTTTTGAAGATTTCCTGACACACCTATTTAGTCCATCGTTTCAAAAACATACTGAGTGATTGAAGATCAAAATACAGCAGCCCAGAACAACACCCGTCCAATTCCTAATGTTCTCTCTCTAGAGCATGCACAACCAACGTGATGAATTAGTCAACCTATTGGCCATTGAGTGTGGAGTTTAAGGAAAGTTAGACAGCGACAATGCTTGCATAATAAAACACGGTGCTTTCCTACTAATATGTACCTATGTTAGGGACATGAAACTGGGATGAATAAGTGAGAATTATACAGTGAACCTATATAAGTCATAGATGCTAAAAATTATGAGCGCGCTGAAGTGAGAAATCGTCTAGGATATGTGTCGGCGGTAGGGCTTTTAGTAAATAGCTTGGTAGCAAGTTGATCAGATATAAAATACTACACTTATGCCTATCCACCCACACTACATGCTATTATTGACTGAAACGTCTTAGTTATTTGTCATAGGTAAGCAATCACTACCGATACCACATTTAAACTCCTCAGAAATTGATTTGCAGTCAATCGTAAAGGTTCACCTTGCGATAGTAAAAAATAATACACCATGAAATTATGTATGTAGCAGGTGAATTTACCTACCTTATACTTCTAAAAATACTAAATACGAAATAAAAAGCTGAAAATATAAAACTTAGTTTATTATTGTCTGTTCACACACAATATAACCCATGTTGCGTTTGTTGTTTTATCCAATTTAAGTACTTCGCAACCACCGTATAAACACCTGCGGATTTCAAAGGTTTAGATATTAGTAATACATAGGTAGTACGATAAAATAAATACAAAAAATAAATAGATAGTTCCACACATAAAAAGGTCTTAATCTTAATAACTTTTAAAAATTAATGTTTTCATACCTGGATAATCTGGCATAGCGCAATCGATACCCCAAGAAACAATACCTAAAATAATAAAAATCTATAGTTTTGTGGAAAAAAGTTTTAATAAAGTATTATATTTTACGAAAATCCATAGGCATGAAGTTATTATCCTAGCCAAATTTCATTAAGGTGACTAGCCATACGTCCGTAGGACAACAGTGTACAAGAATCTGCGCAAACACAGGTGCACTCTCTATTCTTCACTCCACTCACCTCACTCTCATAATGTGACAGCAAACCAACACCGGGGAGAGGTGTGGTTTTCGAAGGACCGGAGTAGGAAGTCAGTACTCAGTAGTGTTTCTAGGTAAAATACCTTATACTCGTATTTATAATTTAGATCACTCACCAACTTGATACCACTTCTTATTTTTAGATTTCTTATGCGTTGAGAAGAGAGGACCACCACTATCACCCTGAAATTTGAAATTATTCGTTAAGAAACTGCTACAAAGGCCCACTGCTCAGGGTTTTTTAGTTAAATCCGTCATACGACAATCTTGTGTATAGTTAGGTACGAAATTTGTATTAGGAAGAATTCTAGAAATTCCCTTTATCACTTTTTACAAAAACCATTCGCTGAGTGGTGAGCGGAGAGTATTACATTGTAAACAACATAATATTGACATTATTATACATTAAGAGTACGCCCGGCTTTGCACGGGTATTTAACAGAATTTAAAAAGTTTTTACACACACACGTTGGGTTACATTATTGAAGTTTTCAAAGGGATCCCTTTCGATAACTTTTAAAAATATTCTATAGCCTATGCTTGTCATTCTAATGGTAAAACATTTTCCAAAAAGGTCCAGTAGTTTCGGAACCATGCAGCACAAAATTGCTGCGTACAAGTGTATTTTGAATGCCACCAAAAACCTTTATCAAAATTTCGAAATGTGTTCACGAATTGTCCAGCAACAAATTGAATTCCAGATTTATTAGCATATTATTCAGTAACCGATTGTTTAAATGACCGTCTTAATTGACTTGAATCAAAAACTATTAATTCCACATTTCTATTCAAATTAGGGCAGAATCCTGCGATCAAATATAACTGATTGTAATATTACCTGATTCATAAACAATAAATGAATTGTTTATGAATCAGGTAATTACTTGCAACATAAAATAGGTTCGTAGTTAACCCGCTTACATTCAAAATGAATTCGTCAAACTACTATAGTTTTTATAGTAAAATAAATGAATTGCTTTACGATCCACAGGATGAGATAGAGGGATCGTTCACCAGGGCCTATAAGCCTATTATGTAATGAAAACTCCATACCTGGCACGCATCTTTCCCCAAACTGTAAGCGCACATCATTGTATCCTCGACCAGATTATCTTTGTAAATTGATGACTTCTGACAAGTTGGGAAATCTACTATCTGCACCTTTGTTTCTAGGAGGTATCTGGATGACGTCAAAGCCCCTTGTCTAGTTTTACCCCATCCAGCTACTGTCAGTGGTGTGCGCCGGAAGTCTAATGCTACAACCAAAAATATACAGTAAACGAATACCAACCTATTAAGTTTTACTCTACCTACCTACATTTATGTTATGACTCAGAAACATTATTCAATACCAAACGTTTGATGGTTGCTCTGCTCGTGCACATGTTGGCGTTGTGAAAGAGATTGAGATGCAAACAAACAAGCCTAGAGTGGGTAGTATACCGACGAGCTGGTTAACCAATGGCAATTTTTGGACGTCGTTCAGCTAGTATTATGATGAATACGGGAGTGAGTTGAAATGTCCCTTTTTAATTTATACAGGCCAAACAAACGGACTCTGTGGATCCGGAAACTTCAGGGGTTTTTGGAACTGAACATTAAAGGCGAGTTTAAGCGCTCTCATCTCCAAGCACGGATATGTCGCGAGAATTGAAGTCGATCGGGCAGGCGGCGTTTAAGGAGTATCGGGGCAACCAGTCGGCCACCGAGGTATCGCTGGATTGACGAAGCAAAATCCAATTTCCGCGAACTGTCCAGAGACAGCTTAGAATCGGGACGCCTGAAGAAGTCTTGTGTCGTTAGCCAATATCCTCTTTGGGTCGCAGAAATTAAGGTAACTTGAACTTATACTTAAACTTACTTTCTTCCGGTAAGCATATTGGGCGAATCGTACTACCAAACGTGAGTTTTTTGTCCAGAGTGAGAATAGCTATGTCATTGATATCTCGTACTGCGTTTGAAGTGAAATGTGGATGTTTAACGCCGTTAGTAATGTGTAAAGTCTCAAACGTGTTCCCAAGACGATCGTGCATGCCTGCATACACTGTCAGGTCTTTGAAGTGGACCCTGGAATAATGGTCGATCAAAAAAATTACTCGACAAATTATGCATTCAAAAATCCTCCGAAAAACGCTCTACAGTTGTGCTTTCCGAGTATATCGAAAACTTCGTACAAATTAACACAAAAATATCAACCGTTAGGCAGTTCTAATGTAAAAAATCACAGTTTCTAACCCAAAAGTTATGCAATGCCCAGCCGTAAGCACATGCATGTCTGTAATTATGGCGCCCCCGCAGTGTAGTTTAGGACCGAGCATCAAGGATACCAGCCACGGATACTGGTGTGGCTGCACCGTGGTTCCGCCCACTATCCGCCTGTTCTGACCCTCGATTCCACATTCTGAAAATGTCGACATTTCAATTTAGTTGATAAGATAAGTTGCTAAAGGTGCATGATTGTCATTTTATCATAACTGGTTACTACATCCTGTCATAGATACATACAAGGGAATATACATACATACAGTTAAAATTTTATATTAATTAACTGACTTACCACAAGAATGATTTACTTTGTTGCCATTTACCTAAGGATTGATAAAAATAACTTTGCAATAATTAGTTTGAATTAGGCTCGGTCAATCAGACCTTGTTTTCAATTTCTACGGTATTTTTGATTGTAAATTTCGTTCATAAATACCTACAGAGATGAAAACCAAGTAACTGCCATACAGTGGCGCAATACAGCCAGGTCTTGGGAACGCTTCTGATTGAAAAATATTCTTATTGCTCAGTATTATATGGATCAATTGAGCTACTTCATCTTGTCTCTATTGTTTGCGACAGGCTGCACTTAGCTCAAATGTTTCTATTGTAAATACCACTTCTGATTTGAATATTCTCTAGTGGTAATTTACTTTATTAACAATTGTACTTACCAAATTGATGGCTAACCAAATAGTGGACCATATTCGTATCATTTCATGAAAGTCACGTGGGTTTGAATCACGTGTAAGAAAGTTCTTTTTTGACCTGCATGTTCAAAAGCCGTCAGTTAAAAATGCAGCTGAATTTAATTATAGTTCAGAATAATATGAGGCCAAGCGGAAAATGTTTCTTGCTTTCAATTTGCATTATCGGCGGTACTTTTAATTGCATTTTGCCTTTGATTCGCAGAGTTGCATGAACGCTCCTGCACGTGAAGTATTTTTCTAACTTTTGCAACGAAAAATTAGCAGTTTATACTGCTTTAACGCTTATATGAACGTTACCGATCACAGGAGCTTTATAATTATACTAGCTGACCCCCTCGCAATTTCATTTGCGTGGACTTTAGGGTAAAAAATCTTGACGAAATCAGCTAATACCCTATTTTAAGAGTCGGAACGGGGTTATATAATAATTATTGTAGTAATAATTATTATGGGATATATAATAATTATCTAAAGCGGGATTCCTGAAACCCGCTTTAGATAATTATTATATATCCCATAATCCCGTTATAAGGGGTTTTTTTATATAACCATTTACTGGATTTTTTTCATAGTGAATGATAATGACACGATGGACTTCAAACATTCTACTTTAGCCCATCTCAAACTTGAATAACCGTTTTTATCCCATTTTCAGGATTGTTTTAAAAAATCCTAAAATTCGTATTCATAGACATAGACATAGACATATCATTTATTAAATTTTTTTGTTTGTGTAGTTTTCTCTGTAAATTTTAAGCCAATTGCGTCAATGGTTGATAAATTTCACCACAATAACCTAAATAGTTCGACTTCCTTTTCATACTTATGTAGTGACATTTTTGAAAAATCCTGAAACACGTGTTTTAATTTATAATTTTTTCAGTACATACTGAAAGTTTCAAGTCATTAGTATGCTATATTAAAAAGTTATAGACATTTAAAAACGGAGCCAAACTACGAATATCAAACTTGAATAACCCATATCACCCAATTTTCAGGAATATTTTGAAAAATCCTAAAACACGTGTTCAATATTTTATGTATGTTTAGTATTCCCTGTAAATTTCAAGAAAATCGGGCCACCGGTTACAGAGTTAGAAAAAGGACGAAAAAAATTTCAACTCCCCTTTTTACCCCTTTAGGGGTGGAATTTCCGAAAATCCCTTCTTAGCGGGTGGTTGTGTTGTAAAAGGAACCTACCTTCCAAATTTCAGCTTTCGCTTGTTCCTTTATATATTAAGATTAAGAAGATAAGATTAAGATTGTTCATTCATTAGCAAACAAACCAACGGATAATAATATCTCATAATCTACATAGGTACATATTATCATCAAAAAGTGGAATAAAAAAAATAGCAGTTCAACGTACTCATTTTAGAAAATTACGCTTATAATGTAATACACAGACATAGAATCTACGTACCTACATAGAAACTAAGCTTATGAGTAACTGTCGGGCGATTGTCGAGTGTGTAAGTCGATGGCTTTTAATCGACTGCGCCGATTGCGCCACTTGGCTATGTTCTTTGTAGACTTGCGTTTTTATTATTTCACTACATACATGTTATATATAAATAAGTTATCGATATGCATAAATAAGTTATACATCGATAACTATGAAATCGTGCGACTGCCTTGTAGGTTTAAAGGACTACCTGGTTATCAATATATCTTCGAATGAAATGACTCATATAATAGTGATCGAAATTCACTTTACAAGTTCAATTGATCATCTATTTGTGCGGAAATTACGATTGAACTTTAACTTTTTTTTATTATTATAATATCAAAGTACCTACAGAGTAAACAAATAAGAAAAACAGTTCTTTTAAGTAAAATTAGACAAAACATTTAATAATTCTAACCGAATTACACAAAACAAAAAATCAAATAGAAAAGGCTATAGAGGTAAATGACAAAAAGATAATAGATAAAGCATTTGATGATCGGGTTGGCATTTTCGTTTAGGCTGGTTTTAGAGTCACGCTGACCGTCGGCGCTGAGGACCACGCGCGTAGCTCTCATATCGGCATATCTAATAAATCAGTTGATATTTTAGGCTGGTTTTAGAGTCACGCTGACCGTCGGCGCTAAGGCCTACGCGCGTAGCGCTCACGCGTAGCTGTCTGCGGCAACTCGTTTTAGTGTCGTGCTGAACGTCGTGGAGTACAGACATGCACAATCAAATGAGTGTTCGAGTAACTGCCGTGTATTTTTTATGGAAACAGAAAAGACTACAACAACAACGAAGAAAAAGACAAGTTCATCCACTTACTTCTCAAAGATTGCGTGGGGGCATTTGTTACATTGTTCAATCAGTTAAGAGATGACGAAATCAAATTCTTTAACCACTTTCGCATGTCATCACGAACTTTCGACGAGTTACTGGCAAAGCTACATGATAAGTTAGTAACTTATCATGTAGCTTTGCCAGTAACTCGTTGCAGTTACAGGCGTTTAACTATATCACCACACCAGCTGAACGTTTGATGGTTACTTTAAGGTAAGAAAAAAACCAAGTTGTTTACGTTTTATTTTAATTAAATTGACACTTTTATTTAGTACATTGACATTTATTATTATTATTCAGACACATATTATTTGTCTCCATATTGTTATTCAGTATATATAATATCGCGATTCATTGTTGCGCTCGTCTGTCCCCGTCGGCGCGCGCGTTTTATGTAACACTGTAACGATAACGGAGTTCGGAAGCGCGTCAGCGCCGCGTGCTCAGCGGCGCGGCGGCGCCGACGCGTGGCGCGTACGCGCGCGTAGGCTCAGCGCTGACAGTGCTCAGCGCTGAGTCGTCGGTGTTATTCTAAAACGCTTCATAAGTAATCATACATATTGGCCTGTCAGCGCCGACGGTCAGCGTGACTCTAAAACCAGCCTTAGTTACCGTCTCTGTTGCATGCCGTCTCTCACAATTTGTACACCGTAATCGGTAAAACATGTTGATAAAAATAATACTAATATTTTGGTAAATTTTATACTATTAAAATATTTTGTCAAAAAAATTACCATTCCCCTAAGATTGCAGAGCGATCGATGTGAAAGTAGCAAGTGTTTGGAGATATGGATCTATATTTAGAAAGAAAAATATAGAGAAGTCCATAAAAATAATTTTTTTTGAAATATCGTCAAAAATGGTCGGGAACAATTTCAAAACTACCCCACCAAGTGGGGAATCAAATGAAAGGTATCGGTTTGTACATTATATATACATATACAAAACAGTTTTCGAAATTTCAATAGGTTTTATACTTTTCGAAATATTTCGAAAAAGGTCGAAAAATTGACCATTCCCCTGTTATTGGTCGTGTAGTCTATTCAGTGGGTAAGTGGATAAGTGGGTTACCTACCCACTTATCTCTGTACTAACTGGTGCCTGTAATTATGTATCCTGGAGAATCCACACGGCATCATTTAGGCCCAAGCTAAGCAGAGCTTGTGTAATGGGTTCTAGTTATAGTTAATACAGTATATCACATAGATATTTTTTGTGGACGTAGAAAACTACCAGAACATCCGAAAAATTCTGCAGACCGCAACCTCCTGTTGTCGTTGTAGGCGGACCATGGTCCACCGCGCCAGAGAGATCGTCAATATACATCCTATACGACAAAAGTTCAAAACCCTCGGCGCGCGAGTAACACTTGACGAATCTTTTTTTCCATAGATACAACTGCAGTTGCTTAGAAGAGTTCCTATTAAAAAAAAAATAAGGACGGTTACATTCGTTACTCCGTAATCTTAAGGGTCGACTACATGAAACCATTTTTTTAATTTCCGAGTCACCTGTACAAACCTTGAGAATGTGTAGTCAACCTATTTTATCCTATATTTATTTTACTGTATCATTACGTCATTGCATGATAGACAATCATGATTTGACTTATCATTCCACAAATTTGCAATTGATCCAGGAAGTAGGTGTATACTTACTACTATGTGTCTAAATGAGCAAATCAAGACAATAGAAGCAAATTAGCATATACTGGGTGCCCCGAAACTCAATGTCAAGCCGAAAACGCAGGACAGGTGGGTTTATGACTACCCAGAAAAACTACAAAATCATGAGTCTTATCTTAATATCTTCAATGAGTGTTTCAGAGTTATAGGGTTTTTACTGAAAATCATTAATTCTCTGCCCTGCGTCAAACTTTTCTATGCTGTGACTACAGATGTCAATATTTTGTACCTAATTTTTATTTTGTCAAATACAAACTCAAATAACACATTCTTATAATGAATTGAAAAATTTAAACATATTGAGTACAGTTTTTGAAAAAGTACCTAGATAGTGTTTAGTTCGGTTATTGCATCAATGATTTTCAATCGCGAAACTTTGACTCGTCATACCCAACAAAAAATCACGATAGCCTGACCTGTTCTGTGGAAAGTTATCGCACTTTATCCTAGATTTCAAAATGGTATCATAGGTCACACTTTTCGTCTTAAAATAATAGTAAAGTATTGATTTTATGAAATAATACCTAAATTCAAAACAGTTTCACACGCAAGCGTGTTTTAGGTCAAATACGTTGTGTTTCGGGACACCCTGTACCTACGCATAAAATTAGAAAAAATGCAAAAATATTTGGTAAGCTCTGACAATTATAAGTACCACTAAAACTTCACCACAATAACTAGTCGTTTTGGATTGATCACTCTTTTTATATACAAAGTTAAAAACAGATTATGCCAGATAAAAAGAAAATACCTGCAATGCAAAATTTAAACAAAGTAACTATAGGAACCGACTTTAACTACAAACATAAAATCGTTTGGAGAAATGTGATCATGTTTCTTATATTACATACTTGTGGTTTTTATGGATTTTTCTTATTATTTACTGGTACTTTCAGCATTAGCACAATTTTGTGGTGTAAGTATTATTCATCTTCTCCAATTTTCCTTTGAAGTAGAATAGGTACTATTTTTGTTTTTTTGGTAATTTTTGGTTCCCACCTTGGGGACAGATGTTTGTACGATCTGCAGATATTTCAGGGTTTTGTGGTTGTTTCATATGAAAATATATGTATATCTATGTAAAATTTATTGTGTTTATCAGTTATCTATGAAGTAACCAAACACAAGTTCTGCTTGGCGTAGACCTAAATGATACTGTGTGAATTATAAGTTATTTATCATCTTTATTAGTACTATTTTAACGGGTATTTATCGCGTTTATTTATAATAATAATAGTCTTTTAATCCGAAACAGAGTTAAAATATAAGAAATTAAATGGTTCTTAAAATAATTAACGTACTCTATCCTATTTCTCTATCTATCCTATTTTTGCTTCTATTTCTGTACTGTTTTTATAAAATATGTTAAATTTCGGTGTGCCCTTCGGCACAGGCCTCCTAAAACTGCCTCCATTGAGACCGGTCTTGTGCGACTTTTGTCCAGTAAGGCCCAAAGAGTAAGTATTATAATTATCTTTCCATCTTGTTTTTAAGCGCCCCTTGCTTTTAATGCCATCCCTTGAGTACCAAACTGTGACTTGCTTACACCATTTATCTTCCCTGCTGCGTAACATGTGCCCTGTCCATCCCCATTTCTGCCGATCAATGCGTCAGTGACTTTGGTTTTCGTTCTTATATCCGCATTTCTGATTTCATCATTGAGTTAATCATTAAGTTAACCCAACATACTTCTCTCCGCGCCGTGTGGTGCCGGCATAGGATTTCACCACCCCATCTCTTCCCGTGGGTGTCGTAAGAGGCGACTAAGGGAAACACACCGGAGGGTGGGCAGCAGCGCCCTCTGCAGAACAACTCCACCGAACTGCGATCCCCAACCCGCATGCCCAGCGTGGGGATTATGGGCATTAACCCCCAAATGATAGTGCCATCTTTGGCGCTCATTAGGGGAGGCCTATGTCCAGCAGTGGACTGTTATAGGCTGGTGATGATAATGATACTTCTCTCCATTGACCGTTGGCACTTGGCTAGCTTGTCTCTTTGATTCGCTGTAAGTGACCAAGTCTTACATACATAAGTTAGACAAGGAAAAATACAAGTATCAAATGTCTTCTTTTTAATGTGTATGCCAAGGTCTTTACTTTTCATAATTTCTTTGAGTGACCAATATTTGACCATCCTCTTGCTATTCTTTTATTTACTTCTTTTGTCATTAAATTTGAGTTACTCGGGGAGATGATCTGTGCTAAGAAGACATACTCACTGACGTATTCCAGCTTATTTCTTTCTAGGAATATAACCTCGATAGTATTCTAGTATATCTCCTCGTCATCATTTTGGTTTTATTGACATTTACTTCGAGTTCAAATTCCCTACTTTTATCATCTAGTGCTTGAATCATAGCCTGTAGTTTCACTGGATCTTCTTGAAGCAAAATGATGTCGTCTGCAAAACGTAAGTGGTTTAGGTTCTTGCCATTGACGTTGAGCCCAAATCCTTCCCATTCCAGTTTCTTTACCTAATTTTAAATAAACGCGATAAATACTCGTTAAAATAAAACTAATAATTTATGTGTTCAGATCGCGTAAGTTTAAAAATATTTATTCATCATCTTTCACCAGTCCATTGGAGGACATACGCCTGCTTATAAAACTTATTGACTCGTATTCATTAGGGGCCTAGGCTACTAAATATATTATTAGTAGGCATAAATGTATTAATAGTGCCCATATATTATGCATTTTTATACATTATTTAAGTATTCTTCTTCTTTCCATTTATTTTAGAGTAATTTTTGTGAAGTACCTACTTTTTATAATTTTAAATAAAATACAACAACCGTTACAGAACAAAAATAAAAGCAATGGCATCTTCAGAAATTGAAAAAAAACTGTGTCAGTAATTCCCGAAACTATTTAAATATTTAATATTTACTTCATTGCAGCAATTGCACTAACTTTTGCCGTAAATATGGGCATCACAGTGGCAGTCCACCGTTACTACACTCATAAAACTTTCAAAGCCAAGATTCTTCTTCAATTTCTTTTCATGGTCGCCCACACCCTCTCAGGACAGGTATGTTTATCATCAATTTATTTTAAAACGTCGAATATTAGTGAAACACTGTGCAGGCACGCATTGTTTTTGGAAAGGCTGTATTAAGGAAATAGAATTTTAGTTGTTTTGTCTTTTTTCAAATCATCAATTTACATTATACGACCTCTTTGAAGCCTGCCAGTGGCGCAAGAGGTTGCGGGTTTGATTCCCGCCTCAGTTTAAAGCTTGGTATGATCTGCATGCAGATATTTGTTCCGTGTGTTCGAGATATTCATCTAGAGGTATATTTGTAATGTATTAAGTAAATCAGTTATCTGATACCTACATATAACATAAGTTCTGCTTACGCCTTATCGTTGGACGATGTTAAGCTATTTGTCAAGCTTTGTTTATTATTTAATTCATGTAATATTTGTACAGAACTCAATTTTTACATGGGTCCGAGACCATCGTCTCCACCACCGCTACTCCGACACAGATGGAGACCCTCACAACTCCAAAAGAGGTTTCTTCTTTTGTCACATGGGATGGCTGATGATGAAGAAGCACCCCCTTGTCATAGCACTGGGGAAGAGGATCGATATGAGTGATTTGTTGGCAGACCCACTGGTTATGTGGCAGAAACGGTAATAACTCTTAAGAAAGACTAATTTAAAAACAAAAGAACTTTGTAGTTCTTAGATCAGTGCAGCGTTTTTGCCATGTTGCTATCTAAGATTTCACCAAAACCAAATGAATTGTATATAACTAAGAATATTAAGGTCATTTCCTGAAACATAGATATAAAATGATCTTATGCATTGCATCACATAGAACCGTCATTTTAGCTCATTAAAAATTTTGTTTCATCTGAATTGTGACTTTTTGTATCTAGTCAATTACTTGAGACAAAACAGTTTCTATTTCGATTTTCAGATGTTTATATAAAAATAAACGACCTTTTCCAGATTCTACTACCATATCTACTTCTTGGTAAGATTTCTGATTCCCGTGGCCGTCCCTGTCTGTTTCTTTGGAGAGACCTGGTTAAACTCCATAATGCTCTGCTATTTCGCTTGCTACATGTTAACTCTTCACGCTACTTGGCTCGTCAATAGTGCTGCTCATTTATACGGAACCAGGCCTTATGATAAGTAAGTTGAGTCTCTATTGGGTTAGAGCAGGTATTTTCTTAACTTCTCCGCGGGAAAATAAATTCATCCCTCTTTTATTCATTTTTATGGCCGTGTTGTTGCCGGTATTTAATTCACCTTCCTAAATCTTCCTGTGGGCGGATATGGGACACACACCAGGGGCGGGCTGTAGCGCTCTTTGTAGAACACCTCTACTAAACGGCGATCCTCAACCCACAACCCCAGCGTGGAGATTATGGGCACCTATTATAAGAAATATAAAAAAATCCTTTCGGTATCCTCGCTATTCCTGGCCATGGTAGCGACCATAGTAATGGTGGGGTAGGGGGTGCTAGGAATCTCCGGGCTACTCCAGGCTACCACTCACCACATACACCTTCCTTGGCAATATTTAACGGACGCACTCTGGGACTAGATTACTCTCTAGCATGGTTAGAAGTGGAGTTAGGGAATATTAAATGGCATATTCTAGTGTTATGTGAAGTCTGAAGTGAGGGCTGGGCACTGTTACCATACGCCTTAGACTTTGGCCACACTCTCTACTTTCACGAACTCTCGCTTTAAGAAATAGCCCCAAAGAAAGTGGAAATGGCAGAGCCCAGATACTGAGAAATAAAATGAGATCGACTTTATCATGACAAATACCACGGCAGCAAGCACATATTCAGAGAAGTCTCAGTGATCAACAGGTTCAATACCGGATCTGATCTCCAACTCCTCCGAGGCTATGGTGGACAGACCACATTCACACCGTGAGACAGATTATAGAGAAGTCCGAAGAGCCCCTGTGTTTGGTTTTTGTGGACTATATAAAGGCCTTTGACTCCGTCAAAACCCGGAATGTTCTAGAATCTTTACAGCAATTCCAAGTAAACTATCGTTATATGGAAGTGCTGAGATGTTTCTACGAAGCCGCTGCCGTGTGTGTCCCATTACAAGACCAGCAGTCTAAACCCATCCAACTGCACAGAGGCACTCCTCCCAGGCAGGGGAATCTCTGTAACTATGTTATGTGATTCTTTGATTCCATCGTACGTTACCTTAATATTGCCTTATTTTACATTAGCTTATCATTATGATTGTCTTCCTTTAGAAAACTCCAGCCAGTAGATTCCTGGTTCGTTTCCCTAGTGACTGCTGGCGAGGGTTGGCATAATTACCACCATACCTTCCCATGGGACTACAAAGCAGCTGAAGCCACCATGCCTTTGAACTTCTCTGCCAAACTCATCAGGTTCTTCGAGAAAATCGGCTGGGCTTATGACTTGAAGAGTGTTGATCCTAATATGGTACGTAGATGTATAGAGTGCGCGTTAAAGTCATCTAATATTTGAAATGCTCGAAGAAGACTAGACTAGAACTAGAATAGATGCTTCTTTTGGAGTCATAAACAGACATTGCCTTAGAAAACCAAAGAACCTATACTAGGATACCTTGGTATCCCAGTAGAGGTTCTTTGTTTTTCTGCACAAGCTTGGTTGTGTTGTTTGCAAAGCACAAGACTATAGCTGTTAAATGTTTCTTTTAAATATTCTACATTTTCTAAATAAAATGTTTTTTTAAACCTGTCATCATCATCACCAGCCTATAATAGTCCACTGCTGGACATAGGCCTCCCCTAATGAGCGCCACAGATGGCATTATCATTTGGGGGGTTATTGCCCATAATCCCCACGCTGGGCATGCGGGTTGGGGATCGCAGTTCGATGGAGTTATTCTGCAGGGGGCGCTGCTGCCCGCCCCCCGGTGTGTTTTCCTTAGTCGCCTCTTACGACACCCACGGGAAGAGTTGGGGTGGTGAAATTCTATTTCGGCACCACACGGCAATTAAGAGATCCTACAAGTTTAAACCTGTAGGATCTCCATAAACTTGGTCTCAGTAGTCGAGTAGATACGATTTTTTTTATTAATTATTAATCATTCCCATGTATTGTAATGCACTTTTCTTTTAGAATTTTACGCTAACTTAGAGTGAACCTTGTTGTTCTCTAGCCTTCCTTATCTTATTTAATACGTTTCATTATCAGTGATCCTTCACACTTCTACAGATCCAAATTTCCAAAGTTGAATAGAAAAATGCCGCGTCGACCAAAAAGATGCGTTAGCATTTCGTTCATCCACCATGTTGGGCATAGATTAGGGCTGTCCGCTCAGAAAAGGCTTACGTTTGTCACCACATAGTAGGGTTGTGACATGAGGACGAATACAAGTAAACTACTTGTCTAAGTAGTTGGTTGATTGAACAATGTAAAGACTTATATTAATAATTTACATTTACTTTTTTTTTTACAAGCGCAGTATTGAACAACTGCCAAGTATGTACTGCAAAATACTGAGATAACGACCCACTTAACCCTATGTTACAGTTTCCTACTCAATTATTATTAGATTATATTAGTTATAGACGATGTGAATAATGCAATCTCATTGGAAGTCAATTGAAGGAAATCGAAATGTTTAAGATTATTTTACCTAAAACAAGTTAAGGCTGATGGTGATGATGGAAAGGTAAACCGGGAATCGTTAGAAATAGTATAAACTACTGTTTTTAGGAATAACTTTATTTATTAAAAATCCGTCATCTTACAGACGTTGATACTTCTAGACTAGTCTATTTCAGCTACTTTCATAGTATTATGCCTTATGGCATACTGCTAAAAGAAAATATTAACATCTGCCATTAACATCATATTTGTGCTGCAGAGGGCTGTTCGTGCAATCTATAATATGGGCCCAGAGAATCCTTGTGTCAAAGAAATGAACATAATGGCAGTACCATGTCAATATATTTATGAAAACTTGATGTTCACTCATAAAAATATCAATAAGTTCATTAAAAATAGCGAATAAACTCGCTGTGCCCAATAATAGCCTACTAAAAAATTATGTATCTTTCAAAGGGCAATGTATTGTATACACTTATAAAACAAACTCCAAGTGAGTTGCAAAAACTATCTATACCTAAATAAATTCAAACTGATCGTTGATCGTTGCCGTGTGGTGCCGGCATAGAATTTCGCCACCCCAACTCTTCCCGTGGGTGTCGTAAGAGGCGACTAAGGGAAACACAGCGGGGGGCGAACAACTACACCGAACTGCGATCCCCAACCCGCATGCCCAGCGTGGGGATTATGGGCAATAACCCCCAAATAATGATGCCATCTATGGCGCTCATTAGGGGAAGCCTATGTCCAGGAGTGGACTATTATAGGCTGGTGATGTTGATGTTGATGATGTTGATGTTGATCGTTGAAAGTTTTCTTTGGAAAAAGGATTACTATAAAGTATCAGATTATCTATAGATGACAAAAAAGTTTGGGACTAGTTTTGCTCCATTTCGAAAACTAACAATTTAACAAGGTAAAGGTTTCTTGTTGGTTTCTTTACTTTCCCTTAAAAAGATTGAAGTGAACAATGAATCAAAGTGATCACTTTATTTCTCAGAAAATAATTCTGTAATTGACTGACATAGTGATCAATCAACGCACAGCCCAAACCACTGGACGGATCGGGCTGAAATTTGGCATGCAGATAGATGTTATAACTTAGGCATCCGCTAAGAAAGGATTTTGATTAATTCTACCCCCAAGGGGATAAAAGAGGGGATGAAAGTTTGTATAAAACTTCGTCCATTTTAAACCGATCGGGCAGAGACTTCGCATGCATAAAGCTACTATGACGTAGGCATCCTTTAAGAAAGGATTTTGATAAATTCCACCCCTAAGGGGATAAAATAGAGGATGAAAGTTTGTATAAAACTTCTTAGATTTTCGACTGATTGAACTGAAATTAAAGATTGGAGCTATTATGATGAATACGTTCGCTTATCTAGGATTTTGATAAATACAACCCCCATGGAGATAAAATAAGGGACAATGGAGGATGTTAATGTATTAGTTTGAACCTATCAGTACCTAATGAAACGAATAAATTAATACGAACAAAATAATTTTTAGTTCAAAATGTTGACGTTTTGTATGCCCTAACTTTTTACACACGCTAAACAAAAGTCAAGCCGCAAAAACTATACCTTATTAATATTAATACTTCATAACGCGAGAGAAGCCACGGGCAAAAACTAGTTATATTATCCTAGAGTCCTCTGTAGAATGATTTTTTCAACAGAATAAAGTAGATTCGACAATAAATTTTTCACTTTCGTTGTGCAAAATTCATATTAAATTACATGATGTTTTCAGTTGACCAGAAGAATCCTCACATCAGGAGACGGAACCCACTATGACTTGGGATCGAATAAATTAGCTGTGACCGCAATTGGTCCAGTCCATCCTCTCAACCCAACCTACACTTCGAAGATTCAAGTGACCCTTGTAACTGAAGGTCTACCATTATATCATGAAAAAGATCTGCTGAATTAAAATAATTATAAAGCTGAAACGTATCATGAAAAAGCTATAGGGAATACAGCAAATTTCGTGCAATCTAGTTAATTTTCATGAAATTGAACTTTGACGTAGTAGTCTGTATCGAAATAATAACGCCAAAATTAGACTTAGTCTTGAAAGGGATTAACCAAAAAAATCTAGGTTTTGGTTTAGGGCGTCTGTCGGCATATTTAAGTTTTTAAATAAAAGTAATAAAAGCTACATCATGGGAACACAACGTCATGGTATCAGCTTAATTTGACATAGCTTGCAGCGCGTGGTACGAAACACGACTCCGTTTCGAACAGTGCGTGCAACTTGACGAAAGATATTGCATCACATAATTTTATTAAATAAAATCTGCATAAATACTCTACTCTATCTTTCAAACTTTCAATAAAACGATAAGCCCATACTTTATTTAATTTTATGAAAGTAAATGCCACCACGCACGCCGTGTGGTGTCGGCATAGAATTTCACCACCCCAACTCTTCCCGTGGATGTCGTAAGAGGCGACTAAGGGAGACGCACCGGGGGGCGGGTAGCAGCGCCTTCTGCAGAACAACTACACCGAACTGCGATCCCCAACCCGCATGCCCAGCCTAGAGGTGGTAATTGTACTGTGGTACCTTAAGTATTTGTACCTACTTGATCCTTCACATACCCCGTACGTGACGGATTAAGTACAAATACTTGGTGGTCCTCGTATAGACTCCTGGGTACCCGGACGTCCACATCCAATACTCAAAGACACCACACCTGGAATACCAAGAAAAGAAGAAGAAATCCAATGCGGAAGCGAATTGGGGCTGGTTGCTGTCGCCCCCGGGTTAGCGGTGGTGATTGGGTTAAGGGGGTCACCGAGAACGTTTCTTGGTCTACGGAGGTGAGAAAATAGTAGCGAAATATGGTATTCTTTAGTCGAATCCTGAACGAAGCGAGGAATTCTAAGTAGAGGTAGATTGCCCGAGCAAAAAATATATTTTACCTCCGAGTCATACACTCTATTTTACGTCACCATCTACGGGTAATTAAAAGGCACTCACATTTTATTGTTATATTTATATTTAAGAAAACATAGAGTAACAACTAAATTCAAATTAAATAGTATCTAATAATAAAATAAATAAAAACTTATGGCGCCACTTTTCAATAAAATTACCATAGGCTTTCATATAGTTTTCCTGAGATTTTGCAGATAATAAATTATCCATGATATTTCTTGTGTCAGTTCTAATACTAATATTCTTTTTCTATTTCATGTTTTGATTTACGATTGTGGTTTACGTTTACTTACTCGCTACACTACATTCAACCATATCAAACTACATTAAATCGAACAATAATCATTTTGTGAGTTTTATAAAGAATCAATCCATGCAAAGGGTGTTAAAACAGCTGTTACCACTATAAAAATAAAGAGTTTAAAAAAGATTGATTGAGTTTGATGGAGAAAGAATATGCAAGACAAGAAAAAAGAAGCTGAAATGTTGAAAAACAGAGAAACTATAGGAACGGACTTGACTTACGAACATGAAATCGTTTATATAAATGTATTCTTGTTTTTAATAGTGCATACTTGTAGTGCTTACGGATTATATTTACTGATCATTGGCACTTACAGCATTAGGACTATACTTTGGAGTAAGTAGTTTCATATTTTTATCAAATATTTTCTTTATTCCTATCCTTTGGCCAGGGTTTGGAGTAGCTTAGTTTTCGAATCCCGGTTTGTCTGACCTTGACGTGGTACAGTTTGTTCTAAAGTGTTATTATGTCGTATGAATGGTTAAAAGTTTCAATGTATAATCTTTTCATATCAATTAACTCGTTTATTTTGAAATTTATGTTTATTTAATTTCAGCAATAGCTCTAACTTATACAGTAAATATGGGTCTTACTGTGGGAGCCCACCGTTACTACGCACATAAATCTTTTAAAGCGAAGCCTATACTTCAGTTCCTTTTCATAGTCGCCCACACTCTTGCTGTACAGGTACTTATCTTATTTATTAATCGTTATCTATGTACAGAGTGATATGAGATCATAGAGGACGTATCCAGAATGAGATTAATCGTCACAATTAATTTGTTTCAATTCAATTCTTACATCTCGGTAGCTAGGTAACTGCACCAATATACTTGACAAACTTGGTGTTTACGGCAGAACCTTTATAGCACTTAATTTTTAGTTGCCTCTTGATGATACTTCTTCTCGTTATAAAAACCCATCAAAGCTCTGATATTGAGGCCATTCATACAAAATTTTTCCCTGTATTTTTAAGAACTCCATGTTTGCATGGGTACGCGAGCACCGTCTCCACCACCGATACTCCGATACTGATGGAGACCCTCACAACTCCAGACGAGGTTTCTTTTTCTGCCACATGGGTTGGCTGATGAGGAAGAAGCACCCCCTCGTCATAGAATTGGGAAAGAGAATAGATATCAGCGATATGTTGGCGGATCCACTGGTTATGTTGCAGAAAAAGTAAAGTACCTACATTTATATCTACCTATTTGACGAAAACCCTTTAGGATAGTCTCTCTCGTAGTACAAGGCACTTTTTATTTCGTTTCAGGTACTACTATCATTTCTTTATCTTGATTGCGTTTCTTATTCCCGTGGCTGTACCCGTATACTGCTTCGGGGAGACGTGGATCAACTCAACGATGTTCTGCTATTTCGATCGCTACGTATTCACTTTACACGTCACGTGGCTCACGAATAGTTTTGCCCATCTTTACGGAACTAGGCCGTATGACAAGTATGGAATAGTTAATTGATTTTATCTGCTGTCATTAGTTTAGATACATGTTTAGATGTTAAGTAAAAACATGAGTTTTCCACTTTGTGCTATATTTATAATGTTAAAGAAGTAAGTATTTGTCTCTATCTAGAAATCTCCAGCCTGTAGATTCCTGGTTTGTTTCCCTAATGACATCCGGCGCGGGCTGGCACAACTACCACCATACGTTCCCATGGGACTATAAGGCGGCGGAAGAAACCATGCCTCTGAACTTCTCTGCCACCCTCATAAGGTTCTTTGAGGGAATTGGCTGGGCATATGACTTGAAGAGTGTCGATTCAGAAACGGTGCGTACATATGTTTTGAATTTCTGTAGAGTTTGTTAAATTCTAATTTTCGTAATTCTTGTGAACTGGCTAAAACCATAAATCCAAGAGACATATTTGTTTAAAGGTAAAAAGAAGAATCCTAACTTCAGGAGACGGTACCCACTATGCCTTAGGCGGGGACCAATTAGCTGTGACCGCTATTGGTCCAGTCCACCCTCTCAACCCGACCTACACTTCAAAGAGTCAAGCACCAGACGCAACTTTGAAACTGGAAGGTCTACCGTTGTATCATGAAAAAGATCTAATAATGCTGAATAATAAAAATACGGACAGATTGACCCAATCTGGTTAATTTTAATAATATAAAATTATATCATTATTACACATTCCAAACCGCCTTTAAACAAAAAATTTGGTTGGATCATTATTGTGACGTCTCCAAGAGTCCTTTAAGGTCTAAAGGAAATAAAGCAAAATGATTTTGATTTCTGGTTTTGTAGACGCTTAATAAGATGTTTAAATAAGTCATTTTGAATAAAGACCCCAGACAGGTCAATATTAGTTAAAAACCAATTACGTATTAACATTTTGCCTTTGTTATTTTGATAATGAACAGTTGTGCTACTTATAAAAATATAGATTTATAAATATTATGATCATCATTGACACCCGATGTTCTCATTATTTTTACACAAATTCTCACCTCTCAATGCCTGTTATTTCGTAGGTTCTCATTGAATATTAATATAAAAAAGACATTAGTACACATATCATTATATCTTCCTATCATTTCACAAATTTACATACAATGATTGTAGTTCCACCTAAGTTCAAGTTTCTTATGAGCAAATCAACACAATAGAATGAAATTTAGCAACTGATTGACTGGTATTGGTTATGTGTATAAAAAACGTATTTTTTTGCTGAAATTCATCAGTACCACTGAAACCACACCACAATGACTAGTGGCTTTGATTTGATCACAAACTTCTTAAATGAAGAGTTGGAAAAAGATAGGGAAGATAAAAAGAAAAAAGCTGAAATGCTCCTATTAAACAAAGAAACTATAGGAACCGACTTAAACTACAAACATGAAATCGTTTGGGAAAATGTGGTCTTGTTTCTTATATTACATACTTGTGGTGCTTACGGATTTTTTTTATTATTCACTGGCACTTTCAGCATAAGTACAATTATTTGGGGTAAGTGTTATTATATTCCAATGTTTCTTTGATTTTGAATTTGAGTTCTAGTATAATTTATACAACCTCTGTCCGCTTGCGACGCTGGCGGTTGCGGGTTCGATTCCCGCCTCGGTAAAAATGTTTGCACGATCTGCAGATATTTGTTCATGGTATTCTGGTTGGTCCGTAGATATATATAAAAAAAATATGTAATACATTTTTAATCCTTAGTATTCTGTTTATCTAATATGACATGTGCGTATTTTAACTTTGTTATTTATCATCATTCACCAGTCCATTGGTAGACATAGGCGGAGGCCTAGGTCCATGACGATGTCCCTTATGATTACGATCAATAATGCTTCTTTTTCTAGGCTATTTGCTCATTGGTTCGTAACCATTAAGGGCCCAACCTACCAAGTTTGGCTCATCATAGCTTTAATCTGTGACTGGCTACATAGAGCTAAGAAAATCAGAACTGAAAAAATAAATATTTATTTTATTGTATGGAAAACAATCATTCAATTAGACAAAGTCATAGAACAAAAGTTGATGGACTTGATTTACCCAAGTTGCCTTTAAGAGGTTATTGATCATCTACCTATAACATGTATACCTTTACAAAAAAAAAATCAATGAAATAACAGAACCATTGGAACAATTACAAGTAGTATTAACGATTAAGCTAACAGCAGACTGTTGGAAACAGTCTACAGGTAGCTCAAGTGATCAATATCAACACCCGTCGGAAGCATAACCAAGACACTTACTGGCTGCATTACCTCGCTATACCTATCGCAATGCTGATACGCTGCACCAAATAAACAATATTTATTTTATTACAGCTACTGCAATATCTTTTATCCTAAACATGGGTATCACAGTGGGAGCCCACCGTTACTACACGCATAAAACTTTCAAAGCGAAGCCTCTTCTTCAATTTATTTTCATAGTGGCCCAAACCCTTGCAGGACAGGTACGTTTATAATCAACTTCTTTTAAAACGTTGAATGTCAGTGCTAGTGTGCTGGCACGCGTTGTTCTTGGAAAGGCTGAATCATCGAAATAAAATTTCAGTTGTAATATCCTTTTTCAAATCGTCTGCGCACAAAGAGGTCCTTTTCGATGCAGCGGGCGTGGTCCACCAGCGACACACGAGTTTGTGGGTTAGATTCCCGCCTCAGGTCAAACTTTTGTACGAACTGCAGATACTTTTTCCATGTTTCTGAAATCTCCATCTATATTTTGTAATGTAATAAGTATATCAGCTGTCTGGTAGCCTTAAAATAAGCTCTGCTTATGGAGCTTGTGTTGATTGTCCAGCATTATTTATTTATTTAATTCATATTTGTACAGAACGCCATGTTCACGTGGGCCAGAGACCATCGCCTCCACCACCGCTACTCCGACACTGATGGAGACCCTCACAACTCCAAGAGAGGTTTCTTCTTTTGTCACATGGGATGGCTGATGAGGAAGAAGCACCCCCTTGTCATAGAACTGGGGAAGAGGATAGATATGAGTGATATGCTGGCCGACCCACTGGTTATGTGGCAGAAACGGTAATTACTCTTAAAGAAAGACAGATCAGTGCAGCGTTTATGACATGCTGTCTATTAAAATATCACTAACACAATGTAAAAACCAAATTAACTATACTTACTAAAAAACTACTATGCTGAAATAAAAATGATATTTCATAGACCGCATCATTTCGAGCTGTAAAATTAGTTTAGTAATATTTTTGTGTTATATGAATCGACACCTTTCGTCTTGAGTAATTGATTTCGATTTTCATTTAATACCTATGTTTGTAAAACATTAACTTCTTCTTTCAGATACTACTACCATTTCTATTTCTTAGTAGCGTTTCTTATTCCCGTGGCCGTTCCTGTCTATTTCTTTGGAGAGACCTGGACTAACTCCATAATGTTCTGCTATTTCGCTCGCTACATGTTTACTCTTCACGCCACGTGGCTGGTCAACAGTGCTGCTCATCTATACGGAACTAGACCTTATGATAAGTAAGTATAGTCTTCATTGGCTAAGAGCATTTATTAAGAGAAAAGAAGGAAGAGTTAATTAATATTGGGTAGAGGTTGTAGGATCCTCTTTCAATACATTATATTATGTATTTAAAGCAAATGCTATAGTTGCCTTAACGGGAAGCTAGAAGGCTTTAGATTTATGCGTAGACAATTTGGCGAAGCGGGCGAAGGTTTGCCAGCGCCGCAGGAGATTATAATATTAGACAATAAATCTTTGCATGATCTGCAAATATTTATTCCGGGTGTATAGTAGATGTATTGTTTATTAAATGCTGGACCATTGACAATAATTGTTAATTGTAACGTGCACTAATCTCTGTAGGTTCCTGCTTAATGTGTGTTACTTAATTTGGTTCTTTAGTTATATCGTTCCTTATCTCAATAATCATAACAATATTATTTTCTTCCCCTAGGAAACTCCAGCCAGTAGATTCCTGGTTCGTTTCCCTGATGACTTCAGGCGAGGGTTGGCATAATTACCACCATACCTTCCCATGGGACTACAAAGCAGCTGAAGGCACCATGCCTTTGAACTTCTCTGCTACCCTTATCAGGTTCTTCGAGAAAATCGGCTGGGCTTATGACTTGAAGAGTGTTGATCCAAATATGGTGCGTAGGTTTTTGGCAGTTTTTTGCCTTTAGTAGGGTTAGTTTTTAAACGACTCCTGATATTTTTTCTTTCACTAGATAAAAGGTTAATCTACTACAACTACTACAATTAAAATATACAACCTATATCTTGGTTATAATTGGATTATAATCATAGATTGGCAATCTGTGATAGAATTATAAGTATTTTCCTTACCGATGTACAAAAGTCATATAAATTGCACATTTTTTTAGTTGACAAGAAGAATCCTCACATCAGGAGACGGAACCCATTACGCCTTGGGAACGGATAAATCCGCTGTGACAGCTATTGGTCCAGTCCATCCCCTCAACCCGACCTACACTTCGAAGAGTCAAGCACCAGACGCCACCTTGAAAGTGGACGGTCTACCATTGTATCATGAAAAAGATTTGCTGAGTGAACATAATAATAATGCTGAAATCTATCATGAAAAGGATCTGCATAAAGAAAATACGGAAAGAATCCCGCAATCTGGTTAAGTTTCATGAATTTTATGAACTTTTATCAAGCCTGCTCAAAACCAAAATAATATAGCCAAAATTAGATTTAAAATTTGTGTTTAGCCAAAGAATAAACTCTAGTATTAAATCAATGTTCTGAAAGAAATTAGTTTATATTCTAAAAAACGTAAGTGATTTATGATCAAGGATAATAAATATATTTTTTTTATACTTAGCTTTGTTTTAATAAACATCTGCATCAAATACCTTCAGATCTAGCCATTCCTCAAATTCATAATTTCTGCTAACTTAAAGCATTGCTATTTATCTTTCTGTCGATTTCTATTGACTTAAGTGAGACTATTTAGCATTATTTCTACATATTGATTGACTGTTTTATGTCAATAGACCATTGTAAATAAGGGGGATGGGCTTTACCAGTCATCTACATATTTTACGTCCAACAAACACAATTCACATCGTTCGTGGACGTGTATAAATGATGAGATGATTTTACTAATCCATACAAAAGCATCCCGGCCGGGTATTGTGCCGGATCCAGTACAAATACTTGGAGATCCGGGTGTAGACTCCTGGGTACCCGGGACGTCCACATCCGATACCCCAAGACACCACACCTGGAATATACAAAAAGAAATCCATTTATAAAATATATCCATAATCCAACTATACAGTCACATTAAATAAGAAATCTAAGTTGTCTAAGCTTTCGAAATCTGTTTCAAAACCCTTAAGGTCTCAATTGACTGTCCTTTTTTCAATGTTTTATATCTCAGCTAGTACCGCAGCTATTAACTGTAAATTAAAAATATGTATAGCCCTTGAAAAATAAATGAATAATTACATATAATATAATTATATGTATAAAAAAAAATTAAATCAAAATATTTACTTAAGTAAATATTTTGATTTAATTTTTTTTAAAGAGAACTACAATGTCAAATGGTATAAAATGAAAGGTCAGACAAAGAAGTTCAAAGAGCGATCCTACAGAAATATCTAAAGTAATTGATACCTATGTATTGGTTTACACGTTTAACCTAAGCTCGAAACCCTCGGCGCGATAAGTTACACTCGCACTTGACAGAACTTATTTTGAGCTCATTTCGCCCACTAATTGCTTTAATTTGACGTAAAATAATACCTATGTAATTACTTACCTAACAACTCGTAGCGTTTGTCTCCCCGCTCTGCTGATAATGGGCCGCCACTATCACCCTGAAAGAAATTTAACTTAGCTTAGTCTTTACCTCCTAGAAATACAACAGTATCCTAAAAATACAACTTTGTGCAATAAAACTGAGAAACAAGCTTTTTAAAGGGTATCATCAGCTGCTGTCGTGTTAACTGAATGTCAAGATTTTCTCCAAATATCGAAATTGATTACCAAAAAACAATTCATCCATTTACTTATCAATACGAACCACCTTGCAGGTCGGAATTTCTTATACTTAAGCCTTTTCTAATTCTAATTCTAAGTGGGGGAACTGAGATCTGCACTGACATCTTGCATGGGAGTATGTGCATTATCCCCCTGCCTAAACAGGCAAACCTAACCTAACCAGCCCAGCTCCTTGAAGTACCGGAGCAGGACTTTTGGTAATTGACAGCTTCGTATCAGCTTTTCTGTGGGTGTGGATAGGGTTGATGCCTCAATGATACTCGTCAACCCCGATTTCCGTCTGGCTTCCTCTGTGGCCGTGCAGTGTGTTCCACAGTCTCCTCTTCTTGGAAGCAGCCACGTAACCCTTATCGTTAAACAGCGAAAACTATTTCATTACAATTTCAACACAAAAAAAATGCTAAATGCTGCGTGGGCTGAATGCATACCTTTAGCATTAGATATTTACCTAATGCTGGATAATCTACACAACTTCATCTAGCCCCAAGATGAGAATATCTTGTGTTAAGGATACTACATTAATGATAATGTTTATCAATACAATTAGATATATATAATTTTTTCTATACATAGAAAATACCCAGAAACCCCAGAATAAATATTTACATATCGTACAAATATTTATCCCAAGGCTAGAATCGAAGACGCAACCTTTCCTCGCAACCTGACCTTGGTATAAGAGCGCACCTGACAAGTGTCCTTCTGTCCTTTATCTGGGTATCCAGCACACAGCATGCCGTCTCCAATCATGGCCGGCTCGTATCTGGTCTCCCGGCATTGCTGGTTGCTCAGTACTGGGAGCTCTACTTCCAGCAGCTTACAGGAATGGTTCTTCTGTTCGGATATTGAGCCCCAGCCGGCTGCGATGGCTTTTACACCCTCGTAGTTGTAATCTAAAACAAATCGCTAATCTATAAAATCTACTCGTATAACTAACTAAAATTCAGAAGTGAATATAAAGCAGTTTTTGTCCAAGCAAACGTAACACGCTCCTTGGTTCATCATCATCATCATCACCAGCCTATAACAGTCCACTGCTGGACATAGGCCTCCCCTAATGAGCGCCATAGATGTCATTATCATTTGGGGGTTAATGCCCATAATCCCTACGCTGGGCATGCGGGTTGGGGATCGCAGTTCGGTGGAGTTGTTCTGCAGAGTGCGCTGCTGCCCGCCCCCCGGTGTGTTTCCCTTAGTCGCCTCTTACGACACCCACGGGAAGAAATGGGGTGGTGAAATTCTATGCCGGCACCACACGGCTCCTTGGTTGATTATTGTAAATCGCGCCTTTTGCTACGATAGAAGTGTACGACCACGTACGTCGTGCGTTGTCTTAATTGATGTTATGCCAATCATGAATTTTAGCAATAGTTCGCGATCAGCTGTCAATCGACTCACACGTCTCACTATCATTTCATTACTTACTAGCTTAGTCACTATTTTAGACCACCAACATTAGTTCTAAATGCGCTTAGGATGAACTTTGAATAGTTTATGTAATTTTTTGTAGTGGCTTGCAACGTCGGATAGAAATTACGAGGTCCCTAATATTTGATATCACGGCCATCCAATAGCTTCTTACGAACTCGATTTTAATTTTCGAATGCTAACCTTATATTATCCAGAAGCTACTTTACAAACATTGTTATCCTCACCGTCACTATGCGGCAAACAGACCGGCTTCACTGTATCAGTGATGGCCACGCGGTCGTTCATTTTAAGGACCGCCAAATCATCACGGAATGTTTTAAACGTGAAGTCATGGGCCAGCTGCTCCACGACGTAGCGGGTGAGCGGACGATAGGTGTCGTTGCAGCGGTCGTGCTCGCCCAGAGTCACTTTTATCATGAACCACATGAAGCTGAAATGTGAAAACAAATGTACTAAGATCTGAGTGCTTGAACACAGTAGGTAAGCGGTCGATAAGTAAATGTATGAAATTTATTATGATTATTATGATTAATTTTAAAAAACAGTTCAATTCAAACAGTTTTCAAAAAATTTTCTAAATTTCATACTTTTTTTTAATCATTGAAACCCGTCGAAAATTTAACAATACCTGCTCCCTAGTCTCCGCTGAAACTGGTAGGTACCTATAGTATTTGTATACATAATTGACAAAAGTTCGAGAACCACGCGCGAGTTACACTCGCCTTTGATAGATGTTGTCTTTACTAATATATAAAGAAAGATTTGATTGTTTGCTGTTAATTGAATGTTAATTGTCTAATTGAATTTGAATCACCATTAGAATCCGTGATGAACATAGACTAAAGATAATTTAAAAAAAGTTTCGTATCCGGACGAAAAATTCAATTTTTGTTAGGTAAATACCCGTGCGAAGCAGGGGCGGACCGCTAGCTTAGTTATAATGCGACTCCATACCCTTTAGTGCAATGTGCAGCGGTGAGCACATATCGGTCATTGACAAGCGTGGCCCCGCAATAGAACTTGTTGAAGAGCGAGAGACGCGCGACCCACGGGAACTCGTTCACGGCTGTCTCCACGCCCCCCACGATCCGAGAGGCCTCGTTCCGTTCACCACAGCCTGCAACCATTACCTAAATTTGAACGATCTGCAGATATTTGTTCACAGGATACTGGAGCTCTGAATTTGTACGATCTGCAGATATTCGTTCAGGGTTATCTATGATACTACTAGATTCTAATGAATTGAATATTTAGCTTTCTGCTTGCTATATTATTAAGCTCATCAGCCATCTAGTAACCATAATACAAGCTCTGGTTAGCTTAGGGCTAGATGATGCTGTGGGGAGATTAAGGGGAGAGCAAGACCTCTTACAGTAATACAGTATTATCTAGTAAGGAGGACAGTCACTCGACCACGGGTTATGAAACTAACGAATAAAACATACATAACTTAGGTACTATAATTTGTAATCCTCATCAAAAGTAACACTGCATAAAGTTACTTTTGATGAGGCACTGTATAAAATAAACTTTACACAGTGCCACTTTACTTTTGAAATAAACTTTACCCGCAGTACTTGGATATCACCACTCGAGAATTCACTCGAGCTCTATTTTTGTAGGATACACTTTGTAGGTATCAGTGCACCAAAGACGGTATCGTAAAATAAAGTTGTTTAATATGATTATAAATAAACAAATATTGCTGTGCAATTTACACGGCATCTAAAGAACTTCATAAAAAATTAGTTATTTGAAAATCGATTAGAACATAAGTTTGGACACTGTTTTAAAATGAGAAAATAAGGTTTATGGTCAAGAAAAAATCTGTAAAGACAACCTCTGCATTGTTCAATACAACTATAAGGAAAACGGAGCTGAACCAGAGTGAATAAACTTCTTATCATTATGTAAATAGCTATCTTATGAATACAAAATACTCCTTGAGTTAACTGTTTTGTGGTATAAAATATGTTATGTTAATTTACTTACGGCAGTTGCAGGCTCCATACTGATTACGCACATTGTTCTCCAAAGGTGGGTTATCTACGTTTTCTTTTTTCACCTAAAACATGAAACAGTTTTTTTGTTAGCTAGGTAAACCTCCAAAGGTTGCCTGGAGAAAATAATTTCTGCGAGCGATAAGGACGCTCATTGTACTTTTGTGATATATGTCTGTATTCTATGTTTAGAGTAGGTAAAAATAGAATACAGGATTATAAAAAGTTGTAGATATTTTATCATTAATCAATATTTATCCACTTATAGCAATAAAGTGCTTTTGAATCAAGTGAATAAAATATTTAATGTTGTAACGACACAGAATCTTGAATATTATTGACAAAAACCACTAAAAAGTTAAAACACCTTACCGTCAACGCGTTGCAGGCCCCGACCACACAGACGAAAATCACGAACTTTTTCATTATGAACTATGAGAGATAAGATTTGAAATATTTCATATTACAAATAAAGGTCTCAGTTAAGACGGCCACCTCCCGTTACGGGAAGCCACGAACAGGATTGGGTACATTGCACTTGCTAGCTATCTATAGGTTCTATAAACTGTTTGACCCTATACAAAGTACTAGGTTCTGATTCAGCCGGTCTTTAAAGCCTCTCTACACTCGACGTTCGAAGTCGCGCACCGTCCGCGCGAGAAGTCGCCTTTTTTCGCGAGACAAAAATCGATAAGCTACGGGAAAAAAGCGCGAACGTGACGCTATTTCGCGACGAATATACGATCGGGATCCTCAATCTTGGCTCGAAGGTGGTTCGGAGTTTCGCGCTAGTGTGAGGGGCTTTACCATCTAGCCATAACCCTATTTGGCTCAGAGATATGCAAAATACCTAGATATTTTCTCTAGCAAGATCAAAATAATTGTGAAAATTATTGTTTAGAAGCGAGGTTTATTGAGAATTTATTAATAAGAAATCTAAAATTTGCAGTAGCAACCATCATTAGTATTATCACGGATCCAGTCTAAATATTTTGTGACCCTTGTGTAGACGCCTGGGTAACCTTTTCGTGCACATCCGTAGCCCCACGAGACAATACCTGAAAACATTAACAATTCTGTGACATACGAAAAAGTTCAAGTTTTCCAAAAAATATCTGAGCGTCTGGTCTAAGCGACGATGTGTGATCCGAAAGCTGGTCAGTATCTGGCGCAGCGCATCAGTATTGCCCTACAGCGAGGAAATGCAACCAGCATCTTGGGTACACTTCCAACTGGTATTGATATGGATCTGTTGAGCCTGTATGTACCTGTAGTTACCTGTAGTTTGCAACTACTGATAACTCAATTGTAAATACTAGCTCTAATTAAGTTACCTCTATATAATATGTAATTGTCATTTAATTTCTTTGTAATCTTAGTTAATAAAGGTTTTACCCTTTTAATTGAAAAACTTCATAGTTTCTGCTTTTAGTTTTGCATATTAGAATATTTAGTAAGATGTTGTTTGGTTATATGTCCTTATTTATTTTATACTGACTTTATTTCAAATTCTTGCTTACCTATCAAATCGTACGCTCTGTCTGCGTTTTCCGTAACCAATGGACCACCGCTGTCGCCCTGAAAGTTTTCATCAATCAATCAGACCAATAGACCTATCAAATATTCAATGTTAGATATTTACAATTGAAGGCCTAAGGCACAGAATAACGATATAATACTAACCCTAAGGCAAAGGTTATACATAAGATACCTATTTATTAGATAAATTATTATTCCATTATAATTTTATACATTTTTAATTTCTTATATTTCGGCACAGGTGGATACCGCTAATTATTAATATCAGTTACCTCTACCAAAGTCAAAATATTCAAATGTCAATGTCAAAAACATACAGTGCAAGCGTCTTTATGTGCAGTTTCCGGGAACCCAGCACACATCATCACGTCCTTGATCTTGGTGGCGTTGTAGTTTGTGTTCCTGCACTCCTCGTTGCTGAGGATTGGTAAGTCGGCTTCTAGTAGAGCGCAGGACCATTTCTTGGATTCCCCTGTGGCACCCCAGCCAGCTACTGTTGCGGTTGAACCGGTATACACATTGTCTGTAAACAAATACAAATTGAGAAATTAATGTATCGTACCATTTGAAATAATATACAGGTGAGTTTTTTCAGGGCTACATAAGGGAAATCTGATACCGTGAGAGTTATCAAGAAATCATGTAAGGAGCTAAGTACGATCCCAATTTTGAAAAAAAAAAATATGTAGTTCTGCATTAAAAATTAGTTTTATTTTTTTGTTTTTGTGGAAAATGTGTTTTTGTAACCTGTATATTGTGCTTGCTTTCTCAGCAAAAGTATTGATATTCTGGATACCTACTGAAGTTCGGACAAGGCACTCAAACTTAATGTTTTATAAAGGTAGCATGTAAATTTGAAACATCACCTCCATTAAAACTGGATTAGTATTTCAATTTAGGCCCTTTACAACATGATCGAAAATTTTACCCGAAATAAAGCTATAAAAGGTCCTAAAACTAAATTATGTGATGTAGAGTAATTTGGAACCATAAAAGTTTTAAAGGATTTTCAATTCCAAAATTAATTTGCAATAAAAACTTCTTCGGGGCATAAATTTTTAATCCAGCAACCGATGTCCCATGGACATAAATATTTATGAGATGGGATGAGGTAAAATGGTTGCTCGCTTCGAAATGATTCAGTATATCATACCCAATCTTTTTAACATTTAGAAAAAAATATATATTGGATAATGTTCAAGAAGTCCCGTGTAGGCCGAAGGTTAAATTATGCTACAGCATTCAAATTGTTGTACAATATATTTTTTCACTGTAGGTACACGTTATGTGCTTGCTAAGGCCGTTCTGTTTTTGTTTCGGAATGAAAAGTTGCCTATATGTTAGTCTAGGTTTAGCACTACATTTATGTAAATTTTTATGCAGATTCAATAACTACTCTAGGCTTTGTTTTCACCAAATATATTTACTAACCCTCGTTTATATGTTATTAGTATGGAAGCTTTTTAAAACTCTCTTGTTACTACCAGAAAATATTTACTATCAAAGAAAATTAGAAGTATATAACAGAAGCAAATTTAAACGAATATTTACAATTGAAACAATCGAGCTAATATGTAGCTCGACTGTTCCATATCAAAAACAGTCTAAAAGGGGACGTTTTAGACTGTTTTAGATATGGAACAGTCAAGCTAAAACCTCTTGCTAAACCTCTTGCAGTAACAAAAAACTATTACTTCTGCTAGTTACTCCTAGTAAATATAAATAATAAATAAATAATGCCGGACAATACACACAGCATCATCTATTTATAATATATAAATAGTTGTAACTTACTATCAAGTTTGGGCAAGCAGACAGGTCTGATCGCATGGTTATACGTCAGTGGCTCGCTAAGCCTGAGTAGTGCGATATCATTGCTCAGGACGGTCAAGTTGAAGTCATGTGCGACTATCTTCACTACGTATCTGGTGACAGCTGGTGTGGTCTTGTCACAGCGATCGTGCTCCCCGAATGTCACGCGAAACATGAACCACATATACCTGGGGAGGAGACGGAGATATTCTTAACGATGAAGGATCAGATGACAGGTAACTAAACGGAAAATGGTAAAGCTATCGCCTTTATCAAAGCAATGACAGTGTCTTTCAGATACATTTCAAAAACAGTCATTTTTACCGGGATATTCACCGTGGAACTAACTCGCATTGACTTCATTCTGTGATGAGGCGGATATGCCGAAATATTGGTTAATTAAAAACTCAAAAATATCCCGTAACTAACTTTAGTGTTAATAACAATGATTACAAAAAATTAAACATTTCTAAAGATTCAAGATAAATATTTGATAAAAATACAATAGTATCTTTCTGTGTTGGCAGAAGACCAGTTTGATGGGTTGCCAAAGAATGCCAATTCCTGGCATATGAAAGCGTTGTCATTATTACCTACACATAAATTACTGCACTTAGCCTACTGAATGCAATCAATTCAAGACACGAGTGAGTAAATAAAGTGTTGGGCAGAAGTAATAAGGATGATTTCTCCTTACCCCTTGACACAGTGGGCAGCAGACACCACATATTTGTCATTGATAAGAGACGCCCCACAGCCGAAGGCTTTTTGATAGATAAGTCTACCGAGCCAAGGGAAGGCGTTTACTTTAGACCCTATGCCGCCTACCACCCGAGGTTCTTCGTTTCGTTCACCACATGCTGAAAACAAATGAATAAACAAAAACAAATGAGTATCTAAATTTAAATCAGGACTTGATCTTTAATGGGGAAATCCGAGTTTCAAAGAGAATAGAGTAGAATGACACTATTAAAGAAGACGTTTAATGTCGAGAATAGAAATGAACTTGAAGTTATTTTAGTACCCATAACTCTTCATTGATCTTTTTCGCGTTTCTGATCTTGTTGAGTATAGAGCTTAAAAATAAGAAACTTAAAAGAATTTACATGAATTCATAGGCAAATAAAGGACAATATTTCGAGTATCAAAATTGTGTAACGGGATTTGTAAGGTTTTCAGGAGCGTTTGAGTTAGAGTGGCATATAATGGGCTGATACCCCTATGTAGCGTAGAAGATACTTTATTAAATCAAATTGATTTATTTATGATACAGCTAAAATACTAGAAAAATATTTAAGCCAGTACAGCTAACTGCTGACTGTGAAAACAAACTAGAGGGAAACTAAGAAGGTTACCCACAGCAGTCTCTACATGCTGGCACATCCGAATGATAGTCTCCAAAGCGCAGTAACGGGTCTTCGGTAAGTCCATCCTAGAACACAATGGTCGTATTAATAAGTCACAGGTTCTATTGGGTCGAGTTACCGTTGCATACGGTTATATCTACCTATTGAATGAGATGACGATATTCTTAAACATCGATAATAAAACTTTACGGATGTGACATATTCCTCCTTTCAATGTTTAATTTTTAAATTCTTTCGTCATAAATAGAGGTATTTTTTATTGAATCCTATTCAACTAACTTCAGCTAATTATCCTACTAATATTATAAACGCGAAAGCTTGTAAGTATGGATGGATGTTTGTTACTCTTTCACGCAAAAATTACTAAACATATTTTGATGCAACTGGACAGATAGTTTATGGAATAACAAATGGGCCACTTTACATCGCGAAAATCACACGGGATCGGGAGTTAAACGAGTAAAACGCGGGCTAGCCTGCTATTCTGTAATAGTTGTACTTTGTAGGTATAGTTTAGGCAGAGATACAAACATGCTTTTGGTGGCCATAAACATATATTTACGCATCTCTGCATAAACTATAACTAATTCTTTATACAAAATTGATTTATTTTTATTTATTTATTTTACGAGTGGACTTACATCAAAACCAAATCGTCCAAGAGTCAGATACTCACAGAAAAATAACTAATAAGACAGTTCTTAAAAATACAGTAAGACAGTAAGACAGATCTTAAAAATACACAGAATACTAGTCCTAATAATTATAATATAGTGAGCTGATCGAATAATATATGAATGAGATGAATATAAAGAAATTATTGAAATTTCCTTCGTTCAAAATATGTAATAATAAGATTAAATAGGTGGTGCTTAGTTCGGGATCGTCTTAAGAGCTTAACAAAAATAATGGTTTTAGTTATGTAAGTTTCCAATATAAATGAGTTTATGAGTAAACATTATTTTTTACATGACAGTAAGTTCAATGTTATTGTTAACATAATATTTGTTACATAATTTCTTATTGATTTGTTTATTTTTTTTTATAGCTAGGTATATTACGAGTAATCAAGTAGTATTCTATTCTATGTTTAAGTTCAATGTTGTTGATCATTAATCTCTTAAATTACAAAAGCTTTATTCAAGTATACTTATTAGTTATATGCATAATTAAAAGATAACCAGATTAAAATTACAATTAAAAAATAGAGACAAATTAGGAAGTAGATACATTTAAATTAACAAACATAAAATTATGAACAAACTTTAATTTGATTAGGCCTAGAGTAAACACACTAAATCATAAATCGAAATCGCGAGCTTTTAAGTGGTCATAACCAATCGCTCTCTAACACTGTTCTATTTTTAATTCTTAAATTACGCAACAGTTATATTTTAGAGCTGGTCAGGAACGTGCTTGGGTTATAGATTATTCAGAACAGTTACTTACCTTATTCATGTGGTGAGGCGTGTAACCAGCAGTCGCCATGCATAGAAAACAAAACAACACGTACCACCACATTTTCACTTTTATCCAAACAATATTTTCTAAATTTCGAAATTTTTTCGATTTTTTTGTCTTATTTCTCTACCGAAGAAAGTATTGCGACTGAGGTTCAATGTTTTTGATACACTAACTCATGTATCCGATCTCAAAGCACTTTATGGGCACAGTTGTGATAAAATGCTGCATTGATTTTACAAAATAATTCATCAACAATCTTCCAAACCTATCACCAACTTCCCAGTGAATGTTGAACGTACAAAAATGTGTATCCTCGCGAAATGGCAGTCTGTCAATATTTTGAAGTTATGGTTTTCGGTAGTAATTTTGATTACCCCGTCATCAAAAGCAACACCTTAGTGGATCGCGAAGGCTTTACAAGTGAATCTTTATTTGGCAATGACCCGATCATTCACCCCGCCTTAAGGCATCTGGTTTTATAACCATGCAAAATTGGGTCTTATATCTACTGATGTAAGGGTTAAAATAAGCAGGAAGATTGTGTTATCTCTATACGGTCAATAAATTTAGGAGTATCGTATTGGTGCAATACGTTATGTTCACTGATTTTGGTTCATTAGGCGATGATGTTTTGAATTAGGATTTAGACCCTTATTAAGGTTCATTAGTAATTACAGTTTTGAACTGAATTCGATATTATTAACGAAAAAATCCGTGAAAGCTTGCTCAGTTTGAGACTCGCTTTTGTAAAGCATAAGCGTTAAACAAGCATATATCGATGGCTGAGTACGCTTTATTTAGTATAAGAATACGGGGCTTAGAATAAGTTTTAGCTGAAGTGGATCAAAGCTACTGCCGTATCGTATTTCGAGCTTTGAACGCCTTCAGCTAAGCTTATTATTTGTTGCTGTCATAATTGTTGCGTAACTGTCATATCATAGGTATTAAGGTTGTTCTAACAGACACTGAACGTGCTAGACACGTGTCGTTGCAGACACCGACAAATATTGTTTGTTTACATCTAACGTGACAGAAGTGTGTCGTGTCAGACATCGACAGACATCATCGTCGGGAATATGGCGCTCACACCAAATAGCTGAATAGCTTTGTTGGAAGTATCACGTTTCATATTTTTGTTGAAAATTTTTCCCATGAACAGTTTCACCATTACGAATAAGAACGTCAGTATTTCAAGTTCTGAGAGGTGTTTTACACTCGTAGCAATGAAGCTTGTTATACTGATGATAAGCTGTCGAATATGTTAAGTTCCTGGTTTACACTGTGGTTCTCCACATCCATTCATCGTTTTCTTACACAAGTAAGCGCAAGCTTTCCAAAGCTCTGATGTTTTATAGTTTGAAACTAGATGGCGCTAAGCGTCGTGAAATCCTCAAAACTGGTTAGTATATTAATTAAATTTTTGGTAGTTTGACGAATTGATTATGAATGCGAGTTAACTATGAACCTATTTTGTACGAGCGCGTAAAAGCGATACGGGCGCGACGTGAGCCGCGTACCCTGATGAAGACCCTCGTTAAGGGATGAAACGTTTGTTTTCTTCCAACACAAAAAAGATTCGTAGGTTACCCTCTACCGTTCATAATGAACTTGAAAATATTATTATATTTGCCTTGTAAGGACCACTTTCTTTGATTCAAATTTACAACGCGTAATTTGGTGGGTTACTACTTTTCCAACTTGTGTGTGGTAGTTTGAGTCATTATAATTTTTCCTATGTTAACTTTGATGTCATAGTAATCAAGGGATGTGGTTTAATAAAAATTCAGTAACGTTGTGACATGAAATTTAATTATATAAATGATATTTTATATACAACAACCTTAATTTACTTCATCTGTAATTTTACTACTTATACTTAATAAAATACTCTTAAATCTATATGGCATGGAAACATTAAGTATGAAATCTATGAAACCTAAGTAGTACTTAAATTCTAGACATAATTGTATTCGTATTTTTGGCACACGATTAAAAATCTTAGAGAATCTGTTTATGTGATTTATGTAAAGTACTTAATACGATTTAGATCAAAGATAATGGCGTATTATAAACGTATATTTGATGTGGTTGATGATGATATAAAGCCTACTAGAGTAGGAAAACGAATAATGATATGGTCTTTTTGTTATGAATTATTAAAATCCTTATAAATGCACTTCTTTGTCAAACAGTTGTTTATTGTTCCGCTCTTATCATCAAACCTTCTTTAGTATCGAAAAAAATACTTACGAGTAGTACTACAAGTTGTAGTTCTGACGACAACGAAGCTTAACTCTTTTTAAATTGTAAAATTTAAAAAGAGTTAAGCTAAGTTTATAGGTGTTTTACCTCTCACTTAGCAATAATAATGCTGGACACTTCACACAGCGTTAAATAAGATATAAAGGTAATAAAGGTAATACTTGTATTTTCATGCGCTAGGTATATTTTTCTTATAGTAATCATTATTATGTAGTACAATCATAGTATAATATTCGGCAACGCGAAATTAACCAGACGTTTGATTTAGGAACATAGTTCTTCAGGATTAAGGCTTCCTATCCATTGATGATGTAAGAGCCAGTGGAGTGGAGATTCTCTCTCTAACTAAAAACAGAGAGAAGATTTTATGCAACCCTATTGGAGAATAATGTTCCGCTATCTCGCTCCGCATCAATCGACAAGCAGCCTAAGACTAGCGTTCTAAAATCAAACGGTTCAACAATCTCAAAGAAGGTTTAACAACAAAAGCAACCTCAAACGTCGAATTCCATCTTCTAATCCATAGAGATCCAGGGCTATTCCCTGCAGTAACACCCGTCTTGCGTGTTTTCTTTGATCCAGTCGAGATAGTTGGTAACCCTTGTGTAGACCCCTGGGTAGCCGACTCTTGCGCATCCATTACCCCAAGAAACTACGCCTGGAAGGATACATGAATTATGAAAATATGTAGGTACACACTACCTTATGTATATTTATATAAATAAATAATGCTGGACAATCAAAGCATCATCGAGCCTTGGGATCTAGCCCCAAGACAAAAGGTGGGAACTAGATGACTAAAAAAAAAAATACAAATGAAATCCAGTCGAGATAGTTGGTAACCCTTGTGTAGACCCCTGGGTAGCCGACTCTTGCGCATCCATTACCCCAAGAAACTACGCCCTGGAAGGATACATGAATTATGAAAATATGTAGGTACACACTACCTTATGTATATTTATATAAATAAATAATGCTGGACAATCAAAGCATCATCTAGCCTTGGGATCTAGCCCCAAGACAAAAGGTGGGAACTAGATGACTAAAAAAAAAATACAAATGACTATACATTAATTATGTGTTTTTGGACAAATTGGAGCGCGTTTATGTCTTTTGTATCAGAGAAAAGTCGATACGAACTTGAAGTTTTATAGTTCAATAAATTTAAATTCTACATAATATTTACAATACAATACAAAAATGCTTTATTTACACCAGAAAAATAACATAACAAGAGACATTACATTAAAACAAGTACAATGGGCGGCCTTATCGCTTAGAAGCGACCTCTTCAAGGTAACCTTAGTATGGAAAAAAATATTGGTATTTTAGAAAGGCCTAATGATAATTTATTGCTCTTCATTAGTTGTAAAGTATTGTCCATACTAACGTGCTACTTGTATGCAAAGTCTTAATGAAAGTTAGCGAAAGGGTGACAGGTTCCACGGGCGCATGCGTCATTTAATAATTGTAAGAAATGACGCGGATGACTTGATAAATTGTGTGTATTTTTTAAACGATAGGGGTATTTATTGCTTTAATTTATAATTTTTTCTCGACGTTTTAACAGGTCAAGAGGTGACGACGACAGAGGCAGAAAATAAGTATACTAAATCGATAAATACCCGTGAAAATTTATGATATAATGTATATTCACGGTTATTTATTTATAAACAGTTCAGACAGCGTAAGTTTAAAAAAATTCAGTGCTATCGTTATACTTTTTATCTATTGTTATACCTACCTTTTCATAATAGTCATTAATTAATTACAAATTCTGTAGTAAAAAGACACCATCGTCCATTAATTAATTAATGAATATCACAAATGTGTAATTTAAACTGGTCTTAACAAAACTTGGGTGATCGTTTGTTCTTCTGATGTTATGTTTCCTTCGTTGGTGATTTTCAGGTAAACATGACCAATACAAATTTTACCAATTTTTATTTATAATCAAACTAAAGATTAAAAAATACATACCTATCAATTCGTATCGCTTGTCGTGCTTCCTCTCAGCTATCAATGGACCACCACTGTCACCCTGGAAGAGAAAAATATAAATTCAGTAAATATTAGGCTTATTTTAGGGCTAGTTGTGTTGATATGTTACATAATACCCGTAAGTAACATCTAGCCCCAAGTTAAAATATGAATTGTCCAGATTTTTTGGGTTTCAATGGCGTTGGATTGGACCTCAGTCTATCTCAAGTGATGATGTGGATTAAGGTTTTTGTTAAATACCCGTGCAAACCTGGAGTGGAACGCACATCATACATATACATCTAGCCCCAAGTTAACAAGAGAGTGTGTACTTGGTAGCTTATCGGTATCATTTATCCATAGATTACTTAAATAAATATATTTTTTTTAGTATACTTTACATCTAAAAAACACAGAACAAATAACAGCAGATTGTAAAAAAATCCGAGACGGGTATCGAACTTGCTCGACTCGCAGGCGGACCTTTGCCTACTGCGGCATGATAACATTTGTAAATTCTCAAACTCTCACCTGGCACGAATCCTTCTGCCCTTTCTTTGGGTACCCAGCGCACAGCATATTGTCCGTGATCATAGCTGTGGTGTACTTGGTGTTCCTGCACTCCTGGTTGCTGATGACGGGAACCTCCACCTCCTGGAGGGTGCAAGAGACCTTGCCTTCTTCTGTGAGGGTGCCCCAGCCTGAGGCGACTGCTTTCACGCCCACGTATAAGTCATCTGGAAGAAGAAGTATTTACTGTAAATCGGAAATAAGTAACTTTTATTTCTTTAAGCTTACAAAATAAGTGAAATTTTCAACTATAAATACTAGTGGTCCGCCTGGCTTCGCATAAGTTAATAAAAATTCTAAAATTATAATTTTGACACAAATAATAAACACTATCTAAAATCAGGTAGTAGACGTCGAAATATATTTGAAAAATATCTGAAGCTGCGCTGCGATGACTGACATTTCATTTCAGATTTATGACGACATACAATTACATACATATTACATTGAATTGCTTTGTTTTATTATATAATAAAAAACACGTTAAACAAAGAAAATTACAATTAATTAACATTATTTATTTGTTATAAAGTTTATTTTTTTGTTATTTTTTGTTATTAATTACAGACCCATTGTTCATGTTTCTTCATAAGCTCATTGGTTTCGGTTGATATAAATTCTAAGTATCACCCATCTGGTAGTAATATATTATGTACAGGTATATAATATATTATGTTGTGCTTACTATTATGTGTAGGCAAGCAAATCGGCTTGATAGCCTCCGATATAGGAACCCTCTCGTTGAGCCTCAGCAGGGCGATGTCGTTGTCAAAGTTGGTCAGACTGAACTTATTGGCGATGGCGCGAATCACGAACCGGGTCTCGGGCCGCGTAGTAGCGTTGCAGCGGTTGTGCTCACCAAATGTCACTTTTATCATAAACCACATAAAGCTGAAAATAAAATAACGAACTTTAGATATACAAGAACATTAATTATAACATACTAGCGGCCCGCCCCGGCTTCGCACGGGTATTAAACAAAAATTTCAGAAATTATACCCACTAAAACGATGGGTTTCACAGTTTTTATACGGATCTTTACTTTTTTTAACAGCATTGGGGTTTTTGACATTGACTCGACATTCCAAAACTGACACTGGCCGTAGAGAAAAAGCAAGCACCGTGCGCTATATAACCTCTTTTTCTATTCTGACACGCCATAATAGAAAAAGAGGTTGAATATTCAGCCCACGGTTCAATTATTGAATTTTTCATGCGGATCCCTAACTTTTTTGAAAATATTATATAGCCTATGTTCATCACGGAAAATTAAGGATTCTAATAGTGAAAGAATTTTTTAACTCGGTCCAGTAGTTTCGGAGCCTATTCAATTCAAACAAACAAACAAACATACAAACAAACAAACAATCAAATCTTTCCTCTTTATAATATTAGTATAGATATAGATAACCGTTTTGATGTAGCCATTTTTTTTGCCACTCATGCCTTATTGACTTTTTTGAAGAAAAGAATCGTTCAAAATGTGCCGACTGGTCTTTGCTGAAAGGAAATTAGAATTCTATGCAAGTAACCTGCATCTATTTGTAACAGGTATTGCATAACCTGAAACCCTATTCTGCTAAACTGATCGCCTCACTATCACAATGCTGACTCGCCTGTAAGATGTTGATACGCTTAGCTTCACTTATTTTTAAAATGATGTTAATACATTATCCATTTAGATGTGCAAGCTGTAGGCTAACCTAACTGCTTAAATAAAATAAATGAATAAATGACAATAACATTTTCATAGAATGAGATAGATATACTGATAAGTGATTATTATAGTTTCAACCACAGGTTGAAACCATTCTATCAATATCCCTTGCAAGTTGCAAATAGCACAAAGCAAGATAGTGCGTGCCTAACTTGTCTTATTATAAGTCAGGATTCTATGTACGTTATGGTCTGCGATTATACCATTGTCATAATAAAGCGATTGGCTAACGGAATTGGACCCTTCAATGTTTGGTTGACAATGTATTGAAGTGAAGATTTCGTTAACATTGAGCGAAAGTGGCAGCATGACGAATATACTTTCACTTTATAATTTTGGACGTGAGCCTTACTTTTATTGTCATTAAAAGTGAAGTACCCAGTTTGCTTTATTTTGGTGCAGCAATAATAATTAAGATAAAAAACTACAGGATTCTTGTTACACTAAATTATAAATGCGAAAGTTGAGTGGTTTACTTCTTACGCCAAAACCACTAAACGGGTCGTGCTGAATTTTTGCTTTGAAGTTGACGAGGAATAAGACATAGGTATTTTTATTGAGAGGTACATCAGTTCCCATGGGATAGAAAAACCTTTTTAACGTTTCTATACAAAAAACGCTTGCAAAGCCTTGGGCTGAAACTAGTATATTATCTATGAGAGGTTAACAAAGACATATTACAATTAAATTGAAACAATTAATTGCTAACAGACTGCAGACTGTTGCATACAAACTACAGGTAGGTCAACTGATCATAGGGTATATTGATATTGATTTTAATGATAATTTAAATTGTAATAACAGTTATCACGTGACCACGACAGTGTAGCCTGTCGAAACGTCGCGAAGACGGAAAAAATTCGTAAATCAACATGATGAATACTCGTGAATCTATTATATAAATGATTTTATATATTATGTATATAACACTCGCATATGGACAATTTATTTTTTATGTAAAGAAATTCAAAACGTTTTGCATTTAATTATGATCATCATCTAAATAAACATACTCTTGTATTATTATTGTAGAGGTAGTTCTTGTCTATAATTATTGCATTATTATTGTGGGTAGCTGCTATCTCACATGAGTGGTGATAATATCTCCACTCAGGCTGACGGATCCGAATTTTGGTAGATGAGCTTCAAAAACCCAACAAAGGCGCCAAAAATGGTCATTTTTGGAGGATAATGACCTTCGGAGCCGCCTCGGCCGGTTTAAGGTGAATGTACTTAGCGATATTCACAAATGGAACACCAATTTTTATTTTGGACTTGTTTGCCAATCTTCCGGTTATCGGTCCCGTTCGCGAAATGATTTACGATTTCATATTCATTTTATGTGTGTCTGCTTATTTTTTGAAACTAATCACTTATTATGAAAATGAAATGTTCATTTTCTCATTTTGATGCTAAAAATCTGATATATATTTTCCTCGAAATCTAATTTTATTATTGTTTCATTCTATTGACTCTAAGGGTCATTGGTTTGTCATTAGCCTAGTTTTAGTTGTATCGTTTAGGTAAGCCCTATTGTTAAAATTAAGTGTTTACTAAATTAACCTCAATTACCTTGACCTTATGAGTAACATACTCGTAATTGTTTTGTTATAAACAATATGAGTATCACTAGAATTAAATTAATTATTTACCACTCTTTTAAATCAGTGTTTTTGTATTGTTAATATTATGACGCAACAAAGTTTTGGACGGGCTCAGCGAAAATCAAGGTATATCGATCATGTCTTTTTTACTAAACTCGACTTAGCAGTGATGCGAATTTGATGACTCGAAAAATATTACAATTTTACTATATTGAATATCTTGATGCCAAACTGAAAGTAATTTAGACGTTCAAGTCAGACCCGCAAAACAATAGCAAAAATTTTACCAAAAATAACACAATCGATTACATAAAAATCGATTCGGAAAATCTTCAGGACATGACTTAATACGATTTTATTGTCAGTTGGACTACCAAACATCAAAATAAAGAAAATATTAGAATACATAAATGCAAAATGATAAAATATATTATACATATACCACGATCTATTTGATCGTCATTGAAGCTCAAAGTACACATTGTTAGAAGACACTGTTTATAGAGTCAATATCCTCATGAGAGCTTTGGTCAAACACTTGTTAATAGCATTCGCGCCTATACGGTAGTCTTTTGTTTGTTTACATACTGGTGTAGACTTCTACAACTTTTAAAATATTCAACTACTATTTAAAAATCATTATTTTCTGTGAAATAACGAATGATCTAATATCAGAAATAAATTAATAATCATCATCAGCCTATGCTAGTCCACAGCTGGACCTATGTCCAGCAGTGACTAGGACTAGGAAGGCCTATGCCTCCCCTAATGAGCGCAATAGCGACCTGTCTCCAGCTTGTCGCATCCAGCATCTGCCAGCAGTCTTTCGCAGATCGTAATCTCACTTGTACCACCAAATATTATAATATAAATATCTAATCTACCTAGATGATTTTCTTCCTTAACATTTTCACTAGCCATGACCCAACTCCAAGCTTTGGCTGGTAGAGCTGCGATGCGCCTATTCCCACTGCATAGGCTGGGCAGTGAATGCGTTAACTTACCCTTTAACACAGTGCGCGGCAGTTAGCACATATCTATCGTTGATCAGCATACCGCCGCAGTAGAATCTCTTGAAGTACGAGAGGCGAGCCATCCAGGGGAACTCGTTGGTACCAGCTTCATCCCCGCCGACTATACGGGAGACTTCGTTTCTTTCGCCACATTCTGGAATTGAATTATTAGTATATTTAAAAAGGTGTAATATTATAAAAAGTACTAGTAATCATTTTTTCTTGTCAAAAGAGATAAAGATAACCATCGAAGTTTACCGTCAACAAAGCTTACGAGTATACAGGGTGGAAAAAAATCATTGGGCCCTGAAGGCACTTTAAATCCTTATGATTGATTATTTTCCTTACAGGAAACATCCTTTATTTCTATAAGGAAACAAAATTGCGTTCAAATATGTTCTGAAATGCGCATTACTCAAACGGGAATCGAACCAGTTAACTACATATTCAATTTCCTTTCCGTAAAATAAAGTATCTGAAGGAATTAAGGTGATTTTCCTTCAGGGCCCATTAATTGTTCCACTTTGTATAGCTTACGGGGCGAGATAGTACTTATAAGAAGATAGATAGATAGATATAAAAGTAAACAGCCACCGTTATAGGATACGTATTTAAAATACCTTTACAGGTAGGTATTCTAAGTTTGCCGTGTGGTGCCGGCATAGAATTTCACCACACCAACTCTTCCCGTGGGTGTCGTAAGAGGCGACTAAGGGAAACACAGCGGGGGGTGGGCAGCAGCGCCTTCTGCAGAACAACTACACCGAACTGCGATCCCCAACCCGCATGCCCAGCGTGGGGATTATGGGCAAGAACCCCCAAATAATGATGCCATCTATGGCGCTCATTAGGGGAGGCCTATGTCCAGCAGTGGACTATTATAGGCTGGTGATGATGATTCTAAGTTACATTCCTTTTATTGAAAAAACATTAAACAATAAATTACTTCTTGTCAGAACGTTTCGTCATGCTGTAAAGGTAATTTGATGGTTTAAAGTATTAAGCTAAACAAATTAGAAAATATAAAAGTATCATCATCATCATCATCATCAGCCTATGTTAGTCCACTGTTGGACATAGGCCTCCCCTAATGAGCGCCATAGCGCCCTGTCTTCGGCTTGTCGCATCCAGCATCTGCCAGCAGTCTTTCGCAGATCGTCATCCCACCTGGCCGGAGGGCGTCCTACGTACACTACGTTTACCGAGTCGCGGTCTCCACTCAAGAACACGTTTACCCCAGCGGTTATCGGTTCTTCGCGAAATATGGCCGGCCCACTGCCACATCAGTTGGCTAATTCTCTGAGCTATGTCGATGACTTTAGTTCTCTGTCGGATGAATTGGTTACGAATCCTATCCTTCAGAGAAACTCCGAGCATAGCTCTTTCCATAGCGCGCTGAGCGACTTTGAACTGGTGGACCAACCCTATCGTGAGTGTCCACGTCTCAGCTCCGTAGGTCATGACTGGTAGGACGCACTGATTAAAAACTTTCGTTTTCAAACATTGCGGTATGGATGACGAGAAGACTCGACGTAATTTTCCGAACGCTGCCCAGCCTAGCTGGATCCTCCTCTTGGCTTCCTTCTCGAAATTGTTTTTACCCAACTGCAAAATCTGCCCGAGGTAAGTGTACTCAGAAACAATTTCGAGAAGGTGGCCATGTACGATCACCGGTCTTGGATCAATGTGGGCATTGATCATGACTTTGGTTTTATCCAAATTCATGCCAAGACCGATACATCGGGAGGCTGAAGCTAGACTGTCCAGCATCCGGTTCAGCTCCTCTAGCGACTCCGCCATTAAGACTATGTCATCAGCGAATCGCAGGTGTGAGATGTAGTCGCCGTTTATGTTGATGCCCTTGTCTTTCCAGTCCAGCGTCTTAAACATATCTTCCAACGCGCTCGTGAACAGTTTCGGGGATATGACATCCCCCTGCCTCACTCCTCTGCGCAGTTGGATCGGTTTAGTCTGCTGGTCCTGTACTCGGACACTCATCGTAGCGGCTTCGTAGAGACATCTCAGCACCTCGATATAACGATAGTCTACTTGGCATCGCTGTAAGGATTGTAGAACAGCCCAGGTTTCAACGGAGTCAAAGGCCTTCTCATAGTCCACAAAAGCCAGACACAGGGGCTGATTATACTCTTCGGACTTCTGTATAATCTGCCTCACTGTGTGAATGTGGTCTATGGTACCATATCCTCCGCGAAACCCAGCCTGCTCCGGTGGCTGAAACTCGTCGAGTCTCCTGGCGAGACGGTTCGATATAACTCGTGAGAAAAGCTTATAGACGTGACTTAGGAGCGAGATGGGTCTATAATTAGGGTTTTGCCATCGGTTGCAAAACCCTTATGAAATCGCTTTGGGTCTGTTTTGTGTTTTGAATCCTTAATATCTCAGAAACTACTGCAGCTATTGACTTGAAATTTGAAATAATAATACATTTTGTGCGCCCGCACATATTTATAGAAAAATAAATGAAAATAAATGAAAAATCAAAATGAAGATTTTCCATACAAATTTTGAAATCGAAATTTTAAATGGAACGTACAAAGTCAAAAGTGGTATCAAATGAAAGGTACACGTTTGTAGATTTCAAAATAGTTTTGAAAATTTTGGTAGATTTTATACTTTTTAAAATATTTTGAAAAAGGTCAAAAAAATGACCGTTCCCCCCCCCTTATCTCCGAAGATTGCAGAGCGATCGACGTGATATGTAGCAAGTGTTTGTAGATATGGATCTATATTTTACAGGAAAAATATAGAGAAGTCTGTAAAAATAATAGTTTTTGAAATATGGTCAAAAAAGGGCGGGAAAAATTTCTGAAGGGCTGACTACCCCACCGAGTTGGGTATCAAATGAAAGGTATTGGCTTGTACACTCCAATACAGTTTTTGAAATTTCGATAAATTTTATACTTTTCGAAATATTTTGAAAAAGGTCGAAAAATTGACCGGTACCCCCCCTCTATCTCCGAAGATTGCAGAGCGATCGATGTAATATGTACGAAGTGTTTGTAGATATGGATCTATATTTTACAGGAAAAATATAGAGAAGTCTGTAAAAATTATACTTTTTGAAATAAGGTCAAAAAAGGGCGGGAAAATTTTCTAAAGGGGTGACTACCCCACCGAGTTGGGTATCAAATGAAAGGTATTAGTTTGTACATTCCAATACAGTTTTTGAAATTTCGATAAGTTTTATACTTTTCGAAATATTTTGAAAAAGGTCGAAAAATTGACCATTCCCCCCCCCCTATCTCCGAAGATTGCAGAGTGATTGATGTAAAATGTACTAAGCGTTTGTAGATATAGTTCTATATTTTACAGGAAAAATATAGAGAAGTCTGTAAATATAATACTTTTTGAAATATGGTCAAAAAACTAATTTTCATACAATGGGGGCTATTTCATTGAGAGTAATATCAAATCAAAGGTATGGATTTCGACAATTCAAAACAGGTTTTGAAAATCGTCTAAATTTCATACTTAGTGAAATAGGTTGAAAAAAGTCGAAAAAAATTGTAGGTACCAACCCACTTACCTACCCACTAATCTCTGTAGTAACTGTAATAGGAGTATCCTAGATAATCCACACAGTATCATTTACCCACAAGCTAAGAAAAGCTTGTGTTATTGGTATTACTACGATAGCTGTTATACTTAATAAAGTATAAGTATCACATTAGATGATTTATTTTTGTGTACGTAGAAAAGGAATTGAACACTCGAACAAATAATCTGCAGATCTTACAAATATTAGTCCCGAGGCGGGAATCAAACCGCAACCTCCTGCGTTGTAAGCCCACCGCGCTAACAGGTCGTCAATATACGTACCTACCTAAACGACAAATGTTCAAAACCCTCGGCGCGCGAGTTACACTCGCACTTGTCGTACTTGTTTTTAAGAAGGGTTTTATCTCCCTTCTTAAAAAAGAGCACCACCAAACTCCCACTCCACGCCTTTGGAGTTCTCCCACTGTGAAGGACGGCGTTGAAGAGGCTCTGTAACTCCTGTATAACAGGGTATCCTCCAGCTTTCAAAAGCTCTGATGTTATTCCGTCCTCACCGGGGGCTTTTCCATTTTTAAGCTGCCTCAGAGCTAACACGATCTCGTCTTGACTGATGTCTGGCAGTTCGTCGGTATAGTGGCGTATCAAGGTGGCTCTAGAATCGTGGTCGTCTCGTTGGGAACGGGGAGCATGTGCAGCGTATAAACGGCCATAAAAGTCCTCTATCTCGGCCGATATCTCCGGCTTCGACAATACGGTCCTTCCGTCGTGCGTTGAAAGCTTCGTCAGGTGGCTCCTTCCAAGCTGCTGAGTGAATACTTTGGACCCTCGGTTTCGCTCTATCGCCTCTTCAATGAGGCGTGTATTAGAGCTCCGAAGGTCGCGTCGTACCATCTTCGCAATTCGCTTGTTCAGGTCTGACCTCTCTGACGAAGTCGCTTGGGTGGTTTCCCGTCTTTTTGTCATCAGCCCAAGAGTCTCATCCGAGAGTTTGGACTTCTTACCAGTACGCTGCTTTTTGCAAAACTTGATGCCCTCGTCCCTCAGCGTTTCTACCAGATTGTGTAGGGTCTCGTCAGCGTCATCAGTGGGTTCCAAGGCAGCGAATCTATCCCCGAGAAGCTGCTGAAACTTCTCGGTGCCCGCCATGATTTGGATTGGGTTCGGTCGGAGCGTGGACTTCATCAGACGGTTTCTTTCAAGCTTCAAATTTATATTCAGAGAGCCTCGAAGGAGTCGGTGATCAGATCCGGTATTGAACCTGTTGATCACTGAGACATCTCTGAATATATGCTTGCTATCCGTCATGATGAAGTCGATCTCATTTTTTGTCACAGAATCGGGACTCCGCCATGTCCACTTCCTTTGGGGCTGTTTCTTAAAGAAAGAGTTCATTAAAAACAGCCCCTCTTTCTCGAGGAAGTTGACGAGCATTTGTCCCCTGTGATTTCGAACACCAAAACCATGCGGGCCTATTCGGGATTCGTTGCCAGTCTGGGTTCCCACCTTGCCGTTAAAGTCCCCCATAACAACGTTGAAGTGAGCCTTTGTGGTGTGATGTAAGGCTTTGGATATGTCTTCGTACATATCCTCCACTTCATCATCCGAGTGTGCCGAGGTCGGTGCGTAGACCTGAATGACCTTCAAGCTGTAGCGCTTAGACAGCCGAAGGATCAGGTACGCTACCCTGGTCGACACACTGGAGATTTCTTCGACGTTGTTAGAGAGGGCCTTATTGACGAGGAAACCTACGCCACCCTGGGATGTTTTATCACCCTCGCGAAAGTAGAGAAGATGGCCCGAGTCTAAGGTTACAGTGTCCTCCCCCTCTGTACGGACTTCACATAACCCTAGAACATGCCATTTAATGTTCTCTAGCTCCACTTCCAACTGCGCTAGATGGTGATCAAGCCTCAGAGTGCGTCCGTTAAACGTTGCCAGGGTCAGTGTGTGTGGGGTGTGGTAGCCTAATGTAGCCCGGAGATTCCTAGCACCCCCTGCCCCGCCGTTACCGTGGCCGCTACCATGGCCAGGAATAGCGAGGCGGCCGGGAACTGGGGGCCATTTTGTGGCGGTTCTTATCATTGGGGGTAATTGCCCATAATCCCCACGCTGGGCATGCGGGTTGGGGATCGCAGTTTAGTGGAGTAGTTCTGCAGAGGGCGCTGCTGCCCGCCCCCCGGTGTGTTTCCCTTAGTCGCCTCTTACGACACCCACGGGATGAGTTGGGGTGGTGAAATTCTATATTATGCCGTCACCACACGGCACACATAAAAGTATGTCTTATTATTATTCCTAATCTTTCAAGAACAAGTTTGTCAAGTAACGCTGCTCGTAACTAGATGGCGCTGCGAAAACTGTGACATTTTTGATCTCATATCAGAAAACCACTGCTATGTATCGGATATTTAGATCGTTGTATATAAAAATAATATGTATATTGTCATCGTCATTGTTATCGTGGCGACCTCTGTGGCGAGGTGGGCGAAGGTCCGCCTGCGACGCAGGAGGTTGCGGGTTCGATTCCCGCCCCGGGACAAATATCTGTACGATCTGCAGATATTTGTTCAGGGCGTTCTGGTCGTTTGCTATGTATGATAAAAAAATATATATAGGTATATATAGGGGAAAGGCGTACAAAATGTGTTGGAAGCTTATAAAAATAAGTGCATTATTGATTTTTGTTTCTGATGTTATAAATATTGAAAGTGTACATAATGACATACCTCTTGTCCGGGTAAAATGGTATACTATGTCGTTTGACCCACCTATTTTTTTTCTTTTTTCAGATCATAATTTCAAACATTTGTACATCAAAAAATTTAAAAAAATGCCTCGAAATTATACAAGAAAGACAGACCGACAGGGTTGGGATAAAACCTCCATGGAAAAGGCTATTGAAGCTGTAAATAAAAATGAAATAGGTTGGCTGATGGCTTCTATCCACAAGCAACCTTAAGAAGACACGCATTAGGAGAGAATATAAACTTAGCCCCAACCACAAAGGGTATGGGAAGTTAAAAAAGTATCTTCACTTATGAAATGGAACGAGAGTTAGTTGAACATATAAAGCTTTTGGAAACCAGACTGTTCAGTTTCACTCGCAAGGAAAGTCTGGAAGTTTGGTTAAAGTGCATAATCTGCAAGAAATGGGCTCACGCATCATGTGCAGACGTTCCAAAGAAGACAAAGTCCTTTATTTGCGAACTCTGCAGATAAAGAAAAAATATTATTTTGGTATACCATTTTGTCCACATGGTGTATGTCATCTTACCCACACAGGATGGACAAAACGGATTTTGTCAATGTTTTTTAAAATGTTCTTTAAGATTTTTGTTTTGTTAGTTGATTGATATCTTTAATTTTGTGTTAGCACTGAACCAAGGTTTAAAAAGGCTGATTATAATGTTAAAAACAATTAATAAAACACGATTTATGACTGATTTAGCAGAGGGTATGTCATTTTGTACGCCTCTCCCCTATGTAATAATATTGTATTATGTATATCAGTCATCTAGTACCCATAACACAAGCTCCGCTTAGCTTGGGGCTAGATGATGCTGTGTGGATTGTCCTACATTATTTATTTATTTATCGTGAGCCCATTTCAGACCACTGCTAGACATAGGCCTCCCCTAATGAGGGCCATAGATAGTGCTATGTATATTGTAGCTATAAGTATAAGATACTTTCACAGAGCTACGAAGTGATTCCTAAATTTCCACAGACTTGAACAGTGACGTTCATTGATAGGTAACCCCTGAGCTAATTTAAGAATATTTTAAAAGTAGAGGTTTTCAACGACTTTCCTTATCACACGAGCGTATTTCTTGATATTGAGACTTTTAACCCTTAATAGACGCTTTATTTCGTAAGACGACAAATAAAAATTTGAAATGAAATATGAAAAATTTATTTGTAGCTAGCCAATAACCGTCCTAGTATTGTGACGAATCATACAACACCTCATTTGTTACAATCGAACTATTCATTTCAGCGCTACATGGGTAACAAAGTAATCGGCTGCATACCTACAACATAGGGCAAACCTCATAACACTCCTCGTTCGTATTCGGGTAAAAAAGTTAAACTAGAACGAATGCAACTACCAGATTTGGAACTTCTCAACGTGGTATCAATGCTGTAATTAATATACCGTAATTAATGAATTAACGGCTGAAATTATGAAATATTTTTTCATCACTAGGTACATTCTACTATAAAAACTTTTGTAGTTTGACGAGTTCATTATGAATGTTAGCGGGTTAACTACGAACCAAGTTTGTGTTGGAATTACACGAACATTTCATCTAAAGGGACTTCGTCAGGGTGAGTGCGGCTTACGTCCGTACCCATGTCGCTTTGTGCCCACTGCTGCTAACAGATCTGGGCTCGTAGTTAACCCGCTAACATTCATAACGAGTACTTACTGCATGTGCAAGTAGTCTTCGGCTGGAGCCTGTCCATAAGTGGAGGCCGGTTGCCCCACACGCCTCCGAAGATGTTTTTCGTGAACACACCTCTCGCGTCCCGGGTTCCATTCTCCTGTATCTATATCAACAAAGGTACAACGGTATTCAAGTCATTTCAACGATAATGTGATCGTTTTGTATTATTGCGAGTTTAATTTCTTTGTTGATTCTGATATTGTTCTTCTTGTAGAAAGAAGGAATAAAACTAACGCAAATATAATTTGGCGCAAATCGTAAGCCATTTTTTTTAATCCATGCTAAAATCAACTTTGATTTGATTGGAGTTTTTGAGATATTTCCAATTAATAGAAGACACTTTTTCAATCAGATAATAGAAAGTTTTCGTATTTACGATTTGCGGCAAACTACATTTTCGCTTGTATTTTGTCCACTTAAATTAAGAAAAAATTTTAACGCACAAATAGTAGCAACATGAAACGACTGACAACGATGAAGCGTTAGGTACTTTACTATTAGATAGATAAAATATTTATTTGATACATATAAAGCTAAAACACACTAAATACATAGTATAATATTATCTAAACAGAAGTTCAGAAGAGATTAATGGTTAATAACTCAAAGATTTTAGGTAAGTGCATACAATTATTGTGTGTAGTTAAGCTGTATATTGTGTAAGCCTGGGTACCTTTTATATGTGGCTTAAATTATGAAAATTATAATATCTATGAATAAATGTATAATATGTTTTTTTATTTATTTTAGTTTGCTAGGTGTTACTTATTTTAATTCTATTAAGTATGCCCAAAAACCAAAACATGCAAATACAAGCAGATATAGTTTATTCATTATATTTAGCGACCAGCTGTATATTTATTTCCTAACCATGTTCTAAGCAAAAAAAAACGATTTGAAATTTTTTATTCCAAAGAATCTTTGCAGTTAGGAATTGTTAAATATCAGGCAGCCAAACTTTTAACTTTTACGAATAAAAGAAAGCTGTATCGGCATTTAGGGTGCACTCGGTAATGGTTTTCAACGAACATTTACTCAGTTAACTTTATTAAATTATACCTACCTATACATACATAGTGTAATCAATAACATAAATCAGTAATAGAGTTCAAAATTCAAACCTCAGAACAAGTGAAAGTCAATGTCACAGTCACCAAAAATATTGCGCACTTCCACATGCTGGCAACCAAGCAGGTTTTAGAAAAACAAAAAATAATTCCAAATTTGAATATTCAGAAATTCGCGGGTCTCATGTTACTCCGGTGCGGAGGCGCGAGGCACACAGGCATACACTGAGATGCGCTGTCGGCACGAACTAAACATTCTGATGTGTTGTACCCCACTAGAGCCTTAAGAGCCTACGTACCACATATCACCTACGATGGCTATTGCGAATTCGTCATAATGTAGCAGCCAGCATTTCTAAACGATTTTTACGAGGATCATTTCAGTTACGAATTTCTAGCGGCTTTTTCATTAAGTCATAAAAACCCTGAAGGACCGTTTCAAACATTAAACCACGGAAATTGTTTCCCTTTTTCTACTAACCTTTTTTGCAATACTTTTTAGGCCAGTGAATAAACTCGACTGAGAGAAAAGAAGTATCAAACAAGTTTTGTTTTAAAGGATTAATTTTTAGAAACGTAAACCAATTAATATTCTCCTTGTAAGTCAACAGACAGAGATAAATGGGTAAACCGATGAAGCCTAACGGTTCTTATGTAGAACAGAAACGTATGTGTGGACGGAATACGAATTAACGGATTTGATTTTCAATGCAAAACGCAATTTTATCAAGAAAAAATATTAGAAAAAGTATCAAAGTACGTTATGCGTAACAGAATTTTTCGAATTTTTAAAATACTCTGCCTGTATTTCATGAATTAGATATTACTTAGACGATTAAAATCCGTTTTAAGCCCAAATTATGAAGATTAGCACCAACCGCTTAAGTCCTAGTGTGCGAAATGCATCATAATTCACAAGAGCCTTACTACTCGCACATAAGGTCCATTATTTTAAGGTTTCCCCATTATGTACGACCGGTCCATCGGCGAAAGTGACACTTTCCAATCGCCGTTACAATGCTACGTCTTTTTGCATGCTTTGCATGTCCATTACCGTGGCGGTAGGCTTAAATAATTATCTCGTACTAGGTGATTGATATACTTCATACAATAGATTACCTAATTAGATATTTTACTATAGGTACATAGAAAACATATAGAAATTATCAGAACGCCCGGTACAAACATTTGTCCCGAGGCGGGACTGAGTCCACAACCTTCGTGAGAATCGACCCCTCGAGCTCAGCCTACGGATTTCTTAAAGAGTCGACGGGAACCTAAAAGAGATAGTCCAGCAACCTCCTTTTGTGTATTTGAACACCTGCGCTGCGTTAACCAATGTGCATGTGATTATAGGAAAGCACCAGTGTTTGGGGAGGTCCAGTTCAACATTAGACGGATATAGTTTGACAATTTCATCATGAATGTCAGCGGGTTAACTACAACCTATTTTGTGTTGGAAGAACACACTTTACATACATAATGATAAAACTTACTATGTGAGCTGAAGTGAGCAGCCCATTAATGAATTATTTTTACAAGCAACTAGCTATAAATTTCAAAATTATATAGTATATTTAAACGCGCAGCATATACACGTTACCTACATTATTAAAGTTTAATACGAGACCCTATCTTTTTTAGGGTTTTGCCATCGGTTGCAAAACCCTTATGAAATCGCTTTGGGTCTGTTTTGTGTTTTGAATCCTTAATATCTCAGAAACTACTGCAGCTATTGACTTGAAATTTGAAATAATAATACATTTTGTGCGCCCGCACATATTTATAGAAAAATAAATGAAAATAAATGAAAAATCAAAATGAAGATTTTCCATACAAATTTTGAAATCGAAATTTTAAATGGAACGTACAAAGTCGAAAGTGGTATCAAATGAAAGGTACTCGTTTGTAGATTTCAAAATAGTTTTTGAAATTTCGGTATATTTCATACTTTTTAAAATATTTTGAAAATGGTCAAAAAAATGACCGTTCCCCCCCCCTATCTCCGAAGATTGCAGAGCGATCGACGTGATATGTACCAAGTGTTTGTAGGTATTGATCTATATTTTATAGGAAAAATATAGAGAAGTCTGTAAAAATAATACTTTTTGAAATATGGTCAAAAAAGGGCGGGAAAAATTTCTAAAGGGGTGACTACCCCCCCCGAGTTGGGTATCAAATGAAAGGTATTGGTTTGTACATTCCAATGCAGTTTTTGAAATTTCGATAGATTTTATACTTTTTGATATATTTTGAAAAAGGTCGAAAAATTGACCGGTACCCCCCCTCTATATCCGAAGATTGCAGAACAATCGATTTGATATGTACCAAGTTTTTGTAGGTATTGATCTATATTTTACAGGAAAAATATAGAGAAATCTGTAAAAATAATACTTTTTGAAATATGGTCAAAAAAGGGCGGGAAAAATTTCTAAAGGGGTGACTACCCCACCGAGTTGGGTATCAAATGAAAGGTATCAGTTTGTACATTTTAATGCAGTTTTTAAAATTTCGATAGGTTTTATGCTTTTTGAAATATTTTGAAAAAGGTCGAAAATTTGACCATTCCCCCCCCCCCCCCCTCTATCTCCGAAGATAGCAGAGTGATCTATATAAAATGTACTAAGCGTTTGTAGATATAGGTCTATATTTTACAGGAAAAATATAGAGAAGTCTGTAAAAACAATACTTTTCGAAATATGGTCAAAAAACCAATTTCCATACAATGGGGGCTATTTCATTGAGAGCAATATCAAATCAAAGTTATGGATTTCGACAATTCAAAACAGGTTTTAAAAATCGTCTAAGTTTCATACTTAGTGAAATACGTAGAAAAAAGTCGAAAAAATAATTGTAGGTACCAACCCACTTACCTACCCACTAATCTCTGTAGTAACTGTAATAGTAGGTAACTGCAGATTTTACAAATATTAGTCCCGAGGCGGGAATCAAACCGCAACCTCCTGCGTTGTAAGCCCACCGCGCTAACAGGTCGTCAATATACGTACCTACCTAAACGACAAAAGTTCAAAACCCTCGGCGCGCGAGTTACACTCGCACTTGTCGTACTTGTTTTTATATAGTCTGTAGCGTATGAACATATACATACGCTATAGAATATATTCAGGAGTAATGGAGGATTCTAATGGTGAAATATTTTTTCAAATGGGTCCATTTGTTACGGAGCCTATTAAATCCAAACAAACAAAAAAATATATTTTTCCTCTTTATCGTAATATACTTAAAGATAATATGCCGTTTTTAGCATTATGCCGAATGCAATGCCCAATCAGTGCGGACAGTTGTTATTTTTAAATCAATACGGATGGAAGCGACTTGTACACAAGAAGGTTGCTGGTATGGGAAATATTTTTACGTTCCCCAAACATGTGCTCTTTTGTTTTGAATAGTCTGGGCTATCTAAGCATATACTATCGAAAACTACGTAAACCATAAAGTTCTGATTACGGCTCTACACTAGACAACTCTTTCTTACTCTTTTTTGATTTTTTATTCACTAGGTACAAAAATTTAAATGAAAAAATCAAATTTCTTTTTCAAAAAAATTCAGACAAACAAATAACTCCCAAGAATGGTTGCACCCGCAATTTCAGCTGGATTTGGACCTCCTCGGCCTTGAAGTCGGTAGATTATTTTGAAATGCAATCAGAAATAAAATATCATCTACAAGTATATTGACCAATCACATAAAGCTTTCCAAAAATAAATCAACTTTTGTAACTTGACTTCCAAGAATCTTTCAAATAAAATTATTTTTTTCCTCGATCGTTTCGTAAAAGAAGGTTCGTTGATTAGTCCCTCATAAATAACAATCAGCAATAAAACCTTAGTAACTTTAAAAGGAAAAAGAAACACTTTGTTTTGGTCGAAATCCAAATTATATTAGCACCTTTGCAAAAAAAAACAACATTTAAAATCTAGGTTACACATCAAACAACAACAAAATCTCCATTCAAATGGAAATTTTAGGTTCCTTTAACTTTTGATGTGAAAACGTTTCCATTGTAAAATTGATTATTAGTTTGTTTAGGTTAGGTTAGATGTCACACATATTTGTAGTAGACACATTATTTGTGCACTATAATAATGTCATGCGCGTACATTGCTAATCTGCATCGAGACTGGCCGCCCCGTGGCATTGGCCGCCCTGGCCGAAATTTAGCATAGAGGTTAATCATCATTTTTGCAAACTAAATATGGGCTTAACTATGGGCTCTAAGTAATTAATTCAAGTAGATATAACAAAACTTACCTAATAAAATAAGTATAAATCAACAAAAATGACATCATCAAGCCGTTGTAACTGTTAAAAGCAAAAAACAATAACGTAAATCTATGTTAATTATGTAACAATATTATAAAAATTTAAAACTTTAACATTAAAATAGTTAAATATAATTAAATTATTAATAAATAAAAGATTTATCGTGATAAGGATCACAGCTGCAGCCTAAAGAGCTTTAATCTTAACTTCTATGCTTATTTAATAAAACTTAGATATTATAATTTAATCATAAGCGGGCTTCTAAATCTAAATGCGCATTAAACGCAAAAAAACAGTTTAAGGTTTAGTTAAAATGTAATGAACGTATGATTATAACAATGATTATTAAGATTTTCTTTTAATATTGTTAGGCAAAATATTGAGACTCGAATCGGTTGAAAAATAACTTTGATCAATTTCTGATTTTCCTGCAAAAATATGTCAGATAATACTAAACGTATCATAAAATTAAACAATACAATAAAAATTATTTACAAAATGAACACTTCGGTAGAACCTCATGATCTCTTAATTTCTATTGGTAATCTGCACCACCGGCCTTTTAATATAAAATAAATTTAAAAAGTTACAAAGGTATTATTAATTATTTAAAAACTAATTATTACATTTGAGTATTACTTTCATAGCTTAGGAAGCAACTTAACAAATTAGTGGAGAATTATACTTAATAATGACGTTATTGGCACTTAGTATTTTTGTCATATTAGCACAGAATAACTTTTATGAGTATACAATATTTTTGTGTATGAATTTGAATAAGTATTTCTAATAAGACAGATCTAGGTGATTCCTTTACTTTTTTCATCATTGCTTAATTTGAATTCGTTTCCGGCATAGGTACCAGGAAATGATATTCCTAAGAATACCATTATTCACAAATTTTTAATCATGTTTCACAAACTTTCGTAAAAACATGGAGTTCAGTTTGAGTGCATAGTCACATAAAAGTTTTGTTTGGTAATCTACATAGGTCCGTGAAATAACGACGCCTTTTGTTACTAATATTTAGTAACAAAAGGCGCGATTTTGAGATTTTGATTTGAAACTGATATATTTTCGATCGAAACTTCTGTTTCGAACAAAAATGATCACCAGTTCTCGGGTTTCATAACTTTCTACAATACATTTCTAGACTATTTGAAGTTTTTTTAATTAACACTGTCTTGACACGTTATATAGATACTGATATAATAAATAATTAACCTAGTATCATATTAAATGTTAATAAATAATCAACTTGTTCGAGTTGGAGCAAACTCCAAATGAGTTGCAAAACTTATCGATAAATAAATTCAAAATAATCGTCAAAAATTTTCTTTGTAATGAGACTATACAAAATATCATATTCTCTTAACCAATAAAACAGAATTTTGATCCAAATTGAAAACTAACAACCTAATAAGGTAAACTTTTCTTGTTCGCTTTTACCTTAAAATATTGGACTGAACAAATATCAAAGTGATCACTTTATTTCCTACTGTTACTATGTAACTTGAGTTTCCCGACGTGTCGAAACTTTCTGTAAGGTCTAAGATAAAGTACTTGATATTTGAGAGCCGATTTAGCACCGGCTTTGACAGATTTCTAACACTTGAATATGACATGATATTCAGCTATCTGCAAGCCCCGTTTTGGGGAGGCTCGTCGAGTGGACGATGTGTGTGTGGAAGATGATTCAGCTATCGCATAGGCAGGTGTCCCGTAGATTGGCCCTCAGCCAGGGTAGGTACCGAGTGATCCTCGTGTAAACTCCAGGGTATCCGGGCCGCCCACAGCCAACACCCCACGAGACTATACCTGGAACATACACATACACTTTTTGTACCTAAAACGTTTCCGCCCTCGGCCTTGCACCCGTTGTTTCTTTGGAAATTTCACAATTGCACAATTCAAACTTATAGATAAGATCATATCAAGTAGTGGCAACAAAGATGGCCAAAACACAGTGCATGCTATGGAAGGAAAATCCTGCCCGTAGCGTTGCTCTTCCATATCTTTCGCCAATGGGAAATTATTTATGGAATAAAAAGTAGCCTATGTTTAACTCTAGGCCTGTGTGTATTTCAGCGTGTTCAATCGTTTTGGTGTGAATAGCGAACAAACATCCAAACTTTCGTGTGCTGTGATTGTGCTATTTCTATAGAAAGGGTCAACGTGTACCCTGTACCAAATCTCACACAAAGAACTTAGATTTGCAGTAGTTGTTTAAAAAATATATACATTGTGGAAAGTACCTATTCATAGGAAATTACTATCAATTAGTAGAAACTAATTAGAACTAGTATTTACAATTGAGCTAGATAGCTCAACTGATCCATATCAATAACAGCCTCTAATTGATTAAAATTCAATTCATTACACACACTGTATATTATCTATCTCTGATTTCAGTACATATTGAATTTCATTTCTTCATCAACTTACCGACGATCTGAAACTTGTCTCCTTTCTGCACCAGCAGTGGCCCGCCACTATCCCCTTGACAGGAATCCGTGGACGCCCGTCCCGCACAGAGCTGAAACAGATAAACAATTGTGATTGATTGATTTAAATTTTCTGGACATGTATCCTATAGGAATACTTGGTATAGGAAATTTCCGTTGGGAGTGGTTGAAATTGAGCTGGGACGCTAAAACGAAAATTAAAATATCAACCCGGTAGGAAAGTCTATATACTTACTATAAGTTTAGCTAATTTACACAAAAATATGATTATTGTGTGATAATGTTATATGTATTATGATCAAATTCTCCTCTGTGGTGCGGTGTCAACTTGCGACGCAGGAGGTTGCGGATTCGATTCCCGCCTCGGGAAAAATATTTGTTCAGGGTGTTTAGATCGTACAAACATGGTCTTTTGACAAATCAACTACGACAGACACTCACTTTATGCGTCGGTATTGCGTTCACTTTTAATTTTTTGTCACCATTTTTTGTCGCCTGCGTCGGGATGCTGCAGTTTCCCCCTTAGCTGTCGCACTAATTAAGACTGGGTAAGTAAATAATGCTTGCCGCGTGGTGCCGCCATAGAATTTAACCAACCTAACTCTTTCCGTGGGATCGCAAGAGGCGACTAAGGGAAACACACCGTTCAGCAGCGCCCTCTGCAGAACAACTCCACCAAACTGCGAACCCCAACCCGCATACCCAGCGTGGGGATAATGGGTAACCCATTAATGATAAATAATGTCATCTGTGGCGCTGATCAATTGAGGCCTATGTTCAGAAGTGGACTATGATAGGCTGGTGATATGATATGAAGTAAATAATACTTACCATGTTATTAGTGATCCTGGATGCCTTGTATTTCATGCCGCGGCACTGGTTCAGAGACAGAATGGGCACTCGCACCTCTTGCACCACGCTGGGCAGCTGCCCACCTTCTGAGGTCCGGCCCCAGCCTACCACGATGCCTTCTTTACCTGATGGATCCGAACCTGGAATGAGAAATTTGCAAGTCAATTTCGGTATTCAGTAAATTTATTGCAACGGCTAAGGCAACAAGCTTGATCTATGGCTAGTACTATCCAACTACCGAGCCTGTACCAATGACCTTGAGATGGGGGAGTCGAGTGTCGACGCAGAGTCACGTCCACGCAGGGGGAACCATTCCTAAATTCATCGAAAGAAAATAAGAATCCAGATATCCGGGAAGGCTTGCCAGGTTTATAAAAAAAATCTGAGCGTCTGGTCGTTGCTACGTCAGCATTGCCTTGCCATACAGCGAGGCAATGCAGCCAGCATCTTGGGTACACTTCCGACTTGTATTGATATGGATCAATATAAACACTAGTTCTATTTTGTTTATTTACCTAATTATAATTTTCTTTGTTTATTTAGGTCAAAGGAATCTATACTAATATTATAAAGAGGAAAGATTTGATTGTTTGTTTGTTTGTTTGTTTGAATTGAATAGGCTCCGAAACTACTGGACCGATTTGAAAAATTATTTCACCATTAGAATCCTAAATTTTCCGTGATGAACATAGGCTATATAATATTTTCAAAAAAGATAGGGATCCGCATGAAAAATTCAATAATTGAACCGTGCGCTGTATATTCAACCTCTTTTTCTACTAAGGCGCGTCAGAATAGACAAAGAGGTTGATATATAGCGCACGGTGCTTGCTTTTTCTCTACGGCCAGTGTCAGTTATGGAGTGTCGAGTCAATGTCAAAATCCCCAATGCTGTTAAAAAAAGTAAGGGATCCGTATGAAAACTGTGAAACCCATCGTTTTAGTGTGTATAATTTCTGAATTTTTTGTTTAATACCCGTGCGAAGCCGGGGCGGACCGCTTGTTTCTTAATAAAAACTTAGGAGGGATATTGACTGAGTGTATTATTAAGTTCTTTTAAGAACGTCTGAAATGTTATTAAATTGAGTAAACTTTCTCTTTTCGAGTACCTAATGTTCTTTTTAACTTACACCAATAATATCTTTCTTTCACCATTTTTAATTTAGCCGCGTAAGGGTTGCCACAATCCGAGTGGCGTCCGTAGTACATGAGTCCACTCGATCCGAGCAGACTCTGATCGTGTCAACGCGGTTTTTACCTCAAAGTCAAATGTTTTTTTTCGTATAGACTACCAGGTCAGGTAAGGTCAGGTCCCTCAGGTCTTGTCAAATATTTCAATTAACAATTATGAAAGTTAACCCCACCATATGGGATAACTAGCTGAGAAGCGAGAGAGGCTTCAAAAACTAAATGGTAGAGATAGATAGATATTATATTTTATACAAAACGTTAGGTAACTCGAACACTCGTTAGAAGTGCTGTAACTAAGTTTTTTTTTATGTGTACGGACGTATCGTACATTAGAGTAAAAGTTAGTTTAGTTAAAGAGTGCAAGCTAAAAGACACTTTTCACAAGTTTGTTGAAATTCACATAAAACATAGTTAAAGTAAACGATTCGTCTTTATCGCGTCGCGGTCAGTACAGCACTAAGTTATTAAGGGCGTAGATATGCCGATTCAGTGTTTAAGTGTCCGTGGTCAATTAGTAGGTACGTCTACGTACGTACCTGGTACATCTTCTAACATAATGTTAATTTAAGCAGTAAGAACTTACTATTTGGCGGCAAGCACACAGGTTTGATAATCTTCGAGTAGGTCACAGGTTTCCTTAGCTTCAGAAGCGCTATGTCATTGTTGTATGAGTCGGCGTCAAACCCTCGATGTCTGACGATGGAGGTGACGGCTCGCATGATGGCAGCACTCTCGGTGGTGATTGTCTGGTCGTGGTCGCCGAGAATCACTCGGATCTTTGATCGTTTCAACCTGGAATTTAATGAATGAATGAATGAACAAGGTTTGATTCAATGAAGGTATTTTACTTAAAGTTTACATAAATAAAACCTCCGACCAACAAAACTTTGAGCTTATTGTTGGTTATGTTATGATGATGCTAGATTCTTGATCACTTTTCTACTAGTATATTAATCTAGTAGTATTTTTTAAAGTAAAACTGACCGGAAAATCTAATATTATAATAGTCGAGTTGTATGTAATAGTGCGTGAGTGAATCGATGTGTAAATGCAACTGTAGGTCACGCAAAAGTTTTCATAATACTAGCGTGGTTTTCTTATGTACATGAAGGTATGCAATGCGTTTAAAACAAAATGATTACATACGGAACTAAAATGTTCGAGGATAAAGTCTGTTTTTATTATAAGTTGAATGATAGTGTCAGTCAAATGAAAATCATGCTGCTCCTTAAAATATGATAAGTAGGAACTTAAATTAATAATACACATTCAAAAGTACATATTTTGAATTCCCTGATGCCATAAACAATACGCAGAATTATCTACATAATGATAAGGTAGGATTATATCATGATTACGAATGATTCCATCATCAAACTATAATAGTTAGCATTGCCATACAGCAGCAGCAGTGCCAGCATAATGCAGCCAGTGCTAGCCTCTTGAGGAGGATCTTTATTTTGTTTATCAGTAAAACTATTATACTACTAGCGGTCCACCCGGCTTCGTATATTGAATAAAAATTATAGTACACACACTAACACGTTGGGACATTATTTAAGTTTTCATACGGATCCATAACTTTTTGAAAATATTCTTTAGCCTATGTTCATCAGAGAAAATGTAGGATTTCAATGAAAAATATTTAAAAAAAAATGGTTAATTTTTTTTTTCAATTGGTCCAGTAGTTTCGTAGCCATTAAATTCAAAAAATCTTTACTTTTTATAATATTAGTATGGATACGAGTATACCTGGATACACATAGGCTACTTTTAATACCGCAATAATGCAGTATTCCCGTGAAATAATCAAAATTATGTATTTTTATCGGGTAACACCGCGGTGCGAACAAGTAAACAAATGAAAGCGACAACTTACTTCCTGACACAATGCGCGGCAGTCAGCACATACTCCTTGGTAAGCAGCGAAGCACCACAATGGAACTGGCCATCATACACCAACCTGGCCATCCACGGGTACCGGTTCAGGCCAGCGGGAAGCCCGCCTACTATGCGGTTCTCCTGGTTAGACCCGCCGCACTCTGCGGAAATGAAAGTTAGGTTGAACGTACTGAGAGATACCAAGACCTATTTTAGTAGAGAAATGTTAGGCTCATTACCACAGGTAAAGCAGGAGTCATTTACAAGGTAGCGTTAAATATTAACAACTCTATGGTAGCGCTGGTGCAAGGAGTTCGATATAGCAAGATAAAATAATTCGATGATGAAAAAATTACAGTGTTAGGATATTTTATGATGTATGTACCTTCGTTAATCCGTTATGTAAAGTTACGATACAGATTGCGAAGTATCATGAAGGCTATATAAGAACATTATTTAAGAGACTCAGGTTATTGTTTCGACATAAAACATCAGGATTAACATGTTTTGGGGAAATTTAAGCAACCCACGGAGGATTGGTACAGAAATAATACCATTTCGGGAATTTTGAGGTCATTACGCAAGAAAAAATCACAAAATCCAAAATCAGATATGTATTCCGAATAAGGAAATTAAGCAAGTCTTTAAAAAAGGCAGATTCACGTAACCTAAAGGAAACTTATTCTTAGATGAATAGTCCAAGGATTAGCAACGAATTTTATCATTATAAAGAGTTGAATTATTTTCTATTAGATAGGTAGGTAAGTACATCAGCTGGTTGCTTGCTGTTTAATTTTAATATCTAGCTAACAGTGAGGCAGTAAAGACAAAACAGCTCCCATCAATCAAAACGTCAACAAATCAGCAGCTTGTTGACATTTCCTGGCTGAGCCAGTTTTGTAGTTACAACAACACCGCTTACATAGACATGTAGAGACCGGGGCACTTTCACTATCACTTGCAGTTCAATGCACATGCTGCAGTCAATGCCTGCGCGCATCTCGGCTAGGAAATCACACGCTTTTACAACTATTAGACAACTCTGTTTATGTGTTTATTACTTCATTACAATGTCACGTTGTTCTTTGCTAAAGTTCAATGTCATGGGCCGCATGGGTTATTGACCAAAGGCGTATTGACAGCGGAAAAAGTCAAGGTAATTTGTAGATAAACATCGGTCTAGAAAAGCTGCGATCCAATTTCATCTTTTAATTATGGACCATCTATTTCTAGGTTTCGGTAAAACACTATGCTTAAATACATTGGCTCTTGGTTTGGTGCATTGCGTATGAGTGCTAGTTATTCAAGGATTAGGATCTAAATAGATGGAAAAAATAAATGAGTAAGTAATACAAAGAAAGAGATTAAATACGAGGAACTAAACAAGGGTGCTACAGGTTTTGCTACGAAAGGGTGTACAAGTAACTTACCCATCTTTCTAGGAAGTGGGTTTGCTCTGCCGCACTCTATAAAGTGAATGTGAAAACATTAGATTGAATAATACACTACGTGAATATCTATGAGATTCTAAAATATTGTATCTAAAACTACAAAAATAGTGCGGTCGTAAAGTCCTGATCCAGTCTGAGTTAGGAAGAACATTGATAAGATTTTGTTGTTATAGTGCGTAGGTACTTTCACACTCGGGTTAATACTGAGAGGAGGTCGCGGGTTCAACCCCCGCCAAAATCGTAATTTTTTAGGATTTTTTTAGTTTCTTATTGATAAAAGTAGATACTTTTCTATGTTCCCAAACGTACCAATAATGGGTGATATGATATATAATCTCGATAAAACTCAACAGGCAGTGATAGCCAACGCTTTCACTTTACACTACCGCCAAAGATACCGATAATTCTGATGAACATTAAGGAAACCGAGGAAAATATCTATGGTTTTCCCATGTCGCTTGACGGCTATCGCTTTCAACTTCCAAAGGAAGTCGGAAGTAGTTCTAGCAAGTGTTTCTATTAGATCGGTAATGTTATGTTGGGATAAAAGTTAATACATTCTCCCTGTAACAAGTCTTGTTGGCGTTTTTACAATATATTTCAACGAAAACCATATTTTTTTTTTTCAGAAGGTAACTTACATCTTTCATATTTTTTGTCGCCTACACACTTTACTGAAATTATCTTCTTTCTTCTGATTTTATTGAAAAAGGACATCTCTAAATCCCTCTTCATATTACAGTCACGCAATTAAACCATCTGAATTACCACAAGAAGAAGCAGTTCTTATATTATTTCGCAAAATTTTGATGAAACTTAGAGTTCACGTTTGAAAATTCAGATGAAAAAGTAGTTCTGGGAAGACCAGGGGAGTCTATTTGACGTTAATAACAAGATGATCGTATTTAACAAAAAAATCTACATCTTAAAATTCTAACACATATTACCGACTTTATTGAAGTTTTCATACGGATAACAATCATTTTTTTAAGAATAGATGATGTTCATAAGGGATAATCAACAACATCAACATCACCAGCCTATAATAGTCCACTGCTGGACATAGGCCTCCCCTAATGATCATTATTTGGGGGTTATTGCCCATAATCCCCACGCTAGGCATGCGGGTTGGGGATCGCAGTTCGGTGTAGTTGTTCTGCAGAAGGCGCTGCTGCCCGCCCCCTGGTGTGTTTCCCTTAGTCGCCTCTTACGACACCCACGGGAAGAGTTGGGGTGGTGAAATTCTATGCCGGCACCACACGGCGAGGGATAATGTAGGATTCTAATAGTAAAATATTTTTTCAAATTAGTCCAGTAGTTTCGGAGCCTATTCAATTCAAACCAACAAACAAATCTTTCCTCTTCATAATATTAGTATAGATTTGCTTAGCTCCACTTCTGCAAGATAGAGGCACTGTACTTAATTAAGAAAAATAAAAAAGAGACGTCATGATCAGGTCTCGTTACCTCGTCACTAACATCAAATAGACGCACCCCCAGCACATCTCATGGTATTATATTATCATATTGCAGTCACTGATCAACTGCCTGACTTACCACAAGAGCAGCTCTTCACGGTATTATCATCTTCGTCATCTTCCACGCTCTGCTCCTCCAAGAGAGGCACCTCCAGTCCGAAAATGGCGTCAAACATGAACCGCTGTGTCCTGTTACCGCTCGATACCTGGAATTGTAAAAAAATATTATTATGCTTACATTTTAGACTGAATATTCTATGGTGGTGATATTTATAAACCATAGAAAAATGGAGATCAGACCTCTCTGTTATGTTACAGAGACTCCTTCGATTAATTTACTTTACTTTTAGTGAGCTCGACATGATCCAAGTAATTTTACTGACGTCTCAACTAGGATACGTTCTTTTTAGAGATTTTTATAAAGATAACTTTTTTATTAAAGAAATCTTCTAGTTATAATATTAGGTATACCTTCAAACATCAAAGGTCTTACCTATATCGATAATAATAAATTTTTATATAGATAAGAAAGAGTTATTTTTTTTACTATAGAAATATTCTAGCAATAAAATATTCCCTACTTCAAACATCAAAGGTATAATATCTAAAATAATCGTAGAGTTAATTGTGCTTAAAAAAAGTCATAAAAGTCATTTATTTCGTCTTTAAACTTATACAAAGCACTTAGACGTGCCTATAATTAAAGTAGGTAAATAAATAATCATCAGCGCCGTGTTCTGAGTCCTACGAATATTCTATAAATAAATTATATATTATCTACTACAGTCCAGATCTCTATTAATATAAGACAGATATATACATATACATATATTAATAAAAGACCCAACTATTTAGAATAGCCTACTAGGTAACTATCATTAATAACCAAAAACTGCTAATTTATAATCATTATGTATTGAGGTAAGTAGATATTAAAAATACCGTGTTACGTGATCCATTCCAATTCCAACTCATTAACTAAAGGCATTAGAAAAAGCACCTTCTAATGGCCTGCTATGCATCTCAAATCGGAAGTAAGCAACAGCAGCGCTAATCCATCGTTACCGCATGATTACATCACACACGCGATCACAATTCACAACTAACCAAACTCGTATCAAGCACTTAGTTTCGTTACATCTTTCGGAAGTAGGTAAACCAAAACCCAGTTACCTACGTTCGGTTTTCCTTACGTCATGCGAGCCCCTGTTCTTTGGTCGGAAATGGTTGCATAAGTATTGTTTACCTCATTGTACTTTCGCGAGATGCCATGGTTGTGTAACAGCAGAGATAATTGCAGGGTAATGTCAATGTTGCTTTCACGAGAACTCTGTTCCGCCCATTATCTTTTTGCTACAATTTTTGTGATGCTTGCACTTTCTCGTCTGTCTCGTCGTTTCACAGGCACAATAGTATTGCTGTTAGCATCCACCTTATGTTGTGTGAATTGTCCAGCATTATTTATTTATATATTAGCCTATTACATCTTAAAAAGCTATACATGGAGTCCACATGTAACTTTTATTTCGGTCAACGAATTAACATCGCCATCCAACGTGGCAACGCTGCCAGCATTCTGGGCATTCTGCCTTTTGGTGACTGCCTAGATTTTTAGGTTCAAGCAATAGTTATAATTGTTTAAGTCTACCTATTAAGTATTATTATATCCTTTAATAAGTTCGAGTTTCGAAAAACATTAAGGAATAGAACTCCATTAGACCGTTATATCATATTACCTACTTAACCGTAGGCAATCTTAGGGAATCAAAGAAAGTGAGTTGGAGGCTAGTTACCTGGCAGATATGTTGTTATTTGAATCGCTGCTATACTATCTTCATCTTAATTGTGCTACCATGTCCCAAAAACAAAACACTAACGAACTCGTCCACTTTCCCCGTTGACTGTTACGTAACTATATGACGAAAACGATGATATTCTGTCGCCAAGTGTTAACTAACCTTATGTTATGATACAATTGAAACCAGGCTACGGTGCTAAGGTTGTGTACACTCACACCTGCTTGCTAGCAATCGGAGAATGAGGACGCAGATGCTTGGGTATTTAATCAATGCTGATGGAAGCACTTAGAATTTTTACGATCAATGATAACTTGAGCTAACGATAGGTCTTCATACGCATGAAGTAAAGTCTAAATTGTAATAATACATATTTTAGAGGCCTAAGTATGGAGGTTAGGTAGAAATAATGGAAATAGCTGGTGATTGAAATAGGTGCTTATAAATAGAACCTAGTTCGCAGACCAGCTGTTTTTTCAATCAATTAATTCAGCGTCTACCAATTCGATGTCAAGGGAACCTAATGAAGTCTAGAACTTGTGAGCATCTCCACTAATCCGTGACCTGATTATTGAAAGGTTTCGCAAATGGCCGTGACTGCAATTATCTGCCAGTTACCTATGCTGAATCGGTCTTAAGTTCAAAGTCTTGAGTCATGGTTTAATAGCTTTGACTTGAAATTTGCATTGAATGGATGATTAATTCTTTGATGTACCTACTTAAATAGTTATTTCATTAATGTTCTAGTTACTCTGGCTGTTAACAAGCCTTTTCAGGACTAATGGTAGTGATGATTTTGATAGATAAAAAGGACCTGACGAGTTTTAGACCTTTAAAGGCTTTTTACCGATGAAAAATGGGAGCGAAGCCGCCATGACACATACTTTATACAAATACAGGGAGGAGGTTGAGCATATTGTTGTGATACTTTAGTTAAAGAGGTTTTTCTGTAATCCCAACACAACTCACAAAGTACCTAGCTATCGTTGCCGGGTAGGGAGAAACCCCAGAACAAAATCCCTCCGTTCACTTTAGAGTGATCTTTAATTCGTAAGGTCAAGACTTTCCAAAGTGCGATTACAGGTAGCTTTCACTAAGTGGGTAATTGTTGCTTTGCTCTCGTTCTTAACGCCACTCGTTTATCAGCATCGATGAAAGTAAATGGGTATCGAACTGCCCATAATTCCTCTTTACCCTTTACAAGGTTATACCTAGTAAATGCTTAGAAGAAATAGAAACATCTCGGAAGCACAGGGATTAAAATGTTTTTTTGTGAAAATGAAAGCACATTTATTATATTTCCTTGTCTATATCTAATGGCCATCTGGTTATATCAAGATCTCAAATTTATTGCCTAGGTTATACTGAAAAATGTTCTAATTGTTTGAAATTATTATCTTAACAAAGTAATCAAACATATCGACCATTACCTATAATGTTAACTTTTAATAAGTAATTCAAAATTTTATACCATTTCAATGATACGATTGAATAAAATAATAATTGTGTATATTTAACGTCTTGACCTATTTGAACTGTAGAACAAAATTGAGACATTTTCTAAAAATAGGTTTGACACTCTATTCAGATGGAATGCTTCCATACAAATAGTCGGTGCACATTATCTTCTCAATAAATGGTTAAATACGTTTATTCAATGTAATTTACTTACAAAAGTTTAATGTAATAAATTTAAAAGTATTTATGGTTTCAATATCAAAACTTTCAGCTATTAAAATTATAGCAATTACTTACAAGCATTTCAAATCAATAAATTAATTGAAAGGCAGTTTGTACTTAGTTAAATTAATTTTGGTAGCCTAATATAACTAACGTAAAAAATTCTAATTATTTATTTATGATAATCCCAGAATAATATTAATAGTTACAGGCCCACTCAATTTCAGCCTAAAATATAATTTATAATATTTATATTTATTAGTTCCTATTATTTAATTAGGCATTCGAAGACAATTCGTATTGATAGAGTACACACTTATTAAGTAGGTAGAGGTACTAAAGTATATAATAATCTTTTGATTATAATGTTATCAATCAAACCACCTTATAATCTGAATACTTGCCAATTTTTGGGGATTTAATAATAATTGAATAAGACCATTTAAAAAAAAATAATACTTAATAAATAGGTACCTAAGTGAAAAAACCTATAGGTACATCTACTAAGTACCTATTGTGTTTGTGGATTGAGTTCGGAAATTCATTAAAATGCTACGAAACACAAAACAGCAAAATAGTAAATCTGGTAAAAAACCTATTAAATGGATTTCCGTAATTCATAAATTTAACGTCACTAATACATAAGAAACTAATTTGGAATTCATAAGAACTACAGTACGGCATAAATGCATTACAATGGGAGTTAGCCATACACCTACTAAGTAGGTATGTAATATACAACGCGTAACGAAAGTAAAAGCGAACAAGGAACATTGAGTCATTGCACTTGCATATGCCCGATACCCGCAATAAACTAGCAAGTTGAAAATTAACTCACATGGTTGCCAGGGGTGTGTCCAGCCAGCTTCCAAGCGTCAGATTTGATAGCGAGGACCACGGTAACTATAGTCACAACTCTCCATTGGCACATCGTGGGGATCCTTGACGCGGGTGGTTATTATGCGCACCACTATTTATTTGCGCGGCATCTCCGCGTTCACTGATGGCTGGGTCGCGGGCGCTCCAATGGCATTATTTCGCAAACGGCGCGGTACCGCGGGTGTCGGCCGCGGCCGCGCGGAGTGCACCGAGTGCGGCCGCGTCGGGCTTCGGCTACGGCCACCACCTCGCGCACTTTCTCCCGCGACGAAACATACTCAGATGCACACGAATCAGCTGAGAGCTTCGGTACCGGTCGGACGTGTTATAAAATAACGTTTAGGTTCGTAAGTAGACACTTTATTTCCGCAAGACACAGCCTTGTGGAAATAAATTACGTTGTCAAAAATCGTCCGTAAAATTGACTCGGCAAATACAAAATTAAGGTACAAGTATTTAGGTTCGTTTAGATGTTAATAATTACCTAATGTTTAACTTCGTTTTTTCTGCAAATAAATGTTATTTTACTTTCATATTGATATAATGCACTAAGTACCTACACGAATTGGGCTGAACCTTTGCATGGATGTAGGTCGGTACCTAGTTCTAGATCTGAACTAACATTTTCTTCCCAAAGAAAGGCGTGCGAAGCTGCGAGCGAAAGCTAGTTAATCAACCTCTATTACCAGCTTTCAATATTTAAAATGTTTGTAAAGTTCGTCTTTACTACTAGTTTAGATAAGATACCTATGCCCAGCAGTAGGTAAGTATCTACTAAATTATTTTTCACTTCTTACATTAGTGGACAAAAAAAATTGAAGTGCAGAGAAATCAATAACAAAATATTTCTTTTATAATAATTAATTAGGTATATAAAATTTTACTTGTGTAAGTGCTTACTTTGTAAGCCTAAAGAAATAAAGTTCTTCGTTCTCTGAATCTGAATCTAAAGTGCTGATGATGATACTTACTCTATACGGTTCGCACAATAAGTATCTACGTAGGTAAATGCAACTGAGCATTATTTTACGTAACTCCTTCCGTGGGATCCCGTCCTATGCAGGCGTGACGTAGGCACATGCGGTGGCCCGCGCCAGTCTACATTATCAACATCGCGGCTCATTAACTTGTCTTTCCCATACCAATTTAAATATTAATTAGAATAAATCGTGTGCATTGCTAACCAAATCACTTACACACTTACCTTCCTAATAGGAACAGGATGAAAGATCCGAAAAGGTTTGTTTAGATGACTATGACGAATTTTTCTGAAGGTTCATATAGCAAAAACAATACGATAGGTAGGTACCAGTAGGCCAAGCACGGGGATTTTTTTCTAGGGTAGAATAGACAATAATGGCATCGCCATACATTGCGTACATTATTGAGGTTGAAGAAATTAATTTCAAATAATTTACGCATTCGATGACAAAGTGACGTAATTTTTGTCTATTCTACCTTAGACAAGAAAGCCCGTGCTTGCCCTACTGATCGGTAGGTAGGAACCTAGTAGCTGAGGGAAACCTGAGCGCAATAGGTATCTAGAGTGTATGTGATAATAAGTGAGTGAAGTCGAAGTAATGGATTAAATGAAAGTGAAATCTGCTAAAGGGCTACTATTATGTAGATACCTGCGACTAGTTTAATAGGTACCTGAGCATTCCGCAACTAGCAGATACGCCCACCAGAGAATCTATATCTAAACTAATATTAAGTATAAAGAGGAAAGATGTAACTGTTTGTTTGTTTGTATTGAATAGGCTTCGAAACTACTGAACCGATTTGAATAATTATTTCATCATTAGAATTCTACAGTCCCTGATGTACATAGGATAAGAATATTTTCAAAAAAGTTAGGGTTACGTGTGATGACTTCAATAATACCCATTGCGCTCGTCAACACGCTTGCAAAGCGTGTTGATTATTGCAAATGACGCTATCATTATGTATTTACATGTATATGTACATTATACACCCCTTTGTACCTACAACTTGAAAAAAATATATAGGTAAGTACAAAGTTAACTCTTTGTCAACAAAGAAAATTACATTCAAATAACTGAAATAGATTTGAAGTATTATTTACAGTTGAGCTAGCTGCAGATTGTTTCAAACAATACCAATCAGAAGCGTGCCCAAGGCTCTGGATGTATTGCAATCGGCAACGGTGTACGGCAATGCTGATACGCTGCGTCAGATACGCACCAGCTCTCAGGTCTCGCGTGTATTATTTTATTTACTCCTTTACTTTTCTAAAACTCACATTTTCCTGCACCTTCCCTCACAAGTCATAATAATGAATATAATTTTCTCGTAGAGCTTCGTAGAACGTGCTACGGTATGCTACGCTGGATACGCGTAGCAAACAAAAGAATTCAACGCGCAGTGGCTTTTAGTAACTTTTGTTTCATATATAAATAAATAAATAAAAATAAAAAAGCCATTTATTCTACTACTAAATATTACAATACAATGTCATTATACTAAACTAACTCTTATGTATTTAATTATTATTTTTTGCATATCCTTATTATTACTTTAATTTTAAAATGTCAAGTTTTAGTAGAAGTCGCCTGGCGTAGGCCTCCCCCATTTCTCTCCATGCTTTTCTGTCTCTGGCTTGTCTCATCCATTCTGGTCCGAGTTCCTTTCTAAACAAGTCTTCCCAACGTTTCCGTTATTTCATACCTGCAAAACCTATACCATACCACAACTTAAAAATCAGAGATATAAGTAAGCAAGCAATATTTATTCATGGAAGGATCTCAAATCAACAAGTTAGAAATGCACCTAAATTGCATATTTGCAAGAACTGCCAACCGAGTGAATTTTTGGTTGGATGGTATGGACGGCTGTAGAAAATACTACGGCGCTACATTGAGCGTTCAAAGCAATTAGACTTCAACACACTCTCCTGCTTTTTTTAAACAATTCATCACTCGAATGATAAATGCGTATTTACTTTTTACGTCTCAGATCCCTTCAGCTCAGTGGATCTGTATAAGATCAGTTCTGAATAAAATATAGCAGAAACGGTAACCCGAGGAAGGACACAGCTACCTAATGCTACGTTTTATTCTGAGAAAACACCTGCGAAGCCGCGGGCAGACGGCAGTTCCTTATGAATAATCTCTTCAATGAAGATTATCTTACAGCCAGAGCTACGTAGCATTTTGCTATGGTAGTAAAGGTTTCAAAGCACTGCTTTTGTATAACTTAATTCCATAGGTAGGCAACTATAAAAGTAGGTAGAAGCCGCAGTTTATGTTTTGGTTTTCATTCAGCGAAATGAAGAACTTCATTATAAATTTACTACGTAAAATATTTCAATGCGTACCATGATAAAACTTAATTTCATCATTCTTTTAAAATACCTACTTAGGTAGATGTTTTGCGGCTTTCATAACCTTGCACTCATATTACCTACAATGATCGATAATTGCATTTTTAGGTACCTACTGTCCTATAATCTTCCCCTACTACTCGTACACTCCCTCACTTTTCCAAATAGATGTAGGTAGGTACCCACATAATTTCGTAAGACTACGTAGGTAAGGTGTGCTACGCCGCTTAACATAAGTAGGAACAGTACTACACCTACTAATTTCCTTATTTCTAGAGCCCGACAAATTCCGCTGCAATTATTAATGGCGCCCAAATTGCCTACATCCTCAAACTCCTTGAAATACATGGTGTTAAAAGACAGTGGGGCCGTGAAATTATCTTAAAATTTTGATTATGACTATTACGCCAAAAGGTTTTTAATGTTTCGTTAAAGCTGTGGATAAAATAAATAAATGTTACGTTTTCGTTTTGGGGTTTTGCTATGAAGTTAATGTCACAGTATACATACTTAATAGACAGTATGGAAACTACCTACAAACGCTCGAAATGGCTCACTCACACAAAGATGCGCATCTACGAGAGCTTTATGGGGTTTTCGTCGGCGTTTAAAGGTTGTTTAAAGTCGATAGGTAGAGTGAGAACATTTTATACAAAAATTCCTATAGGTAATAAAGAATTCCGACGTGTCGTAGTAGACGCAAGTACTTTTATGTGAATCATTTGTACTAATGAGGACCCGTACGGTTTTTTGTTATGAATGCAGTTTTATAGACCTTAAAAAACTAAGACATATGGTGTAAAAATTTTTGTTCTACGACCAAAACTGACAAAGTTATGGGCAAAATACCTAGCGAGGCTCACTGACCGCGCGAGCGCAAGCTATGACGTCACAAGCCCCAAGCGCTTGCCGTAGAACCACTGCGCATTCTTATTTTTTTCGCGATACTCCTCCAACTAGGAGCGAAACTTCACCAGTTTATACCAAATCGATTAATAAGTGATTGGATTTGTTTAATAGTAGAAGGTTATTATTATAATAGTGGTAGAAATACTACTTCGGTATCGTTTTTTCGATCTACCTTAGGTTGATACCTTCACGGTGTTTGATTATCTTAGTAATATTTTCATCACTGACGACCACTGTGGCGCGGTGGGTGAAGGTCTACCTGCGACGCAGGAGGTTGCGGGTTCGATTCCCGCCTCGGGTCAAATATTTGTACGACCTGCAGATATTTGTTCATGTTGTTCTGGTTGTTTTCTATGTATAATAAAAATATCTTTCTATTTAATAATATTGTATTATGTATGTATATCAGTAATCCAAAACACAAGTTCTGCTTAGCTTGGGGCTAGATGATGCTGTGTGGATTGTCCAGCATTCTGTATTTATATTTATTTATTTAAACTAAAATTCGTGGTTGGAAAGTTCAGAGGTAAAAAAATCTCATTATCAACCTATTCAGAACAGCAGGATAATAAATAGGCTAGTCCAGGTATGTAGTACCCACCTACCTGGACTAGCATATATTAAATACCTACTTAAAAGTTTTAGGTTAGTCAGCCAGGGCAGTTGTGTTTGTTGTTGTAACTACCTACGCCGTTATTTTCAACATTGTTATGTAGATAAGTATGTACAAACTTAATTGTTTCTTCATGACAGTACATTTTTTGCGACTTTTCGGGTCCTTTGGCACATTGGAAACATTTTTTCAGGAGTACTAATTGAAGTATTAGTACATTTCGGTACTACATAGTACTTATAATTCTGCATAGTTTCACGTAAAAACCACAAAAGCACTACACGACCCGCCCAGATCGAGTGGACTTTAATAAATGAATGGCGGAGAACGCGCGCGAGGGCGGAACGGGGCTCGTGACGTCACCACGGTCTATACGGCCGCCCCGCGGTTGGCTTTTACAAAATGTTTAATATCTTCGCAACCAATGGACCGATTTCGATGATTTAAAAAGTATCGTACCTAAACGAGTAAAAGGAACACCATTATATACATAATACATGCATTTTCCGTTTTGGTACGGGGACTCATTAAGAATAAACATATATTAAGAAACGTTTTTTAATTACTAGGTAGGAATCACACGCATTTTCGGATTGAAACACGGTACGGTTTGCAGCCGCTCATCAGCGTTGCCCCGCGTCATGTCACCTGCGCTGCAGTGTCTGCGCGCGCCGTAAAGTTCCAACCCTATTGCTATAATGGTGCGTAGGTAGGTAAGTATTGATTTCATCAACTAGGCTTAGTTTCGATACTGTCCAATGTGTACTGTGTTAATATGCAGATGTGCAGGAGTAGGTAGGTAGGAATAGGTAGGTACCTATGTATTTTTTTAAGCTGATTACCTAGGTACTGTTTTTAAGAAGTTTCATATGTAGAATGTACATTGTAGGCTCGTTAATACCAGCGTGTGCGTTCGCCCAGCAAAAAGTATCGTCTTTTCAAGAATCGAATGATGCAGATAATTTGTGCCCTATGTCGTGTAAATGTGCCCAAAATTTTAAATTTGTGCCCCCAAGGGCTGCAGAGTTATTTAGGAAAATCTGATTTTGCTGCACGAACGTTCGCCCAGCAAAACTTTTTTTAAAAAAAGGGTATAGCTGTATTTTAAATATGCAAAAAGATAGCTTAAATACTAGTCTAAATGTGCCGTTAAAGCAAAATTTGTGCCTCTAAAGGTTTTAGAGATATTTAGTTTTTTGCTGGGCGAACGTTTTGGTGATTTCTATATCTCGGAAACGGCTGAACGCACAGTCATAATTTTTTGTTCCTACAGATACGGTAAATTTGTGCCATTTGTGCCGTAATTTTCATTAACATGAGTAGCATGGTTCAGGAGCTATTATTGTTTTTCCTAGAAAACGGAAAAATGCTCTGGCTCTCGAATGAACAAGACCATCGACTTCACGTTGGTGCCGACTGGTACCCATTATATATTCACACGATCCTGTAAAGTTGCACCGGCCTACTACTTATAATAGACGAGTTATTAACGATTTTATCTTTTTTTTGAGGTTATTTTGAGTGAAATTACTTAGGATACGAAAACACTAGTTTCCTGTGAGCTGGCTTATTACATGCTTCTACAATAATTAGAGCCCTATTTTAAGAATACGTATGCAAAAAATCATCTTTGTATACCCAATACTTTTGACAATAATGGTAATATACCATTCGAAGTATTTTTGGTAGATAACCAGACCAAATTCGAATGAACATTAAAAAGCGGCCGTACGATACTACAAGCTATCCTTCTTAAATCGTCATGATAATATTTAGTGTTTAGAGAACGTTGCGTACAAAAGTGGAATTGTCATTTAAAAAAATATACTTTTGCGCTCGTTTGATTTTTAAGTATAATTATGATGATGAACATGGGCGTAGGGAGGTACGGGCAGGGGGGGGCCGCTGCCCCCCCCTAGAGGATGCAGTCTTAATTTTAAATACGTAGATAGCCAAACCTATTAATAAACTAAACTTCATTGACAGGTAAATTTTATACAATCGTACTATGTTTGCATCTAAATTCAAACCCCCACCGAAATGTTGAGGCAAATTTAATGTGTAAAATTTTCTCGGATATGTACGTGTCACGCAGCACCTAAAATGGTTGGTTAAAAACTCAAGGCTCTTTTAATTTTTTTTTTCATAAAATTCTCTACTGCAACAGCGCGCTGCGCGATGTTGGTTGCGGGCTAGAGCGCGCTCGCGCTCCGTGCCATTCGATTCTTATTGTGCATCTACATTATCTGTAGGCACATTTATTGGATAGATACCTATTTCCATGTTTTTCCGTAATTGAATATCTCCCTCCGTTTGCTGTTATTTCTTTAGTTATAGAATACTTTCAAAACTGTTCGCTAAAGACCGAAAAAGTCAGAAAAAATTTCGCGGCTTGCTCCGCTCGCCGTTAATTCTCTACTTTTGTAAGTTTTTTTACAGCCTTCCGAAAATGTCACAATTTCTCAACAATTTTCAGAGGCCGCAAACACAAAAAAATATGCGCGCTCATTCCACTCACTGTTATAATTTTTTTACGCTGCTACGGGACCATCCAATTTGTGTTTTGTACTTATATCTAAATATCTAATTTTTTTTGTCGTTTTACCAAGCTTTCTTTGCCAAACTTTAAAATTACCACTGCAAACGTTCTCCACTTTGCAACAGCGCGCTGCGCGTCATCGGTGGCGGGGTAGGGCGCGCTCGCGCTCCATGCCGTTTCATTCCTATTGTTTACCTACATTGTAGGTTAGTGAGCTAGGTGCACGCATCGCATTCATTTACGCCCGACTCCAGTGGGAGTCGGGCAGGAAGGCAGATCACGACATAACTTTTAATTTCGTGAATCTATAGATGGATAGATAACTATTTTAAAGTTTTCCGTAATTGAATATCTCCCTCTGTTTGCTGTTATGTCTTAAGTTATAGCATAATTTTCAAATATGTTTGAAAACGACCGAAAATGTAACAAAAAATTTCGCGGCTCGCTTCGCTCGCCGTTCCTTCTCTTCTTTTCTAGGCTTTTTAACAGCCTTCCGAAAATTTCACAATTTCTCAACCATTTTCAGAGGTTGCGGCCTCTGAAAATGGTTGAGAAATTGTGAAATTTTCGGAAGGCACAACAAAATATGAGCGCTCATTCCGCTCACTGTTATATATTTTTATGCTACCACGTGACCATCCAAACACTCTCTGAGTCTTGATTATTTTTTACAGATCATCCAAAATGTCTAAAAAAAAATTGCGGCTCGCTCCGCTCGCCGTTAATTCTATAGCCTTTTTGTCATGTTTACCAGCCTCTCCAAAATATGACAAAAATTTGGAGGCTCGCTTCGCTCGCCATTCATTCCGTAGTAAGAGTTTTTTTATCTTCTAAAACCAAATGGTTCTTAGCTTTCTTTTCTTGACTATGATTTTTTTAAATATTCGGGGCTAGCTGTCATATCTAGTGTCACACTATTGCGTACTTATTTAAAAAACATCGAAAAATCTCAAAAAATTCGCGGAAAGTGCTTAGAAGTAAACATGGCTGAGGAAATTATGATTGAAAATCCTTTAAACGGCTTAGGTATGCTCAGCGTACACCGAAGCATGGTACTTACAAATAAATAAGAACAAAATTGAATCAGAGCTGCTAAAATGGTTTTGTGGAGTAGGTACCTCGAAGACTACTATTTTGTAAAATAACGTGACGTATAGTTAAACTATTGTTGTTTTTTTTATTCTAAACGTAGCCTACCTATCCCATTTCTCGTGCAGCATGTACTTAGTAGGTATTCTTGGTTTTTTTTCGGCTGCCCCCCCCTAAACAGAATCCTGGCTACGCCCTTGATGATGAATGATGAAAAATGATAAATATATTATGATGAAAATGCTCTTTTCAATAAATAATTAAGTAGGTACCTACTTAGTAAGTACCTATAGGTACGTAGGCATACCTGTACCTACATTATGTTTTTTTATCTGATAATCCTAAAGAGCATCCCCTGTTATTTAAGAAAATAATCCACGGCTCTTTTGCGAATAAATAATTAGTAGGCTGGTTTGTTTGTTTGCTAAATCCTAACGAGCCAACCTTTTGATAGGTACCAATATTATAATGGTAGGTAAGTATTTGCCAACACGCTCTACAAATTGATAAGTAAATACAATATTCAACTCGGAGTGACCGACGACCGTTGTGTGTGCTCTTCGAATGCACACACACACACACACCCTTATTGCACGCACCCATAAGTAATTAGTTTTTGAGTCTGCCTCTCGGGTTATTGTAATTTACACTCTATGTTCGTGGATTAAGGGTGCTGGTGAAGGAAGCTCAACGCACGGAAGCACCGCGTGCCACATTGACCAATGAAGGACAAGTTTTGGTTCACAATGGTTTATTTTATTGTTTGTTTGTTTAGTTCTCATCTCTGCCCCGTCGGACCCGGGGTGTTTTATACCTATACTGTCAACGGCACATCAAGCTAGATCAGATGTCAAGTTGTACCTATAGGTATTTGGTGTTAAATCATTCATTCATTATTATCTCAACAGGTCACTGATGTGCCGTTGTCTCCGGACAATTTATTTTTAGTAATACCTACATTACAAATTATAGTGTACTAGATGCACCCCGCAGCTTTGCCCGCGAACCAGTTTTTTTCGTATAAATTTCAGAAATTTATTGCACACCCCCTAGAGGTTGTGTAAAAATACCTACATGTTTAATTATTCAGTCCATAGTTCATTTATACCGAGTTTTGAGTGAATCGAATCAAGGAAAAATTATTTTCCATACAACCCTTACCACCATATTTAACCCCCTCAAGAGGTTAAAATTTCCAAATTTTAGCCTATTTAATCCTACTCTAGGTCCTAAACTATCTACCTAGGTACCTACCTATGAAATTTCATTTAAATCACTTAAGTAGTCACAAAGATTACCTAGGTACCTACTTATAACGAACATTCACACAGACTTTCCCATTTATTATAATAGTAAGATTATTAAAAACAAAATAATTCACATTTTATTTCATTTATAATATTTTTCGTGACATAAATATTATTTTCTACTTAACAATTCTGTACGCATCTGTACTAGTTAAATTTCATTACAACGCCACCAAGTAAGGAAGGATAGCTTGTAGTATCGTACGGCCGCTTTTTAATGTTCATTCGAATTTGGTCTGGTTATCTACCAAAAATACTTCGAATGGTATTTTACCATTATTGTCTTAAGTATTGGGTATACAAAGATGTTTTTTTGCATACGTATTCTTAAAATAGGGCTCTAATTATTGTAGAAGCATGTAAAAAGCCAGCTCACAGAAAACTAGTGTTTTCGTATCCTAAGTAATTTAGCTCAAAATAACCTCAAAAAAAAGACAAAATCGTTAATAACTCGTCTATTATAAGTAGTAGGCCGGTGAAACTTTACAGGATCGTGTGAATATATAATGGGTACCAGTCGGCACTAACGCGAAGTCCTTGGTCTTGTTCATTCGAGAGCCAGAGCATTTTTCCGTTTTCTAGGAAAAACAATAATAGCTCCTGAACCATGCTACTCATGTTAATGAAAATTACGGCACAAATTTACCGTATCTGTAGGAACAAAAAATTATGACTGTGCGTTCAGCCGTTTCCGAGATATAGAAATCACCAAAACGTTCGCCCAGCAAAAAACTAAATATCTCTAAAACCTTTAGAGGCACAAATTTTGCTTTAACGGCACATTTAGACTAGTATTTAAGCTATCTTTTTGCATATTTAAAATACAGCTATACCCTTTTTTTAAAAAAAGTTTTGCTGGGCGAACGTTCGTGCAGCAAAATCAGATTTTCCTAAATAACTCTGCAGCCCTTGGGGGCACAAATTTAAAATTTTGGGCACATTTACACGACATAGGGCACAAATTATCTGCATCATTCGATTCTTGAAAAGACGATACTTTTTGCTGGGCGAACGCACACAATACCAGCTAGCCCAGATTAGTGGAACTCTATCCAAACCTCGATAAAAGCAGTTGCTACAATTGTGGTTTCTTCCCTAGACCCGGTAGGTACCTTCAATGATACTCGAGCGCCATTTTCTTTCTGTCACTGTATCATGATTTCCAGTCTATAATCTAAGCCAGAGACGGGGAGGCTCCACTTCAGTTGTAACGTTGTCAGTCACTGTCAGTACCAAAGACAGAAGCCGTCTATATCTTTAAGGTAACACGACCCTTGCGAAAGACCAAAGCTTAAGGGGTCTCGTACCGGTGAATTTCCCATTACAAACGTAATATCTACCAAAATGATTTGTAATTTGAGCATATTGTTACCATTTACTGCTATTACTTGTATTAGAATAGTATTTAACTAGGTTCCTACCACAAGCTTTTTTGAAAATAATTGTCTACCTTTCTATACAAATAAGAAAACGAGTTTTCTTTGAAAAAAATCCGATTTAGGTAGTTTAATTTCATTTCAGTGAAGTGTTTTGAATTTTTTTTGTTGTAGGAACCAAATTACAAATCATAGGTATTGGTAATACGTTTGTATGGGGACATTCACCGATAAGAGGCCCCTTAACCTTCCTATACTGTAAGACGAAACAGTTTTTCGTACCTAAATATTTTTTTTTTCAAGAACTTTGTGAGTTCGTTCGTTCTGGTAGCTGCATGATTTGGGGCTCGCTTTAGGTAGGTAGTTGTGCGAGCAGGACGTGTAGGCCTACTACAGCCTGATCGGTCTGTGACACCGACGCAGGTATACGATCACCTTTTTACGTCGTATTTTGCTTTGCAAACATTAATGTAACTAATTTTATTTTACAATGGTCTCAAAATATGTGATTTTTAGAAATAATACATAGGTATTTTATGTTTGTTTTTAGAATAAAAAGTTTTGTTTGCAGCCTACTAAAAAAGTACTTTTTTAGGCTGTTGTGGAAAGACTGATTGTCATTAAAGTAATAAATAGTTTATGCTGACAATTGATGTTTTTTGTTTTATTACATCCTTACCTACCTAATTCCTGTAAAATAAAATAACAAACGGTCCTATAGAAAAATAAGCAGGTAATAGGAGCCAAAGTTACGGTCTGTCACACCGTGCGCGGGTATAGATGTTAAAACATTTGGCGCGGGTATAAGAAGGTTAACCAAAATGGGAAGTAGGTAAGTATTTGAATTTACAACTACGATTTTTATTACAAACCTGCTGCATTAACATTTTTTATTTTGAAGCATGCTTTTAGGTAGGTATATTATACCTACCTAATGATCTAACGCAGTGTAAATTTTGTGTACCTACCTAAGTTAATAATCTTGTCTATTCAGAAATAACTTTTTTGCTGGGGTACCCCAAAACAAAACGCAGTATGTTACCCCCACTACAGCAGAAATTGAACAGACTACTGCAATGTTAAACTTATTAACCCAAGACGAGCATTATCAATCAGCAGGTCTTTGGAGCTGGACAGCAGTAACTGAGAATCATTAATTTTGATTTCAGCAAACAACAGCATAAGCGCAAGCGCTTCCTAGATTGCCATCAAAGTACGTTAACCCCTTACTGCATACCATGACATATCGGGCATCAAGAGTTTTGAACGTTTCATTTAAATTTGGCTCCTTATTTTCCATTCTTGTAACACTGAAATAAATAATCTGTAATTTTTTTTGACGTTTGTAAAGAAAACTTGTGGGCAGCACTAGAAAAAAAAAAGTAAACTCAGTTTGTTTACCACCGGTTGACAAGAGGTAAGTCGTTCCACTTTTCGGGGTATTTTCGTATGGTTTTCCGTGATAAATAGCTAAGATAATTGTTTTGTATACGATAGGCATCTGTTGAGAAGCCATATGCAAAAAAAAACATGTGCGTGTGGATTGAGAGCTCACTTTTGAATCTTTGGCAAATCGAATTGAAAAAAATCACAGATTTAGTAATGAATTTGTAAGAAATGATGCATAGGTCCAACAATTTGTTAAACTTATATCAAAGCCGGTATAACCCTTAGACTGGAGCTCTCAGTCCACACGCTTGAATAATAGGCATACCTCATATCTCAGGAATTACTACGTCTATGTTTTTGATTTATATTAAAGCATTTAGTTATAAATTATCAAAGGTCATTCGGAAGTTTTCAACTCTCTAGAAAACGCTGTTACATAGTTATTGAGGTTCAACTAGAGCTCTCAGAAACGAAAAAACAAATTGTCATAACTTAAATTTTAATACATTTAAAAATTATTTGACTATCATAACTTATACTTTCGCACCTGTGTAAATTAGTTAAAACGAAATAATGACTTTTAATTGAACAGTTTAGAAGTTATACAAGATCATAATTTTCAATCTGAGAGCTCTATGTTTTCGACTATATTGGTTAAATTAAACCTCCAAGGATGAATCAAGTTAGGTCAATATATTTACCTCATTTGTACAAAATATTGATGTAGCATCCTTTGTTCTACATGCTATACTTTAGGAGAAAACACTAATTAAATATTTGTATGTAAGAAAACGACTTAGGGTGTATATGATTTTTTTTTCTTAGGACTGACCTATGGCGTGATTCATCTTCTCTACTCGTATATTTTTCTACAGCAAATCCGCAAAATGAGGCATTCGGTTGCATCAAATTCGGATACCTTTGATTTTTCTTTCAGGGTACATTAGATTTTAACTCTTTTAGAGACCCGCAGATTTTGTGACCAACTGATATGAAAGAGCCTTTTATTTCTAATCCATACAAACTTTATACCTACTAATAGATATCCTTTCTAATGCCAGACTTTGATTTAGCTATGACGTATGTTGCCAACGCTTAAATAGCCGCCAGACTTTTACTACGTCGGGCGTTTAAAAGTGAAATTAGGGCTGTTTTAGAAATGATACTTTAACCTGTATATTTTCGTTATCTATGATATATTATGTAGGTATCCGTTTGTGTAATTTTTGCAATATAATAATTAAAGTATAACTATACATATATAGGTACCTGTTTTAGTTCTGAAGGCACAAAGAAAAACTATTTTACATCAAAATTTATTTAATTTGTTTTCTATTACATCAGGATTAACCTAGTTTTATGTTAAAAATTAGTGGGTTTTGATACAGAAATCTGACATTACATTGATTCAAAGTCAAGTGTCACAAACACCAAGTAAAGACTGATGTTTATGAGGTTTGAATCAATTCGAGGAGTGCTTGACGTCAGATATGTAGCATGATATCGCTAGCTTGTTCTTTCCTACGTCATTGGTTCAATGATGAAAAGAGAGCGAATCAACAAGGAATTAATTGTTAGCGGTAAACACAGCCGCTAAATTTCTACACGCCACGGGTGCGTAGCAATCATAGTCGTTTTTTCACCCGTGGCGGGAAGCCTGGCAGCTAAAAGCAGGGCCGTAGCCAGAAATACTTTTCGGGGTGGTAATATTGTAGATTGGTGCGGTATGCCAGCAACAAAAAAAAATGAGAGAAACACAAAAAATAAATAACTTAGAGCGTGACACTTTCGGGTGACAAAAAAGTTAGCAGTAGTAGTTAAGGGGTAGGTTATTAACATTTTACTTACTATTTATTAGTATGAAAACATAAATAACAGCGAGTGGAACGACATATTGTAGTTTTTGCGGCCATTGGAAATGGTTGAGAAATGACTAAATGTCGTCGAGTAGAGTGAGCCACATTTTTTTGAAATTGGTGTGTTCTTATTTTTCCTTTCTGGTCTATGCTGCATTGACGTTTTAGTTTTTTTGAAGATTAACAAAACAATGCAAGAATGGCGAGCGAAGCGAGCCGTAAATTCTTTGACATATTTTCGGGAAGCTGGTAGAAATGACCAAAAGGCTACAGCCTCAGCATTTTTTTTTTGCGACTTTTCGGTGGTTCTGTAAAATAGAATCAAGAGTGACAAAAGATTATGATTAGCAAACCCCGCAAAATTTTAGAGGCTTGGCGGTGGTAATTTTGCAGTTTGGTGAAGTAAGCAAGGTAAAATTTTTTTACGGATGGTCAAGTGTAGTAGCAGTGCAAGAGTCCTGTAATGTCTAAAGGAAATAAAACACTTTGATTTTGATTTAACAAGATTTGAAGAAACAAGATAATATTTATCCAAACTTAATTTAACGCTTTTTAATTGTTATTACTTTGTAAATAAAATTTTTACCCTATAGAGTAACATACCGACATTTGCATGTCAGAACAGCTGGAGTAAGGCGCGGCGGCGCGGCGACAACGGGGCGGTGCGGCATTGCGTGGCGTAGTCATTGTTTATATTATGCCAAGGGCGTCGCCAGGGGGGGGCAGGGGGGGGCAGCTGCCCCCCCCCCCTAGAGATCAAGAAAATGTACCTAGCCAACTGCAAAACAACGAAAGTCCTGCTATTATCTTGCTTTGCCGATAAATCCCGCATAAATTCACTATCACTAGACATAAGTAGTGACAGTTACTACAAAATATAACATTTGAAAAATATTGTATATAAAATAATTTTTATTTTCGGATGTTTCGGTCGGTCATATGCAACAAAATATTATAATATGTACGTGTTGTGTATAGCTCGTAAAGCTTTTCACATGGAAAATTAAACCATTCTTATTTACAATCGCCATACAGGCAAACAGGTCCGTAGGGATAGGGGGTTTCGGGGATTGAAGCCACCTCCCGAAAGGTTTTCTCGGATACTTGAAGTGGTTGTTCTGTCTTAAAATCTAAATTTTTTATTCGTCAAAATTCGTCGGGTGGCTCGCTCTCACGCTAAGTATCATTCGAATCGTATTATATCAGTGTACCTTATATGTAAGTAAGTGAGCTAGGCGCACGCATCACATTCATTTACGCCCGACTCCATCTTGGAAGGCAGATCACGACATTAATTTTAATTTCGTTAATCGATGAATGTATTAAGTACCTACGACCTGGCGACGCCCTTGTATTATGCCATGGTATTTTGTTACCTAGTATTTTAATTATTGAACTAATTACCTATCTGCGTGACATTCATTCGATATTAGAATGTGTTGTAGAAAAATATACGAGTAGAGAAGATGAATCACGCCATAGGTCAGTCCTAAGAAAAAAAAAATCATATACACCCTAAGTCGTTTTCTTACATACAAATATTTAATTAGTGTTTTCTCCTAAAGTATAGCATGTAGAACAAAGGATGCTACATCAATATTTTGTACAAATGAGGTAAATATATTGACCTAACTTGATTCATCCTTGGAGGTTTAATTTAACCAATATAGTCGAAAACATAGAGCTCTCAGATTGAAAATTATGATCTTGTATAACTTCTAAACTGTTCAATTATAAGTCATTATTTCGTTTTAACTAATTTACACAGGTGCGAAAGTATAAGTTATGATAGTCAAATAATTTTTAAATGTATTAAAATTTAAGTTATGACAATTTGTTTTTTCGTTTCTGAGAGCTCTAGTTGAACCTCAATAACTATGTAACAGCGTTTTCTAGAGAGTTGAAAACTTCCGAATGACCTTTGATAATTTATAACTAAATGCTTTAATATAAATCAAAAACATAGACTTAGTAATTCCTGAGATATGAGGTATGCCTATTATTCAAGCGTGTGGACTGAGAGCTCCAGTCTAAGGGTTATACCGGCTTTGATATAAGTTTAACAAATTGTTGGACCTATGCATCATTTCTTTCAAATTCATTACTAAATCTGTGATTTTTTTCAATTCGATTTGCCAAAGATTCAAAAGTGAGCTCTCAATCCACACGCACATAAAAAAACTAGATTCGCATGAATGATCACAATTATTTCTGTTGTTGAATTTTGTGGCCAGATATGGGATAGTATGCAGTTGCGGGAAAAATCGTATGGCAGATATGGGATTGTATGCAGAAAGACAATAAAAATTAAAAATCCATATATGGTATAATATGCAAGGGTGTAAATTTTATGAAATATTTGCATAACATTTTGAAAAACTGCCTGCAATATTTTTGTTTCTTTAGAGGTTCTTGATTGATAAAGCTTTGAATTTGCTTGTATTTTTTCCCAACAGTTTGTGAACAGCAATGCCGAGACGCAATCAAGCGCATATGTGGTAATTATTCCAGATGGAAGTGAAGATGATGAGCTGTCTGATGAAGATGAGGAATGGAGAGTCAATCGGGATATGGATCCGCAAAATTTGTAGGAGTCCGATGAAGATGATTTTTTCCAGCTTACTACCATACTTTGCCAACTATTTCTGCATACAATGACATATTTGGCGAGCCCGTTAATAAACCTAAATCTGCATACGATGCCATATTTGGCACTGATAGTTTTTGGAAAATATTTTGGAAAACATAAGAGATGGATTTTTTTTAAATTTTTTATATGCTTTCTGGTCGGTACAGCATGTCATATTTTTTTTTCATCTCAATCAAAAAATCCATGCAGTAAGGGGTCAAGACGTGCTTTATTTTTAATTCTTTAGTTTTTGATGGGTTTCATACCTACCACGAACAGGTTTATTTATAAACTTCTGCCGTTATTTTGATAGATTTTTCGAAATAACGATCTGTAGTATGTAGAAAGTTGCCATTATAGCAAAGGTAAAATCAACTTAGAATTTGGATAGTGAGTAAATAAAAACAGTTTTTGTGTTTCAAACTTTATTAAAAATTTTAAATGTCACGTATTAGGGGAAACTTAGTAGGTAGGTACTTACGTGTTAGCAATCCACTTAAATAAAAGCATAACTTACCTGTGACACTTGGGAACACGAAAGATCTAAAGATCCGTCCTCCCAGCAGTTTTCATCATGAAAATAAAATAAAAAATATTAGAAAACAAAATAGAATAAAACTAAAACAGACCTAACCTTGATATCTTGCACACGTGATTTAGGATGATGGTTTGTGTAGTTTACTGGTGAGAAAACCCTCCAGCCTGTATTCTGCTGACCCTCCAATGGCATTTGAACACTCGAATCAATATTACATAGAACTGAAAATATTATGTAATCAATACTACCTACAAAGTGATAACATACCTATTCAGTTATAGGTCGGGTGGACAACAAATACAATGGAGGGCCGCAAATCATGTTCTTCACTGGCTTGTGTGAATGTAGGTAGGTACCTAATGATTCTCTTTTCCCATCTCGTGTGATGCTGCTTCTACATAGTTAGGTACCTACCTAACTCTGCGACAGCAAGATTACTGGTATACCTACCGAACAGTATCTAACATACCTACGCACTCTTCCGTTATCGAATGAGTACCTACCTACCAGCTCCGCTGGCTATGATGCTGTCAAAGCCCTTTACTGCATTTACCGAATATATTTTCAGATGACGTTTATGAATCAAATTAATCGATTCTAGTGATAGACGAACGACGAAGATAGACCCCTGCTACAAGCACTTGCATCCCTCCCTAGATTTATGTACCCCGCACAGAAAGCCTACCATCTGGTTATGAACACCTGTCCGCCGACGACGTCTACGTCAAAAAATAATTTATTTTTTACGCTACATAGGTAGGTAGCTAGGTTCCTGAAGATAATGAATTTATTTAGCGGGAAATAGTAGGTAGGTAAAAATAGAGACAATAACTGCAAAGGAAATCGCAAATTGAAATACCTAGCGATCTATCCGTTCCTTCTAGCAACTCTTATCTTATCTAGAGAATGTAATGATTAGGCGACTATAGGAAGAAAGCACCTATATAAGATCTATGAGCATTGCACTATGGACGGCTGTATCTAGAACTATTACTGTACATAGATATAAGCCATATTTTGTAATTTTTTATATAACTCAACATGCTTTGTACCTACCAATTTACTGCAGCGTTGTTCGAAATTAATTCAGGCGACATCTACACGAACATCTGTGAACCGTATAGGTACCAAAAGAAACAGAACGGTGGTTCTGTACTTTTTCTACATTGTAGGTAGGTACCTAAAATTTAAGTTAAAAGGTACCTACTAGCTAACGGAATAAGTTATGATGGTTGGTGTACATCAATCACTATTCCGATTATCAAAGTTTTACAACTTCTATAGAAAAACTGTAAAACCAAAAACTCAATTTTGTCAGCAGCAAAAACTAATGATTTTTAATTACATATACAGAGGAGCTCACAATTTGTTCAATAGAATATGGACAAAAAAACTAAAAGAAAACATAACTAGGTAAGTTTGTATTTACAAATCTAAGAAAACAACCCTACAGATGTTGTATTAAATTTTATTTTACATTTTATAAACCTACTGTTTAATAATATCTATTCCTAAGCTATTTGAGAACTTAATACTGAATCATAGAATTATTTTAAATCAATGCTCATCTATTCATCTCAAACCGTCATATTTATCATTATCATAATTTTACCTAAAATCTAATTAATAGAGAAAATCCTTAGACAATAATCCTACAGGTTGTACTAAGTTACTTGTAAAAATGATTCAATTTACAATCTAACACCTTAAAGTATGTCACGAAAATGTACCTAGGTACTACAATAAATAGAAGATTATTATTATTACAATCAGTACACATAATCTATTCAAATTCTTCTAAAAGATAAAAAAGTCTAGCATCTGCTAAGTATTGGTATCCTGACGCCGTCCTGACTCCTAGGCGGTCTCTCGTGTGGACCATGAGGTTGAGTAAATAGTGCTCCGGAGCGTACTGCCTACACTAGCACGTTAAACACGGCTCTGCTTTACTAGTGTACTTAGCACGAAACCTAGAGATTAAAAAAACCTTTTAAAGACATGTACAAGAATAATAATACTTACAACAACGGCTACCTTCATAGCATTAATCATCAAACTATCACTGGAGACTAATAGAATCTAAGTAACTGTCTTCCTATATGCTCAATTAATGCTATGTAGTGATCCGAGAAATACTGCCTACACAGGAGAACTCAATATCATTATTCAAACAACTACAACCTATTTCAAGTTAGATGTTGTGGAGGTTTGTGCGATTGATGATACTGCATAGTGATGTTGCAAATGGTTATTTTTTAAGAGAGTAGGTTATGATTTATTAAATAAATTTTTACTTACGCATTAGAAGCGGCCCCCTCTGCCTCCCTGGCCACCCCCGTAGTTGCCGCCACTGCCACCGTAACCTCCGCCACCGGCACTTCCACCATTTCCTTGGTTCATGTTGTAGGGCGCAGCGCGGTTATTGCTGTATTGTTGGTTCCTAGTGGGACCCCCTCCATAACTTTGTTGGCCATAGCTTCCAAAGTCTTGGTTACCACCACTGCCACCGCCACCCCCCCACGAGCCACGGCCATTGCCTGCTCCCCCATAACCGCCGCCGCCTCCCTGATTTCCACCCCAGCCTCCCTGATTGCTATCCCAGGGGTTGGAATTGTTCCAACCACCTTGGTTATTGCCGTAACCGCCTGCAACATCAACAGTTTCATATTAAAATAATAATAATGTCACAGATATAAAAATCATAAACTGAAGAATAACAAAAAGTTGATAAATACCATTATTGCCCCAGCTATCGTTTCTTCCTCCGCCTTGTCTACCTCCACCACCACCCCTGCCTTGCTCACCCCCATCTTTAGGTAGGGCTTTCTTGACATCCAATTGTTTGCCATTGATTTTATGGGGAGCATTCACTGTAAAAAATATACTTGTTTCAGATGAATCATTCCAGGGGCCGCACTATGAAAACTTGTTCAGTTGTTAATCTATTCCTGAGTAACACAACAAGAAAATGTGCGTTGATTTGCGTACCAGATCTCCCATTAGTTAAGTAGTCAGGTATAGCTAAAATCAATGAGTTAATATCCACAATTAGAGAAGCCAGAGGTGGATATGTGAAGATCCAATCCGGGGCAAGATTGTGGCTTGAGTAAATCAAGTCATAAGATATGTACTTACAACACACTTTGTCAACTGGGTCATAATCATCAAACTCAACAAAGCCAAAGCCTCTCTTTTTGCCAGTGGCTTTGTCTGTGACTATGCTGACATTCTGTACATTTCCATAACTAGAGAAATACTCTCTGAGTTGATCTTCATCATGGTCATCTTTGATGCCACCAATAAACAATTTCCTGACAGTAGCTCCTGCCTCAGGGTTCTTAATGTCTTGTCTGGCTACAGCTCGTTTTGTTTCTACCAAACTGAAAGAAAAGAAAGTAAGGTACCTATAATTTTGAACTCATCTATTTCAACTGATAGTGGTGTAGATAAAGCATATAATGTAGGCCCACCAGAAAATGCCATGCCTTTAATGATTCACATGACATTCACCAAGGTAAGTCTTTTTTATATGCAGTATAAAACGATGTAAAAGTAAGTTTAGACTTTCACATAGCTGGACTGCAAAAAGGTTATGGTTAGAAGAAGGTAGGTACCTAAATCTTATGCTGAAAGTCTTCTCAATAATTATTGTTGGTATGTGTCTACCATTACTAACAAAATGTGGTCATTTACCTTTGTGCAGACAGAGGGGCTTAACCTGGATACATTATTTTGAACTCAGTACCTACCTACCGATGCAGCACCTGATATAGTCCTAAAGCTAAGCATCAGTAGGTAAGTAGGCTACAGAAAATAACTTACCGTCCGTCAATACGGTGTGGCCGGTTGTTCTGCGCATCATCAACCATGTGCGCCTTGGAGTATGTGATAAAACCGAACCCACGCGATCTTTTGGTTTTTGGGTCTTTCATAACAACGACATCAACGATTTCACCCCATTTCTCAAAATGGGACTTCAGTGATTCATCAGAAGTGCGATAGTTTAGTCCTCCAATGAAAATCTTGCGGTGAACCTCTGGCTCATCCTGAAAGTAGGGCGATGGTTAACAAAATGGCGTCGATAGCTTGGCGTGGTGACGCGGACCAACGACGCTTAGCTTCCAGAATGATGGAAACAGGTCGTGGCCCACAAAAAAGGACACGTGGCCGTCGATTTAGTTACTGGCTTTAGTTGTATATTAACTTGACCTAGCAAATAAGCATATACACTAAAAAAATCTTTTTAATTTATTGCGTCTAACTACTACAAAGCACTTAAAATATCCGAAATTTTTTAAAAACCGTATATATGTGAACGATCAGATACTTACAAATCCATCATCACCGTTTTGGGGCCGCATGATAACTACTTAGAAAGCACTCAAAAATAAAATGCTTGACTTTGATAATGAAACACACAAAGACACGACCGTCCCAGCAGAAAGCGACGCCAAAAAGAAAGGAAAAGGAAGACTGGAATGGAATTTGATGAAAGGAATGAGAACGAATGAATTAATATTACGGGGAGGATAAAAAGAGATAAAAGATACAGCTTAGAACCAGCTAAGAAAGAGAGGTAAGACCTATTGTCGGCCATCTGGCGGCCGATTTTGATAAAATGAACGATGACATGGAAGAAACCCAGTGCTGCCATATAAAAACTGCATGGTTCCACATGCACTGTTACGACATTTGATCGAGTTGTTTTATGGCGGACTGGAATTTACAGGGAATTTATTATTAATGGCTGAGGGTTTTTTGATACCTTAAAAAATTTACACTAGCTAGATAATTATAAAAAATTAGAAAACGGTATGGTATATAGGTGCTAAGAGGTAAATCTAATAATGTTCAAAAGAAAATTATTTAATGAAATTTCTAGTATTTAGGCTCTTATAACTAACTAATAACTAATAACTTCTCATTTGCGTTATCAAATGCGTTATCAAAATGCCGAGGTCGTTAGAGTTAAACTACATAATAAACAAAGCATGAACTAGAAAATTATAAATTGTGTTGGCATCTATATTAAATTATTGATTAGTAAATTGACAGTTTCATTTACTAATCTTTTCTTAAATCATTGTGATAATTATAGTCAGCGTGTTTGTAGGAATACCTTCCCAGTTGTGACACAACAGTGTGCTGGGCATGGGCGTAGGGAGGTACGGGCAGGGGAAGCCGCTGCCCCCCCCTAGAGGATGCAGTCTTAATTTTTAAATACGTACCTACGTAGATAGCCAAGCCTATTAAAAAAACTAAACTTCATTGACAGGTAAATTTTCTACAATCGTACTATGTTTGCATCTAAATTCAAACCCCCACCGAAATGTTGAGGCACCGTTTAAAATCAAACTTCAATGGATAAAATTTTCTCGGGTATGTACGTGTCACGCAGCACCTGAAATGGTTGGTTAACTCAAGGCTATCTTAAAAACTCTTTTAAATTTTTTTTTCATCAAAATTAGTTCACTGCAACAGCGCGCTGCGCGTTGCGGGGTAGGGCGCGCTCGCGCTCCGTGCCATTCGATTCTTATTGTGCATCTACATTATATTATGTAGGCACATTTATTGGATAGATAACTATTACCATGTTTTTCCGTAATTGAATATCTCCCTCCGTTTGCTGTTATTTCTTTAGTTATAGAATACTTTCAAAACTGTTCGCTAAAGACCGAAAAAGTCAGAAAAAAATTCGCGGCTTGCTCCGCTCGCCGTTAATTCTCTACTTTTGTAAGCTTTTTTACAGCCTTCCGAAAATGTCACAATTTTCAGAGGCCGCAAACACAAAAAAATATCAGCGCTCATTCCACTCACTGTTATAATTTTTTTACGCTACTACGGGACCATCCAATTTTTTTTGTACCTATATCTTAATATTTAATTTTTTCTTGTCGTTTTACCAAGCTTTCTTCGCCAAACTTTAAAATTACCGACACAAACGTTCTCCACTTCGCAACAGCGCGCTGCGCGTCATCGGTGGCGGGGTAGGGCGCGCTCGCACTCTGTGCCATTTGATTCCTATAGTTAACCTACATTGTAGGTTAGTGAGCTAGGTGCACGCATCGCATTCATTTACGCCCGACTCCAGTTGGAGTCAGGCAGGAAGGCAGATCACGACATAACTTTTAATTTCGTGAATCTATAGATGGATAGATAACTATTTTCAAGTTTTCCGTAATTGAATATCTCCCTCTGTTTGCTGTTATGTCTTTAGTTATAGCATAATTTTTAAAACTGTTTGCTAACGACCGAAAAGGTAACAAAAAAATTTCGCGGCTCGCTTCGCTAGCCGTTCATTCTCTTCTTTTATAAGCTTTTTAACAGCCTTCCGAAAATTTCTCAAGCATTTTCAGAGGCCGCAAACACAACAAAATATGAGCGCTCATTCCGCTCACTGTTTTATTTTTTTATGCTACCACGTGATCATCCAAACACACTCTGAGTCTTGATTGTATTTTACAGAACATCCAAAATGTCTAAAAACAATTGCGGCTCGCTCCGCTCGCCGTTAATTCTATAGCCTTTTTGTCATGTTTACCAGCCTCTCCAAAATATGAAAAAAATTTGGAGGCTCGCTTCGCTCGCCATTCATTCCGTTGTAAGAGTTTTTTATCTTCTAAAACCAAATTGTTCTTAGCTTTCTATTCTTGACTATGATACTTTTAAATATTCGGGGCTAGCTGTCATATCTAGTGTCACACTCTTGCGTACTTATTTAAAACGGCGAAAAATCTCAAAAAATTCGCGACTTGCTCTGCTAGCCGTTAATTATTATGGTTGTTATCTTTATATCGGTTTTTATTGGAAAGTGCTTAGTTGTAAACATGGCTGAGGAAATGATGACTGAAAATCCTTTAAACGGCCTATGACTGTATGCTCAGCGTACACCGAAGCATGGTACTTACACATATAAGAACAAAATTGAATCAGAGCTGTTAAAATGGTTTTGTGGAAAACCTCGAAGACTAGTATTTTGTAAAATACGTATAGTTAAACAATTGTTGTTTTTTTTATTCTAAACGTAGCCTACCTATCCCATTTCTCGTGCAGCATGTACTTAGTAGGTATTCTTGGTTTTATTTCGGCTGCCCCCCCCCCCCCCCTGAACAGAATCCTGGCTACGCCCTTCGTGCTGGGAACTCATTATATGTATCATTATGTGTAACAACTTGCGCAGGTACAAGAAGTCTTTGTTTTATTTCATGCGTGTTTTTTGTTTGTGTTGTATGTATTGTTTCTACCCTATTACCTAGGTGCCTTAATGTAGTTCATAGAAATATTTTTTTTTTCGAATGTGATGTGAAAGTAATACTTCTTTTTTGAGCTGTAGGTACTTACTTACCTTCTGTTAGAAAATCGTAGGTGGTCATGTGGACCACATTTTGTATAACCTAAAGCATTAATGCCTATAGCAGTCCCATAAATACCGGATAAGAGTCTATGCCTTATATAAGGATTCAAAAAAGGTGCTGGCAGCACTGTCAAAAAAAAACGAAACAAATAAATGAATGAAAATGTCAAGCAAAGCGTTCAGTTCACTCAACTCAACCAAATCACTTTAGATTTTTCTCGGTTCTTTTTCACAAAAATCTAATTTTTTTACCATTTCGTTTTCTAAAAAAGTGTTGTTAGTATTATTAGAATTGTATTGAGTTAAGTGTCGTTAATTTGCGTAGATTAATAGCAGATAATATTGTCAAGACATTATCCATTTGCCAACTCAACATGAAACCAAACGGAGGTGGTGACGAATACGTAAGTAAACGGGATTGTAAACTGTAGAACGCGTTGCAAACGCAAATCAGATTGGTTATGCCTAGTAGATAGAAAAGGGAAACCACGTAATAGCCTTGCTTCAAAGCATTTCTCGTCTCAATCAACCAAAAAAGCGTAGGAATTTTTGAATTTAGAACATCAGTTTATCAACACCAAGCGCGCTTGTCTTTCTGCCATGCCATGCTTCAAATTCAAAGCCATACGTAGGTACGCGTTTGCGCATTTTCTTTCTTGTCTGAACTCTAAAACCCATTAGTTATTTATTTATGATTCCCAGGAAGAGCCTGAGCATTTGAGAAAGTTATTCATTGGAGGGTTGGATTACCGTACCAATGACCAATCATTGAAATCTTTCTATGAGCAATGGGGCGATATTGTGGATGTTGTAGTAATGAAGGACCCTCAGACCAAGAGGTCAAGAGGGTTCGGCTTCATAACATATTCCAAAGCTCACATGGTGGATGATGCCCAAATGAATCGACCACACAAGATTGATGGAAGGTGAGTTTTTATCTAAAAGAAAGGACTTTGTTTTCTACTACTGACACTTTATTTTTTAATGTATATACAGGTAGTAATACTATGAGCTAGGCTTTTAAACAACATCAACATCGTCATCAACATCACCAGCCTATAATAGTCCACTGCTGGACATAGGCCTCCCCTAATGAGCGCCATAGATGGCATCATTATGTGGGGGTTATTGCCCATAATCACCACGCTGGGCATGCGGGTTGGGGATCGCAGTTCGGTGTAGTTGTTCTGCAGAGGGCGCTGCTGCCCGCCCCTCGGTGTGTTTCCCTTAGTCGCCTCTTACGACACCCACGGGAAGAGTTGGGGTGGTGAAATTCTATGCCGGCACCACAATACGGCAAAGGCTTTTAAAAAGTGTCATTATTTATAGAATTGTAGAACCAAAGAGGGCTGTGCCAAGAGAAGAAATCAACAGACCTGATGCTAGCGCTACTGTGAAGAAATTATTTGTTGGTGGTCTTAAGCAAGAGATTGAGGAGGAAGACTTACGAGAATACTTCAGCGTGTTTGGAAACATTGTCACAGTCAGTCTTGTCACTGAAAAGGAAACCGGCAAAAAGAGAGGATTTGGATTCATTGAGTTCGATGATTATGACCCTGTTGACAAAGTGTGCGGTAAGTTTTGCTTTTGGTTTGTACTTTTGAGTTCTAACATTAGCTACAAAAAGAAAAAACTACTATCTATGTATGTACTCATTCCAAGGATAGCATGAGTAGAATGAACAGAACACCCAAGCCATAGTTTTATTTAAGACTTTATTCATCATACTAGGCCTATAAAACCTTACTATTTCTCACATTCCTAATTTTTTTCTACATGTACTCCTCATTGAAATGGCATATAGCTACTTCTGAACTTCTAAGTATATACCAAGAAGACTACAGCCAAATTACTCTACAACTTCTCACATTCATAATTTTCTTCTACATGTTCTGAACATCTCCGAACTTGTCTATAAATATAAAAACATTTTCAGGCACACCTAACCACAAAGTGAAAGGTCACAGGCTGGATGTGAAGAAAGCATTGTCCAAGTCTGAGATGGCCGGAGGCGGCGGAGGCGGCGGCGGTGGCGGCCGAGGCGGGCGAGGAGGCGGTCGCGGAGGCGGCGGCGGCGGCGGCAGCGGGTGGGGCAGGGGAAACCAGCAACAGGACTGGGGTAACAAACCAAAGCTATCTTACACAATGGTCCGCCCTGGCTTCATAGTGTGTCTTGACCCTATAGTAAATATTTGGGTCAAAACACAATGGGGACACTACACACACTAATATACTTATTAGTATATCAGTTATTTATTCATGTATGTCAGTCATCTAGTTCCATTAACACAAGCTCAGCTTATCTTATGACTCAGATGTTTTTCTTTGTTTTTGGGGATTTTGATGGTAGGTAAGGTTGAGAGACAATTCAGTATTAGATTGGAAATGTATTTTTACATCACAATAGTTGGAGTAGAAAGCAAAATGGCGGCATAACAATGGAAAGTCGCTCTCACTGATTTGTTACCTTTCAAAAAGTGTGAGAATGAGATATAAATATAATAATGGTAAGTTAATTATCAACATAAACATCTCAGTAATTTTTTCAATTACGAAGTTGGAAAACAGATGTGCGACATGGATTCAGATTATTTGATAGTTATAGGGCTCCAAACAGTCCCACTCCATATTATTAATAGTTTACTAAAATTGTTTTTTAGGTGGTGGCTACAACTCCGGCTATGGCCAAGGACAAGGCGGGTGGGGTAACCAGAACCCATGGGACAGCAACAACGCAAGCGGCGGTTCTTGGGGTAACACCGGCGGCTGGGGCGGCGACCAGGGCGCCGGCAGCGGCTGGCAGCCGGGCTCCTTTGGCGCAGGGTACCAGCAGTCCTTTAGCGGAGGACCCATGCGCGCCAACAACTACTCCAACAATCAGCGTGCACAACCTTACAACCAAGGTGAGGCTGGAAACACCAGTTTCAATCAAGGTGAGAAAAATAGGCAAAGGCTGGTGTATACTGGTGGTAGATATTGAGCTTCATGAAATGCCTGTTATCCCTTGAATTGGATCGGACATAGTCTCTTTGAATGATGTTGATGTAACTCTCACTTAGCTGGCATTATTATAATGTCTAATAAGTGGTCCAAGTGCAACACAGCAACAAAATATCTGCTTTCGCTCTGTATTTTCTAAGATAATCTCCTACAAATCTGACTGATAATGGCACAGTTGTTACTTGCTACAGTCAGAGATATTATAATGCCTATAGTATTTTCTACCGGAACATAAGTCGAGTCACAATTAGACCGCTACCATGGCAAAATTGACAAGAGACAACTTGTAGGTGGCAACGGGGGTGGCGGCGGCTACTCGTCAGGCCCGGCCGGCAACGGGGGCTACAGCTCTGGGAGCAATAACGCCGGCAACCAACGCCGGTTCTAACGCGGCCCTCTTGTAAGTACATAACAAAATTAATATTATTATCCATCACTATTCTGTTCAAGATACATATTCCTAGACTTCAAATACTATTTTCAAACAATTTTACGGGTATATATCGCGTTTATTTTCCTAGACTGCATTCTTAATGGCGAAAAGTCGTTACAAGCTTTGAAGAATGTGTATCTTGAACCTAATCATGACATGTGTCAACCTAATCATGTTCCGTTTCTTTACTTTATGTGACCAAGATGAGGGGTTTTTGAACTTCATCAAACGATTTGTTCCAATAGCTCGATAGATGGCCATGACGTCGTATTGCCAATGTCAAATTGAAGAAAAACTTGAAAGATGAATGACCAAATTACTTTTTCATATTACTTATTAGGTACTTACGTAAGAGGAAAATTTCAATCCTTTTTTTATCCATGCGAGTTTGGTAGTTGAAGTGTGTTTTTCTTACAAGGCATTCACCAAAACGAGGATTCCTTATTTGTCTTAGAACTCAAAAGGCAGGGATCATTTGGAGAAAGGAAAGGATGCCATAATCAAAATAAGCACTGTCTATAGTGTCTCAGTACTCTAATGCAGAGTCTCAATGCAACTATTTGACAGCTAGCAACAAGAAGCATCATCGAAGACCGGTGGTCGTAAATGGCCACCATCTCGAAATTATTTCCGAGAACACTTACATTAGGCAGATTTTGCAGTTGAGTAAAATAATAAAATAATTTCGAGAAGGTAGCCAAGAGGAGAGCTACTTCCTCATCATTTCTACAGTGTTGTATTGCCAATGTCAGGAAATACGTCGCCATGGCCAACCTGTTCAATGTTTTATTAAATTTAATGCAAATCGAAAGCCCCTATTGGTCGGATAATTGATTTAGAACATTTAAAATTTTCTCATAGCACGGGGATTGTGTTCTAGGGTAGACTAGAAAAATTACGGCACTTTGTCATGCGTCAACTATTCGAAACGCAGTCTTTCAACTTCAATAATGTACATAATGCATGGCCATGCGATATCATTGTGTATATTGAACAAGAGAGAACAATCCCCGTGCTAAGAGGCTTGGTCAGTATGTGCATATAAATTAATTATATTACTTTGTTTTTTCCTCAGTTCTTTTCATCCTTGTACATCAACTATTTTACATCACTTACATATTACATGAATAGCTGTTGCTCATTTATACAAAAAAAATCGAACCAAATATCAGAGAATCCAATCGAACTCATTAGTATTGATATTGAAATAACCCATAAAGTAACATTTATTTAATGACACATCCCACTAACAGTTTCCAGGCCTGGCTTAATATTTCCGTAACTGTGTACTTATGAAGGTATTTTTCAATGCGTAGGTCTCAAGTTGCGCTTAGTTGAAGCTAGGCAGGCAGTCCTAAAAGTAGTGAAGGAAGGTAGGCCTAGGCGTCGGCAAGCTAGTGAGGGACAAGCAATCAAGGATACGAAGGTCACTTTACCAATTTATTTTTCCTCCCAAACTGAAGGTTTGTTTTTAATAAGGTACTGTAGGTAATAGATTCATTTTATTCTTCTTGTTATTGTTAGTCGTTTAGCACATTCACAGTTTTTACATAATTTTAATGTCACTGTTCCCGGCACATTTGTGTTCGGTATACACACACACACTTGACAATTTCAGTGTTCAGTTGAGATCCCTATGATTTTCTTGTAAAAGCTGTGGCACTTGAGCATTACTTGTTTGTTTATAGCAATAAGATTATTATTCTGGTTGTTTGCTTCTTAATATATATCCGTATACAATGATTGTCCAGATAGCTATAACATTCCATGTGATAAGAATTCGACTAGTACAGTATAGATAAAAATGTTTTGAATACTCCAAAAACATTTCACTGGTATAGCTATCATCATTATTTACGAATTTTAATATAAGGGTACAGTTACTTTGTTAATTGACTTCAAATTAAATGACATTGCAAAGATTTTAAATCGGTACCTAAATTAATTGTAAAAAAATATTTTTGTGAAACTAGCATTATTTATAATTCTAATTAGTAATTACCTTGTGTTAGTTATGTTTTAATAAAATACAGATATTTTTGTCTCTTAGCGTAAGATAAGATGATGTAGAGGTGTACTTTAATTTCTTATTTGCGGTAAAATTAAAAAACTATGTACTATTTTCCATGGACTCTTCTACACGAGCGGGAGCTCAGCCCAGTGGAAAAGGCCATGGTAAGTTGACTATGAAAATAAACGACTTTAAACATCTAAGCATTTTATTTCAATTTAACATCCTATATTACTAGGCTCCCTTAATCTAGGCTGCTATGTACAATAAAATTTATACTACAATCGTAAATAAATATCATCATAGATATTTACACAATAGGCTCATGATTTATAGTAGGTAGGCCTCATTTAAAATCTAAATAAAATCTAAGTTTAAATACTAACCTATATCTTTAGACAATTCTTCAACTAATCCTTCACTCAAACTTGTCTCAGGGTTTTTTGAGCATTCCTTCAAAAATACTCGAGTTCGGTAAGCATTTGGTTTATACGGGTCGGGTTAGTATACGATTTGGTTATTGTAATTTTCTTTCTTAAAATTGAGAAGTTAGTAAAAAAATAGGCGAGGAAATTGCTATTATATCTATCCATCTGAGCTCATTCTCTCCATGTTATGATGGTTTCATATAGCAAGGTTAAGTAAGAATAACTACTAAAACTTAAAGTATAATGTTTGACTAGGAAAGTAAAGATCTATTTATCCGTTGTCGGTGGGTGTTGAACCGGCAGACAGGGGCATGGCGGCGGGCAGTAGGCGGGGCTCAGCACGTTTGTGAATAACCCGGAGGCTGCAGCTAAATGTCTGTAAATAAAACTTTTTGTCAAGTGAAAGTTGTAAAAAAAACTTGAATTAAAGTGATACTCAAGGATGGAGCAGAAAATAAGCGGGTAAGTAACGAACTGTAATATATTTTTATATGATTACGCAGATAAGGAACGAGGAATACTACGCTACCCCTTTTACTTACATTATTATTTTTTTAGCGTGATACGGGTCACGTTGTATGGGTCAAGTATTAACATCATTGGTATGGGTGCGTTCCCTTATATACTATGTTATCATAACCATCTGGCAGATTTATGTACTAAGGGCTCTTTCAATTTAGACGTTTGGTGTCGGACCGCTGCTGCAGTGCCGAAGCGGTGCGTTTGTCGTATGGCGCACGGACGGTCGTTTGTTTTCATACAAAGCACACTGTGCGGCAACAGTGCGACGTCGGTACCGCGAACGCTCGACAACAGGACGGCAACGTCGCAAGCGTCACTTGCTTGAATAGTGCGGTGATTAGACGTGAGAGCTACTTAAAATTTCATCGAATTTTAATTTTTTTCTTAAGTAAATAATTATAAAACTTGCTTGGATTTTGTTTTAACGTAGCGTAAATTATGGAAATCACCAGAATTACATGTTAACGAAAACATCGGTGAGGCTTTTTTACGAGGGCGTCGTTTCTGTTTCATGTTTTTCAGCACTAGGTAATAGTAAAGTTTCTTCGTCAAAGTCCATGGCTCAACTGTTGCCAACCATCACTAGCGTACAAACGCACGGCAGTCAGGTACTCTTTCAAATTAGGCGTTTAGTATCGGACTGCTAACGCACTGCAGCGGCACGGCAGAGGGTTATAAACAGCGGCACGGTAACCGTGCGGTAGCGGTCCGACACGAAACGTCTAAATTGAAAGAGCCCTAAGGGTTATTTAGTAAATGTTAGGGTCAAGACACACTGGTGAAGCTATCGGTGGGATTTTTAGATGTGGCTTTGCATCAATTTCCATTCAGAATCTAAAATTGGCTTGGATCCCCCCGAGCTTTGATAAAAGCCTTACTTAAATTTGGTCTGTATGAAGTTACTAATCTTTGATTTCACGGAACGAACGCAAATAGTAATTTAATACGACGTACCTGTACTGCTGGTCAAGATGCGCCTTCTCTATCCTTTTGTCCTTGGCTCTGCGGTTTTGGAACCAAATCTTCACCTGCGTCTCGCTCAGTGACAGCGCTGACGCCAGCTCACATCTTTGTAAGCAGATAAACAAACGTAAGGCAGTTATACAGCAGTTAACTATTAGGTGTACCTAATACATTTTATTGACAAGCAGTTTGTCCTCGAGAAAAAAATATTCCCTGGGACAAACCAATAAGTCCATGAGGCATAGAGAGAGGAGAATGTTATGTTATTATGATACGACATAAGACTGAGCAAACACAAAAACGTACTAAAAATGCCAGTGTTAAAGCCTTAATTGTGTCCATACATGCTTAATTATGAAAAACAGCCTCACTGCCCAATGTAGGTATGCGATTGGGTCATAGAGAGTTAACAAACAGCCATTATGTTTATTTACTTTTCATGACTTTACTGAACAGATCAGATCGGTGTGAAATTTTAATACATTTAGTGTCAAATTACCTACTTCGAAACCTGGATTAACAATCTGCTACCTACCTTTTATCTTGGACGCTTAGAAAAGGTAACTTACAAAAAAAACAAAGAAACTCAGAGCCTCCTCTTTTTTGGAGTCGTTTATTAAACTGTAACACTGTCTGTACTGTACCTTCGGGCCCTAGCCACGTATTCGCCTCTAGCATACTCCAGCTCCAAACGCAGTGTCTGATGAGCAGAGAATGTGGTTCGCTGGCGTCGAGGCCGGCTCTCCTTGCGTCTTCTACGAGCCACTAGAAACAAAATAAAATACAATTATTATTATATCATCCACCTATACTAATATTATAAAGAGGAAATATTTGTAATATGTTTAAGGATATGTTTGAATTAAATTGGCTCCGAAACTCCTGGACCGATTTGAACATTTCTTTCACCATTGGAATCCCTGATGAACATAGGCATAATATTTTCAAAAAGTTGGTACTTCAATAATGTAAACCAACGTGTGTAAAAATGTATAATTTTGATATTTTTGTTAAATACCAGTTTATTATAAAAAAACTAAATGCAGACATCACGAGATTTTTCCGGTTCTTATCCATGATCCAGTTATTAGTAGGTACATATGTAGCGTCCATGAAAAAAATAACCGAACAAGGCCGACCTTCGAAAAACCTATGATGTTTAAACAAAATTCTATGATCACCAATTTTGTCATTGACGTAGGTAACTAAGAATTAATTAATTCTTACACGAATTCGGTGGTTTCTTACCTGTCCACAATTAAAATTTACCATCAAGCTACCAGAAACTTCCTCTTCCTAAGACCGCAAAAATACAGACGTTAATTAGTTCACAGGCAACGCAAAAAGTGCACGGAAAATCGTAAGGATTCCCTATAATTCCTGGCGTAAGCGTAGTAGGGTAAAGCCATGAGAAAAATGTGCTTGTAAGAGCTCAGATTGTCGGCAGACTGGTTCGGAAGTAAGGAAAGAAACCCTTGCTCAGTGAAAAAGAATCAGGTAATTTGTATCAGCGGTTTTGTTTAGATACTTGATACTTATTATTCTATAATTAATTCGTTGTAGGTACTAATACTGAGTGAAGATCTGGAGTTTTTACGTTATAAATAACGAAGTAAGTTTAAATTGAATAAGGAACTTTAACATTTAGGTACCTAAAGGTTCTCAATAACTAACTAAACTGAGTTAGTCACACGGTACCCTGATTTGTATATTGTTATACGCTATCGCATTTTCTAGATTGAGTAAGTAGGTACCTATGTACTATGTATTCAGCTAAGCGGCGCGGCGTGAAGGAATTCACTAAAAAATAAGTATTACCTAAGTACTAGTTCTGTCTATCAATCTGCCTGAACAAATCTAGATAACCCTATTCCAGCAACATTAAACCTACCTACAGAGAAAATAGCATGACTCGTACGTTGACTCGTACCTATACCTAAATCAGTCCTGCATTTTGTCAATCAATACATACCAATATAATAAAGGTCGGAATCTACCTCTATATTGCTTAGATAAAGATGCGTGCACACGATAAGTTTTGCATTGAAATATTAATTCAGTCAGTCACCATTTCCTCTAGCAGTTGGCAGGAACTAGGTATCACGGTCGTGATTAGAGGCTTCGCGGCATATGGCGCCAGTGTCGGTTACAATGGGGTCCGGTCGATTAGTGATTCATTATATTACGTTCCACTGCTCAATGGGCAGTGCCTATCACTGCACTTTATGATTTGGAAGAGCTTAACAGATTTTAAGGATTTACTTGCACAAGATTTGTATTTGTTATTTAAAGGAAATTTAATTAGAAATTATTAGAATTGAGAAACAAAGGAAGAAGAATTGATAAAACGAACTTCAATTACCTATAGAGAAACTGTTTAGGCAGGGGCATAATGCACAATACACTCCCATGCGAGATGTCAGTGCAGATCTCAGTTCCCCCACTTAGAATTAGAATTATCGAGTAACTAAAGAACCAAACTTTGTAGGTATAATCCTGATTATAGATGATGTAGCTTAGTGTTGAATAATTATGCTGACGTTTTGTTGTTGTAATAATTCGTAAAAATAAGAAATGGGTAGTACCTATTTGAAATAAGTAACAAAGCTTAACCCAAGTAGCATTTTACTCCATTTAAGAGTACACATTTAGTTCCCAGGTGTACTTGAAGCTTTCTTACAGTTTACTCGTGATGTATTAAGCTGCATTACTGCAATGAATAACACCTATACCTGTTTATGGGACTTATAGGAGTTTAGAGTTATAGGACTTTTATACGATTGTTGGAGTTATAATACTCTAACAACTATCCTTTAGTCATTCTAGCTCCCTAAGGAGCTAGAATAACATGAAACACATATCCAAAAATGTATTTGAACAAACCAAATACCGACATACCTAGGTACCTATTTGATTGATGCTTTTTTGTTTGACCCTTCTTTTGTTTTACTTCATACCTACCTCACTCAAATCGTAATTTGAAGCCCTCTATAAAAGAAATATGAAGTTCTCCCTCGCATGATCAGCATCGTTAGCAATATAATCTGAACTTGCAAGGTATGTTAACAACAACAATGCGTGCGATTGTTCCATCTATTAGACGCTTAGTGTGATTCGTGCTGTACCTATTGTCCAGGAGATAATGGGGGAGGAACTAGATTGTTACTGCAAATAGGCAATCATTAGGTACCAACAACATATTTAGATGAAAGTTTTGATAATAAAGTTTGAAACTGCGAGATATGTGAACGTACAAATCTATACTCTATTATTATAAAGAGGAAAGATTTAATTCTTTGTTTGAATTGAATAGGCTCCGAAACTGCATGACCACTTTGATAAAGTAACATAGTCATAACGTAATGAACATAGTCTACAGAATATTCCAAAAAAGTTAAAGAAGGGATCCGTACCTAGGAAAACTTCAATAATGTAACCTATAACTTTTGATATATTTACCTACCCGTGGGAAGCCGGGGCGGACCGCTAGTATCAAAGTACTATAGGTACTATTTATTTCCTTTAGACCTTACAGGACTCTTGGACACGTAACAAAATACCTATGAATAAGTTACACTGTAAAAATAAAATAATAACACTATAAAGTGATCACTTTGATTATTTATTTATTTACTTACCTTAATGTTTTTAGGATAAAATAAAGAAGCGAACAAGAAACCTGCATTTTTAGGTTGTTTGTATTCCTTTTTATCGTCTAACTAGATAATCTGGTACTATGGATCTAGGCAATTTGTATGAATTTATTTATAGATCGTTTTTGCAACTCACTTGGATTTTTGTTGTAGAAGCGTACCTACCTATTACATTATCTTGTATAGCCTAGTACCTAGTGGACACAGCAACAAGTTTACCTACCACACTTCGTTGAAAGAACGTGCCTTAGGATAATCCACACAGCACCATCTAGCCCCAAGCTAAGCAGAACTTTTGTGATGGGTAGGTACTAGATGACTGATACACATAATACAATATTATTGCTTTTATAGATATTTTTTATTATACATAGAAAACGACCAGACACCCTGAACAAATATCGTACAAATATTTGTCCCGAGGCGGGAATCGAACCTGCAACCTGGGTAACCAGGCGGACCTTAGCCCACCGTATTAAGTATAGTTAGATACTACTTAACCTAATTTCCTTAATGGTCTACAGATGCCTTTGGTCATCACGATCAGGCATTAGATACATGAAACCATTTCGTAGAAGGTAGGATACCAGCAGCATGCTAAAGAACCGACTATTAAGCTGATATAAAGGTAAGATGCTCCACCTACACGACAAAATTGTTGACAAAACCATTACACTCAAACAACAATACAATTTTTATTGTTTAACCAAGCACAAACAAATCTGTGCGTCCATAGATAAACGATATTGGCTTAATTCGACAGTAAAAAGGGGTGGTTGGGCTTGGGAATCGTCAGCTGTGGCTACGACACCCCTTCTGTAATTGGGCTACAATAGCGAGATGATTTGCCAATGTTGTCCTATTTAATCATCATGCACTAATAGGCGAAGGAAGTAAGTACTTAAGCTATTATGGGTGAGATTTTTTGGTCAGGTGTGGAAAAAACCTAAGTATTTGCGAGGTGTTACAAATCTAACTCATTTAAAAAGCGGATAAGAAGTTTTACGTACATTGCTAATTCCTATGAACCCAAGCTAATGAAAGGAATCAATTGTCGAACTGGATTTATTTACATGTATCCTACCTACATATAATAAAATCAAAATTATACCTATGTCACTAAGATTTTAGCAAATGGCTTATGTGCACTAAACTTTTTATCTGCTATATAAATAACTTGTAGAACCTAGAAAATAGTTTAAAGCATTTTTTCACGCGTCCTCCGTCGTGGACCTCTATGAATAAGCCACATTTAAAGATAACGGTTAGGTACTTACCGAATCTGAAGATAAGACCCATCGTACCGGGGTGTCTTAAAGGTATAATTCGATTTGACTTTCCCAGCAAGCATTTTGTTATCGCTGTAAGTAGCTAAGCTATCCTTTCAACGTTATCAGAGTTTAGAAACATCGATCGAATTAATAGAGATTATGGCCATAAATAAGGAGAAAAACAAACTGCAATGAAAAACCGCATTTGCAATATCCACCTGACTATCAGATACTCCCCTACAACAAGACTCATGATTAAAACGATATGAGCCCAACAATAGACATATTGGGGTTGCAACCCCATAATATTCATTAACAGATCCTGATCCCCTAATTACGATATCATTCGACCGAGCCCTCTAGATGAGAGATCACACCTGATTTGCTACGTTCAAGTTTTTTTATTCGAAAAGCGCAGTCGATCATGCGTTGCTGAACGACTTTCTTGAAATTTAGATAAGACTTATTTCACGTAAACACGGATGAAATAAGTCTTAAATGGTTTTATTTATAAATTTATTAGGATTACCAACTAGAGATAACATGAAAAGAAATAAATTAACAATGATAAAGTTCTTAGGTCTAGTTCTCTCTAATTTACCTAAAGGCTCTAATTTTATTCCCGTGTCTGGAAATTTTGAGCGTAAGCGAAAATTTTATCATGATTTTCTAAGATTTCTGTTTTTTTATTACTTTACTATTAAGGAGTTAAAACCTGATTGACGCTATAAAATATAATTGTTAAACACTAAAAATAACCTTTCATCCATAGATGCTAGCGGGACGAAGCCACACTAAGGTAATTATTTTTATTCAGTTTTTTAAGGTTTTTGACCAGCAGAGATGCTTAGCTACTTTAAACTGTGACGTTTTGTTCAACATTGTGAATTATTCTGTTGTAAAGATATTGATATTGCGGGATGCTCGCTCCAATGCATTCCTATTGAACACAATATCTCACGGACAGAAAGTTCGCTTCAAATCGAGAATATTATTCATTGTGAGCTTATTTGTTTGTTTTACAATGATTGAGTACAAAATGAAATGCTTTTTGAGAAACAAATTGGTCAACAATATTAGGTATAAGAGTTTGGATGGGTGTGTGTACAGTGTACTTACCTACTGACTTTAGCTAATGGGTAATTAGCTACCTACGTATTACATATTTGTAATCAATAAAGTTGTGACATGAATAAATATAAAGATAGCGTTTAATAATAAAAATATAAGATTATTATATTCCCCTAAATTAGACTCTAGAGTCTTGTACGATAATACCAAAGATAATACTTATCATGATTTAAAACCGGTCTTAAATGTTTTGATTGTTTGAATAAAATCAAAAATAAATATCCCAATATCAATATTCTTTTTTTCGATATTTAATTAAATAAGTTTGCGCTCAGACAACTTGGGAACCACACCCATAACAACGATCCCTACAAGAAAAACTCAAACGGTTCCTATGTGTTTAGCTATGTTTTAGCTTCAAAACTCGAAAAACTAAATAAAATGGAATTAATCCCACACAAATAAAGCACAATATTGAGAAATTAATGGGCAATGTAACGTAAATCGAAATGTGATTATAAAATTGATGATCGCTCATTTTAAATTTCTAACCATGCAAGAAAAATATGGAAAAGTCTCCTCCTCTCAGAGTTGCCTGGAAGAAGGCCGCCTATTGTACGTTTTATTATGTAATATAATATCTCTCTACGCTTCGTTCTTAATTTCTAACAATGCAAGAAAAAGATAGCTAAGGAAAGTGGCTCTCGAGGTGGCTGGAAGAAATTGCTACAACCAATAGGCCGTCTATGTACATTTTGTTATTAATTAAGATTACTTAAATAATTTAACAATATTTTAATAATGCTCGACAATGCCCACACCATCTAGCTCCATGCTAAATATGGCTTGTTTTATGGGTATTAGATGACTGATATACTTAATTCAACATAATACATAGATAATAGAAATCGACCAGAACCTCCGAAAAAATATCTGCAGATCTTATTAACATTTGTCCCGAGACGGGAACCGCAACCTCCTGCGTCAGAGGCGAACCTTCACCCATCGCGCCATAGAGGTTGTCTGTTTTTTTGTGATTTCTTTCATTTTCAAAATAAAGTCTTCATTCATTAAGTCATTCATTTATTGCTGTCAGTGAATACTATCAACAATAGCTACTTGCGGACTTAGGTTACCACAGGGAGTCATTGAGGTTATTAAATTATGATGCTAATATGTCTGGTAATTTTTTTCATTGACGATCGAAACACAATAAAGCTCGCTGCGTTGCCCGAAACAATATTGACTATTTCATTATAAAAGTTCTACAATTATAAAGCAATTGAAAATGGCTTGTTTCCATGTGAGTGAACACAGATTTGCACGTGGATACTCTCACGCGACAAGTATGGAACCGTAGAGGCTTACTGAGATTGGGAATAATTCGAGTATCGATAGTTTTAATGCTAGAGTTGGGGTAAAACTTCTTCTTGTACGTACCTACTCATCATTGTTCTGCTTGACAGTTATGAAAGATTAAAGTTTTATCACGTGTCTTGTCAGTTAAATGAGCACGTGTGTGGCTGGAAAGATCTACCTATAAGGGTAATAAATTCCCGATATAGCAATTCTAAAACCAGATTTAAGAAAATAATTGATTTCAGAACATATGTAGTGATAGTGTGTAGATTTATAAACTTTGCTAGGCACTAAATACCCGACACTTTGACACCTATGCACTGAAATAAAATATCATAGCAGTAGTGAAGTAGGTAAATATTACAGTAACTCTTTCTGTAACTATTATTGAGTTTGCGCGCTAAATGTTTTTCAGTGGAGTCTATCCAGACAGCCAAAACAAACCTAAACAGCCATCGCATAATCAGTTTCCACACTGTTATTCCGTAATAGTTATTACATTGAACAATACCCAGATTTTATAGAGTATACGCATAACAGTGCTACAATTTTCACATGAGAGCGCACTCGAATAGGGCTCTTGTCGTCGGTATTGCGAGCCAGCGAGATGTGGTGTCGTAATCGCATCAGTTACATCGACAAGCGAACGTCCCGCCCGCCCAGCGGCGGTGTGGGGCGGCCCACCGCCCACCGACGCGACAAACCATTGTCATTCTACTTTCATGGCAATCATGTTGAAATTATTCCCGTTCTAATAGGCTTACGGAAAATTCTGTTATTGTTTACGCTTTGTATTGAGGATTTTTGTGCTGAATTGTTCGGATAATGTTTGATGCGAATTCTTATGCTTGATAACTTGGTAGGTAAAATAAGTTAGGTAGACAATACCCGATAAATAAATAAATAATGCTGGACAATCCACACAGCACCATCTAGCCCCAAGCTAAGCAGAGCTTGTGTTATGGGTACTAGATGACTGATATACATAATACAATATTATTAAATAGATAGATATTTTTTTATTATACATATATCTGAAGATCGTACAAATATTTGTCCCGAGGCGGGAATCGAACCCGCAAACTCCTGCGTCGAAGGCGGACCTTCGCCCACCGCGCCACAGTGGTCGTCAAGATAGATAGAATAGATACATTTTGTATCCTATGTATCTCTGTGCTATTATGGGTTTTTCGGAGATTTTTCGGTACCTAAAGACAGTGGCGTAATGAATGAAATGTATTTAGTAAGTAAATGTACATAATATGAAAGTATTTTTATTCAAATATGTAATTGCATGATATTCAATTTCAATTACGAGAGACCGAAAATCGTATTCGCGGCGAAAGGTTGATGAGTGACTATCTGAACTCTGCTTAAACAATCATTAACTGATGAAAGTATTAAAAAGTATTGTTATTGCCCAATTCCTTTATTTCTTAACCTTTATTTCTTCCTTTGAACTTTTTTACTTCCATTCTATACAACAGCAGTTAGTTTGTTTCGGAAATAATTTTTTGTTTTAAATATCTGTATCAGCAGCTATGGCGTTCGCTAATAGAACAATGTTCGGGACAAGCTAAACATAAGGATATATCTCTATAAATTAATTTAAACTAAATTCAAGCTAGTATTTAAAATTGAAATGATTGAGCTAACTGCAGACTGTTGCAAGCAAACTACAGGTAGCTCAAAATAACCAGTTGGAAGAAAAAAAATTGATGTTAGATTACCCCGAGTGCACAGGCTTATGCACTTTGATCACAAGAGCCTACAAAATAGGATTTTGCTTACTCTTAACTGGAAAAAAGCAAATAATTATAATACTGTAAAAAGTACCTACTAAAGTTAAGTAGGTTTTAAGGGCATTGGCTAGAGTTTAGGAACTAAACTACTGAAGTAGGTAGTCGAAATACTTTAGTGTACAAAATAATTTTCCTTAAATGAAAGAGACGTCCAGCAAAGACTTTCATAAAAGGATAAGAGGATTTCTATCTCCATGGCTTATCTTGGACACCCTTTATAGCCGGTTTTGAAATATTTTTCTAGTGATATATTTTATTAAAACGAGCAAAGAGTGGACAATGTCTACAAAGGTATCTTTGATCTGTGCCTCAATAGCGGATAGTTCAAAGACTTAATACTTACCTTATTTTCATTACATTTCAAAGGAATCCGATAAGAGTGGAAATAGGAAAATATTCTTAAAAGATGACACTAAACCGGATTTCTTACTGAATAAAACTATTTACATTCAGATTAAAAATATTAAGTTCGATGTCGTATGCTAGGTTCGTCATTGTTACGGCATATGCTAAAACAGTGGGCCAGCAGCTTTAGTCCCACCCACGTTAGTACAGTTATATTGCTACGTACGATCACGCTACGCTATTGCAAATTGCTACAACGTAACGCTACGTCACTGTATACGACTCGAAGTATAGTGCTACGAGTAAAGTAGCGTTGGTTTATTTTTGATTTTTTTGGATTTATTTTTGAACCTATAATTACAGTTTAATAATATTAAACTGTAATTATAGTTTAATAATATTAAACTGTAATTATAGTTTAATAATATTAAACTGTAATTATAGTTTAATAATATTAAACTTTAATTGTATATTATATAGGTGGCAACGTATGGCTATGGTGGTGTTTTTTAAATTTTATTTTTATTTTGATTTATTTGCGAAATAAACAGTACATAATACTTACAATTACAGAACTTAAAATAAACATAAACCAAAATAATTTCCTCCATTATGTAACTCATTAATTTGTAAATTGTAAATTGTTGAACTTTACTATGGGGCGCTATACGAAAATTTCACTACGAGTCGTCACCTCACCAGTCGTATAACTTGAAGCTACGATCTCGTACATGCCTACGATGAAGCATCATCGCTACGAAAATACGAATATAGCTACCTCCGTCGTAGCACTATTTATAGCACTACGTGTGGTCACCACAAGCCTGTAGTTACATGCTACGCGCTGTACGCTAGCTGTACGAAATGCAACGCCAGCGCTATGTCACTGCAACTTGTTATTGACGCATAGCTCTGTGAGCTTCTATTACTAATAATCCTACTAATATTATTAACGCGAAAGTTTGTGAGAATGAATTTGAATTTGTTACTCTTTCGCGCTAAAACTACTTAACGCATTTTGGTGAAACTTGGTACACAGATAGTTTATGACCTGGAATAACATATGGGCCACGTTTTATCCCAAAAATCCCACGGAATCGGGAGAAACGCAAGTGAAACCGCGGGCACCCAGCTGGTAATTTATATCTCTGCCATAGCGTTCGTGGGATAAGAATCGGCCTGTCCAATTCAGTCTGTGGCTATAGTAAGAGCTGGTTGTGGGAAACTCTTGGATCTAGAGAAGGGCCGTAACTGTCTACCATGTTTTTAGAATTTGCACTGCCAATACACCTGCCAGCGTGGTGATTATACCTATACAGCCCTCTCAAATAAAATTAAATAAATAAATGGTTATGGACAGTCCACACAGCATCATCTACCCCAAGCTAAGCAGAAAGAAATAAATTCCCTAGAGATTCCCAACAACTGATTCTCAGTCGCCCATCCGTAAGTCCTCCCGTCAGCGTTTGTAAGGTCAACACTTGGTATATTTAATAGCTACTTTCCTACTATCTCAGGGTATTTAGTTATAATAGAGGTGGAACATTATGTTTTTTGATACTGTGGAATACCGTAGTTACGGTACCGTTTTTACGCTTTTTAACTTCGCGACGGTCGGTGTTTCTCCATAACCAAGAGCAATAAATTCTTGTAAATTATTGATGTTTGAATAAAAAGCGTTTTTCTGGTAATTGCTTGGTGGTCAGTTGATTTATGCCATATTCGTCTCTAGTTTTCGGCCCACATTCTTTAAAAGTCTTTGTACGTCCCGCACAATGAGAGTTGTCCGTATTCGTCCCGCATACCAAAATTATTGTGAGTACAGTTAGCTTAGGTGGTATTATATATATATTATATTATATGGTAGTAAGCTCCGATCGAAATAGCGTCGGTAGATACCTACTTACATGTCAAAACTCTTAAGTAGATTTTTCGTGAGGGATTTATTATTGAACCTATAATTACAGTTTAATTATATAGTACTTCATTGTTTAGTACCTTGTTACACAACTATCAACTAAAACAGAACACCTATTTATTTATTTATTATATTATACATTATATATTTATTAAAATATGCTCTACCTACAAATTATTAAATACCAAATTTACGTTTTTATGGACAATTAATCTATCGCAGTCTCCCTTACAGAATAAAACAATTAGAACGGTTTTTTTTACATATTTATTTACTTTTACTTTGAAAAGTACCTACCTGTGTCAGTCTATCGTAACCTAAATTGAAATAACAAACAAAAAAACAAACAACCAAATTAAACTACCTAATCAGTTAAGTTTTAGGTATATTCATAGAAGTGTATTTACACTTCTATCTACATATTTCTTGAAAACCTAATCCATTACCAGAATGCCAGCAGCATTGTCTATGATGGCATACTAATACATTCATTCATCTATTATTATCTCGAAGCTTTGATTATATACCTAGGTACTTGTCAAGTATATAATCAAAGTCTCGAAGATAGGTAGGACGATGATACTACAAAATAATGTACAAAATACTGTTTATAGTTTCTTTATATGTACCTACATGTTTTATCTAGATTGGATTAGTTTTATTTATAACTAGCGGCCCGCCCCGGCTTCGCACGGGTATTAAACAAAAATTTCAGAAATTATACACAATAACACGATGGGTTTCACAGTTTTCATACGGATCCCTTACTTTTTCTAACAGCATTGGGATTTTTGACATTGACTCGACACTCCGTAACTGACACTGGCCGTAGAGAAAAAGCAAGCACAGTGCGCAACCTCTTTTTCTATTCTGACGTGCCTTATTAGAAAAAGAGGTTGAATATACAGCGCACGGTTCAATTATTGAATTTTTCATGCGGATCCCTAACTTTTTTGAAAATATTATATAGCCTATGTTCATCACGGAAAATTTAGGATTCTAATGGTGAAAGAATTTTTCAAATCAGTCCAGTAGTTTCGGAGCCTATTCAATTCAAAAAAACAAACAAACAATCAAATCTTTCCTCTTTATAATATTAGTATAGACTAGCGGTCCGCCCCGGCTTCGCACGGGTATTAAACAAAAATTTCAGAAATTATACACACTAACACGATGGGTTTCACAGTTTTCATACGGATCCCTTACTTTTTTTAGCAGCATTAGGGTTTTTGACATTGACTCGACACTCCATAAGTGACACTGGCCGTAGAGAAAAAGCAAGCAACGAATAATAGAAAAAGAGGTTGAATGCGCACGGTTTAATTATGGAATTTTTCATGCGGATCCCTCTTTTTGAAAATATAATATAGCCCTTAGAGTAGTTTAGTTATTCTAAGATATAGCCTATGTTCATCACGGAAAATTTAGGATTCTAATGGTGAAAGAATATTTCAAAGCGGTCCAGTAGTTTCCGAGCCTATTCAATTCACAACAAACAAACAATCAAATCTTTCCTATAATATAGTAATATGAATAGGCTCCTAAACTACTGCACCGATTTTGAAAAAGTCTTTAACCATTAGAAACCTACACTTTTCCTTAAGAGCATTTAGATTTTCCCTGATGTACTAAGCTATAGAATATTTTAAATACCCGTGCGAAGACGGTGTAGACCGCTAGTTTATATATGAAGGTCTGCGCAACATGTTAGTAAAGCAACTGTTGGCTTATTAGTAAGGTTGTAACGACCTGGTTAGGTACCGACAGGCGGCGACAACAACACGGCTGTCGTTGGTTGCTGCCACAGCCGCCGACATCAGCACGATTGTTCGATGTTATTTACACATCGTAAGTTAAACACTCTACCTGCGCTGCTCACCTAAGAAGCACATAAAGTCTACTCACAGAACGCAGCCAGTCCAGCTCCGAACGCCAGCTGCTGATGCGGCAGCAGCATCGGCTGCGGACACAGCGGCAGCGGCGCCGGCGCCCAAACCCTCGGCGGCTCTCTACCATCTTCCTCCACCTCCACGTCACACGACGAGTCACTCTCATACGATGTTGTTTTCAAATCCTCAGGTTTGTTATTATCTTCCAGATGTCCATATAATCGCGCGAAAAACTTCCTCGGGGAAGATGGCCGGGGTGGTTGTGCTTGCAATTCCACTGCCGTGTCAGGGTCGGTTAGCTTATCGGGTTCTGTCATCGTAAAACTTTGGGAAGATGATGCGTGGTGCCGGTCCACTGTTCCCGCGTGAATTGATGACTTTGCGTCAGGTGCGTCCTGAGGGAACGACGCCGCCCACTGATAATGCTCTCCCTTTTTCGCTAGGGCGGGGGAAAAGAGATAGTGTGCAGGGTAGCCTATTGAGGGGATAGTGTCCGGTATATCCAGCCTTGTAGGCGTGTACGCTAAAATTGCAATCTTACTAGCTTTCTTAGTGAGCATTTATTTGGATAGTTAGTTTTAATGAGTTACCTACAGTAGTAGTAGTAAAACAGTAGTTTTACGTATGTTTTTTTCCGAGCTCAGTCGTTTAGTTTAATTGACTACCTGTACCTACCTGTATTTAAGAAGTCTTAGGACGGCAAGTCTTTTTTAAATGGCATGGTTTAAGAAACTTCTTCATTCGATATAGGTACTTCCATAATATTAAATAACCATAGCATATAATTACTTTGTGTTGGAATCTCTTCCTATTTATACATTGTAGATTTGACAATATAGATTTCAGATTTCAATAGGTATGTACATTCTTGGTATTTACCTACATTATTTCTTAGGCTTTCCCTCGTCCATTTCTAAGGCTTAGAAATTATGCACGTATTTATACACGTGCAATTGTATACCTTAAATCATTATAAAATAAGAAATAAGGTGTCATTGATTTTCTCATCACTTCAGTTCTTTGTCTTGACATTGTGTTAAGAGTTTAATATATGTTTTGTTTTGCGTACCTATCTAAATCTAAGCACCTATAGGTATTGCGATCTTATTGCGATTTAGCAAAGAAGTAAGAGTAGGTATCCCTCATAAAGATCAATGCGAATTAGATACAGTTTTTTTTCTGCAGTGAGTTGTCTATAGGCTTATCTATAGGTATTATAGTTGAATATTTTTAAACTTACGCGATCTGAACACATAATTAAGTAGGTACTAATGAAAACGGGTATTTATCGCGCTTATTTATGTAAAAATTCGTCTGTAAATCTGTTGAAACGTCGGGAAAAATAGGTAAATAAAAGCGAATATACCTACTCTAGTAGGTACTAGTACTCTCTTAGTACTCTAATAATTAGGTATTATAAACTCCTTGATCTTAGATTCTCTGCGTAAACCGAGAATAGCTTGACTTGACTTACCTATTTGTTATCGCAATATACAGAAAATGGCTTTACTCTATGTTCGGGGACGAATGTCTGTGATATCCATGATCATTTGATTATGACTTGATTATGACATATCTCTACCATTAAAAATCAAAATCTTTTCATTTCTTTTATTATTTTCAGATAGAGACCTATGTTTACATGAGTATGCTCAGAAACGGTGTTATGTTAACTATAATGTGTTTGCTACTCTGTCTCACATTCAACTATACCTTCCCATTGAGCAGGGAGAGCTCCAAATGGAACATCTTTGTCAATAATAATGGTGAGTCCGATGAGTAAGTCAGTTTAGACCTAAGCCTGCGAAACATATTTTTTAGAAAAGCTTGCATTTTGCAGCGTTTGCAGCTCAATTATAGGTCAGACCTAAAAGCGTAGGTACTTAATATGATCGCACGTCTGAGGTATGCGGATATGATTTGGAGTTTAAAATTATAAAATCCAAATCAAATCTAAATAAAATCCATCATTGGAATCACCTGTGAAATGCTGGCTTTTATTTGCTGAATAACTTCTTATTGCAGGATGAATAATCTTAAAATAAGTACCTAAGTAATAGCACTAACTACCTATACCTAGAGGTAGATTCGTACCGAGTTGTCAGTTTGTAGAGTTGTGCAACGATATAATTGTATTCTTATATATGTAATATTATATTACGCGTTCTTAAAATAGGTACCTAAGTACTTTGAACCATCCAAGTGGGTTCTGTTTCCGTTCATGTATGCACAGTAATATACTATGCTAGATGTAGGCAACACATACCGGTCTATTACTTACACGAGAAGCACCCTATACTACAAGATGCTACGAAATTATTTTAATCTTCAAAATTAGGCAATTTGGCAGTACTCCTTAGATAAGTTACTAGTTAGCTAGTTGAAAATTCAAGTACCTACTTAGGGTATTATGTTATCTGTGACTTAGGTATTGATTATGCCGGTAATTGATACCAATGTATCAATTGCCAACATAAACAATACCTAAGTACGTAAGTACTGCAGAAAAACAGAAGGTACCCAAGAGCTTAAAAAAAATGCTGCTATCCTGGTGAAGGTGAAGATAAAATCTAAGAATTTTCACTTCACTTTGGTACCTAACTCAATATTGAATTGACTCATGTTTTGAATAACATCTATAAAGGTACAAGTATGTTGCAGTTAGCGAAGAAAGGGTGAGAAGTACCTAGGTAGGTAGGTACCTAAACCTACGTGCAACTAACTTGTACATTAAATATATCTATGTAATATTGTATTAAGTTTTATCAGTCATCTAGTACCCACCCATAACACAAGCTCTGCTCAGCTTGGGGCTAGAAAATACTGTGTTATTGTCCAGCATTATTTTATTTACCTATTGCCCTTTTCAGAATCTCGACACTGTGACAGAACACGCCACGAAAATTCAATAAAAATGTCAGCTATTGAAAGTACTCTGAAAAAGGTAGATTCTAATATTAAAAAATTCAAAAAGAAAGCTCTATGCCATTTTGTCAACCCAGCCCACAATTTGACAAATTTCGAAGAAATGGTTTTAAAGAAAAAAAATCCATACGTAGATATGAAAGAGTTGGAATTAAAATATTATAATGGGAAAAATAGCAGGCAGATTGTGGAGCCCGGGCCGAACTTGGTTGAGGAACCAGCGCTTTGTGACCAAGAAAATAATATGAATGTAGAGATCATGAACAGAGGTCTTTCTGGATTTGCTCTTCCATCAAAACTTCTTAAGACTGCAGGTGTCCTCACCAAAGTCAATCTAGGCAATTTAGATAACGAGCTCGGGAATGTCATACAATCTACGATTTTAGCAAAGCAGCCTACCGTTGGAAACCCTGACGTGGACTTATTGAGTGCCTTGAAGGATGATATCAAACAATTTGAAAATAGTAAAGTTGTGAAATCATAGCACAATGTAGGTATATGTAACTTAGGTCTACCGCAATTTTTTATAATATAATAATACCTAGCTTACCGATTCAATCATGTCCTTTTGTATTTATTTTTAGATAAGTTAAATTGATATAATATCTATATGTTATATTATCTAATTACCTTCTTTCTTTAATGACAAAAAACTTAAATTACGAGTATGTGCATAAATTATTAACACTTTCTTTTTGGTTAAAACGGTTTATAACAAGGAAAATTACAATAAAAATAACCAAATTAGAACTAGTATTTACATTTGAAACAATTGAGCTAACTGCAGATTGTTGACTGACTACAGGTAGCTCGACTGATCTACTTATATATCAATCGGAAGTATACCCAAGCTGCTGGCTGCATTCTTTCGCCGTATGGCAATGCTGAAGCGCTGCGCGAGATAGGTACTGACCAGCTCTCGGATCATACGTCGGTCGCTTTGACCAGACGCTAAGATATTTTTTTTAAATCTGGGAGTGCCTCGGTATTTCGCGGTCCTAAGGTCTCGACTTCTAGGGGAGCGAATTCGTACGCAAATTCGTACTATCGAGACCTGCGTATTTGCGCGAATAGCTATGGTAGGTACGTTAGCGGTGACAAAGACTCGCCGGATGATGTCGTTAAGCTTGGCATCGCGAGATAAATGCGACTGGCACGGTAGGTAGGTACACGATAATCCGTGATAACCAAGCTGTTCGACAGCAGTATCTCCCATTTATGAGGGGCACAACACTGCACCCAACGGAAGAGATGTTGCGATACGGAAAGTAATAGGATCCAATAAACACTAATTATCTTAATTCACTAGAAATAATATTGTTAGCTGTCTAATGAGCATAGAAAGGTAGGCGCCTAAAGAAATAAACTTAGTCTCCTTATAGATACCTATAACAAGCCCAAGCCTTCACTTACTGCCGGCCGAGCCGTCTATTAACTCCACGGAAGATTATAGGTAGGTAAGTACCTAGTATTCGTCCGTTGCGTTGTTAACCACTTCACCACCAATTCTTTGATTAGCTATTCATCAAGCTTAGCTTATCAAAGACTAATTTCTGCCCTCAGTTTCGCATCCGCTTCTCAGAATTAAAACCTAATAATTTTACATAATGTAGGTAAACTGTTTAATTCCTCCCCAAGATACCTACCATATACCTACCGCACTTTACCCACTTAGATCCGTTCAGCCGTTCTGTCTTCATCATCAAATCCCATCCATTCGTAATAATTGTTGTTTGGCACATAATTATGTACACGACTATGAAGTCACGTATTGAATAAACTTTTGTGGTGAGTATCTACTTAATGCGAATCTACTTATTAGTGTTGTGCGAGACTGGTGCCTGTTAGATATAAATAGGTCTAAGAAAAACCTGTAGCAGAGCACACCATGGTAGGGTACTCATTCCATTGGAGGCAAACATTATGTAAAAGTAGGTAGATAAACAAACTAAAGAAATAAAGTAGCAAGTTGATAACACAGTATACATTATGTATACTGTGTTGATAACGAGGTAACGATAAAGATGATTAGAATGCAATGTAACTATTCATTCCATAAGCTTACCTACCTATATTCAATATGTACAACAACCGTATGTAACAACAACGTGATCAAGAATCCTTGTGAAAGAGGGAAGAGGATACTTTCACTGTCAATGTCAAAAATACTGTGCTGTCAACATCATTCTTAGTGAGGAAATAGTGCTGACATCAATTAAAAGTTGCCTAGAATTCTGGGTAAAATGTATCAACCATGATGGGGTAGTTATTAGTGCCTCGATTGTCAATGAATTAAATAGTTGGTTATGCATTTTTACAAAAAGTGGCCACAGGGTGAAGTTTGGTCACTTGGAGCTTGTGCGAAAAGAACGGCCGAGCTTTTGGGGCTCTCTGCAGTAACTGTCCAAAGAATTTTGAAAGAACGCAAAACAACTGGCACTTTCAGTTCTTCCAAAAAAGCTAGTCCAAAAACCGATGCGGGGTATAAATATCTTAGAATTAGAAGACGTTTCAGTGTTCTGAAGTTTGGTTAGGGAGTATTTAGTCAGGTATCTATCGCGCAAGCAAAACCACGCGCCATTCCTAATAATTAGTGATCCATGGTAAAAATTAAATTCTACCCCTGACTTGTCATTATGACAGTGACATATCATGACATTTCTTTATTTACCTAAATTATCCAGGTTTCTGAATTAGAGTATAGTAGGATCATATATTTAATAGTGCGAACAGCGAGCGGAATTCGCCATGATATTTTTGCAGCAGCACGGCCTTAACCGTTAAATCCCTCCCTTATTTAAATTGGTACCCTCTCTTTTTCCATTGCTACTCGGTAAGCCATGGCCGTAGGGAGGGGGGGGGGTTTTGGGGGTTCAAACCCCCCCCGAAATGTTGAGGCACCGTTAAAAATCAAACTTGAATAGGTAAAATTAATTTTCTCGGATACGTACTCGTACGTGGAAAGTGCGGCTAACTTTAAATAGCTATTCTCTCTTAAAAACACAAAATTTTTTTCGTCTCATTTCGTCTCCGATTAACAACAGCGCGCTCTGAGTCGTCGGAGGCGGACGGGGCGCGCTCGCGCACCATGCCATGCGATTCCTATTGTGTATCTACATACATTGTACTGTATGTAAGCACTTAAATATTTCTTTAAATTATTATCTTTTGAAAACTCAAACTTTTTTTCGACAAAATTCGTCTAGATTTTAAATGAACTGGGTGCACGCATCGCATTCATTTACGGCCGATTCCAGCTAGGCAGATCACGACATTACTTTTAATTTTATAAATCAATAGACCTATTTTGTTGTCGTTCCGTAATTGAATTGCTTTCTCCGTTTACTGTCATGTATTTATTTAAAATATACTTTTCTAAACTATTTAATAACAAAAACATGAAAAGGTCACAAAAAATTTCGCGGCTCGCTCCGCTCGCCGTTAATTCGGAATTATTCTAAGCTTTTTAACAACCTTGCGAAAATGCCACAATTTCTCAAAAATTTTCAGCGGCCGCAGATTTCGGTAGCCAGCGTAGATGGCTGGAACGGCCCATCTAAATGTAAATTCTGATCATAACCGCCGTGGTAACGGCTATTATAACAGAATATAAAAATAAAAACCAACGTTTCGTTTTATTTCAGTTTTTGAACTAAATGGTCAATATCGGCAGTCACTCCACTCACTGTTATAATTTTGGCTCTAAAAGTTTCAGGGTTCGCTAATCTTTTGTCACTCTTGATTTTATTTTAAAGATCATCCGAAAGGTCGCACAAGAAATTGCGGCTCGCTTCGCTCGCCGTTAATTCTGTAGCCTTTTGGCCATTTTTATCAGCCTGCCGAAAATATGTAAAAAAATTACGGCTCGCTTCGCTCACCGTTCATTCTGTTTGCCTTTCGGTCAGTTTTATCAGCCTGCCGAAAATATGTAAAAAATTCGCTTCGCTCGCCGATCATTATATAGCTATTTAGGGGCTAGCTGTCACACTTTTGCCTACTTTTTTACAAAACATCGAAAAAATTCGCGGCTCGCTCCGCTCGCCGTTACCAATGGTTATTATTTTTATATCGTTTTTTTTTGGAAAGTGCTTGGTTGAAAACCACTCCGGGTACTAGCATAAGTACCTACATATATAAAGATGTTGCATGTTGTCTCGGACGGGTCTAAGGCTCAACCCCCCCCGAATAGTATTTCTGGCTACGGCCCTGCGGTAAGCCAAATAAGGCGAATTGAATTTGCCCTTGCGTCGGCGGCGTCGCGTCGTCGTCGGTCGTCGTCGCCTGAGTTCATTAATATGGTATCGGCGAATCTTCGCGCACAGCTGGCAGCCCTAATTATTTCTCCCCGATCGGTGCGCGGTGGCTGTTTGTGTGTGGTCAGTGAACTAAAATTTATTTTTGAAAACAATTACAAACCGAGATAAGGACACGTGTGGTGCTCTATCACGAATTCATAATTTGGGTCACTGCTTATATTTAAAAGTACCTAAGTAAACACCTATTTTACCTTGAGTTTCAGTAGTGTTTGGAAAACTTTTGTAACTACATTTTCCTCTATCATTTTGATTCGTTGTTGATAGGATAACTACCGGTAAATAGTCTCTATCCTTACTGAAGGACAGTTTAAATATAGATTATTATTTCTAACAGTTTTGAGATGGAGCTCAAGTGCAAAGTTCAGAACTATGATTGGGGAAAACTGGGTAAAGACAGCACAGTAGCCAAACTACTAAAAAGTGCTGATCCCAGTGTGACTATCGACGAAAATCAACCTTATGCTGAGTTATGGATGGGAACACACCCGAATGGACCTTCACTTATCATTGAGAGAGACATCCTGTTGTCAGAGTACATTAAAGATAACCTAGATGCAATTGGGCCAGCCGTGCGGAAGAGATTTGGTGTTGCTGTGCCTTTCCTATTCAAAGTACTGTCGGTTAGAAAAGCATTATCCATTCAAGCTCATCCACATAAGGTAAGATGATTTTGTGAGACTCTTGCTTAACCAGTTTTGCTGAACCGCACAGGCAATGCATTTACTTTAAAAAAATAAATTAATCATAATTTATTGCCCATACTTTAAGTACTTAACCTAAACTAAACAAAAACTATACAATAGATAGGAATAATAGGCAAAGGTAGTAGATTCAGCATTGTGCTGCATGCAAAAAGCATGTGGTGCTGATTTTAAATCTACTGCCCTATTAACTTCATCTACTTTGATGGATGTTTATCCCATAACTCAAGCTCGGCTTACTTTGGCTATGATGATGCTGGGTGGATTATCCAGCATTATTCTATGAATGACTATCTGTTTTATTTAATGAATGACTGTCTGTTTTAGGAGCATGCTGAGGAGCTACACAGAGCTTTCCCTGATATGTACAAGGATCCTAATCACAAGCCTGAATTAGCCATAGCGTTGACTACATTTGAAGCTCTCTGTGGTTTCAGACCTTTAACTGAAATTCAAGAATTTATTAGAAGTAAGTTTGGAAAGCTAATGAAACTTTGTAAAGTTACATAATTATTTTAATATCAGAAACAATTGGTAAAAATAGGCCGAACTAAAGTTGGTTACTCTGCTGTTGAGGCTTTGGCATAAGAACTCAGCCCATGGATGTGAAAAAGCGCTTAAATGATTTTCCCACAGAAAGGGCACCAACATTTGTGTTTATTAAATAGCTGTGCTTAAATCCCTAACCTGCATATCCAATTATGTCATTAGAGGTAGGGTATGTCCAGCAGTAAACTAGTAAAGGTGTGTATGAAAGTTAGCTATTTAGTCAGAGGCTGAAGGATAAATGATAATATCTTTATTGCAACTTAAATAATTAAATAAGTGAAAGTATTATCATGTTCTTTGAGAAATAAATATGTTTAACCACAAATAATTTAATAACATTATTTTTGTATGTAAATGTGTGGCGCAATATACATATCAAAGAAAGTATAATAAGCAAAAAGTTGTAAATGCAGGGCACTTGGTCTTGTTTTACTCTAGTATAAACAAGTTAGTATTCTTGACTGCCTGTTCTTAGTAGGTTAATGAATGAATTATTGCCTTAGACTCTAAGGCTTAGAGAGATAATGACCCCTTATCTGGAAGTACACAAACCATCACATTCCACAAAACTTAAAAAGTATCTCAATTGACAGAGTTTATTTGTTAACTGACTTTAAAGGCCTAAGACTTGATTACTTTTATTGAGGACATCTTGTTTGCTTAGCTTAAGCTTAGCCTTTGGTAAATTTCGCTCTTAATTTAGTACACAGTTTTCAAAATGATCTATTTAATGCCACAGCGAAAGCATTGTATTTAAATTGTCAAAGTTTAGCCATTTTGCAAAATAATTATAATTTAAATAAAATATTGTTTGTTGTACAAGTTTAGCCTATATGCTAAACTTTTAAGAAGCAGAGCTTGATTTTTAGAACAATAATAGTTATTATAAATTGAACTTGTCTTTTCAGGACTACCAGAACTGAGTAACATACTATCAAAAGAGAGTGTTGATAGTTTCCTACTACACAGCTCAAAGGGAGAGAGTGACAAAGTCCTAAAGCCCTTGTTCCATTCCTTGATGACCTGTGATAAGGATGTTGTGGCCGGTGCCTTAACAAGCTTGCTTCTGAGGCTTGCTGATGAAGGTAACATTCTGCATGCTTCATCGACATTGAGGAATTATTTGACCACCATGCTATATGAGTAGATCTGTCCATGCCAAGCTACATTCAAGGTTAAGCTTTGAGTACAGTAGGAGTTCTGATTAATATTTAAATATATTTTTATAGAGAATAGTTTCACTTCTAGCCTAGCACTGTTTTCGGCCTGGTATTTCGATTTATTGGCTATTGGCGATGACGGTGTCGCAAAGGATGATGTAGGAAATTAACTTATTTATAGTTCATAGCATGCAACTCTCCTCCATTTGGAAATTAACTTAAAACTACAATAAAAAAAACAGCTATACTGGGTGCTAGATAGCTTGGGTTGTTGACCTATCTCCTTCACAAAATAAAAAAGGGGCATTACTTAAAATATTATGACCATGTTATAAATTTTTTGGAAACTTGTTATTGTTATGCATAAAATTTTAGACCAATGTCATTTTGGATATCTTTATTTTCGATATCTGTATTCTTATTACATTTGTTTCACAGAATGTTATTTAGTTAGGGTAATGTAATTTAATTCTCTTAACCATAATATACTTTATAAAATAACTAAAATATCACAAGGAAATAACTCTCTCTAGTATTGTACAACATTAAAAATATTTCATTGAATCGTAAATATTTTAATTATTCCCGATTTCGATGTTTTTTGGGTTGTGTTGTTTTTCTATTGCTTCCTGTTACGCTTGTACCGGTAGATATCGTTTTACATTTGTATGGAAAGCGATAGTGTTGCGAAAACTAAATTTTAGCGATTTTGTGGAGGAGGTGAACAAGCCGATTTGCCATCTCATTTGGCACTAAGGATAACTGATTATGTACAGCATAACTTCCTGCTGTTATTAATATGGAATTAATACATGTTTGCAAAATAAAATTCACACTTGAAATCTTGTTTTGTGTATTCGGCACTTCGGCATACAAACAACCTGTGAAACTGAACTGAACACATGAACATGTTAAAAATTTATGTTTTCTTTTCATCTAAGTGTAAAAACTCGTAATATTAAAGCTTAGTCGCTAGCTACATAGAAACTAGAAATCGTTTTTAATGAGAATAAATTCTTTAAACCGAACTAATTTATTTATTTATTAATCAAAAACTTATTCTATTCTTATTTCTACGACACTTTAAACCATATAAGGTTTGCCTATTGTCGATCATTATTACAGTGTTGCGACACATTTAGCTTAAAGCTATACACAAATAAACAAACTAAATCTACCTATTATTATCATATCAGACAAATATTACTATCACATACAACCTTACTTCCAGATATTGACACCCAGAACCACCTTCTGTACCCAACACTGCAGCAGCTGCATAAAGACTACCCGGGGGACGTGGGGTGCTTCGCCCCTTACTTCATGAACTACATGGAACTTAGGCCCGGCCAGGCTATTTTCCTCAAGCCTAACTTGCCGCATGCTTATTTGAGTGGAGGTAAGTTTTTTGGCTAGACTTAATACTGGCAGTCCAGGCTTCGCACAGGTGTTGTAATTTTAGAATTCTAATGGTGAAAGAATTTTTCAAATCGGTCCAGTAGTTTCGGAGCCTTTTCTATTCAAACATACAAACAAAAATCAAATCTTTCCTCTTTATAATATTTGTATAGATAACCATGATAGTTTCAAAACTTGATAATAACATTCAAATATTCTATACCGACAGATTGCATAGAATGCATGGCTTGCTCCGACAACGTAGTCCGCGCGGGTCTCACCCCGAAATACATCGACGTGTCTACGCTAGTGTCGATGTTAGACTACAGCAGCTACCTGACGGAGCAGCTGCTCTTCAGTCCACAGCTGGAAGACGCCAACAGCTGTGTGTGGAGACCGCCCGTGCCGGACTTCGCGGTCGCCAAGATACGGGTAATCTTATAGAAGTTATATATGTAGATACATTGACGTGCCAACACTAGTGTTTATGGACTACAGAAGCTGTATGAATGCAGTATTTCACGTTACTAAAATCGATGATATGGTTCCTAAGAAGAAATCTTCGTAAGTCATATAGTTTCAAACTTTCTCATACTGATCGATTTATAATAGATCTATATTATGTATAGTACCATTGATGATAGAGAGGAGAGACTCTCATCAATTGACATGATCTTCTGAGCTCGCAAAATATGGCTAAAGTCCCTGTTACTTCACATCACCAGCATAGGCTGGTGATGTGACTATTATAGAATAGTCCACTGCTGGACATAGGCCTCCCCTAATGAGAGCCATAGATAGCATTATTTATCATTTGGGAATTACTTTCCATAATCCCCACGCTGGGCATACGGCTTGGGGATCGCAGTTCGGTGGAGTCGTTCTGCAGAGGGCGCTGTTGCTCACCACCCGGTTAATTTCCCTGTCATTTACAACTGTTATTATAATCTCATTTACTATAATTATATATTTGAGTTATAATCTAATTTACTATAGCTATATGTTCGTTATCCGCAGGTTGAAAGCGGCGACTCGTACAACACAATCAACCGGTCCAGCCCCAGCCTGATCCTCATAACCTCAGGCACCGGCACCGCTTGCGACACAGAACCTATCTCCGTGCGACCGGGAGTCTGCATCTTCTTGAAAGCCAGCCGCCAGCTGACCTTGACTCCGAGCGAGGGAAACCATCTGGAAGCTTATCAGGCTATATGTAACGTGTGATCTGAGATTATTGTAATGCTTAGTAGGAATTGTACGAACCAAAAAGTTATAATCATGAACTGCGTAGACATTTTTTTTTATGATAACTCCATAACTGACACTGGCAGAGTCACAGCGAAAAGCAAGGATAAATAAAAAAGAAGTTGAAGATATGGAACTGTTGCAATAATAAAATATCAAAGGGAGTCAAAATACCTGCATTGGGCCACATTACCACCTCCGAGATAAAACTAGTAACATAATAATAAAAAAGTTTCTTTATTCAGACATTAGTCGTAAGTAACGCCATCTGTGATTTTGTTGCATTCGCGTGTAACTTTATTGACTACGATTTTGATTGGTTTTAGCACAAATTATTGGTGACGTTTATTATGCGTCATGTGATACGTTTTGTACCCATATGGGAAGTAAATCTCGAATATTATTTTGATATGTTTAACCATTTTATTTCATAAATCATTTATTTAATGAATCAGATTAATAGTAAGGTGCAATTATTATTAGATAGTGAAATAATGATAGTTCCTGTGTGCCTTAAAACCTAATATACATAGGTTAGTTTTTTATTGTTAAATAAACGTAAGTTAACAAAAACTGTTTTTAATATTTTTTATTTCTTTTGTTCCGGTCCTTATTTCCTACATAGAATATAGATAAGGTGGGCATTCGTACTGTATTCTATAAATAATGCACTATGTCTTATACACAAAAACTGGCAACAATTGTTTTTTTATCTGGCAAAGAAGCGTATCGACCTTGTTCTACGATAATTTGATTGTTTTGAAAAAAGTAAAAACCGACTCCAATACCTTATTTTAAAAACTGTTTTAATAAAAATATTATGGAACTATTTTCAGATTCATAATGGAAACTTTTCCCTAGGCTTACAAAATAAACAAAAGTAAAATCTCGCACATAGTTAAGGTACCTACTATAAATTATTATAAAATGACAAAACAATGTTATCGAATTTCTTTTCTTTCTTGTTTGAATTTCGGGATCATCTTTAAAATTGCTAAAGAAATCGACTGATTTACATAAAAACACAGGTACAGCGTAACGTAAAACCTCCTTTTTCCTAGTCGGATAAATCATGCAATCATCGAATTCGAATTTTCGTAATCCGCCGATAGAATCGTCAATGTAACATAATTTGCAATTTGTAATACGCCAAATAGCTAATTTCACGGTGGCTAGGCGTCACCAAGCGCTTGCAAAACAATCAATATTGACCTGAGACTAATCATCTTTTACCTAGTTTATCCACTAATCTAAATAACTACCGGATAGATGAAGCGTGATTGCGCGATCTTATAACAAAACTAACGGTCCGCCCAGAGTTCGCACGGGTATTTTCCTAAATATCTTCTATATACTCATATATTAATACAAAATATTAGGGAGGCCTATGTCCAGCAGTTATAGGACAATTATAGCCTGATGATGATGATGATGACATCCAAAACTACCAGAACCCGCGGAACAAAAATCTGGAGATCGTACAAAGATTTGTTCAGCGACGCAGGAGGTTGCGGGAATCGAACCGATTACCCTACGTCGCCGGCGAACCGTAGCCTACCGCGCCACAAGAGGATTTTGTATCACACAACATCATCGTTGTGTCACATTTAGTGCATTTGTAGATTTAAGTAAGTCCCAAAGACACATTTATATTGTGGAAATTTATCTCATCTCTAGAATTCTAATAATAACTACCTACCTACGTATCTTAACTAAAATGAATTAGGATGCTAGAAATCTCACTCAACCTGGACGAAGGCCTTAACATCAGCCTGCAATAAGCTTTGCCTGGAAATAAGCTTTTTTTTATCATGAGATTCAATACTAAATTAAATTGAGAAGAATATACAAGTATGATTAGCGCTTCTTCGATGTTAAATAGTTCGGAACGTCTCGACGTTATTTGTATGCTAAATTAGAGTTACCTAAACGAAACTAATTAAACGACCCGCAATACAAATTTACTAACCAGCAGCTAAGTTAATTTCAAGCCTGTGAAGCGAAAATAATCTCTTCAAGTTATTACGTGGCACTTTCAGTTCGACCCACTACCTACTCGTCGTATAAGTCGTGTAGATAAAATTGGTACCTAAATGAAAATTTAATTTAACAAACATTGTCTGAGCGGGACTGCATGATATTTTCTATCCCAAATCTTACCAATTATAAATTCCACATATATAAATTATCGATTATAAATTATTCCCATATTCTTTTTAAAGAAGTTTGTCTGGAGCCATCCCTCCTATCCGCCTCGAAGGACCAATTTGGTGCTGTATCGCAAAATTCCTGCCTAATGAAAATGCGAGCATTCAAAGTGGAAGCTATCGAGCTGCCAATAATTTTTAACGGTCACTATTAGCGCTAATGAGATGGGTGTGGTGGTTGATCGTGCAAGATTCGAACCAAATACCTGGTGTAGTCAGTCCAGCCTTAAGCTGCATACCTACTAACTACATACACTACCTACATTTTACTGTAGTTCTATCCCACCTAATTCTATGTTCAAAGTAGGTTATTAATTTAAAGGCCGGCTGATCCATGGCCTTGAAAGTTCTTATGTCCTTCTTATGTCCCCGTCTTATGGAATCTCTATCCTTCGACTTTAAGATGTCAATAATAGGAAGGGTGGTTTTAGGGTAATTCCACAGGGGCCTTGTTCTATATGGATAACAGGAGATTCCTTACCCAAAACGTGTGACGTCACAATGTGCCCTAAATACACTTTTGTCCGATGCCACGCCGGTGTCTTTTCATATCGTTTGGATTGGCGATAGTGAATAAAGGCCCAGGGCCGACGAAGGTAAGAAATACCTAAATATACGTACCTAAGCTGGTATAACCCATAGTAGATACCTACAAGTATCCGACATCCGGTCGTGAGCTCGTAAGCTATCTAAAACATGTGTTGCAATGAAACGTATATCTAACCATTGATTTATTATTCCACATAGGCAATCAATACCTACCCATAGTACCTACCGGCCTAGTCAATGCCAGGACTCTGTAACACGAGTTACCAAATTGCCACAATCTTTGATCGGATTAATGTCGAAAGTATTAAACGCTTAGTATTTATGTAGGCTGTTATGTTTAATTTAATATTATAATTTGCCTATATCCTGTAATAGGCTAACCTGCCCACCTAATAAATAATTGTGTAGGTTAACGATTTCTCCATGTTCGTTACCTATGCATTTTTTGTGTGTTAGCAGATTTCATCATTCGTTGACCGATTTTGATGATTCTTTTTAATTTTTAGAGTGTCTCGTGTCACATCGCTTTTGTAGTTTGGCAGCATTTGGTAGTTACGTGTTAAGTAAAAGGAAAAAATTAATATGCTTATTTGACTCACACTGATATACATAGATACACATCAATAGAAAAAACATCGAAATATAAGAAAAATAACTAGCTACCTAAGTGTCTCCAGCATGTGCACCAAAATAGGGCCTGCCTCATCATAATGTGGCTCAACAGGAGTCGGTCGGTCAGGCTCAACTGGTTTTCTGGCAGGACCTTTGGTTCATGCGTGACACGGCTGACAGACCATAGGTAAACACAAAAATTACAATTTTATTTCGTAAATTGATGTAACATAATAGGTATTTTAAGCCCATAGAAGGGTTGGGAAGTTTTCTACATGAGTCAATACCTAATGTGCACGTAAGGTGCAAATCCTTGCGAAACAGAATTCACGAACTTTACTTGATAAATTAGGTAATCTTGACCAAGCATCGAAGGATTGCCTTTTTAGAATTTAAACATGTGCATTGCATGCTTACATGGGCCATAGATAGCCTAAACTGTAATGAGGGCTATAAAAACGTTTGATATTTCAATTCAAAAATAATTTCGCTGAAAGCATTATGAATTATAAAATCTCTTCATATTGCGGTTTTTTCAATATTTCTATTTGCAGCAATTTATTTCTGGGGTGACTGCGAATTTCTCATATGCCATGCCACGGATAGATGGAAATTTAATTTATCATTGAAATTTTATATTAGGGAATTAAGTTTCGCTGAATCTAATAATTTGATGGCCCGACTTCATCGATGTCATTAAACGAAAATGAATTCAGTCCGAATTTATGAAATATTTTATACGCAATCTTTTACCCCAAGATTCGTAAGTGCTAAACCATTGTACTGAATCAGACCAATAAAACTTGTAAGCCGAAATTGGTCAGGGCTTCTCAAACTGGTCCATTTATGAGCCGAGCCTGTATTTAATTAATTAAATGACTCAATTATCTCGATATCGGTCTAAACTTGACACAGAATCTCAAATCTAGTTGTCTCTCGCCTCTGTTACACCGCAGCTTATTGTAGTCGGAGAGACGGTGTTCAAATATCTAATATCAAAGTGCTCTAATTCCTTTAGACCTTACAGGCTCTTAAACACGTCACAATACACTTTTATTGATCTGACAGCAGACTGAAAACCAACATCCTCTTTTGAAGTATACCCAAACGAATTCCAAGTGTTAAGTATAACGCATTTCCTGTCCAGAGCAAGCGCAGACAGCGGTGCAATCAGGAAGGATTTTCATTGGTGGCGCCCTCTGTAGCGGCTCTACCTACCACACGTTTAACTCACTGCTCTCAATCAAAGCTAAACTCTTTAAAGTAGTAACGTGTAATTAATGTAAGAAAAAGCCTGCCAGCTTCTAGTTTGCGACTCTATGACTGATGTTGCAACTACTATCACTCCGGGCTATTGTAACTTCAGCGGATAATATGTAAATTGCATCATAATACATCGTAAATAATACCTACCACTGAGCTGTATGATTGACATGGGAAATAATCCTATTAGGTAAGTACCTACCTTATAGTAGCAGTATTTAAAAAAAATTAGGTATCTAATATTAATTTGTGCCAAGTAAGGTGGCAGAAATAAATTTGAAAATAAAGTTTTCAATTTTTGGGCCATACAGGTCGTTCATCTCCTCCGCGAAATTGTAAAATGCGGTAAAGTTATCGCAATTCCATCGCTTTCCATTCAAATCTAAAGCGATACCGGTGTCACTTAAGTATCGTGGTACAAGGCTACTACGAAGCAATAGTGAAACAACACAACCCAAAAAAATCGTAATCGGGAATGATTTGATTACACACTTTTACGTTTTCAACTAATTTGCGCATTTTAATGTTTTAAGAAACCAGAGTAATTTTTACCGGTGATATTTATCTATATATTAATTAATGAATAATATTCTAATGTCGAACATTATTGTAAAAATTATTTTAAAAGTAATTAGGTGCGTAAAATTATATACTTAGAATAATTTAGGTAAAGCATAAAATTACTCTAAATATTTAACTATCGGTAGGTTTCTTGTGTAGAGGTTTGTGTTCGAATACAATCACTTACTTGTAATGAAACTGTTTTTGTACCTAATGACATTTAGTTTCTAATTTTATATAAAATTGTATTATAGTTACATTTATTTTCAATTTATTTTTGTTGTTTCACCTTACGCACAATATTCCGACACAAATCTACATTTGTTTGTGATTATACTATGTTAATATTTGTGTCTGTTGGTGTGTTTTACACACTCCTCTCGCTTGTGGAGCCGGGCGTAAAACTACATAACTGCAATAAACTGTAAATTGAAAAAGCAAGTTTGTTTTGGGTCACCGCATATCATTACTTCTAATTTCACAATACGTCTAGACTTCAGTCTACGAAATATTTGGAGTGATTTATAAAGATCATCGGTTTCTTAATTTCTGTATCTTGAACTTGTCTTAAATTAAACGGCAACCTCTGTGGCGTTGTGGATGAGCCCCACCTGACTTCGATTCCTGCCGCTGATTCAAGACTCAGACAGTTAGTAGTCTAAGAGCTGAGTTTGCTTGTATTAAGGGTACCTCCAGCTCTGCTCGGGTAGGTTTTTAGTTACGTACTTCGGGAATGGATAGATTCTGTGAGAATTGTCCTTTGTCTAATTTTTCATTGCTGAATGTCATGCCCGCCCTGGAAAGCTTCTGTAAAAGTTTATTTATTAGGGCATACCCTCTTATTTATCAGACTGATAATTTAAAGCATTGCTTATAATAAACAGAGTTTCTCAGTCTGTCTTCTTCCACCGACTTATGACAGAGTTAAAAACAGCACTGCTTAGCAACTGTTTTAAGTAGGCAAACCATTATGATAAGTTAGAGTCGATTCTCAAAAAAACAGAACGTTGCTGTTTGGTTGTGTGCATTCATCATTGCTTTTAAGATTTCGCATTCATAATATTAATATATCTAAGTAATTATAAATGTTTAGGTGTGTAACAATTTTTGAGAAAATAATTCTAACTCAGTTAACCTCCCGGCTCCTAATTCAACATACAGTACTTAGACTAGTGAAACGACTTTGAACAAGTTACCAATACCTAGCCCACGACTCTATTGATCATCGATCAAACAATCGAACTCGCCGACCGTGACGAAACCGCAATAATGACAGATGCAATAATCGAATCTAGATCTTGATATTGTTTGAGATGGCGGTTTAGCTAGGCTTTGATAACTTAGAAACAATATAAGGCCAATATGTTCTGAAGCGTCTCTTTGACACGTTTTTAATTGTTTTAGTTTTTGTTAATGTTTAAACTTTTATGGCCCACGACACAGATGCCTTCCTTTAGCTTGCCGCGACACGGCCGACGGCGAGGCAGGACAGTAAATGGCATTTATTTAAATGTATTACTTAAATCTAAGAGGAGCAAGGGTTAAAAATCAACCTATCAGAATATCCGCAAGTAAAAATAAAGCTTTTTGATAGAAAAAGAAGGGAAATGGTTTGGTTAACCAACCAATTTTCATTTCCATTTCCCATTTTTTTAGGTGTGCTTAGGCATACCTGCCTAAAGTAGGCAGGTATGCCTGGATTGGCAGGTATCCCACTGTAGGTCCTCTTCCCGGTATTAAAGCATTTTTGAAGATTTGCGGAGATTAACTTGATTGTAAAATAGGTAGTTATATAACTCTTATCTGCAGGCAGGCTTAATAATTTAACCCTATTAATCCACAAACACATTACAACCAATTTAAATCTGTCTAATTTTTCTAAGGCGCTAAATATTTATCAACAATCACCGTAATGAATTGCTTACCCATTAGTGGAGCACTTGACAAGTTCGTCGTGACCATAGCTTACGAAATCTTGTGCTGAATGTGAACTAAATCCGCCCACACGCCGCACCCTAAAGGAACATACCAATAGGTAGATAATAAACCTATCAAAAGTATCGTGCTGATTATCGAGCTAAATGTTTAAGGATTCGCGGAGATACGAAATTGCCATTTTTAGCCACCAAAATTATTTAGCGTCTCTGCCTAAACTGTAGTAAACGAGTAGTCGTTTACTATATTGTTTAAGCATTACAAAAAAGTTTATAAATTTAGTGTTTCTAGTGATTTTGGATTTGTGAATATTGAGATAGGTTACACTTCTTTATAGTGCCGCCCCTGGCGTGAAACTGAAACCAAACGTGGTTTCAGTTTTACGCCAGCGTGGGTGAAGTAGAGGTCCAAATATATCTCCTTTAGGTAAAAACTTTAGAATGCGGGAAGACCCCACTGTATATTCTGCATTTTTCTTTCAATATAATTAAATTGATAGGTTCAGTCACCATCAGCCACGGTATTGCAAACTATTTAGTTTAAAATTACTACATAGTTCGAACTCTATGGCGCGGTCGGCGATGGTCAACCTGCGACGCGGCCGCACGCATTTTCCCAAAGGACCGGTCACTATATGCCTGAAAAGGAAATGAGATAAGTATTTTGAGAAGGAAACTTGTAAATTAATAATACATGAGTGCACTCAACGAATAAATAAAGCTAATTATAATAATAGCAATTTAAATGCCAAGAAGCTCGCAAATTTAGAGTTAGTTAAGTATTCAGAGGTAGAAATTCCTTCATTACGTAGTACAGTGCGATGTCGATTGCATCGTACTAAGATGATCAGATTCGGTACGCATCAAGTAGCTCAAGGTCGAGATGATATCGTCTGTGCGTATTTATATGTGATTTAGTTGGAATGAATGGTCTCAGTGTCGTATTGCAATACTGCAGGTGCGTGTTAGTGAGAGGGAACTTTAAGTGGACTTGCAGGTTTTTATTGGGGTTTCTACAGCATTATCGATAGCCTACCGTTAAATGATCATTGCTTGAGAAACTGTTTGAAAAGGTTATTTTTAAAAATTAAAGCTATTCCATTCACACAGCATCATCTAGCCCCAAGTTAAGCTTAGCTAGTAATACTTAATAAAATATATTACATAGATAGATTTTTTTATACATATATAACTACGAGAACACACAGAGCAAAGATCTGGAGACCTTACCAAACTTTGTCCTAGGGCTGAAATCGTACCCGCAACCTCCTGAGTCGTTGGCGGACATTCGCCCACCGCGCCACAGAGGTAAATATTTAATTATTTGAAAAATAAATTAATATCATCGATCCTGTTATCAAAGGTTACCTAAAGAAATAACATTCAGTGATAAATCCGCCATATTAAACAAAATACAGAAATAATGAAAGATAACTGATGTTATCTTTCATTATGATGTTATATTTCATTATTATTATTATGAATTTTTATGTTCATAACTTTATGTAGATCCGTTCAAACGTCTTTGATCTAATCTAAGGATTAGGAAAAATATTTAAGTAGCAGTACTTACGAGGTGTTTCAAGATGATGAAATAATACTCTGTAGTGTCTAATGTTTTAAACAAGGTTAAAGCTTAGTAGGTATCTAAATGAAACAAGAGTGCGTTGAAATCTTTACTATTGTAAATGTCTTGTACCCTCTTTTGTCTGTCATGCGGACTGCCGCCCGCGGATATATTCCACGTGCGTATGGCCCGCGTAATACTAAATATAATACACTAACGGCCCGTCTCGGCTTCGCATGGGAATATAACAAAAATTCAAATTTTCAAGAACCTTTGACATCCGTTTAAAAAAAATAATTTAGAAAGTTGCTCCATCATTTCCTTTTGTCATGTTCCACACAAATGACACCTCAGAAGCTAAATGGATATGTAAAGAAAATCGTAATAAAACTTGTCGCTCTCCAAATATTTACTTGCTGATTAGCTTTATAGTGGCATCACCTGGTGATGTAATTAGGCCCTATCGTTTCACGGTTTGGCAGTATCCATCCGCAGGCATTGCAATTGTTGCAGAACACTTAAACATCTCGGCGATGTCGTCACGGCACTGAAATCGGGATCTATCGCTTGCCACATACTATTGCAGATAACTACGATTAATTACAAGCTTATTTGGAAGTTATTTGGTAAAGGTTTAGGAAATTGCTACCTCCTGTGGTGTACTAACGAGGCGCTAGTTCTAGACCAAAGAGGGTTCTAGCTGTCTAAAAGCAGCGTTCTAGTGAAAATTATATATGTATATTAATGATGGTAAAATTATTGAATCATGCAACAAATAATAATTTTATAGTTGAAATGGAAGAGCCAGACGAGAATCACAAGGTCTTAGGTTCGAATCTAGATACAAAGAAATGTGTTCTATTTCTAAGTTTACAATATTTCTAATATTACAATCTAAAAACTCCTAGAGTTACCTACGAGTACTAGTACTGTTATAGCTGACTGTACCTACCTACTTGCTATTAATTTAATTGGCTATAGAAGGCAGAAGGCTGCACTGGCCTTCGCAGTCACATGCCTCGAGAATTGATCCGATGATCCACTTTTCACAGGCGCGCGCAGTGCCCTTCAACTACTCGTTTATCACCGGATCGGATACGAATCTACGATTTATGATCCGACATGTTTCTATTTGACGACCTCTGTGGCAGGGTGGGCGAAGGTCCGCTTTCTTGACTATTTGATTGCTCGAACCATGTTTTAACATGGTAATGTTTTTATTTATTATAAAGTTTGAATTATTTTAATTAAATTTTTTTTTTCTAATTTTCTCCATAAATTAATATAATATAATTATTATCTTTGATATCTAGCAAATGATGATAGAGTGTGTAGTCAATAGTTAGTATCTATCACTTTTTTAACATGTCAACGATCTTCCTACAGTACAGCCCACAGACAGATGGAAAGACGGATAGTCAAACAGACAGACAAAGGAGAGGCTGAGTTATAGGTTTAAGATACGGGACCCTAGAAGTCTTCCTTAGACTTATCGATCGATCTACTTTATCATCATAAATCAAAGTCACGAAATGTCTTGTCATTGTTGCATCCACAGATCTTTCGTCGCATCAGTTGTCGTAACCGTATATAAATCAATGCACATTTTCAAAATAATATCGGTCAATGACTCTAGGTACGCTCGTCTCGATGTCTGATCCTTAATTACAGTGCAAGCGTGAGAGATGGCGTGTTAGTTATGTAAGAAATAGTTGCACTTGCTAAATAGATAAAGTTTTTAGAGTTGGAGTGAGATTCTAATATATTCATCGTTTTTTAATTTTTACTTGTTTTCAGGAAAAAGCAACACAATATTAAAAAAAAAATATTTTCTATGAACCCTTGATAAATCTCGGTATAGCACCGAAATGGCCGACTAAGCGCGGAGATGTAGCGTCCGAGCAAATTGGCACAGGAAAGTGTTACAATGAATACAAGATGCTTTAGAAGTTATGCTAAATGTTCATTATACTCGTAGTCAATCCTATGCGTTAGAAGCTATGAGCCAATAAATGGTTTCTCTCTCCACCTGTCTCTCAAACTATCTCTCGAACTCTGCTTAGCTTGGGGCTAGATGATACTGTGGATTATCTGCTTGGAATGTCGAGCATTATTTTATTTACAGCGGGTCCGCTGCGATGATTTCGCAGAGAAGAGCCTAAAAGTTCTAAGAATTGCAAAATTTCTTACCAGCCATGTACCAATTGTAACTTTTAAGTTTCCTACAGATTGGTACGTACCTTTTTAACTAGTAAATGTATAACAAAGACCATAAAAGAACAACAATGTATATTTTTTTTCGGTCACAAGTTAGCCAAATAGGCCGTATCATGCCCAATTAAACATCTAGCTCTTGTGTTTGTACCAGATTATGGATCGTGTGTGCATTGTAACATGTCTTGTCGTGACTTTAGTGGACTTTTTGTTCAGCCGAGCTTTCGCGTTCGAAGGTTGCTTGAGAAGGAAGCGGTGCTTGTAATGGGTATCGAAGTTACGATCATGGTATTTGTATCCTCATGGAAGGCGTTTACCGCAGCCTGCAACATCAGGGACATTGAGAGTTGCCGGCCCTTTGCCGAAAATACCAACAAAATATTTAAATCTTTAAATATTTTGTTGGTATTTTTCGTCAAAGGGCCGGCAACCCTCAATGTCCCTGATGTTGCAGACTGCAGTAAACGCTTTCCATCAGGCAACCCGCATGGTTGTTTGCCACCTTGGTGATATAAAAAAGGTATCCAGGGTTAGGATTGTTTGAAAGTACCCTCAGTGTCGCCATAGAGCGAGGCAATGCAGACAGCGTCTAGGGAGTTGCTTCAGACTTGATCAGATTGGTATATACCTCTAGATAGAAAATACTTTATAATACCACACAAAGAAAGAGAACATTACAAACAGACTGCTTTAAGTAGAGGAAGCATAAAGATGATATGGAGTAGTTCTTAATTCTTGTTTGTTTCTATCATATGGTCAACTTTTATAATTGATAAAGATTAGAACTAACAAAAAAATAAATAATACGTTTTGCAATTTAAATTAATCTGTGAAATAGGTACTAGGAATTGTAACCGGCCTTACCAGGAACCAGGAATTTTGAACCTTGCCTATCTCTAATATACTTCAGTTTACTTAATAAATGGTCTTCTTGCTCAGTTAGTAATAAATTTATTTTTAAAGGAAACATGGACTGTATCTGGGTACAGGGTGATACTTTACTAACAAGCGTTCCCATCAAGTACCGTACGTAACATCAGCTAACCAGCTAAAGTTCCAAGGCCATAACTACTAGATTAAGGTAGGTTACCAACAAAATATTTTATTGCTTATTAACCAAGTAGCAATTAGCCATGAAACAATAAACTGTTTAGTAAGAACTAAATCGTTTATATCTGATGCAACATCCGCAGCAACAAATCAATGTTTTATTTTTGTTTACTGAGCCATAGATCTGATCTCGAAGGTCGCATATCACATTTCCATAGCGGATGCTAACGTCAAGGTTCAAATGGGGAAAAGGAGTTTGTGAAGTTGACAGTACCGGTATTTATTACTCCGACACATTGTGAGAACTGACCCTAATTCATATCATGAATTTAGCTTTACAAAATTCATGATAATGTAAATATGATACATTCAAGATAATGGTGCCTATGTAAAAGCTTTTTAGGTTGTAACTTGATTAAAAAAGAAAATTATAAATAAATAGCCAAATAAGAACTTTATAATTAAAACAATAGAGGTAACTGCAGACTGTTGCACACAATCTGCAGGTCTCTACTGACCCATCCACTTTTTGGGTATCTTCATCTAGTCCCAAAGGAAATAGAGCTTGCAAGTACTATAATGTATTATGTATAATTAAAACAATATTTTTTCAATAGGTCCATATGTTGAAAATGCCCAGAACCCATAGTAGTAATTATAATTTTTAACTACAATTAATACTAGAATTGATCCCGCAACCTCCTGCTTAACAGATGGACCTTTGCCTGCTGCGCCACCGAGATTGCAAAATTTGCCTCAATCCTTTAATAACTGCTATTATATGTACTTATCATGGAGGGTAAGGACCGCAGAATACCGTGCTTAGAAAGCGACCAAAACCAGAACGACCTCAGATTAATGACCAGTAATAGTTTCCGGTTCGTCTCATTTTATTGGGTTGTTTTCCGCAATCAGTTTTGGTAACCATACCTGAGTTGCGAAACTAAGTAATGTACAAGTTATGTAAGATGAAACAAGATCTGATGATGTTCCGACCTTTCTACGCGAAAGGTCGGTATATCGTCGGGTCTTGTCGTACTTTGTACTTAGTCGGTATCGTGTTGTTTGTCTCGATCGACGCGTAAGATAACTTTCCGCGGCGATCGAGAAATATGTCATATTGCGTGGTCCCACACTTACCTAACCAGACAAAATCTATAGGTACCTGGTTATTTATTTCTCCATAATATCAACCAGCTGACATTAAAATCACACCAATATTATAAATGTAAGAGTTTGGATGTCGCATTTAGAACGTACATCTGTGGGAGGCAAGAGGTAGCAAAAATTAATACGAAATGGCTCTAGCAGAAATAGGTATTGATTAGAAGTAATTCTAAACCCAGTTTAGCATATAGGTATTTTTCCCGGAAGCAAGTGCAAAGCTGCTGGCAGCAGATTGTTTCATAATAAATTTGTAGTAGGAACCCTAAATTTGCGTTTGTCTTTTGTTCAAACCAAAAATGTGATGAAGTAACTGAACCACAGAATAATTATACAGGGCGTCCCATCGCTATGGCACATGGAGGGAAAGTACCTTAAATATTGTAGATTGAACATTTTACTGAAAGAAGACATTATTTTAATTTTAAAAACAATTTAAACTGCATTCATAGCTTTTTCAATAGTTACATATTTGAACCGGGAACCCCCACACGAGAAAAATAATTACCCTGTAGCTTTAACATACCGAAAGGCTTCATCATAAGGATTATTTTTTTCTCCATGTGGCATAGCTGTGGGACGCCCTGTATAGTACTAAAGTACAGAAGGCTGAGTCTGCGGAATCCTTCAATTAAAAAGCTACTCCTCACCTAACAAGCTAAAAAGCTACTCCTCACCTAACAGCACAATGCAGTTCCAAGTTCTCCAAAGGTCCTGAAAGGTCTAAAGGAAATAAAACATTTTGATTTTGAGTTCAGCTTGCACTGCTCTGTTAAGCCGTATAAATTTGCTGACATTTTCTTACATTAACAACTTATTCATCAGTAGAGCTTAACATAAAAATATCTAGGGTTCTCGAAATGCGATTTGTATTTCGACGAGTTCAGTCTATTGAGAGTACGAGTTAAAACGAAAAGCCTATAAAATGTAGACAAAAACGTACACATTTCGGCATTTTACCTTTCGAGACAGATGGACGCATGTCGTTCAAACCAAACTATCAATCTAACCGTGCAAATAGCACCGGACGCACTATCTAGAGTTTCTTCCATCTATGCACTATTCTGTGACGATTATAATGAAGGGGTTAGCAGAATAAGGCCCCTGTGTTGTTTATAAAAAAGAGCGGTAATTCACACAAAAGCATGGTACTTTATTATTTATTTTTTATTGTATCTACATATAAGTAACTAATGTAGATAGCTATTATAAATCTAAATTTTCAAACATTGAAGTAGACGTCTATCTTTGACCACTTACTACTACTATAAATTAAGTTAAATTAATTAAGTAACCGCTAATGTAAGTATTTAACTTTAAACATTAACTAATGTTTTAAGTTCAGATTATTTATAATCAAACCGGCCTTCGATTGAGGTAAACCCGTTTCTGTACTTCATTAACTATGATAATGTTTTGATTTTATTATTATAAATCTATCTAATTATAGCCTAAAATCATTAAAGATAATAAAATTTTGATTTCTTATGCATAAATATTGCTATTAACTCCGTTATATTTTATAATGTTTTGATTTTATGTTTAATAATGTATCTAATTATAGCTGTAATTGCTGCCATAATAAATATTAGGTATATCAGACATCTAGTACCTACTGCTCTAGTATAATATCAGCTCTGCTTAACTTGGGGCTAGATGATGTTGTGTAATCAACGTCTAGCATTATTTTATTTGTTGCTTTTATTCTTGTTTTATTTCTTAGGAATGAATATTTCTAAATAACCCGTTATCTACTGTTACTTTTTCATGTTATTATCATTCGAAAATAAGCATGTAACTGGTAACTAAGACAACGAAAAATTATTTGATAAAGTTAACGTCCCAGAAACTATGTCAAAAGGTTTAATCTGGTCAGCTTTTTTTCTTGTCAACTGTACTACCTCCTTGTCAGTTGTATTATTCAATACTAGCAATGATACAAAACCGTATCTAAAAGGACACAGCTAATAGACGTCAATTTACATTAGTGAACCGCCATGGACAATGCTCTACAATGACAGATGTTGACATGTGAATTTAACAAACTGCTCTGATTTTATCGGCTTGAAATTCTCTCACGCAATAAAGCGTGAAATTCGATCACTATCCAGTTTCCGAGCGACTTTTTGCGAATTTCTTAAAATGACATAGCAAGGTTACATCTTTTTATAGCCATTTTAACTATGAAGATATGGTTTTGCGAAAGTAGAAAATTTGAACTTTGGTCGACGATCTTCGATCGGAGCGTTTATTGAATGATGAATATGGATTTTGAAAACAGAATTGAAATGTCTTTGAGGTCAAAACTTTATCAGCTGCTACAGCTGATTAAGTTTTGTGATCCCCAATACTCAGAATTACTTTACGGGGCTAGAACATTTCCTGAACTTCTCAACTATTTAATACAATAAATAACAATGTAATAATTTATAATATAACAATATGGTCCATATCTTAACGAGTACTTCAAAACGTATAAATACTTCACAGATACACATAAACATGGGCATGAAATAAGGTAAAAGATAATACAATAATTGCGCTGTGTAGTGAAGTACAAAAGCCGAGGATAAATTTAATAAATAGGTCACCTTCTGCACAAAGCACACAGAGTGGAGATCAAAAGTACTCTGCCATAGTACCGAGGATGGTGCTACGACTTTCGCGTACTCTGCGGCTAAAAAATATCCCTGAACAATAGTACTAGTTCTAATTATAACGACGCCTGTGCTGCCAGAATACCAGATCGGTTTAAAAAGGTTCTCGTATCAGGTCAATGACGGTCCATTTAGCTAAAGAATCTATTCTAGGTAAAAGAGTATATTCAATGGACCTAGAATATATTCTTTTTGCAAAAGTGAGCTTTATTTTGGGTGGGCTTCGTGTGCGGTTTAATTTCACTAAAACTAAATCTCATCTATGTATGTATCACAATAATTTAATTGGAATGTTTTTATTCTAGCACATAATCAACATTGATTGATGGCAATCGGTTTTTATCCCGGGGCGGGTTGCGACACCGCGTCTAAATCAGACACAAGTTTACGACCTCGGTCCACATCGCCGGTCGGGTCGTGTGTGAGCTATTTGATCTTAATTATATACAGGCTGTTTAAAATTTGACAAATCGAAAAAAGTATTTTTATAATTAGGGACCATTAATATTCTTCGGGAATTTATGTACAATTGAACAATTGTTACAATTGAAAAAATTGAGTTGTATGATTAAATAATGATTAAATTATTTTATTTGATTGTATTTAATAATTATGATTAAATTATTAAATACAATCCATAAGTAGTTCAACTCAGTCCATAGCAGTCGGAAGAGTTTTTTATTACATTATATAAGTTCCGAAGAACATTATATACTGTCAAAACATACGTGCTCCGAAAAAAATATTAAATGATTTCAGAACAACCTATATCACCTCCCACAAAAGCTAAAAGAAGTAGGTATTGAGAGAAACCTTCGCGTATTACACCTTAAATAAAAAAATCGTGACGAGGTGGGTCTTCATTATTTTTGCCCGCAAGAATCCACAATTACTAATCATTATATTGATCTATAATAATCAAAAGCGAGATTGATTTAACTAAAGGCTTTTGAATGCTTTTGATGCGCACTCTACTGTTTCATCACGTATGTATTTATTTATTGACTATGCGACCCGCTCCGACTTCGCACGGTCATAGGACCAGTCCATAGGACTGGACCTATTTTACTTTTTATATATGTATCTATTAAAAAAAACCGCATCATGAAAATCCGTTGCGTTGTTTTAAAGATCTAAGCGTAGGGACAAACAGACAGACAGCGGGAAGCGACTTTGTTTTATACTATGCAGTGATATGCAAACTAGGAAACAAAGAACATCAACAATAGAAAATATCATATCATTAAAAATATGCAAGTATGTATGTTTGAATTCTTCAGAGGCAGCCTCGTTTGATATGATTAATAGAATACAATGCAATACTTAGGACTTAATGATGATTTACTATCATTCTTCTATACCTATTATACCTACTTAGATGTTTAAACTAACCATTGTAGTAGGGTTGGACTTCATATATACGCAACGTGATTATCTATACTAATATTATAAAGAGGAAAGATTTGATTGTATGTTTGAATTTAACAGAGTCCGAAACTACAAACCGATTTAAAAAAATCTTTCTCGATAGGAATTATACATTATCCCTGACGAATATAGACTATGGAATTATTCAAAAATTTAAAAATCTGGATGAAAACTTTCTATAATGATAGCCAACGTATATGTATGTAAAAAATTTTGGTACTGAAGATAGAATGTGATAACGGAACTCTCTTTAATAATAATAATAATGCTGGACAATCCACACAGCATCATCTAGCCCCAAGCTAAGCAGAGCTTGTGTTATGGGTACTAGATGACTGATATACATAATGCAATGTTATTAAATACATAGATATATATTTTTATTATACATAGAAAAGAAAACAACCAGAACCCCTGAAGAAATATCTGCAGATAGTACAAATATTTGAATATTTTTTCTTTTTAAATTATATCTTTGGTGTAAACCTAGTGTTTGTTTTTTTAACTTTGCAGACATTTCTGTTTTGTAGGTACAGATTTAATTATAAATGTCAGCAACTACAAACCCTGTTCGTGTAGGAACAACACTAACGGTACATCCATCGCTACATCCCATAACAAGGGACTTCCTTAGGGTGAGTGTTTAAGTGCCGGGAGTTTCGATGAAACATTGTTGTTTTTACAACAGAAACACGCTTATGTATAAATTTTAATTAAAGAAAGCTCTTGTCGGTGTTGTGTTGGGATGTCCTCCACTTTTATCTCTCCAATACAATATCTTTTACTTCTGTATACGACATAACAGCAACTTTCGCCTTGATCTGAATCATATAGCTGTTTAATTTATTTTTTTTAAACTTCCTTATCTTCCCTTCCTTCTATGATATTATTTAATAAGTTGTCGTATTACTGTGCTTTTAATGCACATAGCATGACTCAAATACTCACACTCTAATCTCGACATCCTTCTATGATGTTATTTGAGAAGTTGTCTGTCTTATAACTGTGCTTTTAAATATAGCACGACCCAAAAACTCACTATCCAAGGTCGTGGTCCACTTATTTATTTTAGAGTGTAGGCAGCTGTACGCAGTCGATATGTCGCGTCTCATCACACACATCAGTTACTGTTGATCTTGTCTTCCCAAAGGGGGAAACTAGGGGTACGGGGATGACTAAAATACCACGCTTTGCCATCGATCCTATTTTTGTTTGCTACCTGTAGAGTGTTTATCTTGTAATACCAGTCGGAAGTGAAAAAGAAGATGCTAGCTGCATTGCTTCGCTGTTTGGCAATAATGATGCGCTGCGCCAGATACTGACCAGTTCTCGGGTCACACGTCGCTTCTTTATTTGATAATTATCGAGGTGTAAATCTTTTGAAAAATTACTCTAGCCTACAAAAAGCTAGGTTGTGTAAATTTAAAGAATCGTTTACTCACGCCTCTACAGTAGTTAGATGATAGTATCATTCCATTGTTGTAAAATAATTCTGACAGATGAGCCACAAACAATGCTTTCGGTTGCGAGATAGAAGATCATTCTAGAGCTATGTGACTAAAATATATCGTGTTTCTTTATGTAACTGGGCTTATGTGAAATGAAGGCGGATTCTCTCGGTTCAATAAAGACAACCATGGGGTTATTTGATAGATGTAGGTATCGTTTTCATTTCATTATCAGGTTTATCTATTATATGTGATTTGATTGTTTGATTGAATTAAATAGGCTCCGAAACTACAGGACTGTTTAAAAAAAAATCACCATTAGAATCCTAAATTTTCCCTAATGCACATAGGCTGTAGAATATTTTCAAATAAATAAGGGTTCCGCATGAGAAATTATTTTTTTGTTAAACAACCGTGCGAAGCCGGGGCGGACTGCTAGTCAGTTATAAATTGGTTGTAATGACAATATTCCGGAACTAGGTGTACTGGTCCAATAAAAAAATATTATACTACGTCTCATATGACGATTCTGACGAACTCTGTGGCGTGGTGAGCGTACCGTGGGTCCGCCAGCGACAAATTAATGTTTGTACGGTCTGCAGATATTTTTTCTTGTGTTCTGGTAGTTTTTATATAGTAATACATATCTGACTATTTAATATATTGTATTTAAGTCCCTCGAACGGCGACAATACGCTAACCTTGACTTTAATTTACTTATTTGAGCCGTTTGGGGTGATCTAGGTCGTTGGGGTGCTAAACGAGTTGAATGTTGTATTGAAAAAAAAAAGGTGGTCTTTTCGAAAACATACTAAAATAAATGAAATGGTATGAAAACAATACATTTTATTCAATCTCTATTTAGCTTTGTGCTAAATAGAGATGATGTCATGATCTTGCTTTATGCTGTGTGGATTGTCTAGCGTTAATTATTTAATTAATAGGTACCTTACCCCTAAGTGATATCCCAAAGCTATTTAATTCAAAATTACGTGAGGGAAACTCCGATCTGAAGCTTTTGAGAAATAACGTGATCTACCTGGTTTTTACGTGAAAGAGAAACTTAAATAAAAAACAGCTTTGCTTTTAACACTATCAAAGTTAAGTAACGTAAAATTTACGAGACACCTTTAAGTTACTGTGCTGTGGTATTTAAAACCATATTTACTAATATTTGCATACAAATGTTAGTGAGTAATTATTATGGTGTTTCGAGTTACGAAATACCCAAGGGTAGACTACGTAGGTAGCTATTAATATTTCGTAACAGTAATTAATTTCTAATATAAAAAAATCCTTTAGTAGATATTTGGAACAATTTATAAATTTGTAAGATTTTCCATATAATTCAGTGCCTTTTCGACACTTTGGACAATAGGATTTCTGGTTGTAATTAAACAGTCATATTACTAATATTACATATTACATCTATGGCGCTCATTAGGGGAGGCTTATGTCCAGCAGTGGACTATTATAGGCTGGTGATGATGATGATGATTACTAATATTTATAGTAATAAGGTATTATTATAATGAGAAATTTATTTTAATTATTAGCCAGTAGGTGCATTATGTAAAGTTTATTCAAAAACAATAATTAGGGCCAGCTCACACCAAAGCCCGACGCTCCGCTATGCGACACTGACGCGACGATTCTTGATTGGTTTCGAGCTACGTCGCAAGGCGTATCGTGAACTCGCTAGCGGCGCGACGACGACGATGCTTCGGTGCGCGAAGTTAGTCTATCATAATGATTGTCTCTAGAGTCTCGTAAATTCGACTGAACTGCATAAATATGAAATCTGGATGGAAAATAGTAAAGACAAGTGGCCACGACGACGTCGGTTTCAGTATGCGCCATCACGAGGCATTTCGAGTGAGGCGCAACTCGGGGCGTTTTCCTATGATCTCAATGTATCTTATTGCGTAGTAAATAAAGTTATATTTTTAATTGACGACCTCTGTGGCGCGGTGGGCGAAGGTCCGCCTGCGACGCAGGAGGTTGCGGGTTCGATTACCAAACATTTGTGACAAATATTTGTACGATCTGCAGATATTTGTTCAGGGAGGTCTGGTCGTTTTCTATATATGAGATATACCTACATAATACAATATTATGTACTTAATAATATTGTATTATGTATATCAGTCATCTAATACCCATAACACAAGCTCTGCTTAGCTTGGGGCTAGATGATGCTGTGTGGATTGTTTAGCATTATTTATTTATTTAAAATCATTGTCTTAGGAAGCATGTCGTTTAGTCACTAAACGACATGCTTTCTAAGACACTAAACTTTAGTGTAACGTCTCGGTGTGAGCTGACCCTTAGTTTCATACAAACCGAAGTAGGTAACGTACAAAAAACATTTTCGCATTTCGCATTGACAATAGCGTTCGATACAATGCCTTCATTACAACTTTTTATCTACAACCTGCCTGTTGATTAAGAATTACCGAAGCAAGTATAATAATTACTGAGGTTACATAGTCGGATGTGAATTTAATCACTTTAGTTGGAATTAGCTTCCATTTTTTGGATTCTACCAAAGCAATCATAATAGTGCCTGTGAGAATACATATCTCACTAATTAAATTTTGTGCAAATTTCATTAGGCTTACTTATTAGGACTTTGACCCCTAATGAGTATTTTTAGTAAAAATTAGCTAAGCCGATTAAATACGACGTGTGACCCGAGAGCTGGTCAATATCTGGCGCAGCGCATCAGCCAGCATCTTGGGTACACTTCCAACTGGTATTGATATGGATCAGTTGAGCTACCTGTAGTTTGTGCAACAGTCTGCAGTTAGCTCAATTGTTTCAATTGTAACTAGGTACTAGTTTTTATTTAGTTAGATTATTGTACCTAATTTTATTTGTTAATAAAGGCTTCTATAAGATATAAAAAAAATCAATAGGTACCTGTTACCGAACTAAATATATTCCATCTTATTTTTATTTCAGGAAAACAACATCGTTCTCGTTCTTGTGTATCCATCAATATGTGATAAGACATTGTAAAAGTAGATGTGAAAGTCTTGAAAGCGTTTCGTATTAAAAACCCTGCCCAGATTTATGTTTTAAAACAAGAAGTCTTTATTGTTTTAGCAGACAGGCTTGAGCTGGTATTTTACAAATAAATTAATAATTCTGGACTAACACAGCATCATCTAGCCCCTAGCTAAGCAGAGCTTGTGTTATGGGTACTAGATGATATACTTAATACAATACATTACATAGATAGAATTGTTTTACTATACGAGTACATAGAAAACGTCTAGATTGCCCGGAACAAATATCTGCTAATCGTACGTAATTTATGTATCAAAGATTAAATCTTGAGTTTAACCTATGTTTTACTAGTAAAAATAATAGTTTATTGTTTTTCAAACGCATAAAAAATACAATTTAAACACAAATAATAGCAGATCATGGTGAAAATATGCTGAATTTATAAATTATTTTATTAATAGGTATATATTTTGTATTATACACTCGAGAGCAATGAATCCGGGTCACTCAAAGAATCCAAAAAATCTCGGAAAGTAAGAATGCTAGGTTAATGCAATAAATTGTTCTCCGACGAATCAAAATTTATGCTCTACAAGCACGATGGAAGACACAGAGTGTATAGAAGACCAGGGGAAAGATTCAAGCAAGCATGCATCGAAGAAAAAGTAGCCTACGGTGGTGGGTCTGTACTTGTGTGGGCCGGAATTTCCTCTGAAAGTCGCACAGAGCTGGTGATCATAGAAAACGGCTCTTTAACTAGCGTAAGATATGTGGAAGAAATCCTCAACGAACACGTTGGTCCATTTATGGTCAATTTGGGTGAGGATGCTATATTTATGCATGACAATGCCCGACCTCATACAGGTAGGATTGTGAATGACTACCTTCAAGAGATGAACATTACTTGTATGGAGTGGCCAGCGCGCAGCCCGGATATCAACCCGATCGAGCATGCTTGGGACGAGCTAGGGAGATGCGTAAAACAACGAAACCCTCCCCCAATCACGCTTCCTGAGCTCAAAATTGCTCTCACAGAGGAATGGGAGAATATTCCCCAAAATCGTATAAGGAACTTGGTGTACAGCATGCCAAACCGCGTAAACGCAGTAATGGAAGCACGAGGAGGTAATACGAAGTATTGAAATTCAAGAAAATCGTCATAAAGTTCAAAAATTTCATGTTTCCTATTTTTGTTTTAAGGAGAGATCAGCAGTTTTTTTTCTTTATGTAATTTTGTGTAAATAAAATGTATGGTGACTCATATTTTTTTAACTTTCATTTAAGGAGTATTAAATTGTCTATTAAATACAATTTATTGCATTAACCTAGCATTCTTACTTTCCGAGATTTTTTGGATTCTTTGAGTGACCCGGATTCATTGCTCTCGAGTGTATTTGGGAAATTCACCAATACCGTTAATTGAAAAGGATTTATGACTCAAAATAATTACATTGTTGATCCCCGAAGTAGGATAAGACTGTATCTTGGGGATCACCTTTCCTGGTAACTCATTAGAGTGTAGCCAACAAAAGACACCAGGAGTGTGTATTATTATTAGCATAAAATATTTATACAGTCCATACCCAAAAGGCTCAAAGTCTATCACAAGAAATCACTTTCAATTTCGTTAATAGAAGTAGTGCGAACATTTCGCCTTTCTAGAAACAGAATGGTCCAGCCCAACTGGTTCCGCACATGCGTCATGTCATGTTTGATACCGTATACTATGCCCGTATCGGTCGGTGGAGCGACAATTGAATGAACGATACCATATCTAGAAACTCATCCGCTTTCATTATAATTTGTGGACTGAATAATGATAATAAATCATTTTGCTGATTTTAGTGTTATTTATATAGTTTTTTAATTAAGTTTATAATAACTGTTTGTTTCCCAAATAAAATAATAAAATTGCAAATAGAAGCTTTTAGATTTTTTTGATGCTGGACAACTTATAGTCATCTAGCCTCAAGCTTGTGTCATTTAAATGACTGATAAATATACTAATATTTGCAATATATTGCAAAGATACATTTTATATATTTTATTATTAACATTTTAGAAGTACCTGCAGATTGTACAATTTTGATTTGACGGCCTTTGTTTTCGTTTTGGTCACTTTCCGAGTCAGAATCAAACGGATTGTGAGAATACCTGTTATAAATAATTAAAAATATAGTTCATAATAACAATTGTTTTTCTCAGTAAGGTAATATTAAGATTAAGATAAATGGATAGAAAATTCTATTGGTCATGGAAACGAATCGAAGCCTCTGAAACCTAGGCGAACTTTGCCTACCGGGCCATAGAGGTCATTTAGTTGCGGTTTTCCCGGCTTTAACCTAAGGGTTCCAATTTTTAAGTAAATAGTAGGTATATAGCTTTGACCAGGTATTTATCTTGTTGCATAGCTATCGGGAATTTTTTTAGAAGCGGATAGGAAATACTCGTAATTCAAGACTAGAGCAAGGTGCAATTGCAAGCGTTTATAATGTTGATTTCAAACATACTAAGAGCGGAAGAATGTGAATGTGTGATAATTGCACATTTCTGAATTAAAACTGCATAAAGTCTACCAGTGAGTGTAGCACGTGCGAATATTGAAGGCCTTATGACCTTATGAGTCTACACTCACGTATAGGAACATCTTAATTATTAATTTAATCTATATGAGAAAAAATAAAGAGGAAAATTTTAGTTTTAGTTATTAATAAAACAAAATAAATTTTAAATTCATTTCAAAAATATCAGTTTTTATAATTGTTTAACACCATAAAATAGAGATCGTCTTTGAAATAATCTAATAACGTCATACGGTTGCGTAAACTAAAAAATGACAATTGTCAACTGATCAGCGGCTTGTTCCCAGCCAACTTTCGTCACCACAGAGTATTAATTGATTTAATTTATTTATGAAAATACTACTTATATGAAAAATAATATACAACTCCAAATAAAAAAAACTTGCCATGGCATTAGGTGAACACAAAAATGAAAGGGACGGGATCTTACTTTTCCTCTAATAGTTAGCCTTTCACTGAAAAGTGATCTATGCTTGTAAGAGCAATGCATCATCCTGATGGATTATCGTTGAAGGTGGTATTGGACTTAGCTAGTGAGAGAACCTAATTGGCTACTTTCACCCATGTATTCAAAGAAACGATCAAATCTTTTGAAATTTTGAATTTGGAAAATATCATGAATGTCTGATTTCGATAAGATGTTTCATCTCTCAGACACATTTTGTTAAGTTGCCATTGCACTTCTAGCAACTTTTAAAATATTGTTTATGTATTGCATAAACAAAACACAGGTTTAGGCAAAAGATAAAGTACTTTACGTTTTGGGAGTACGTTACCTATCTCATTTAAAGTTAAGGCTCAATGAAAAGATACACTGAGGTCAACAGAGGCAGTGGACTACTGTTGATGCAACGTAATACATAGTATAATGCTGGATAATCCACACAGCATCATCTAGCCCCAAGTTAAGCAAATCTTGTGTTATGGGTACTTTATGACTGATATACTTAATAGAATATATAACATATATAGATATTTTTAATATAAGTAAATAGAAAACAATCAGAACAACCAGAGCAAATGTCTGAAGATCGCACAAGCATTTTGGCCAAGGTGGGAATTGCAGCTATAACCTCCTACGTCGCAAGTGGACTTTCGACCACAGGCGCCGCAGAGGTCGGTGATGTGAAGAGATATGAACAACGTGATCGTTAATATTTAGTTATTCAGAAAACGGAAAGGACTAGATGCTAGCACGTGGTGAGTTAGAAAGGCATAAATAAATTGCACACCAGTTTACAATAATGTAGCAGAGAAATCTCTAAACTCAAATTATTTAGAGATTTCTCTGCTACATATTGTAAACTGGTGTGCGATTTATTCAACCAATACTAACAGACCCCAGATAATGTAAAATTTATTAACTGTGTTAAAAAGCATAGAATAGGTGGTTTTTCAATAAACATTTTTGTTCACATTATAATTAACTTCAATCACAACATTAGCATAAGTGAAATCAAGATGATCTTTTCCATTCCGATGGACAGGTGGATCAAGGGTAAATCGCTTGTCAAACTGATCAGAATATGAAAATGCAGATCCTTTTATATTCATTTATGTATTATTCATACCGGATATGGACTGGTAGGTAAGGTTGATGAACCGATCTCTCGAATTACGTAAATATAATTTTTGGTTACCGAGATTTTTTTTTATATATATTTTCATGATTACATTTATACAAAGGAAATTACAATTGATTTATTGTTCTAAATTATTAGTATTCCATTTTAAACAATAAACATTAATAGTTCCTCCAAATAAATCAATTGCTATTTCCTAAAAATCTAAGCTATCTTTCATGATTTGGAATCGTAAATATTCAAAACATTATAGATAAGTCGGCGACACACAAAAAATGTGGGTAGACCCACATTTCCAGGAGTCTTTGATAAGCCATTGAATATTAAAATGTCTGACATTCAAATAGGTAATATTTTATAAACATTGATAAATGCGCCCTACATTTCGACAATAATAAAACGTTTTGGATTGCTGCAAATGCATCTCAACAAAGGAATCTTGTTCACATCAAAACGAGAGTATCCGCTAAGATTTCCATTTGAATCGTTTCGGTAGTCTGACATTCAAATCATTATCATCACCATTGAAAAATGTGCCCCACATTTCAACAATAAAAAACAGACTACAAAATCCATCAAAGGCATCTTGTTCACATCAAAACGAGATAGTGGTGTAGGCAGCTAAGATGTCCTTCTGATTGAAGAGTGGTGGAGTAACTCGACTTTCATAGTCGGAGCAGGCTTCGATGCGCGGCCGCCACCACCAGCGACAGTGCTGTCACCGACACCGACGCACGCGCACCAAATTACTGAAAGCTGTGATTGGCTGGTTAAATCTTGTGAACGACTTAAGTGCCCATGGTATCAGTGGTCAAGTGGTCGGACTTTATTTGTGGACAGTGAGGGTGATATTATGTTTTTCAGGTAAGATTTTTGTTATTTTTGGTATATCTATAAATTAATACTAGTAAGATTTTTATATATTTCAGAGGAAACTAAAAAAATTGTAGCTACGCTTTTTAAAAATACTGTAACTTAAATAAAGTTCGATTTTTTTTAACAATAAGTTACTTCCTTTACTCCATGAGCAAAAAGAATTTAATAGATATCTCAGTTATTCCGAGTTTTTCTAGAAATAACTATTTAATTTAATTAGTCTTTTACAGGATGTTCATTATTGTTCATGTTCAGCCCGTTGAGCTTAGTAGTCTCAAGCGCGTTGAAGTCTTTTGTACGTACCTAAATAAAAACATCGTAGCCGCTACGACGCGCTACGGGAATGCTTCGCGTAGCTTAAATTCTAATCACATTTCGTACAGCAATTAATATCCCGTTTAATCAAAGTTAATCATTGATAAAAAATCTTAAACATTCATGCTATATTTCTTTTTAACTCTCGTATAAGGTACGATGTTATGCAACCAAATCTGGGCGTCAAATATGTAGTTTTATATCGATGTGATGATTATGGCAAATGGAATTTATTGATAACTCTAATCTCCATAAGTTATTGGATATTTGATTGCTTCTAATACTTATAGGCTTTCTTTAACTTTCGCATGAAGAAATTCGGAATCGGAATTTAATAGAAATAAGGATTTCCTCTTTACTTTATTTATTGCTTTATACATATGTTATTAGCCATTAGCATCATTAGTCTCAACGGTTGTCCAAATTGTCAAAAAGTGTTTTATTACTGATATAATAAACACCCAAAAAACGTTGGATCAAAAACCTGTTGAACTACCATCTGTTTAGAAGCAACGGTCATAAGTAACAAACATTACTATCACCAGTACCGTTATTGTTAGTGAGTTATTAGTGAAATTGTGGTTACTGAATTTTTTTATAAGAAGCTAGATAGTCAACATGTTTGATACTTAGGTACCTACTCATTTTACGTTAGTACAACCAACTCAACAAAACCAACTAGTGTTGATGAGAGGTACCGTCTTACCAAATTGTTGTGTGGATTGTAAATTTTTCTATTATCTTCATCTAGGCATACAAATTTGATGCATCACAATGACCAATTAATTTGAGTTTTTCTTATTACTAACACTCATGGCTTATCGTGTCTCAGCTACATAAAATATATCAAATGTGTCTTCAACAGTGTTATTTACACTTTCATTGTATAATTACCGTTTCGGTAATTAACTCTTGAATGCTGTGGGACTATGAAATTCAAGGTCAGCGTAGATTAAGGTGAGCTTACATCAGTTAACAAATATTAGGCTTTGCCTCATAGTATTTCGAAATGCGTATTTATCTTGTGTTTTAAAACGTGGTATCAATTCAAGTTTGTCTATATTATAGGGTAGGTATATTACATTCGGAATGCATTTAACCTCTTTTACTCTACAACGCAACGGGACGCAATAATACTTTCAGTAATGGAAAAGTGACTATGAAAATGTTTAAATTTGGAACGCATTTAGTTAGTAACCTGTTATGGTCTACAATGGTACGCATGTAATGTAACCTTCTTGTTGACCATTGTTTTAGAAAATATCTCAATTCGGGTTGCATTTGATTACAAAACTTTTTGTTAGTTATGCAGGGCAGGATGCTATGCAACCTGCTTGCATTGTAGAAGTTATTTATTTCGGAGCGAAATTTCACCACTATTAGCGTTGGAAACCAGATCACGTAAAGAAGAAAGGTTTTTTCGTCGTATCTTTTTTATACTTGAAACGACTAAAATGTTTTATATACACATATATTTCACGTAATAAATAATAGTCACCGGGCTGTATCAGACTTTTTGTGCAGAATCCATAATCATCATCATTCATACACGATTCGTTCATATGGTGTTCGTTCTTCTATAAATAATAAATAATGTTGGAAAATCCACACAGCATCATCTAGCACCAAGCTAAGCAGAGCTTGTGTTATGGGTACAAGATGACTGATATACAAAATATTGCTTATGAAAACTTACAATACCTACGCGTTGGGAACGCTGGGTAACGGATCTCCCATTTATCGTTCTTTTATACTAAAATAGAAGACGTTATTGTCAATACAAGTACATAGATAGTAATTTTTTATGATGCATAGAAACGACTAGAACAACCTGAACAAATATTTGCAAATCGTACCAATAGGTATTTGTCCCGAGGCGGGAATCGAACCCGCAACTTCCTGGGTCGTAGGCGGACCTCCGCCCACTTTTGCTGTTGTGGTATTGACTACCAGAGTCTATTATAAAAAGTGTTTCATTACTAGTTTTTAAAAATTCCTTGAGTCAAGGATCTTTACCTCTCAGTAAAGTGAACATTCGTACTGACTTTTTATTTGTGTATCTATGTGGTATACTATAAATATAAATATTTGTCTGTTTAAGAATATTAAGTTAAGTATGTATTATTTGTAATTGTTTATTTTTGTAGTATGCTCATAAATAATATATATTTATAAATATGTATAGTTTAAATTATCTTAAATAATTCTGTCCATGGAAATGTTGCCTGGAAAAGATTGCTTCTAAGTGATAAAGCCAACCTTTGTAATTGTCTTATGTAATGTCTTTTGTAATGTTCTTTTGTACAATAAAGGATTTTTGTATTGTACTTGCTTTTACCCGCGACTTCGTCCGCGTAGAAAATATAAAAATAGGATTATTTTATATAGCGCGTCCCTGTACTATCCGCGGGAACATAACACCGGGATAAGAAATGTCTAATAAAAACTATGTCCTTTCTCCCGGTCTAGACAACAACAACAACAACATCAACAACATCAGCCTATATCAGTCCACTGCTGGACATAGGCCTCCCCTAATGCGCGCCATAGGTGGCGTTATTTCATCTGGGGGTTATTGCCCATAATCCCCACGCTGGGCATGCGGGTTGGGGATCGCAGTTCAGTGGAGTTAATCTGCAGAGGGCGCTGCTGCCCGCCCCCGGGTGTGTTTCCCTTATTTGCCTCTTACGACATCCACGGGAAGAGTAGGAGTGGTGAAATTCTACACAAGCTCTGCTTAGCTTGCGGCTAGGTAATGCTGTGTTATTGTCCAGCATTATTTATTTATTGTTATTATTTAACCAATGATAGTAAACTAATTGGTCACGTACACTAGTTCACCGGGTGTATGCAATATGGCGCATCGACGTTATCACGACGAGTTTTACCGACTGAACTATTACGTAAATCTGAATGCTCTCACTTTTTGTCTCATCCGATTAACAAGATTTATAACGGAGTCTGTGCGAAGAGACATTTTGTGAACTACTTCTGGAATTAATTATGAGAATAGTTGTAGCTTTTTATTATCATATGGTAAAACATTAATAAACAAAATTACTAATAAATTTAATATTGTTTTTTGTTTGTTATTAATAATTTATATCTCTCGTAGATGCGCATGCTTGTGTGAGTTAGTTGTTTTGAGCGTTTGTAGGTAGTTTCCATACTGTCTATATGTATACTGTGATAGAACTGACATTACATATTAAAAGTACTTAAGAATAAAATATAAATATGATTAAATAAAATTATAAAATTGCCATCTAATAACCGAATTAGAACTGGTATTTGCAATAGATACAATTGAGCTAACTGCAGACTGCTGCAAACAAAATACAGCTAAATCTACTGATTCATACATATTATGTTGCTATTGTTTTCGGGGTACCAACCAAGGCCAAACGGTTGCAAATAATCTAGTTCATATTTTATATGCAGGGAAACTTACAGTCAAAGCAAAATAATACGTCATTTTTTCCAAAGAAAGATCTTTTAATTAATAGATTTTGGCAAAACATTTGTATTTCCATGTTATTTCCTCGATCGAGGTCTTCCATTACTGATGAAAAGATCTAGGAACCTTGGTTAGAAAAACCTCTATTCATCTCCGGAATATCTAGTATACACGTACCTACTTAGCTACGTGTATTTAGAGTCTCAAATATTATGTAGTCATAGACGTATGAAGAAAGGTGTTTGATAATCGATTTAGAGAGTCAATAACGTCTTCGATTTTAGTATAAAATAACTATAAATCGGAGATCCGTTACTCAGCGTTCCCAATACACGTATTGTAAGTTTTCATAAGCAATATTTAACTATAACTGTGTCCGTTATAAGAAATGATTGAATCAATAGACGAGTCTTTGAAGTGCTAATTAGTTCAGCATGTCTACATCAAATATTTTATTTAGGTTTATGATTTTTTTCACTCGGTAACTAGAAAAGTTTTATTTTACGTGGACTATCTTAACGAAGATTTTTATTATTTCTTTAGCACGATAAAACAATAATTACTTAAAAAAATAATGGCAAAGGCGAGCTTAACCCTAAAAGAGTTCTCTTCCAGCTAACCTTACTGGGAGAAAGAGACTTGATAAACTGAAAATAGTTTTTAGTGCATTTGATTAAACATACAGTACAATACATGAATGTAGACTAAGTTACAAGCACCTGCAGTTTTAAATGTTAATATCTATCATAATGGTATTTAATAAAATGGAGTAACTCAAGTTTCGGGTGACCCATATGCGTGCATGAGCAAGTTAGTAAAATAGGGGAGATGTACCATCTAAGGCCGAGTGGAAAATAAGTTAAAAGTAGCTAGATTGGATTTAAGGGCTAGATTGGATTGGAGCTAAGGGAGTAAGGTAGTGGCCACCAAGTTCAGAACAAGTATTGATTGTATGTTAGATTAATAATATTAAATAATTCTAGACAATCTACACAGCATCATAGATAGCTTAGGTCTAGAGCCCTAAGCTAAGCTTAGCTTGTGTTATAAGTAGTATATTACTTAGATACCTAGATATATTTATCAGTATATATATGGGAAATAATAAGGTCACTTCTTGATGTCTGTAATGTATATAATAATAATAACGTTTATTGAAAAATATTTAAGACTTATAATTATAACATTGTTGATAAAAACAGATTAAAATCCGTTGTATACAAGGGGGTATACAACGGATTTTAATCTGTTTTTAATATATTGAGTGATTCAAGGGAAGGTTTATGCATAACATGCATTCGTGCAAAGCCGGGGCTATTATTATTATTATGTATTGCTGCTTTTACATACGAGTATATAACGTCTAGAAATCAAAATCAAAAATCAAAATCAAAGTGCTTTATTTCCTTTAGACCTTACAGGACTCTTGGACACGTCACAAGAATACCGGGAACACATTTCAGGAGATCAAACAAACATTTGTCCTGAGTCGTGCCGGCAATCTCCTTCGTCACAGGCGGACCTTCTCTCAGCGCGCCATAGTGCTTGTGAAAGAAATTAAATTATACTGTAAATTGTATCATCGAAGGAAGCAGTCGAAGCAATGGTGATACTTCACTCATTTCAAACATGAGTAAAATTTTAAGCAAATATTTTTTTCAACTAATAAATTCACGAGTATTTATCACGTTTATTTATCGATTGCCGACATTTCAACAGATTTACACTGTGGCGTGGTCAAGCAAATACAATTAAAGCCGCTAGTCGAGTGAGAGGATTGGCAAAGATGCCATCGAGGCCAACAACTAGAAGCTATCAAATGTACAAACTCAATTACAAACATCCTAGCAAAATTATTTTAAGTTCGCAATTTATATTGCATTATTTGCGTGTTAAATAGCTATTTATACACGCAAATAGTTTGATAATCGCTATTAAGATGATAAAAACCTATCTACCTCAATAAAATCAAGTTGAAATATACATTTAATTTGCTTCATCAATTAGTTAAATAAGTAAGATATAACAATTTCCTCAATCGACTAAAATATTCAACAATTTAAACGTGTTAAATGTTAAACTGCCTCAGGGCAGAAAGCTATTAGAATACTAGTAGAAAGTGAATTGATGTGTTTAAATAGTTAGAATCTCGATATATACCAGTTTGACATGTGTGTATCATGTAGCTACTTAATGAGCGGTTTACGAAGAAACACACTACCATTAATTTTTAATGAACTAAGTTATAAAACCTTATTTTAAAGTGATTCAGAAACAGCTGATTGACATTAGCGTTTCATAAAAGCCTTATATCGACACATTGATTGATAATATGAAAAAACCCAAGCTAATAGTTTTAAAGGTGGTATTGCTAACGAATCTATAAATACTAAAATAGAAGGCTGTCAGTAAAAAAATCTCAAGTGGAGCAAGAATTTAGCAAAAGAACTAGATCATAGTGCATTGCAACTTTATATGTTTATTTTCATAAATAATAATTTATCAGGCAAATCAACGTCAAATAATAAATATTGGTTCACATGATTATGATGACTGCATCACGATATAAACTACATAAATTTAATTAGGTATTTAATAATAACTTTATATGGCATTTTCTGTTGCCAAATATACAAACTCACTCTTGACGGCTGTCCACACCTAGATCCAGTTAATTCATTCATCTACCTAGTTTGTAGACTGGGCCTAATATGTTATGTGCCTAGTGTCTATGACATATCTATTTTAGCTGTACGACACGACATTAATATAATTACGAATCTACTTCGAAACATGTCCATTGGACATCAGTCAACCTTCGAATTTCTATTTCAAAAGAATCTCCCATGTTTTTTCGTGTAATTAATTATGAATCTCAACTACATTGTATTACACTAATTTTATCGTCGTCGTGTCGGTTTCATTAATTGAACACCTTTGCCTAGACTCAATAAATTATTTTTGCCTTTTCTTGTTTCAATTGAGCAATTCTATTTAATTAACAATCATTGAAAATAAAAAATATATTGAATGCTACGATAAATATTTTCATGTGTTTATGAACGTCCGGTTGATTGATGCAAGAAGCGAGAAGTTATAATTAAAATTTGAGATATTTTAACTACATTTCGGAAATGTTCTAGACTGTTCGTTCTACTCTGATTACCTAAGCATATAGAAGGTTACTGCATCTTCACCATTAGTTTTATTGTTTTTTGTTATGAGTCATAAAAATAATGCAAGATCTTTCAATTCCGTTTTATCTTCTTTGTTCCTCTTTGTATTTTTATCAGCTATATATAACATTTTTATAACAGGTACTCGTTAATTTTGATACTAACGATAAACATTGTGCTAGATTCTAAGTGTAGTTGATTACTGTAGAGACTGAAATATTTGGCCTTTGTCTACACTAAGTGCATACTTTCATAATAACGTTGCTCTACTTAAGATAGATTGTAGACTCCACTAGAATTTTAATCGGGACCTGTATACGATACAAATATCAATTTAGGTTTAACGTTAACTAAGATTAATGCTATGCACATATTGCACTGCCTTGTATAAATACTTACTTGTTACCAAACTTATAACATTATTCGAGGTAATTGGAAGTAACAGATTAATCATATGGTTGTACGACGCTACTCCTTTCGAATACGGTAGTAATAAAATAGTTCTATTTATTTAAAAGGGTTTCTTGAAGCTTGTTGTTTCTCATATTGTTATTGGTTATCTTCCATAGATATGTTTTTAACAAATATATATATATATATCTTTGTCGTTTGTAAGCTACTGGTTTCTTACCATGGATTTGCTTACTTAGTACATATTTTGAAAACAGAGCAGTTTCAAATATAATATTATGTACATACATAAATAATAATGCCTACCCGATACAAACCAACTTATCGTTTCTTTTACTTCGTCTCACTAATTTTGATTTGTAAGTTTAGATGTTTAGATATTTTACGCCAAAACTCCGGAACGAATCGGATTGAAACTTTGTAAAGATTTGTGGATTTAACTAGCATATGTTTGATAAATCAATTGAGGCTTTTTACCTGTCAATCATATTATTTCCCACGATACAGACCCAGCGTATAATAATTTGTTTTGCCATTTAAATCTGTATGAATTTTATTTTTATTTTTTCATTTGCTAAAAAGAGTTTTATTTCCAGGGCGCTAATACTAGCGCTGGCGTGCGCGAGCGCATCCGCGGCGCTACAGTTGGCCGGCGACGACAGCGACTGCGCTCTGTACCTGACCGGCCCGGGGCGCTCCTCGGCATACGATTACAGCATCAACCTGCTCAAAGGAAACTTGTAAGTACATATTCTAGGCCCGATACCTTTCATACAGACTAGAATTTAAGATACTGCATTGGGTTTGCCCGTAAGAGTTAAAGTTTATAAATCAATAAATATAAACGCACGAATCGCACCAAAAGGTTTAGGTACTTTTTTCGCCCTTGTAGCAAAACGCACGAATTGGCACTTACTTGGTTCGTTATTCCAAAATGACGACGCACGAACTGAACCTAATCCAAATATATTGCTTGGAGCTGTAGTTTGTAAACTAGCGCGCCGCTTAAAAACAACGCTGCATTGGGATTTATCAGCATAATGGAACAGTGCTGAGCCGGTTGCCTTTTTGTGTTCTAGCTATTTATTTTTGTAAGCTTTATAAGCTATAAAACTTTATGAATAATATATAATACATATTATTTACTTAATATCTAATTTATAAACAATCGCATTAATAAAATAAATATTGTTTTAGCTTTTGAATATTATTAGCTACTATATTCTTATTTTGAAATACGATATGGACGAGGGGCATGATAGGTGCATGTGGTCCTAATTTTTGCGGCGAAATACATAAGACGGGCTGGTTTACCAGTAGAGGAGTACCAGTGTAGAAGTGCTGTTAATTCCCTATTCGGTATTTCCCTAGGTAAGGACCTAGGTCTCTCAACTCGGTCGGTAGGTTTCAATACCTCAGTATCAGTTTCAATACTCAAAAAATAGAAAAAAAAGAATAGAAAATAGTCTCTTCTAATGAACTTAGTAGTGACTGAGTGGAAGAGGTTTTATGTGATAAGTTCACATAAAACCTCTTTTATCAGGTTGAGGAAAAATTGGAGCAATTTAATCGAACAGTTTTTATCAAAACTATGTGCGAATAGTACCTACCTACTAGTCCATTCTAGGTGTTACAATTGTTTCGCAATAAGCACCTAGATACCACTATGAAAGCTCAGGTGTTAACCGCATATGGTAGTTGACCTGTATACCTCAGTACCTACCAGATATCTGTGCTCGGATCTAGAATCCATGATATTTTATGTCAACAAAGGCTTATTGAAATATATCAAAAACTGAGAACAGGGAGAGGAAATAATAATGCTAACAGCAAGGTAATTACTAAAACAAACTTCAACAATGCATAATTATTAATTACACATACGTAAGGAAATGTTTCAAAATCGAAAAGTTTCAAATTTTAAAACGGACGGCAGACAAGTAAAATAAAAAAAGCTTTTTAAAACAATTTTAATCGAATTTCTGCGAGTTGTTCCGGTCCAGGGTCACAAAATATTTTCCGTATTATTTAGATTTTTTTCGGTTTTTTAAAGAAAATGTATTCTTAAAACAATGTCATTTGCAAAACAAAAATGTAATACAATTGTATACAAAAAATATCTTGGATTGCAGAACCGAGTATAAGCTTATCGGGTTCCGTTTGAAACTTAGGTCGGACCACTTCGTGCAGTATTTCGATTATATTCTTAGGTCACCATGATCACTTACAATGCTGTAAGCAAAACTTTAGCGTGCCTTTGATACATAACAGCCACTTAGTTTTGTAAGCATTGTCTCGAGAAACTGGTGCCATTAAATAATAAGAAGGTGCGTCATTTAAGGCATTAAAGTCTGGTTTCAAGTTATTAAATGGCCAGCAGCTCTTGTCCACACACGGTTTCCGTAAAAATCGACGCTTTACAGCGCCGCTTCCGTATTAAGATTATACAATGATTCATACACACTTCTGTGCAACCACAAGCCTTCTAACGGCAAATTAACCGTAGACTTTTATGGATCTTCGGGAATAATAATAACGAAACTAATAGTAAAAACAGAATAGATAAGTGTATCTTTTAGGGACCTAAGCAGTGAGTAATTTATCACTTATCACACAAAGGCTCTTTTAATAGGATGAAGGAAAATTGGAGCAATTTAATATTAGAACAGATTTATTTATTTTCATTTCTATTAATCTGTACGGGTGCACAAAATGTATTATTATTTCAAATTTGAAGTCGTTTCTGAGATATTAAGGATTCAAAACACAAAACAGAAAAAGCTATCCCATAAGGGTTTTGAAACCGATGTCAAAACCCTAAAAATATCTGTCACTTCAGACAAAAAGAATTTGATAGAATGGGGATAGAATGAGCATTTGCTCGTTTGATCTGAATCCACCTTTAGACCATTGCCACGCCTCACGAAGTTCATCTTCTGCAGATGAGATTTAATAAAGTTTATTGCATTTTATTGGGACTTAAATCTAAATGTGGCAATGACCTGGCCCAGCACTCCAGTGAGACCAAGCAGTGAAGATGGTTGCGTCTCAAGTTGCTCTGATTAACAAACGGTATGGTACAGTGATCGATATCTGCCTCACCGAGACGCGGAAGTTGCATAACTGTCACTGCAAACTTGACACAGTGGCCTACTTTGCACTCCATAGGATCCAAGAGTCAAGTTTAAAGCAAACTTTGCTCACGACTTCTCACTAATGGAAGATGTCGGGGTCTACGTAAACACAATACGATTTGCATACATATTACCAGCGACGCAGAACCGTATATTAAACACCGTTATGAAGCTTTAAATAAACTAGTAGGCAGTAACCACAAATTCTTTCAAGATATTTCAAACAAACCTATTAGAGCAGTCCAGCCTAAACGACTTAAACCTTATAAAGACAAAAACAACATTTTTATGGTAATCCAAGCAGACTCAACCAAACACGTCAACCAGAACAATGGATGTGAAAATGCTAACACAATTTCGCTTTCGGAAGTTACGACAAGAATAGCAAGTTCACAGCTGGTTGCATCAGAACACTGATTATCTTACATTCCCCATAGACGTATAAACTGACCTCTGCCCGACAGTCGTGTCGTAACATCACATCTACAATGTTCCCAACAGCTCTAGCAGGCATTAGATATCTATTGAGCAACTTAGAGATCTCCACATTCACTTTTAACCATTCGCTTATAAAACGTTACCTTTTACAAACGCAGGCGAAAACTTCGAAAGGTCGGAATTGGTTCTTGTTATACGGGTTGTCAATACGGTAAAGATGAAATGGACAGGTGTCGAGTAACGGTGTCGATGAGATTGCACCCGTGTAGCCTTCATAATGTCATCAAATATTGATCTAGTGCGTTGACCTGTGCTTTCTAAATCTGCAAATCAAAGATTGCATGTTTGATATGCAGAATCTCTAAAATTATTGATTGGCAAATTCTTTGTGCTAAAAATTTCGCGCTTTGTCGCGTAACAACAGATTATTTAACATAAAAATGCCATAAAAATAGTTTTGTTGCCATCCTAGCCTACTTTCTACGTCCATTATGGTTTTTAAAACACACCTACACATTACAAAGTTGGTACTGAGATAAATGTTATGTTCACTGTAGTTATGCGCTCACATAATGATAATTTCAAGCATGATATGTGCTTGCAAGTCGATTTGAAGCCTTAAATATCATATATATGTAAATATCAAACACAAGTTCATTTCAGTAAATCTATCGATAACAGTTGCATCAAGTAATCAAAAACTTAAAATGTAGTTTTTAGTTTCGAACGTTTAGGTACAGCGTGGTCTTCATTGTTATATGAATATACAAGGGTATTTTAAAAGTTGAATATTAAACGTAAATAAATTTATTGTATTAAGCCGTTTTGTACAAAACCTACAAGTTACATACTATAAAACCAAAACTGATACGTATAATTACGAGTCTTGGAACCTGCTAACGATGTACGCCACTGTAAGTACATGACTCTTAGATTACCTTGTCCTTACTACAAACAAGTGAATGTAATATTCTTTAAGATAAATAAATTTCTTTAACCTGTATATTCCGCATTATTTTTTATTGTATAATTGCAATAACTAACATAGGAATTCGATTGTTATCAAAGGAATCGAAATAACAGCACTTTTGTAGATAATATAATAATAGAATACCTACCAAAATAAACTAAGCTTTCTAGAAAATAAAAATAATGTAAAATTCTTAATTTGCGACCATCCTACGAATTTTACGACTTGTTTACGTAAATTGGTCTGTGACTGACCGGAAAAGCTCATAGCTGGTTTTTAATATTATCTCGTAATCCTATAAATATTTTATAAGCACATTGGTCTCGTCTCGTGACTAATGGTAGAGATGGACCAGCAGCCTTATTGTCTAACTTGAAATCCATTACCACTGAACTTCAAACCGATTACCAGTTGTAGACCCAGTCAGAATGGTATCGGTATTGTCTAATAGGTATTCAACTGGTCTTCGGTTTCAGCTATTTACACAATACGAAAGTCAATTGACAATCGAAGTCCAGGCTTGTTTTAAAATGCCAAACTGAAGCCGATTACGATTACCAGTTGAGTTAGACAATAGAGCCGCTGGTTATCAATTAAATAGGACCTAAGTCATTTATTCAAATAAAACTACACTATTTTTTTATGTTAGTAAATGTATTTTACCAAGGAATTTATGTTTACAGTGACTTCACACCAGCGCATTTTTTTATTTTATTTTATTTGATAACAATCCAACTATAGTAGTTTTACAATTTTTTATCTAGATTAATATCAATTATGCGAACACAGAAAAATTATGTTACATGCATTATATTTAAAATTGCTTTTAAAATTGCTTCGCTGTAAGGCAATGCAATGCAATCTATGTTATTGGATTTAGCTACTTCATTATGTACGTTTGTATACTAGCATCTATTTGCCAAAACTCTTTATTAGCCAATTATTTAAAGGAACTTACTCGTACTAGCAAGAAACCGTTAATTAGCACCTAAGGCCATAATGCCACTCCTAGAATAGATAAAACTGCGTTCGAAGCAGCTGATATCAACACAAATTGCAAGTTATAAATAATTAGAGGGGTATCATGAAATTACTAACATAGGTACCTACAATAACTTTTGATGTGCAATTATCTTAACTTCGTAACTGCCCAAAACTGGGTCCATATCCATAAAGATTTATGAGGTCAAGATAGTATCTTAGGCTAATGTTATACTAAAACTTAGATTATTTATTGAATATCGAATTAGTAACTTGTAATCATCCGTCAACAAACATGCACTGGTCTATCCAGGCTATTCTATACCTGCATCTAAAATCATTTGTAACTACTTAGCATTAAATTTCTCCAAAATTTTTTAAATAAATAAATATCTCTCAATGAGTTAGGTACCTTCTGTCCGTGAATTCATTCGGTCTATCGAATTATGCAAACAATAAAATAGACCGAACGAAACTACAATGAATTCAGTAGGTACCCATGCTATTGTTACAAGTGAACTGCCCGCACTATACGAATTGGTACCTAGTAAAATATTATAGATAGAGATAGAGAAACATTTATTGAAACAACTCACTTACAGTACAAAAACAGTAATAATTATATAAATCGACAAAAAGTAATAATTATACAAATGCTAAAACAAAGTAATACAAATATTGAATGTGTGTTGCAGTGGATACGACGGCCAGCAGACCTGCATCACTTACGACGCTATCAACCAGGCATACCTTGAGGCCAGGCAGAGGATATGTAAGTTGCTAATCATATTAAATAAATAAATAAATATTCTGGACTATTCACTCAGCTAGACTATTAACGTAAATCAAATGAATGCGTAGGAGCTATCCACAGAAAGTTAGCTAATTTTATGTGAAGATAAACATATAAAATAGTCATAAGAATCCTTAGTATGGGCTGTGTGTTTCTTATGAACTCAATGTTTTCGAATGATTTCGAGTGATTTGTTGCACTTTGACAAGACAGCGGTATTGTTCGCGCCATGGTCGTTCTAAAAGTAAGAAGTCAATGGTTTCCGAAAACGTATATCGTAAACATATGCGCAAAGCCCATACTATGGTCTGAGAACTATTTAAGATCAGCAGTTAAAGTAAGCTGTGTGAACCTGGCAACCGACTTTAAGATATTCATGATTTTTGGATCCCATTCGATTGTACCGGGTTTGTACCCGATTGTACCGACAAAATTTTCGTTTGTACCCTAAGGGGGTAAAAGATATGGGGAGGGGGTGGATTTTCGATGCTCGATTTTGATCTACATAAGTTAAATGAGTCGATTTATCTCAAAACCAATCATTTTATGGGACTTAGGCACATAATTTGGTAGGGCTTGAAATTGTCTATATTATACAGGCATTAAATAAAAGTTTCAGACTGAAAAAAATAACAAATAAAACAACGTAAACCTGAAATTAAAATCAAAACTTTACATTTGGACATTTGAGATGAAAAATGAAAAAGTTTCTTGAGTAAAATCAAGTTGAGGTTCTTCAATGTGAATGAAAATGATAGATATTGAAACAATCAACATGATTTCAGTCACATCTTGGAGGTACTAACGGGTACAAACGTCAAACTTCAACTTGAATCTTCGAATATCTATAAAATTGACGATTTTCAGACAATGCTAAAGTTTTTTCAAGGAAATCATGCTCAAGTTCTGAAATATGGGTGTTTATGATAGATATTGAATCAATTAACATGATTTCAGTCATATCTTGGAGGTACTAACGGGTACAAACGTCAAAATTCAACTTGAATCTTCGAATATCTATAAAATTGACGATTTTCAGATAATGCTAAAGTGTTTTCAGGGAACTCATGCCCAGGTTCTGAAATATGGTTGTTTATGATAGATATTGAATCAATTAACATGATTTCAGTCATATCTAGCAGGTACAAACGGGTACAAACGACAAAATTCAACTTGAATCTTCGAATATCTATAAAATTGACGATTTTCAGACAATGCTACAGTTTTTTCAGGATATCATGCCCAAGTTCTAAAATATGGGAATTAATGATAGATATTGAATCAGTTAACATGATTTCAGTCATATCTTGGAGGTACTAACGGGTACAAACGTCAAAATTCAACTTGAATCTTCGTATATCTATTAAATTGTCGATTTTCAGATAATGATAAACTTTTTCAGGGAACTCATGCTCATGTGCTAAAATATGGTTGTTTATGATAGATATTGAATTAATTAACATGATTTCAGTCATATCTTGGAGGTACTAACGGGTACAAACGTCAAAATTCAACTTGAATCTTCGTATATCTATTAAATTGTAGATTTTCAGATAATGATAAAGTTTTTTCAGGGAAATCAAGCCCAAGTTCTGAAATATGTTTGTTTATGATAGATATTGAATCAATTAACATGATTTCAGTCATATCTTGGAGGTACTAACGGGAACAAACGTCAAAATTCAACTTGAATCTTCGAAATTCTTTAAAATAATCGATTTTTGGAAAATGCTTAAGATTTTTCAGGGAAATCATGCCCACGTTCTGAAATATGGGTGTTTATGATAGATATTGAATTATTTAACATAATTTCAGTAATATCTTGCAGGTACAAACGGGTACAAACGACAAAATTCAACTTGAATCTTCGAATATCTATAAAATTGACGATTTTCAGATAATGCTTAAGTTTTTTCAGGGAACTCATGCCCAGGTTCTAAAATATGGTTGTTTATGATAGATATTGAATCAATTTACATGATTTGAGTCATATCTTGCAGGTACAAACGGGTACAAACGACAAAATTCAACTTGAATCTTCGAATATCTATAAAATTGACGATTTTCAGATAATGCTAAAGTTTTTTCAGGGAACTCATGCCCAGGTTCTGAAATATGGTTGTTTATGATAGATATTGAATCAAATAACGTGATTTTAGTCATATCTTGCAGTTACAAACGGGTACAAACGACAAAATTCAACTTGAATCTTCGAATATCTAGAAAATTGACGATTTTCAGATAATGCTAAAGTGTTTTCAGGGAACTCTAGCACAGGTTCTGAAATATGGGTGTTTATGATAGATATTGAATTAGTTAACATGATTTCAGTGATATCTTGGAGGTACTAACGGGTACAAACGTCAAAATTCAACTTGAATCTTCGAATATCTATAAAATTGACGATTTTCAGACAATGCTACAGTTTTTTCAGGATATCATGCCCAAGTTCTGAAATATGGGAATTAATGATAGATATTGAATCAGTTAACATGATTTCAGTCATATCTTGGAGGTACTAACGGGTACAAACGTCAAAATTCAACTTGAATCTTCGTATATCTATTAAATTGTCGATTTTCAGATAATGATAAACTTTTTCAGGGAACTCATGCTCATGTGCTAAAATATGGTTGTTTATGATAGATATTGAATTAATTAACATGATTTCAGTCATATCTTGGAGGTACTAACGGGTACAAACGTCAAAATTCAACTTGAATCTTCGTATATCTATTAAATTGTCGATTTTCAGATAATGATAAAGTTTTTTCAGGGAAATCAAGCCCAAGTTCTGAAATATGTTTGTTTATGATAGATATTGAATCAATTAACATGATTTCAGTCATATCTTGGAGGTACTAACGGGAATAAACGTCAAAATTCAACTTGAATCTTCGAAATTCTTTAAAATAATCGATTTTTGGAAAATGCTTAAGATTTTTCAGGGAAATCATGCCCAAGTTCTGAAATATGGGTGTTTATGATAGATATTGAATTATTTAACATAATTTCAGTAATATCTTGCAGGTACAAACGGGTACAAACGACAAAATTCAACTTGAATCTTCGAATATCTATAAAATTGACGATTTTCAGATAATGCTTAAGTTTTTTCAGGGAACTCATGCCCAGGTTCTAAAATATGGTTGTTTATGATAGATATTGAATCAATTTACATGATTTCAGTCATATCTTGTAGGTAAAAACGGGTACAAACGACAAAATTCAACTTGAATCTTCGAATATCTATAAAATTGACGATTTTCAGATAATGCTAAAGTTTTTTCAGGGAACTCATGCCCAGGTTCTGAAATATGGTTGTTTATGATAGATATTGAATCAAATAACATGATTTTAGTCATATCTTGCAGGTACAAACGGGTACAAACGACAAAATTCAACTTGAATCTTCGAATATCTAGAAAATTGACGATTTTCAGATAATGCTAAAGTGTTTTCAGGGAACTCTAGCACAGGTTCTGAAATATGGGTGTTTATGATAGATATTGAATTAGTTAACATGATTTCAGTGATATCTTGGAGGTACTAACGGGTACAAACGTCAAAATTCAACTTGAATCTTCGAATATCTATAAAATTGACGATTTTCAGACAATGCTACAGTTTTTTCAGGATATCATGCCCAAATTCTGAAATATGGGAGTTAATGATAGATATTGAATCAGTAAACATGATTTCAGTCATATCTTGGAGGTACTAACGGGTACAAACGTCAAAATTCAACTTGAATCTTCGTATATCTATTAAATTGTCGATTTTCAGATAATGATAATTTTTTTCAGGGAACTCATGCTTATGTGCTAAAATATGGTTGTTTATGATAGATATTGAATTAATTAACATGATTTCAGTCATATCTTGGAGGTACTAACAACGGGTACAAACGTCAAAATTCAACTTGAATCTTCGAAATTCTTTAGAATAATCGATTTTTGGAAAATGCTTAAGATTTTTCAGGGAAATCATGCCCAAGTTCTGAAATATGGGTGTTTATGATAGATATTGAATCAATTAACATGATTTCAGTAATATCTTGCAGGTACAAACGGGTACAAACGACAAAATTCAACTTGAATCTTCGAATATCTATAAAATTGACGATTTTCAGATAATGCTAAAGTGTTTTCAGGGAACTCTAGCACAGGTTCTGAAATATGGGTGTTAATGATAGATATTAAATTAGTTAACATGATTTCAGTGATATCTTGCAGGTACATACGGGTATAAATGTCAAAATTCAACTTGAATCTTCGAATATCTATAAAATTGACGATTTTCAGACAATGCTAAAGTTTTTTCAGGATATCATGCCCAAGTTCTGAAATATGGGTGTTAATGATAGATATTGAATCAATTAACATGATTTCAGTCATATCTTGGAGGTACAAACGGGTACAATTGTCAAAATTCAACTTGAATCTTCGTATATCTATTAAATTGTCGATTTTCAGATAATGATAAAGTTTTTTCAGGGAAATCAAGCACAGGTTCTGAAATATGGGTGTTTATGATAGATATTGAATCAGTTTACATGATTTCAGTCATATATTGGAGGTACTAACGGGTACAAACGTCAAACTTCAACGTGAATCTTCGAATATCTATAAAATTGACGATTTTCAGACAATGCTAAAGTTTTTTCACGAAAATCATGCCCAAGTTCTGAAATATGGCTGATTATGATAGATATTGAATCAGTTAACATGATTTCAGTCATATATTGGAGGTACAAACGGGTACAGACGACAAAATTCAACTTGAATCTTCGAATATCCATAAAATTGTCGATTTTCAGATAATGCTTAAATTTTTTCAGGGAACTCTAGAACAGGTTCTGAAATATGGGTGTTAATGATAGAGATTGAATCAGTTACAAGATTTCAGTCATATCTTGGAGGTACTTACGTTTTACTTTGTATGTACCTGCAAGATACGACTGAAATCATGTTAAATAATTTAATATCTATCATAAACACCCATATTTTAGCACATGAGCATGAGTTCCCTGAAAAAACTTTTTCATTATCTGAAAATCGACAATTTAATAGATATACGAAGATTCAAGTTGAATTTTGACGTTTGTACCCGTTAGTACCTCCAAGATATGACTGAAATCATGTTAATTGATTCAATATCTTTCATAAACAACCATATTTTAGAACCTGGGAATGAGTTCCCTGAAAACACTTTAGCATTATCTGAAAATCGTCAATTTTCTAGATATTCGAAGATTCATGTTGAATTTTGTCGTTTTTACCCGTTTGTACCTGCAATATATGACTGAAATCATGTTAATTGTTTCAATATCTATCATAAACAACCATATTTCAGAACCTGGGAATGAGTTCCCTGAAAACACTTTAGCATTATCTGAAAATCGTCAATTTTCTAGATATTCGAAGATTCAAGTTGAATTTTGTCGTTTGTACCCGTTTGTACCTGCAAGATATGACTGAAATCATGTTAATTGTTTCAATATCTATCATAAACAACCATATTTCAAACCTGGGCATGAGTTCCCTGAAAAAACTTTAGCATTATCTGAAAATCGACAATTTTATGGATATTCGAAGATTCAAGTTTAATTTTGTCGTTTGTACCCGTTTGTACCTGCAATATATGACTGAAAACATGTTAACTGATTCAATATCTATCATAAACACCCATATTTCAGAACTTGTGCTAGAGTTCCCTGAAAAAACTTTAGCATTATCTGAAAATCGTCAATTTTATAGATATTTGAAGATTCAAGTTGAATTTTGTCGTTTGTACCCGTTTGTACCTGCAAGATATGACTGAAATCATGTTAATTGATTCAATATCTATCATAAACAAACATATTTCAGAACTTGGGCTTGATTTCCCTGAAAAAACTTTATCATTATCTGAAAATCGTCAATTTAATAGATATACGAAGATTCAAGTTGAATTTTGACGTTTGTACCCGTTAGTACCTCCAAGATATGACTGAAATCATGTTAATTAATTCAATATCTATCATAAACAACCATATTTTTGCACAAGAGCATGAGTTCCCTGAAAAAATTTATCATTATCTGAAAATCGACAATTTTATAGATATTCGAAGATTCAAGTTGAATTTTGTCGTTTGTACCCGTTTGTACCTGCAAGATATGACTGAAATCATGTTAACTAATTCAATATCTATCATAAACAACCATATTTCAGAACCTGGGAATGAGTTCCCTGAAAACACTTTAGCATTATCTGAAAATCGTCAATTTTCTAGATATTCGAAGATTCAAGTTGAATTTTGTCGTTTGTACCCGTTTGTACCTGCACGATATGACTGAAATCATGTTAATTGTTTCAATATCTATCATAAACAACCATATTTCAGAACCTGGGCATGAGTTCCCTGAAAAAACTTTAGCATTATCTGAAAATCGACAATTTTATGGATATTCGAAGATTCAAGTTGAATTTTGTCGTTTGTACCCGTTTGTACCTGCAATATATGACTGAAATCATGTTAACTGATTCAATATCTATCATAAACACCCATATTTCAGATTCTGTGCTAGAGTTCCCTGAAAAAACTTTAGCATTATCTGAAAATCGTCAATTTTATAGATATTCGAAGATTCAAGTTGAATTTTGTCGTTTGTACCCGTTTGTACCTGCAAGATATGACTGAAATCATGTAAATTGATTCAATATCTATCATAAACAAACATATTTTAGAACTTGGGCTTGATTTCCCTGAAAAAACTTTATCATTATCTGAAAATCGTCAATTTTATAGATATACGAAGATTCAAGTTGAATTTTGACGTTTGTACCCGTTAGTACCTCCAAGATATGACTGAAATCATGTTAATTAATTTAATATCTATCATTTACAACCATATTTTAGCACATGAGCATGAGTTCCCTGAAAAAAATTATCATTATCTGAAAATCATCAATTTAATAGATATACGAAGATTCAAGTTGAATTTTGACGTTTGTACCCGTTAGTACCTCCAAGATATGACTGAAATCATGTTAACTGATTCAATATCTATCATTAACTCCCATATTTCAGAACTTGGGCATGATATCCTGAAAAAACTGTAGCATTGTCTGAAAATCGACAATTATATGGATATTCGAAGATTCAAGTTGAATTTTGTCGATTGTACCCGTTTGTACCTCCAATATATGACTGAAATCATGTTAACTGATTCAATATCTATCATAAACACCCATATTTCAGAACCTGTGCTAGAGTTCCCTGAAAAAACTTTAGCATTATCTGAAAATCGTCAATTTTATAGATATTCGAAGATTCAAGTTGAATTTTGTCGTTTGTACCCGTTTGTACCTGCAAGATATGACTGAAATCATGTTAATTGATTCAATATCTATCATAAACAGCCATGTTTCAGAACCTGGGCATGAGTTCCCAGAAAAAACTTAAGCATTTTCCAAAAATCGATTATTCTAAAGAATTTCGAAGATTCAAGTTGAATTTTGACGTTTGTACCCGTTAATACCTCCAAGATATGACTGAAATCATGTTAATTGATTCAATATCTATCATAAACACCCATATTTTAGAACTTAGGCATGATGTCCTTGAAAAAACTTTAGCATTGTCTGAAAATCGTCAATTTTATAGATATTCGAAGATTCAAGTTGAAGTTTGACGTTTGTACCCGTTAGTACCTCCAAGATGTGACTGAAATCATGTTGATTGTTTCAATATCTATCATTTTCATTCACATTGAAGAACCTCAACTTGATTTTACTCAAGAAACTTTTTCATTTTTCATCTCAAATGTCCAAATGTAAAGTTTTGATTTTAATTTCAGGTTTACGTTGTTTTATTTGTTATTTTTTTCAGTCTGAAACTTTTATTTAATGCCTGTATAATATAGACAATTTCAAGCCATACCAAATTATGTGCCTAAGTCCCATAAAATGATTGGTTTTGAGATAAATCGACTCATTTAACTTATGTAGATCAAAATCGAGCATCGAAAATCCACCCCCTCCCCATATCTTTTACCCCCTTAGGGTACAAACGAAAATTTTGTCGGTACGATCGGGTACAAACCCGGTACAATCGAATGGGATCCAAAAATCATGAATATCTTAAAGTCGGTTGCCAGGTTCACACAGCTGTTAAAGTATGAAGTATATTACAAAACAGGTATTTCAATAATTTGTTCTTTCATTAACGTTTTCTGCTCACAAAAGAGGTTTTCGATACGTTAATTTCTATACAATGTTTGATTTCCTTTACAGTGGTAGCCCAACCAAAAGGCGAATGGAAACCGGAAGACTACGCAAGTGTGGGAGAACTGGTTCTTGACATCTCCATCAACATCGCCAGACGGTAAGTCAAAACTACTGCATGATCATGAATCTTGTGGATTATGAATACACTCGAGAGCAATGAATCCGGGTCACTCAAAGAATCCAAAAAATCTCGGAAAGTAAGAATGCTAGGTTAATGCAATAAATTGTATTTAATAGACAATTTAATACTCCTTAAATGAAAGTTAAAAAAATATGAGTCACCATACATTTTATTTACACAAAATTACATAAAGAAAAAAAACTGCTGATCTCTCCTTAAAACAAAAATAGGAAACATGAAATTTTTGAACTTTATGACGATTTTCTTGAATTTCAATACTTCGTATTACCTCCTCGTGCTTCCATTACTGCGTTTACGCGGTTTGGCATGCTGTACACCAAGTTCCTTATACGATTTTGGGGAATATTCTCCCATTCCTCTGTGAGAGCAATTTTGAGCTCAGGAAGCGTGATTGGGGGAGGGTTTCGTTGTTTTACGCATCTCCCTAGCTCGTCCCAAGCATGCTCGATCGGGTTGATATCCGGGCTGCGCGCTGGCCACTCCATACAAGTAATGTTCATCTCTTGAAGGTAGTCATTCACAATCCTACCTGTATGAGGTCGGGCATTGTCATGCATAAATATAGCATCCTCACCCAAATTGACCATAAATGGACCAACGTGTTCGTTGAGGATTTCTTCCAGATATCTTACGCTAGTTAAAGAGCCGTTTTCTATGATCACCAGCTCTGTGCGACTTTCAGAGGAAATTCCGGCCCACACAAGTACAGACCCACCACCGTAGGCTACTTTTTCTTCGATGCATGCTTGCTTGAATCTTTCCCCTGGTATTCTATACACTCTGTGTCTTCCATCGTGCTTGTAGAGCATAAATTTTGATTCGTCGGAGAACAATTTATTGCATTAACCTAGCATTCTTACTTTCCGAGATTTTTTGGATTCTTTGAGTGACCCGGATTCATTGCTCTCGAGTGTATTATCGAATGAACTTGGAGTGACGTTACGAGTACGAGTTTTTGGTAGGTATGTTTTGCGAGCTAAGTAAATGGAGAAAATGAGATGCCCAATAAATAGGTTCTATGTTTCTTTCCTAGTACGGAAAGGAATAAAATAGAATTCATCGCATGTTTTGAAACATAAAGATAACTTGCTGGCAGTCTATGTTCTGGAACATGACGATAAATTGCATGTTGTAGAACTTTATTCATAATTATAAGACATAATACGTTATATGTAACAAAATATTTTAAACCATAGAATATAATTATTATAACCATTAATAACCTTATGATAAAAAAAATATACTTATACTAGCGGCCCGCCCCGGCTTCGCACGGGTATTAAACAAAAATTTCAGAAATTATACACACTAAAACGATGGGTTTCACAGTTTTCATACGAATCTTTACTTTTTTTATCAGCATTGGGGTTTTTGACATTGACTCGACATTCCAAAACTGACACTGGCCGTAGAGAAAAAGCAAGCACCCTGCGCTATACAACCTCTTTTTCTATTCTGACGCGCCATAATAGAAAAAGAGGTTGAATATACAGCCCACGGTTCAATTATTGAATTTTTCACGCGGATCCCTAACTTTTTTGAAAATATTATAATAGCCTATGTTCATCACGGAAAATTAAGGATTCTAATGGTGAAAGAATTTTGTAACTCGGTCCAGTAGTTTCGGAGCCTATTCAATTCAAACAAACAAACAAACAAACAAACAAACAAACAAACAAACAAACAAACAAACAAACATACAAACAAACAAACAATCAAATCTTTCCTCTTTATAATATTAGTATAGAAAATACTGCGAACTATAAAATGAACTATTCTTTACTCTCTTGTTCGTAATAGTCGGCTAACTTAAAGCATTTATATTTAGCAACAGTTTTAAGTTTGCATACCGTTATGAATAAGGGGCTTCTTAAGAATCAGACACTAAGTCTGAAAATTCGTTGGTTTGCTAAAAGTACAGTTATCTTAAAACTACTTGCCTTCTTTTCGAAAGGTCACACACAGGTTATAATTTGGCAATAAAAAGGGTCATGGATTCGCAACAACCGGTGATAACCGTGCGATCTTTCGTTGACCTCGTGTGCCCTTCAAAATATTAATATTCAGGTTTTATAATTAGTAATAAAAGCAAGGTTTATTTCCGTTACATCATCTCCAATTTCACATTTTAAATTGTCCAATAGACCAAGAGCTTTTGACAAATACCTACTTTTCACATAAAAAATTTCACACTCACCTTTTTCAAATAAAATACGAAAGGGAAAAAGTTTGACAGCATAGGGCGGTCTTGAGATAGCTTTTGGATAGCACGTAGCGGGTAAACAAGTGTAAGCGTGATGGACTAATCACTCAGATTCACTTTTGTTTACCTATTTGGCATACAATAAAACCAAGGTTTATTTCCGTTACATCATCTTCTGTTTCACAGTTTATATTGTCCCATGCGTGTCTTGAGTAGTAGAATATAGCAGCATGTAGACCAAGAACATTTGAAAAATATCTCATATATATAATTATTAGAAAAAGTAGGAAATTTAAGTCATTAAATACAAAACAGGACACATTTGACAACGGAAGGCCATCTTGAGACAGCTTTTCGATGGGCACGTAGCGATTATACAAGTGTAGGCGCGATGCACTAATCTCGCAAAGTATATCTCGGCATACAAAGGCACCTACACTAAAGTCTATATGATTCATAGCACCCGATTTACATCCTTGATCATGCTTTCACACGCCGACCTTAGCCGGTGAATGGTTTAAAATGTCATCTTACTGCACTCATTAGCGTAACAAGAGCAACAGGTTAGCTACAATATTGTAGCTAGTACTATAACTTATAGTACTACAATATCATGAAGGTACTATCATGAAGGTACAAAATTATAGCTAGTACTATAAGTTATAGTACTATAACTTATAGTACTAGCTATAATTTTGTACCTTCATGATATTGTAGCTAACCTGTTGCTCTTGTTACGCTAATGAGTGCTGGTAAGATGATATTTAAACCATTCACCTGGCTAAGGTCGGCGTGTGAAAGCATGATCAAGGATATAAAATAACATCCTGTCTGTCTGTCTGTCTGCTTTATCTTTCTCTAATCTTGCGACTCTAAAAGCTATCTTAATATTATATCTAAGTTTGATAACTAAGAAAATATTGAGGTTTAATGTAGAATACAATACAGAATAGATACTGCGTCTAGACTACTGTATCTATACTATTTTGTCTATCAAAAAATAATACGAACTTAAAGTCGTAGAGAGAATGTAATTTTTCTGCCAAAGCGTCGCAAGCGCGATTCAATGTTTTCTTTATTCTTAACGGCATCTATGGCGCGGTGGACGAAGGTCCGCCTGCGATGCTGGAGGTTTCGGGTTCAATTCCCGCCTCTCGGGACAAATTTTCGTACGACCTGCAGATATTTTTTCAGGGAGTTTTGGTAATTTTCTATAGAAAAAAAAAATATATCTATTTAAAGTATTGTATTATCAGTAATCTAGTATCCATAACACAAGTTCTACTTTGCTTGGAGCTAGACGATGCTGTGTGAAGTGGCTAGTAATACATATATATTACGCGAATATTATTAGGTAGAAACAAAACATTCAAGGTATTTACTTTAAGTTTCTAAGATCACCCTGAAACCGTCAGAAATAACAATACAAAATCAAATGCACAAATCATTAGAAAACAAATGAATAATAATGGTACATTGCCTCCTGATCTTGACTCTACCATTCTGATACATGAAGAGGACGCCCTTGAGAGAGACATAAAGAACCGACAACCCATTAATCTACCATGCAGTTGAAAAGACTAGGAAGTGAATGGTCTATTTAGCTTTGGAACCACATTAGCTCTAAATGGTTTACAGTGACCCTCTTAAATCGCTTCCGTATGACATCTTCATGAAATGCTGATTCGCTGGCATGGCTGCTAGTTTATAAATAAACCGGCCAAGAGCGAGTCAGATCCCTTTTAATCTGCTTTAACGCACTTGCTCATGGCCGCACCGCTGCGGGTCGCCCCGCCCGCAGTATACTGGACAGTGAAAGCGTCAAACGTTCCATTTATTATATCAATTCAATTTTTGTGCATCATGTATTCGGACTTTCTCACCCTTCCTAATGCCGGGTACTGACCGGTTTTATGAGAACGCCCCATTCGCAGCAAGCATTGTACGTTATGACATGTCTTAAAATCGGTCTCGTTGCTTGTAGCGAGTGTTCTTTCCCTGTACTGACTGCACAAACGCTCGCTATGTAACACGTTACGTTACCCACCGTAACGCCCCAGCCTGAACACCGCTTTAGGTTTTATAATTTACATAGGTAAAGACAAGGAACTAGTTATGTGTGTAAAAGAATGATCTTGTAACATGTTACTGTATCAGGTTACCGAGATGGAACCCTGGTAACCCTGCATTGGTCTGTATCGGCCTACGTGTAGACCGATAATGGCACAAAGGTGTGTCTCTTTGTGTGATTAGGCCGTCACAGGCTCCTCTATCGTACAGAACCCTAAAAACGAAAATCAAATATGTACTGAGACAAATCAAAACCAATTTGTTTTAAATGTTATAAGATTATCTCAGCATTAATCACGAAGGTCGTTTCTGTCTGTATAATTTCTGTAACAGATGATTGACATATCTAGGCCACGAGACTAGATATCGTCTATTGTCTAAACAGAAGTCGGCTTCTGAATGTGGTTCATACAATTGTATTGCAGATGTCAGGTTTAGCTATAGGTTTATTTATTTAATAAAAGGTTTCCGTTAACCAAAAACCTTGTTTATTTTTAAACTATCTACAACTTTGCCATTTAACTTTATTCCATTGATGATTGAGATTAAATTGAACAATAATGTGTGATCAATCACTTTATTTTCTAGTTTTAATAATGTAATTTAAATTGTGTAACGTGAGAGACTGGACACGACGGAGATAGGTACGTCCCAAATTAGAATAACTTAAGTAAGGTCTAAAGGAAACAGAGCACTTTGATATTAGTTATTTTTTAATACACTGTCTACATACTACATAAAGATGATGCAAGTAAACCACTGGGCTCGGTTGTTAACAGAATCTTCTATGCGAAATTATCATAATGTACGAATTAATACTGCATATTATCATGACTAGTGTAGATTTTAGGATATATTCTGTTATTATATAATAGTTAGATGCATAACAACAATTCAAATCCATATCAGTCTAATGCGTAGGTGGGTATAGCTTTCCAAAGACGAGGTCTGTTCAAATATTGGTTGACATTTTTAGGAGTCAATATGCGCTATTTTGATATTTTTAGGGATTTGATAACGGTACAGAAACCCTTAAGACATCTCTCTGTCTGTCTTTATGTAATCGTTAATATCTCAGAATAATCGAAATTTTAAATAACAATACATGTACAGTTTTAAAGAAAACAATCAAAATAAACATATCAGTCACGAAAAGTGTCGATCGATATCCATAAAATATTTTTGTAGGTATATAAAATATAATATAATATAAAATATTTATGTACATTTCAAAACTGTTTTTGAAAATTATATTGATTTCATACTTTTTGAAATACAGTGAATTGAGTTGAAAAATTTACCGGCGTTTACCCTTACCTCAGGTAACTGGTAACCTATAGCATACATATGTACACAAAAGTTGGAAAAGCGCGAGTTTCACTCGTAATTGACGGTTCCTGCTTTATATTTCTTGTTCTTCTTATGAAAAATAACTTATAATGGTGGCTTATTCATACAGCCATCTTAGAGGCTTCGTCAGTTAACTTTGACGTATTATGTATGAAAACTTCTCTCAAAAACATGAGTTTGTGGTTATAATACACATTGAGTGGCTTTAAATACCAGTAAAATGAAACCACAAAAATGAAACCACATGTCTTTACTTTAAACAAGTAATAAACTGGGGTAATATGTAACCAGACCAAAATATTATTATGAATGTTCTTGTAGGTACAGAAATACAGTTTCATATTTGGGTCATAACGTTAATCAAGTTATTAATATATTATTGAAAACATTGCTTTTTATTTTAACTGATTTTGTAACGAACAAGTGACATTAACCTTGGTTACAATTTTTTTTGAATTCGTATGTGGATCAAGTACATTGCCTTGAACTACATTTCAATACATGTCATGCTGGCATTAAGACGATAAATACGTCTAATTAATAGAATATATTTAAATTATCTTCGATTTTAACTTGTGTGCTTTTCCTGTCATAAAACATTTTTAAAGATATAAACAAAGCGGAAACTAATATTAAGAAGGACGTTGAGGTTATGACAGACTTAATATTCATGATAAAATTACTGTACCTATTAATCAATAGATATACATAGTTTTATAAAAAAGTTATTTAAGATAGTTTACAATCATTCCGTGCAAGCATTTATTTTGTTTTCACATGCACGCTTATGAAATTCTTCAGATATGGCCTGACTTACGAAGAGATCGAGAAAGGTCTACCCCTGATCGATACATCAAGGACTCTAATCAGAGAGGTGTGCCCACCAGTCTTCTCCCACGTGGAATGCAGAGCCGGCAAGTACCGGCGTCTGGACGGACTTTGTAACAATCTGAGGCATCCTACTTGGGGAGCTACTAATGCGCCTTTCCAGAGGTAAGATTCAGGATAATTGAGAACAGTTTATATTTGAATAGTTTAAGGATCTATTGGATTTCTCTGTTAAGAATCCGACACGGATGAATTTCCCATGCAAACATTGTACCAAAATGATTTGTAATTTGCGAATGTTTTTACCATGGTTTGCTAAAATATGCCTTATTCATGAATTTTGTGTACATTTACTTAGTAACTTCAGAAGCAAATGCCTCTACAAGCGCAATGTTTATCAACATAAAACCCATTTCTTTTAATATTAATCTATCTATAACTAATATTATTCTTCAAATTAACCAACGATTTCTATTACTTGGTATTGATAGGGTTTAGTTGAGCTACCTGTAGTTTGTCTGCAGCTAGTTCTGTTGTTGAAATTGTAAATACTAGTTTAAATACTCACATATACCATCGCCTTGGGATAAAAAAACCTGTAATAATGTTATACTATTTTCAAAAAAAATTAAAAAAAAATTGTTATGTAACTGTTATTGTTTTTGTCAAAAAACGTTTTACCATTTGTTATTTCGACTTAATCCCAGGTTGCTAAGCCCCCTCTTCTCTGACGGCATCAACGCCCCTCGCATCGCACACTCCGGCCGCGACCTGCCTCTCTCACGAGTGGTCTCCCGCACCATGCATCCTGATGACGGATTCCACGACCACGCCGGGACTGTCATGGTCATCGCCTGGGGCCAGTTCATGGACCACGACTATACGCTTACTGGAACTCCTCTTGGTAAGAAATAACTCTGTCTGACTAGGAGCTCTAGGATGCTGCAAATGATGCTGATGATTGTGTCCGTGAATGATCAGAATATTTAAGTGTCCTTTTCCACTCTGATCTTCTGATCCTGATGGATTATACTAAACATCGTGTTGCAGACTTATCCAGCAATGGATTAGATGCGCTACATAGCCCAAATCATAGAGTTTCCATACATAAAGTCAGATTTCACGCTTGATTGAGACAATATTTTCATGTGGCGCTTTAATTCATGGACTAGGTAACGATTGGACTGTGGATTCACGATCACTGTTCACGAGAACAGTGAACCATGATGGCTAAGATGGTTTGATTCGAATCATTCAGTTTAAATCTTACTTAGAACTAAGCTTTACCAATAAAGAAACCGTTGTGGAAAAATAGTATACGAACGGGTGTAATTAAGGAAAATAGTTTCAGACATCCAAACTAGCTAGAGCTTTTTTTCTTATGTTACCGGGAACGCCGGGTGGTCATTTGTCTAAAAAATTGAGGTACGTGTTGATGCACAATTTACTTATAAAAATAAACTTCTTGCAGACCCCATCAACCGCAACGACCCTGAAGAGTGCTGCAAACGTCCTCCTCACCTGAAGCACCCTTACTGCAATGAGATCCGTATACCTGATGATGATTACTTCTACCGCCTCTTTGGAGTCAAGTGCATCGACTTCGTGAGAGGTTTCCCATCGCCAAGGCCCGGCTGCCGTCTGGGTAAGTCTTTTTACTATAAGAGACATTCTATGACCTCAGTTAAAATCTGTTATATTACTATACCAATACTCAGTGCATTATCAAATAAAAAATATATATAATCAAATGTAGATGAGTAAGTAAGTGGGTATAATTTATTTAGGTCTAAGGTTTTCGTCTGAGTGAGACGAAAACCTGAGTTAGACTTGAACCAAGATAATGAAAATCAAATATAGAATTGTTGCACGAAGGAATCGGGTGTTGCAATGCTGAGCAAATCTAATGAATGAGACTCTATCAAGTCTTTTCTTTAATGGACGATGTCTAGTTTTACTCTTTCATGGCCCAAGTCACTCATGCCTAACTGGACCAGCGTCAGGCGGCATGGTAGCGCGGCTCTAGGTCTAGGGCTAGGTCGCAACACCGAGGCTTGGCGTTAAGTTCATACTTACCTAGTATGAACTTACAGTAGGTATCTACGATGGAAATGTCTGGTTGTAGATCTAATCGTTTGTGCTTAGTGGCTATTGAACATCGAAAGGTAGATTTTCGAAATTTAAAGGGCCCAATACCACCTTGTCCTAAATAAGCACAAGTGCCCTCTTATCGTAGGTCATTGCTTATTTCGAAATTTCGAGTGTTTACTGTAATACTGTGTACTTTTTGCATCATTAAAATTTCCATGCGTTTTTATACACGATAAAGAATACCAGTTACCACCAGTATTCAATGTTTCTTGGGCAATCGAATAAGGTTTTGTGGTTTGAAATCGGCATCCAAACTGATACGTGAAACTTGTATCTTAGGATAACAATTGTCATTGTGTTGTCATTGTACCTACTCCTTTAATTAAAACGAAGTAATTTACCACTGACTTAGTGAGATTTCAAAACAAAAGTTCGGTTATTAAATTGCATGTTTGATTCAAATAGATTTAATAGTGACTTATTCTCCGATTCTTTGAATAACACGCACATAATGAAAGAAAGTGTATAAAAACAGTAATATAAATATTTAAAATAATATAAATATTGATATAAAAGAATGTGTTCAGACCGCATAACTTTGAAAACATTTACTTTAAAGCTTTACCTTTGGGATTCCAAAGTCCGACTTTATCTTTGTGTTTCGCAACGTTAAAGAAAGTAAATGAGCCATTCTTTAATAACAGGAAAGTTTTGATAAAAACTTCCGCCGTTTATTACCAGATCACCAGATTACCTAATAATCGAGTGACCTCTGTATCGTCTGCCGCGCCTAGTGAGAGGCGAAAGTAGTATGAACGTTACGTCTAGTCACGAGCTATATAGGTATATAAATCAAGCCGATCCAAGGTATAGATAGCTACAGGGTGTATTAATAATGCAGGACAATCCACAAAGCATCATTTTGCCCCAAGCTAAGCAGAGCTTGTGATGTGGATACTAGATGACTGATATATACTTTTTTTAATATAAGTACCGACCATAGTCTAGTTCTAATTTGGATTTATTTTTGTAGGTTGTTAATAAATGTTTTACCCTTAAAAAATTGTTTGGATTTTTTGTATATAGGAAATATTGTTAGGCTAGATAAGTAAAGCACTGAGTGGAATGCGTTAAAGTCCCACCAATTTCTTCTTAAATGTATGGGATACATATGACTTAAACTCGTATGATAAATATAGACGAAAATACAAAAGAATCTGTAGTATTGTAGCATTGAATTAATTCAAAGCTAAATTGCTCAAATTTAATCAATAATGCATTTTTTATCTTTTACTAAAAAATCATCTCACTTTGTTAAGCCTGCATCAGCAGATAAACGCGATATAAAGTTTGAATGATCCTCCAAAGATTTCTTAAAGGAGGTTCAAACCTACTTGGTATTCCATGAATCATATTTCTAAGCTCAAAAAGAGCTTGATGCCCTAAATTACCTAAAACAATGGAACACGCTGTATATCCCTAGAAAGAACCTAGGTATTGAACTGCTGCACCACTCTACACTGTTCCCCTATTGTGTAATCTAGCAAATCGGTATTGGAAGCTGGCGAGATGTAATCTAAGCGATTGTGGAACTTTCAGAAGTTTCTTTTGCAACTTTGATGAAGCATCGCTGCTTTAGTTAGTTAAAGAGAATGCAAATCTTCTTAGGCTGTGTGAACATCGCCTTTGTGAATATTTAATGTTATATAACATTAAGACTAGGTACTTCCATTATTACTCTATTGCATCGGGTAAGCCTGTAAAAATAGAAGTACATGTTTTGATAAATGAATACAAATGGCAATACAATAAATAACAAATATATAAACTGACAAATAACACTACTCGACTGTACTTTGAATGGGCAACTTCCCTCTGACACATCAAAATATGCTACTACGCAACCACTCGCGTGAGTTCATAAAAGATTTGCGCTCCGTAAACATCATTCCAAAATGCAGGCATGCGTAGGTACATAACCAAATATATCGATGTTGTAAAGTTATATGATATTGAGTCAGCATGCTAAAATGTAATGAAACTTTATGACAATAAATTACAATTTGCTAACTAACAGATTAGCCAAGTTAACATACCTTAACTACCGACATTCAGTTTAAGCTTAGTTGAGAACAGACATTAAACCTAATACCTACAGTCTGGCAAGAACGTAAAGTAAGCATAATTGAAAGGCATTTATTATGATAGTTATTACATAATGCGATAAACTGTAGGACTCAGTTCATATATAAAGTTCCAAAGCTTGATTGCAAAGCAATTGGAATACCAGCGCCCATTTACTTTATTTTAAGTACCACAGTTTATAAGAAGATTCTACCGTAATGGGTTGCCATTACGATGTAAAGAAATTCGTATTTTTTCTGCGTTCTAATAGAAATAATCTCTTATTAGCAACATGCATAAGTTTTATGGTATTTTATGTATAGTATTGTATATATTACATCATGTAGGTAGTCTAAATTTAGTATTTATAGTTCAATTATTTTTTTTCATAGGTAAATTTAATTTTTATATTCTGTTAAGTACCTCCTGTAATTTTCTTTGTTGATAAATTATATTCCGCTCATAGAGAATGGTTTATGATTTGCAAAAATTACTATTCCTTGTAAAAGACGGAAACAAATTAAAATCCCAAAAGCAATTTGTGCCAACAAACCCGAGATTTTGAGCCTTAATTAATAATATACTGAACAATGGTAACACTTATATTAAAGAATTCAGTATAAGCTTTGGATCTGTGATTCAAAAAGAAATCATTCTTTTATATTACATTAATTTGGCGTCCGAAAAAAAAATCATTATTCTATTTTTTCAATTAATATGTTTTATAATTATATTAATGAATAAAAATTGGTTGTTACTGAGTAACAATTGTAAATTATCATTATTTCTTCCACAGGTTCAAGAACCCCCTTCAACACACTGACTGGTGCTATTGATGGAAACACCGTGTACGGTGTCACTGACAAGTTCGCGAGGTAATATCCAGTTAATTGCCCATTTTTTGCGCACTAAAATCACCTTAACTCCTTAGAAGAACGTACTAGAATCTCTGCAATTTCCCTTGACGATTCTTGTACATCCTTATTTGTCAGCAGACGTAACGAGAAACCAGTTCGTGTTTTTGAATGTGACGCATTTGAAGACTCCTGTGTAACAGGTCTTTTACGGAAATAATACGAGCAACCTGTTGAAATTCCTAATTATGTAATCATTTTATGAATAGTTGGGATAACTATACATAAAATGATTACATAACTTCATACTTTTGACGACCTCCGTGGCGCGGTTGGCAAAGATCCGCTTGCGACGCAGGAGATTGCCAGTTCGATTCCCGCCTCGGTACAAATGTTTGTACCTACGATCTTCAGAATCATGATTTCTTCAGGGAGTTTTCTATGTACCTATAATAAAAAAAAAATATCTATAAATATAGTGTATTGTATTATGTATATCAATTATCTTGTACTCATAACACAAGTACGTACTGCTTAGCTTGCGGCCAGCTAGACAACGCTGTGTAATTGTTCAATATGACTTAAATAAGTAATACTTATAATGGCTATTTTTACAACCTTTCATACATAGGCTGCGGTAAGGTATCCTTGCCTTTCCTCTAAAAGGTGCTCTAATCCAATACTGATTTCTTATTCTAGAAAACTGCGTACGGGATACGGTGGCCTACTCCGCATGAACCCTGTCTTCAAGGAATACGGCCTGAAGGACTTGCTGCCTCTCAAACTGGACATCCCTGATGAAGGGTGCACTAGGCCTAACAAGAACATGTACTGTTTTGAAGCTGGTTAGTATGCTACATTCACAACTAGGTACCTACTTTCAAACCTACCTATATTGAAAACTAGGTACGGGCTTTCTCAATTGAGCTGATCGCAATCCTATGGAATGACATTAAGGATAACACCAATAATCTAAATAATGTTGACTTGAACTCTTTGAACTCATCCGTCGATGTCGTTAGACACAGGGAACCAATAAGAGAAAAGGCAGCAGCTTTTTTCTTTTTATTTCTAACCCTCAACTGCGGTCATCAATTCGCTTGCCAAGCGTGGTGATTATGGCAAATAGTGTTTGGTGCCTCCCGCACATTCTGGACTAGACGTATGTATATGATGTGCTGAGATTAATGACAAATAATGCAGTACATATAAGAGAGTAATTCAGAATTGTCTTAATACTTTAGAACAGCAAGGCGGAATGGCATTCATTAGAGGAAGCCAAACCGAAAAAAAAATGCTAAACCAGACTCCTTCCTTCCAGGTGAGATCCGAGTGAACGAACAACTGGTCCTGACAGTAATGCATACACTAATGGCTCGCGAGCACAACCGCGTGGCGCTAGGATTGGCTGCGGTAAACCCTCACTGGGATGACGAGACTCTGTACCAGGAAGCAAGGAGGATCAACATAGCTGAGATACAGCATATCACGTATAATGAGTTCCTGCCGATCCTACTGGGCAAGGATGTCATGGAGAAGTTTGGTTTGGTGCTGGAGAAAGAGGTAATTATATACGCAAGGTTTAATGCTAGGGACATTTAAATACTTAAAAATGCCGGATGATCAATACAAATTAACCGTAACTTGCTGAGCCTACCTAAACATATGTTTAAGGAAGAACTGGTAAAGTTCATCAGATCGGATTCACGGAGAATTTCATTGATAAAAAGGCAAATCATATCCGAAAAGAAAGTTTCGCTTTTGAATTTTTTTTCACCAGTCCAAAACATTTTTTCAATATTCTTCCTGAACACTTTATTTAGCTTAATCATCCTACTACGTGGTACTAGGGTGCACAATCATGGGAAGATTCTTTTTTTCGATAATTAAGATAGAAGTTATGCTAACTTATATTTCAGGGATTCTGGGATGGATATGACCCTGAAGTAAATCCTGACGTGCTCGCATCTTTTGCGGCGGCCGCCTACCGTTTTGGACACTCCTTGCTGCCAACTGCCGTTGAGAGGTGGTCGAAGGCACACAAATTTATTGGTAAGATCATAGCTTCCTTTGTCAATTTACGTGATATATTTTAATGCTTTACTGTGATGATGACAATTTTGAACCATAAGACCATCGTTTTGAAATAATTCTACATGCTGGCTAATAATAACTTGTTTTTAGCCACCGAGACAAAAGGGGTTAGACAAAAGTGTTCAGCATTTCATTTATTTATTTTCAGCATCAAAGAGATTATCAGATCTGATCCGCAGACCATATGACCTATACAGAGCCGGAGTTCTAGACGAGTACGTTATGGGTCTCATGAACCAAGTAGCCCAAGCCATGGACGACTCTATCACGCAAGAAGTCACAAACCATCTGTTCAAGAAGGTCGGAGCTCGTTTCGGAATGGACCTCGTTTCGTTCAACATGCAAAGAGGTCGCGAGTTCGGACTGCCAGGATACATGGAGTTTAGAAAGTTCTGTGGTCTGCCTGGAGCGGAAAGTTTCCAGGAGCTGTTTGGGTATATGTCGAACCAGACTATTCGGAAGTACGAGTCTATCTTCGAGCATCCTGTTGACGTGGATCTGTGGTCTGGTGGGGTGTCTGAGCGGCCGTTGCCTGGTTCTATGTTGGGGCCTACGTTCGCATGCGTCATTGCTACACAGTTCTCTTACTCAAGACGAGGAGACAGATTCTGGTAAGTGCTTAACGCCTACACAAACTGATCAATGTATAACGTATAACGTTCAATGAGTGAGAAACTGTTCAACCGATTATAGATTCTTTTCTTAGGAGTAGGTACTTATATAGATTACTGCTAGGTAGTTTTCTTCGTGGAGAAAACAGATATTTCTATAATATCCTACTTATGCGCAAGTATGCTATGGTGAAGATGTGTGGCCTGAGACCACGCCAAATTAAATGGCAGAATTTTTTTATACATTATATACAATAATTAAGCTTTATATAATATAATTATCTGGATCTAAAATAATAATAGATAGAAAATATTACCCCATTATCCATAACAGTCTGCAAATATAAAACAGCGGAATAAAGTTCCATTTATTTTATTGGTATGTTTTTGCTTATGACTAAATCCAACTGGACCTACATTGTTTACTCTAAAAAATAAAGGTCCAGTTGCATTAACTCACACTCGAAGTACGAAGTACGAAGTACTCGTTGTTACGAGTAACTGTTGCTAGTATAGAATAATTCCACGACACTTATTCTAATTTTCCGATGACACTAATAATATATTTTTCTACAGGTTTGAGCTGCCCAACCAGCCTTCATCATTCACACCGGAGCAGCTGGGAGAAATCAGAAAGGCGAGACTAGCCCGAGTTATCTGCGACAATACAGATATCATAGACACCGTGCAGCTGTATCCATTCGTCTTACCTGATCACGAGCTGTGAGTATAGAGCTCGATAAATATTTTTTTAATTGCACGATAAGTATATACAAAAAACATTAAGATGTAAAAGAAATGGCAAAGGAGAGCTTAACCCTAAAAAGAGTTCTCTGCCAGTAGGCCTTATTGGGAGAGAGAGATAAAGTTATAAACGTGGGTACGTGTACAAAAAAGGGGATACATGATTTTCCTTAGAAGTTAAGTTACTTGCAATGAGAAAGAAGGTGCCGTCTGTAACACATTTTTGATAACTAAAATATAAGGTAGATGTGCTCAGAAGTATGTCCTCATGTAACAAAAGAATTTGTGGGAAATATATTCATTACAGTTCTATCTTCGGCAAAGATACTTTTGTATTTAGAGACAACTCTCTCCTATCCTTTATTATCTTATGAAGGTTAGAAAACACATAATAATTAATAAACACATATTTAATAACAATATCACACAAAAAAAAAATAACTGGCTTGAGACAAAATGTATGAGCACACAACAAATAATTAAACATCTAAACAATCTATGGAATTTATGAAATACTACAACAACAAGTGGAGTTGTTCTGCCAAGAGTGCTGCTGCCCGCACCCCGGTGTGTTTCCTTTAGTTGCCTCTTACGACACCCACGGGAAGAATTGGGAGAGAGGTTAAATTATATGCCGGTACGACACGGCTGTATATTAAATACTATGAAAAAAACAAACGACAACAGAAAACAAAACACCAAAATTGAATAAAACAATGCAAAAAACATGTCCTATTTTCCGATATTGATGAAATACAAAATCTTAGTCACCCTCAACTTGAAGATCGTGTTGGAGCGCGTTGAAGTCTTTTCTATGAAAATCTCGTAACTTTTCCCATTTACTTTTTCCTTTGAATATCTTATTATTTTTTCTAATTGCCATTTATCTTTTTCTAGTAACCCCAGAGTACCGTGCAGGAGCGGTATAATCCCATCGATGGACTTCAGCAAATGGGCCGAGCCAGCGCCCTTCCATACGGCGAATGCGAAGGAATTCGTGAGTAGCTTCTCTTACGGGAACCCATGGCACGGCAAGAAGTAGTGAAAACTAGTTTTAGTAGTGTAGTACCTAATAAGTAGTAATCCAGTGGTATTCTTATGTGCAAACTTATAAGGCTTGGTTTACAGTACAAAAATGCTTTATTGTACACCAGAAATTGAACACACCAAAAGACATTACATAAGACAAGTACAAGGGCCTTATTTTTTTATAAACTGTAGCGTATTTTTGATTGTATATTTCATTATCAAAGATTCGCTACATCCAATTTGTAGTTCAATCAGAAAGAAAAAAACATTCGTTTATGCAAGATAACGTAAATATTCATTTATACTCATTTATGGTACATAAATATTTGGTTAGAAAATATCATAATCCTTAACCATATTAAAGTTTTACCTAAGCAAAGCTAATCTCCATTGAAAATTTATGATTTTTGAGAAATAATTACATTGTAGGTACATAATGTGAAATTGTTCGCACATGTGAATTTCCCTGGATTTATTTATGTAGATTTACACGTAGAAAATGTTAAAGTATTGTGGTATTAGTCAACCGTTATTTAGAGATTAATTCAAGCAAAATATATGATTTATATACCTTGCCAGATATATCTATGTATAAGCAACTCGACAAAAATTATAAAAAGCCAACTTACAATAAGTAGTCATTATTATCCACTATCTGTTATTAATTTATTATTTATTTTGCTTGAATAACAATTCACCACGATTTGGTACGGGAGTAGTTTGTTGTTTTTTTCTTAATTATTTTAAGTTTATTTTGCTTGCCATATAAGCAATTATGTTTGTCATCGAGTCCGTTTATGTTTTGTTTTTGTATTTTGGGGCTTGATGATGCTGTGAGTCTTTTCCAGCAATGTTTATTTATTAATGTAAATAAATTGTTTTTATTTAATTGAATATAGATCAATGCTTAGCAAATTTTACAACGCAAAGTCTTTTTTTAGTTTTGCCTTTGTATAGTAAGCACATACCACGTGCCTTTGTTTCTTTTTGGTGTAAATTGCTATGTCCATTGCTAAGAATTCATCTATATTGCCCAGTGAAATAAAAATACATTGATTTTGGATTTATTATTATTTATATTTATGTTGTACAAAATAATTATATTCTAATGTAGAGCTTGATTGCCATATTTTTAAATAAAATCATGAAATACTTTATCGCTGTAGTGTTACCATTTTAACTAAGATAGTATATTATATCATAAATGAATACATAAATGATAGGTGCCCATCATAAAATAAATACTGACCATGCAAGTGCATGAGGGTAACGATTGTTATTAAAACACTTTTAAGGGAATTCTATTAACACTTCCATTGCCCACGCACATATTGTGATTCTTGCACTGCTTGTAGCACGCACCCAGCGGGTAGCACAGCAGAGGCTGGAAGTGAAAGCGTTGACCATGAAAGTAACATTTATTGAGTTTTCCATTACCTACTTTGACTTTAGCACATCACAAATCAGCTACCGTTATAATTGTATATTTCGTTGGATTTTGTAGTTTCTCAGATTTCACTTGGGTACACCATCTATTTATTTTAGTTTAATTAGAACTTAGTTATAACTAAACAACGAACGTATTGTATTGTAATCACTTGTACATACCGAATGTATCCTTAGTATGTGTAGCAATGGTAATAAAGCATAGTTTTCTAGCTTTTTGTTTTATTTTTCTGCACGGTATTAATGGCACTTTTTAAAGTAGGTAAATAGTTTTCAGAAGTAATAAGATATGTTTAATGGTTTTACAGATCACAGAGGCCTATGTAAGCAAAAACAATACAATTACTAATGCCACCGAATATGACCGAACCATCAACAATGTAACTGATATAACAGGTGAAAGCAGTGATTCACAAAGTGATGATAATTGTAACTGCAGCAAGGCTATTGTCTTGAATAAAACTGAAATACATTGTCCTAGCAGCAATAAAAGTGAAAATGCGGGGATGAACTGCTCATTCGCTATAGAAAACCAAGTTAATACCGTAAAAACTAACAACAAATCAACAAGCAATAATGACACTGTAATGAAATACGTATACAAAAAAGGTGAAACGACCAACGTAGAAAAGACAAAAGGACATTACAAGAATACTCTACGAAAAAAACGTAGCTTAGATAGTCAAAGCGACCAGACAGCGCCTTTGATTGTTAACTACGAAACATCACATGGACCTCCACAAGATAGAGAAGAGTGGATACCAGCAAAGATTACAGCTAATGTAATCGCTGATTCTAATTTAGCAAACTTCAACATAGAAACATTACATGATAATGTAGATGTTGATAAACCTATAAATGATGAGATACAGTCACATAACAACGATGGCAGTGTAGAAAATAGCAGTGAGCAAAAAGAAATACTGAAAGATATCAAAGATAACGGTGATCACCTTGAAGAAAAAGAAAACAATGACAACAAAGATTCGAGTGAAGAAATAGAAGAGCTAAGAAAAGATGAAAGTCAAGCAGAAGTCAACAGTAACGAAAGTGTAGCTCAAAGTTCTGAAGAAAATAGTCATGAAAATGACCACCTTAATTATGCAAACAAAGAAAACGATGACAGGAGCAACGAGACTGAAATAAATGAACATCATGATGAGAAAATGGCCAGTATTAATTCAAAACTAAATAAATTAAGTACTGATAGTAAAGAAAATGAACCCAGGGGTATAGAAATTCAAGATGTTGACCTAAATGACTTTGGGTATGAAAGAATTCAACTGGGTAAAAAAGGTCAGGTAGAGTCAGTAAGCGACCTTGAAGAAAGTGAAGAAGCGACCAATGCAAACGATAAATTACAATCTAGGACAAAGGATGAGTCAAATGAAAAGTCTGATTCTTCTAGTATAGAAACGAATGCACCTACTAATATAAATGATGGAGAAGTGAAGCCCGTAGTTGAGCTAAATTCAGAAGTCGAGAGTTTTGAATTCAATGAAGACAATCGTAATTCAAAAATTGAGAATGAAAGTTTAGAAGAACTAACGGGTATAAAAGACGATATTAGTGAAAACAATGATAGGTTAAAAGAAGTAAAAGAGCCAGGTGACATCAAACAACAATTTGAGAGGGTTCCACTTAACTACAAACACGGAAAGGAAAACCAAGAAGCGAACAATAAGGAAGGACAAGATGATAAAATCCAAAAAGATGATGAAGCAATAAGTGAAATTGGCGACCCAAAAGGTGTTAAATATGATGAAAATTTAAATATTAAATTCGGTGATTTAGATATAAAACTACCAGAAATTAAATTGCCTGACGATGTTATATCGTATGCCTATGAAGATTCGCCAATTTACGGAAACAAAGAAAAACCAAAAAATAAGTTTTACAAATATAAAAGTGCAGAAGAAAAAGACAATTCTGTTGAAGAAGAAAATTATAATGAACATGATAATGATAGTTCTGTAGAACACAGCGATTTTCATAAAGATGCAGATAATTATTATGATAGTAAACCTGGCCATAAAAAGAAGCAAAACTACAAAAACCGCAAAAATGAGAACAAAAATGAGGCTGAAGAGGAAGACGAAGATGAGGATGAGGATCCGTATGAGAAATTCGTGCGCGAAAGGTTTGGTAAAAGAGGCAATTTCCAGGAGCGATCACAGAAATTACAAAATTTCGAACCTCACGATCCAGAACTATACAAAACAGTACAAAAAGTAATAGAGAAAACTAAAAAATTAAGCAATGACGCTGCAAAGAGTGAAGACCCCAATGCGGGCTATATGTGGACTTTGGAGTATGGTCAAAAACTAAAGTAAATTTTTAACCTAACCTACTAATTAGTACCCATGTAAGTAGGTAGTTTTAGTGGTAGTACACTAATAATTATAATGATAGTAATAAAATGTGATCCGTGATCCATAATCCAAACATGAATCTAAGAGTCAATAGAGTCAATTAAATACTTAAAGACGCCTTTATTTCAACGTTAAAGAGTTAGTATTGTAGGACAATAAGTGTAGGTAGCCAACCTCGTGCAATCCTAGCGTAACTTGATTTGAATATCCCGCTCAGAGGAAAATACGGAAGGATGGAAACGCTGAAAAGCATATTCATTCCGATCCATTCCTTGTACATCGTCCAGTGTGTGCATGGTTTTCGATCCGATATTAGTGCTGCCGTCCGTTACCTAAAATGCGGCTAAGTGACATTTGGTCAATTTTCACTTTTAAGTGCCATGAAATACAGTTTAAAATTCTCCATCGATCTGTCTAGGATACGTGTTCCTATCGTTTATAGTTTCTGACTTAGCGATGGGAAGAAAGCGGTTAAATGATGCAGAATATTAAAATTTCAACGCTAAATCACGGCTATCTGCAAATACTTAGCTAAAAAGCGTTTAAAGTCTTATAACTATTTGGAACTGAAAAAAACATCCCCAGAGATGCACAGCTAAAACGCCGTTACTCAATTTATGTCCAAGTTACTACGCTTTAAAGAAGTTAAAGTCTCCTAACCATCTTATAGCTTTGTGTTTTCATTTTGATTTTGATACAACCACAACACTACAAGGCCGTTAAGTCGCACTCCTTCGCTATAAAGCCGTTATCTACGCTCGGAGCAACAAGTAAAAATAAACTATCCTACGCTTTAAAGCAGTTATGTGCAAACCCTTAACTAAAACGCCGTTAAGGTATACATAGCCGCTTTATAGTGGTGTAAAATTAACATTTTCATTAAATCATTGCTAAAGTTAAATGCAAAAAATAATTTTATGAATAGATTTTATTAGGAATTTGCGTGTAAGCCAAAACCATTTGATAGTCCTCACGTCATTCTATCTTTCAGTGGCAAAAAATCTGTCATACGAATAAGTGTAACCAAATGGCAGCAATTTAAAAATTCTCGCCGCGTTTTTTGCGTTTTTCTCAAAATTTGCTTTTGCGACTTAGCCGCATTTTAGGTAACGGACGGCAGAGTGTATCTTTTTGATCGATTGACTGATTGTTTTTATTATAAAGGAATACCGTGGACGGAAAAAATACCTCGTTTCCATGCTTTTTTACATTTTCGAACATATCAATAAATGTCAATGTCAGTTTCCTAGAGTTATTCAATGTCAAAATAGCTAATACGAAATTATAACCTTTTAAAAAATCGTTTAACAAGATTTCTGGTACTTGCAAAAGAATTTTCACTAAATATTGTGTTATTTCTGATAATAATTGGTATTTGGCTATTCTAAGAAGTAATTTCCACAACCATGGCTGAGGAGATTCAAAGGAAAATGCAAAAGGAGTTGGAGGCTTACAATGTTACTCAAAAAGAGTACCGGAAGGCGGTCGCCCAAAAACAGCAATTGGATGGCCAGCTGAATGAAAATAAAGCTGTGAAAGACGAACTCATGTTGCTAAAGAAGGATGCCGAAGTTTACAAACTCATCGGGCCGGTGCTAGTGAAACAAGACCTAGAGGAGGCAAAACAAAATGTTGCGAAACGAATGGAGTACATCAGCAAAGAGGTGAAGAGAACAGACGACCACATTAGCGCGTTAGAGAATAAGCAAGAAGCCCTACAAGAGAACATAACTAAGCTAAAGATTGATCTCAACAAAATGAAGATAAAAGCTTAGTAATTAGAAAATCATTAAGAACCTACCATTGGTTGCTTCTCTACTCACCCCAAGCATTTGTGTACATTTATGTTGTAATGTTACTAATAATTATAAGATATTTAAATTATATTGTTGTTTTCACTTTAATCTTCTCTAAATTAATCACTTACACATCCACTATTAGTTAATTATGTGTGAATAAATAAAGAATGGATTATTGCGAAGCATTTAGTAGATCATGTGATAAGTGCGCCAGGATGCTATCCAGCAGTCATTTTGGTTGGAGTGGAGTTTACGGGACGCAGGACTTAGAAAATTTTCGACGAATTTTTTTATGTATATATAACATGTATTTTTTTTATGGCTACGTAAAGAGGGTCACTAGGGGTGCAACTTTAGTTCAGGTGATCTATCCCAAAGTTCAATGACCTCGGCGCTAGAGGTCAAAGTATGTCGTTCAGTTTAAAGGCGAAAAAGACTTAGAAAAATTTCGAAAGTTATTTTTTAGGCGTATATATAACACATGTTTTTTCTTATGGCATCGTAAAGAGGGTCACTAGGGGTGCAATTTTAGTTCAGGTGATCTACTCCAAGGTTCAATGACCTCGGCGCTAGAGGTCAAAGTATGTCGACTTTAGAACTTTTTACTTTTTAGAACTAGGTACCCCGATACAGAGCATTCCGGTAAGATTTGATTAGGTTCAATTTGATTGGCGGATCCGACACAGAGTACCCCGACTCCACGTGGTCTTGTGCGTGGCGCCCCTAGAGTGTATATAATAAGCCGGAGGCGCGAAGGGAGTGCAGCCTCCGCCAGCCGTAACAAGGGACAGCCACCGCGCGAGCCGCAGCGGCTGAAGCTGAAGCCGAAGCTGCGGAGGTGAGCAGTGGTGCCTGTCCCTTGTTACGCAATGGCGGAGAGGCTGCACTTCCCGCAGCGCCGGAGCTATCGCGATAGCGATGCAATAAAAAAAAACATGAAGAACTACCTCGACACATAGAATTCAAAAAATACAAAAAGGTCTAACTTTGTGTTTGAAACTGATTTATTTAACTTACCTGTATAGACTCCAGCTTAAACTAACGTTTTTACAATAAAGGTCAGTGACCTTGTGTATGAAAATGATTGATTTAACTTTCCAGCATCGACTCCAGCAAAAACCTACGCTTTTCAAAAAAGGTCAGTGACCTTGACCTCAAAGGTCACTCACATGTGCTCGAAAATGATTAATTTAACTTTTCGGTATCGACTCCAGCAAAAACCAACGTTTTTACAAAAAAGGTCAGTGACCTTGACCTCAAAGGTCACTGACATGTGCTCGAAAATGATTAATTTAACTTTTCGGCACCGACTCCAGCAAAAACCAACGTTTTTACAAAAAAGGTCAGTGATCTTGACCTCAAAGGTCACTGACATGTGCTCGAAAATGATTAATTTTCCGGTATCGACTCCAGCGAAAACCAACGTTTTTACAAAAAAAAGTTCAGTGACCTTGAGGTTAATGACCTCAAGGTCACTTATCTAAGGTGCATTGAACAGTAGGTCAAAGACCTTGACCTTGAAAAAAAAAACCATGAATTTTTTGCGTCCCGTAAACTCCACAGTGACCGTCATTTTCATTCCTGAACTTTATTTACACTAGGTATACTATCATACATTATTGACCTATTAATGATTTAGACGACCACTGTGGCGCGGTGGGCGAAGGTCCGCCTGCGACGCAGGAGGTTGCGGGTTCGATTCCCGCCTCGGGACAAATATTTGTACGATCTGCAGATATTTGTTCAGGGGTTCTGGTCGTTTAGTATGTATAATAAAAAATATCTATCTATTTAATAGTATTGTATTATGTATATCAGTCATCTAGTACCCATAACACAAGCTCTGCTTAGCTTGGGGCTGGATGATGCTGTGTGGATTGTCCAGCATTATTATTATTATTAAGCTAGACAGCAGGGCAGATGCACCTCAAAAAGGATTACTGATTTTGTGTGTGAGTGCTGGACAGTAGAAAAAAAAACCATATAATATTTCATGTTTTTTTTATTTAATAGATAATTTATAATATAAAAATAATACATCTCATAATACTAATGGCACTTTAGGAATGTAGTTTATTACAAAAATGAGCTATATATTTACCAAAGCCACTTGGCTAATAATATCTGATTTATTGACATATTATAAATTGTTAACTTAGACTTATAAGACAAAATGGTCTCAAAATATACATTAAATTTTTAAATACAAGAATTATCTTATTGGTCCCTTATTTATTCAGTTACATAGTGCGCTCAAGAGTAAAATAATTCTTTTTTACTATAAAATAAATGTCATCATCACAAAATGAGCACTACAAGAAAAGTTTGTATCTTTCTAATATAAATCCCCTATTATTCAATTTCAAATACCACAAAAACGTAAAGATATAATTCTAGCAGCACCCATCATCATCAAACTAATTGATTCTGCTTTGAACACATGGCACACTACAGAATGGCATCTCTTGTTTCACAACAAACCTGCCACTGAGCAGGCTCTTCCCACACATCCTCCCCGAGCAAATAAAGCAATCTGCATGCCAGTGAACATTGCTCCATGAAACCCCCTGCTGTTCTGGGCCTATAATACCCCCGCAGGCGCGACAACGCTCTGCATGAAACTGGTCATAACAAGACAAACATATAGGCAAGCCAGTTCTATCATCGGGCACGTACATTTGCCCGCCGAGCGGCGCGTCGCAATGGTAGCAACAGAAATGCTGGACGTGGAACGCCCTTCCTTCAGCAGCTGTGTATGGCCGCGTGAATATCAACTCGTCGCAGCCAGCGCAACGCGGTATCTCCAGCACGTTAGCCAAGTCTCTAGCACAGTACAGCTCACCTTTGTAGAAGCAATAAACCAGATCCGCCAATAGCTCGCCGCATTTGCTGCAGGTGAAACATTGAGGATGCCAGATGGCTTCTACTCCCGCCCTTTCAGCTTTGACAGCCACTTCTCCCGCGAACATTGGTTTAGCACAGCGTTTGCAAGGCATGCCTTCATTGTACAGCTTTCTGTTGAATTCCAACTCAGCTGGACTGAGATCTAGATCAGCAAACTGTTCGATGATAGGATCGAGGGGTTCTGATGAAGTTTCAGATATAGGAGAGAACCCTGATTCACCAGGAGTGTTATCAAGTGTTTTGTCAACCCATTCATTTGTGTCCTGATTGACTTGACCTGGATATGTGTTGTAGTTCGGCAATGGAGGTGGGGGGAGGTCTTCCTCAGAATGAGTTCTCAAGTATTCTCTCAATGGTGCAGTCTGTTGGGGCTCCACTTGATTGATTGGCTTCATGGACGTAGAATACTGAGGACTTATCTTTGTGGAGCAGATAGTGCCGCTATGTTCTGCCGTTGTCGGCTCATGTTTCCAGCTCCATATTTCACCATTTGGAGCGAAAATAGTTCCCTTTTGAATCCTGCTATCTAGCAATTTTGCACTACTTGTGACATTATTATTACTTGACCACAGATCGGGCATGATTTGAGCTCCAAGTACTTTGGTGGTGAATTCACTGGTTTCATCTCTGAACTGAGGATTGTTGTTATACTCCTCTCGGAATAGTTTTATTGGCTGGAGGTAAACGTCGTTAGAAACTGGCATGTTCAAATCATTCAGATTTTTCAGCAGTTTGTCGTAAATCGGGCCATGTTCTACAGCACTCTTGATTCTATCTGATTCAATGTGCATAATGTGAAGCTTGTCTTTGACTATCCTGCTTAGGATAGGGCTGGATTTGTAGTCGGGTAGATTAGCGGCGCTGCTAACAATATTACCCTGGTGGTCGAGAACTAGCTTTTTGTCCGAAGCGTTTTTGGGTACAATATTGTACTTGACGCCTCGAGAAACGTTGGATATTTTTAGAGGTAGAGCGTAAGATTTGGGCGCACCGTGTGTTTTGCTGCTCTCGACGGAATATGTGTCCCCGTTCTGCAGAGGCGCGACGCGCACTACGTTACCCATACCGACGACATTCTCTTTGATGCGCGTGATGTATTCCTGAAACATTTAGATAAATAACTCAGATTACACACAGTAGGTAGAACTTACCGATTACGTAGAGATATCATAAACTAACATTCAGTAATTTCGTTTGATATCAAAACAGCAACTTGTTGTAATAAAACTTATTACTCTGATTGAAGGATTGTGGACTATTGCGGTTGCATTGGTGTAATAAAATAGACGCTGCAATTTCGTACTAAGAAGTCTTGAACCCAATCAAAATATATACACATTGAATAATGGCAGAGTTAAGCATGCCTCTGATAGAATCGACTCTTAGGTACATTATGTGCAGTATAAGCCATACCGTGCTGTGGCGACGTTGCCGTGGCAGCGAACTTGGTAATTATCGGTAAGAACAGGGTAAGAACTTGGAAATTATGGCAACCCTCCGCTCTATCTGGCGATGCACATTCGTATGCTGATAGGTATACATACAGTGTGTTCCGATTTCTCCTGATCGTTGGCGTGATGCCTGGCCGCGAGCGCTACGTCATGAGGCGGCAGTTGAGTCCGCAAGTTGGCGCGCCGCCGCCGGGCCGCTTCCGATCCGGACACGGGAGCCAGTTCACCCAGGCAGGACATGTAGTCTGAAACCTGGATACACGAGAAATAAGAAATTTATATAAAAAAATATATATCTCAACTCGATGGGGATAAGCCGTTTAATTTCCAAAGGGATGAAAGAAAATGCATGTTGAAAAAGTTTTTGTGGGTATGGTCTAAGTAAACCCCTATTTCATTTTCAACGCAGGGTCATGCAGAGCCATGCATGAATGATTTATTCCATTTTCATTTTTTATAATTTCATTTTCAGTTCTGATCTTCATAGGTCTATCATATTGTGCAGAAAATGTATTAATAGAAAATTAAAATAAATTTTCTTGATCTTCAGCGAATATGCTCAGCTTAAATCCCAAATATTAGATATCTAAGAGGGATTTAACATTGCAATGATATGAATAACAAGATTAGGCGGCAATCTATAAGAAACATTATCTGCGTCAACAATTTCTTATCAGGTCTGATGCCCTATGATCATGACTTGGTCATGTTATTAATAAGACTACCTTCTAATTAATTTAAATTAATGTTTAATAGATAGATGCAGTGAAGTAATATTTAATTGACTTTAATTCAATTAAAAAATATTATACATATTATACTAGTGGACAATCCACACAGCATCATGTAGCCCCAAGCTAAGCAGAGATTGTGCTATGGGTACTAGATGACGGATAAACATAATACAATAGACATTTTTACTAAAGATAGGAAACAACCAGAGCACTCTGAAGAAGTATCTGAAGATTGTAGAAACATTTGTCCCGAGGCAGGAATCGAACCCACAACCTCGTTCGTCACAGGCGGACCTTCAACCACCGCGCCACAGAGGTCGTCGAATATGGTATCTTACCAATTCTGTAGAAGCATTTGGAGGTACCCAGTCCACTTTGACAGGCTGATCTGTCAGTCCTCTGATTTTAATGAGTGGTACTGAAAAATAAAATTTATAGATTATTAGAGAAAATGTTCTACACTTTCATCTTATCCATACATACATCCACAGAACACTATGATTTATGGGTATATTTATATTCAAGCCATTCTCAGATTCACATAGCTGGTACAATAAATAAACACCAAACTTGATAAAAATTGTACAGAATCCAAAATTCTTTATTCTCAAATCTCTGTTATGATACACTCAAAACTGTCAGCAATGCCCATTATATGTAGCGTAATTAATAATTCAATAACAAAAAAGTGATTTTTATGTTAGACAAATCTTTAGTTAGGCAGAGTATAGACAAAATAGTGGAGGTATGTTAAGTTGCTTACAGGTTCCTTTCTTAGGTTTAGCAGTGCCAAGCAGTTCAAACTGTGCCCAGCCTGACAGGTCATCATCCTGCACATCATGGACGTCTTTACTGCAATGGCACGCTCGGCAGACTTTCCTCCAGAAGTGGAGATCTAGGCCAGGGCATTTCGAACCTAAAACACATTATGTACAGTTAGCAGAATATGGTAGGCAAATTAGATCAGTTATTCCCATTCAAGATAGCTACCCAAAAATGCTTAGTATGAAGCAACTGTATTATGAAATCAATGAGTCATCTAAATAGTTTTATAGCCACAATGGATCATGCCAATTTTGATTGTAATAGCAAAATTATTATAATCCAAACATGGATCTGTAAAGCCAAATCATCTATTGTTACATAAATAGTAGAAGCAATAATAATTTTTTGAGCCTTTTATGATGAGTCAACTATGTATCAGTTGTTGCATGATTAATATTGATCAGGTCAACACTAAACAGGTGTTACCCTGGAATAAAAATAAAAGCAAATTGTTATCAATTAAAATAAGTTGTGAAACTATAACAGTTTTGAGGTATCCACTTGCCCAATACTGGGACTGGATAACTACTCAATGCTGGGATCATTCCTTGTTATATTTTATTGGTGGTGATATTGTATAGTTTCCATATTATTAGTAGAGAAGTGAGACATACCGCATGAATTACAAGGAGCACCGGCGCCGCTATCATGGCCCAGTCGGGCTTTGCTGAGCTTCTCTCGTTGGCTCTCGAGTTTGGACAACCAAGCAGGAGCCTCAGGCGTTTCCACGCAGGACTCACTCATTTTATTACCGTTCACGATATGCCTGAAAAATTACTATATCAGTGCAAAATGTAATCGGGCAATTTGCGGAAACAATGAGATAAGCAATTATTTTTGCTTACTTGGCACGAGTTGGTTTGTCTGTATTCATGAAATTATAAAAGAAAAAGTGGATTTCACTGGAGACTACAAAACTTAGAAATACAGTAAATAAATAAATGGAAACAGAAAAACTCAGAAAAACCAAGAAAAGAAAAACAACGGTAGGTACGTAGGTAGCTACTCGCTCCCTACTCCACCTTACTCCACTCCACTCACTTTGCTAAATGTTTTTTTGCGCATGGCAAACCAAGGCACGTCAATAAAATTGTTTGCTCATGTCATTTTTGGCGATATAGTCGATTTTGAGTGTTCATTGCTTATAAATCTCATTATAAATCGACTAATTCAGAAAGCGAATGAATTTTTAACCATTTTTGAAGGCAACTTTACTGTCAGAGACTGATGGATGACCTTCACTCATTCAATTATTCTTATTACAGTCTGTGGAGGTGCGCGCGACTTCCGTTTTTCGATTCCAATTTTTCTGATTTTCCTTGATTACTTCATCATTCGTCTTTTGTGTTATTATTTTGTTATTTTGGAACATTTTCGTTACTTTCGTCCTGCTGCGGTGCACACAGGAAGCTCTTAATACATCTGAATGTAAGAAATATTCGTCAATACGTTCAGGTTTATGAGTCATATTGTTCGTCTTTATTTATCAATAATCCTATTTCTATTCCAGATGTCCTCTGGAAGACCAATTAAATGTGTTGTAGTTGGTGATGGCACGGTTGGAAAGACTTGTATGCTCATATCGTACACGACAGACAGTTTTCCTGGCGAATATGTGCCCACAGTGTAAGTGAAACTAAAAAATCTAATACATAGGGTCTTCTGTGGCCCTTGGTCCGAGAAGTCTAGTACATAAGCCATACTTAGAATGCTACTTACATAAAGCTTAATTATGTACACCTAAAATGAAATGAAAAGTTATAAAATACCAAAGCTCATTGTCATTGGTATTTTCTGTGTATGCATGTATGATATACCAAATATCAGATATCTAGTATCCTTAGCAGAGCTCTACTTTGGTTTTTGATGTATGGATTGTCCAGTATTATTTATTTATTTTACTGTGCTAGATTATTTCTGGACTTCATTCATTCATTAGACTTAACAAAAAAGTAATCTATATGAATGGGCTAGATATTGACCGTTAGTTAATTAGTAAATCTGCTACCACTCATGCTATCAATGCATCATGCTTTATACACTGTATATTATGGGTTGATACCTACCTTGTTTTATAAATGCTAAAGTAACAATTTGGATGAGACTCTTAGGCTGATGACAAAAAGACGTTAGACGGGAAACCACCCAAGCGACTTCGTCAGAGAGGTCAGACCTATACACGCGAATTGCGAAGATGGTACGACGCGACCTTCGGAGCTCTAATACACGCCTCATTGAAGAGGCGATAGAGCGAAACCGAGGGTCCAAAGTATTCACTCAGCAGCTTGGAAGGAGCCACCTGACGAAGCTTTCAACGCACGACGGAAGGACCGTTTTGTCGAAGCCGGAGATATCGGCCGAGATAGAGGACTTTTATGGCCGTTTATACGCTGCACATGCTCCCCGTTCCCAACGAGACGACCACGATTCTAGAGCCACCTTGATACGCCACTATACCGACGAGCTGCCAGACATCAGTCAAGACGAGATCGTGTTAGCTCTGAGGCAGCTTAAAAATGGAAAAGCCCCCGGTGAGGACGGAATAACATCAGAGCTTTTGAAAGCTGGAGGATACCCTGTTATACAGAAGTTACAGAGCCTCTTCAACGCCGTCCTTCACAGTGGGAGAACTCCAAAGGCGTGGAGTGGGAGTTTGGTGGTGCTCTTTTTTAAGAAGGGAGATAAAACCCTTCTTAAAAATTATAGACCCATCTCGCTCCTAAGTCACGTCTATAAGCTTTTCTCACGAGTTAAACCGAACCGTCTCGCCAGGAGACTCGATGAGTTTCAGCCATCGGAGCAGGCTGGGTTTCGCAGAGGATATGGTACCATAGACCACATTCACACAGTAAGGCAAATTATACAGAAGTCCGAAGAGTATAATCAGCCCCTGTGTCTGGCTTTTGTGGACTATGAGAAGGCCTTTGACTCCGTTGAAACCTGGGCTGTTCTACAATCCTTACAGCGATGCCAAGTAGACTATCATTATATCGAGGTGCTGAGATGTCTCTACGAAGCCGCTACGATGAGTGTCCGAGTACAGGACCAGCAGACTAAACCGATCCAACTGCGCAGAGGAGTGAGGCAGGGGGATGTCATATCCCCGAAACTGTTCACGAGCGCGTAACGCACGGAAGACGTTTAAGACGCTGGACTGGAAAGACAAGGGCATCAACATAAACGGCGACTACATCTCACACCTGCGATTCGCTGATGACATAGTCTTAATGGTGGAGTCGCTAGAGGAGCTGAACCGGATGCTGGACAGTCTAGCTTCAGCCTCCCGATGTATCGGTCTTGGCATGAATTTGGATAAAACCAAAGTCATGAGTACACTTACCTCGGGCAGATTTTGCAGTTGGGTAAAAACAATTTCGAAAAGGAAGCCAAGAGGAGGATCCAGCTAAGCTGGGCAGCGTTCGGAAAACTATGTCGAGTCTTATCGTCATCCATACCGCAATGTTTGAAAACGAAAGTTTTTAACCAGTGCGTCCTACCACTACCAGTCATGTGACCTACGGAGCTGAGACGTGGACGCTCACGATAGGGTTGGTCCACCAGTTCAAAGTCGCTCAGCGCGCTATGGAAAGAGCTATGCTCGGAGTTTCTCTGAAGGATAGGAGAGAACTAAAGTCATCGACATAGCTCAGAGAATTAGCCAACTGAAATGGCAGTGGGCCGGCCATATTTCGCGAAAAACCGATAACCGCTGGGGTAAACGTGTTCTTGAGTGGAGACCGTGACTCGGTAAACGTAGTGTAGGACGCCCTCCGGCCAGGTGGGATGACGATCTGCGAAAGACTGCTGGCAGATGCTGGATGCGACAAGCCGAAGACAGGGCGCTATGGCGCTCATTAGGGGAGGCCTATGTCCAACAGTGGACTAACATAGGCTGATGATGATGAAAGTAACAATTTAGTTTTCATAAATTTTATCCTATTTAGTGGTACTGTTACCTACCTATGTTAATATAAAGGTGATTTTATTTTTAGGGCTACCAAGGGGAACTCTGAATCCATGAGAGTTATCGAACATTTTTTTTTTTTCTTAACCAAGCATGTTACTCCTTACTACTATGGCTTTTTCGATAACTTATAGTTTAAGACTTTCCCTTGGTAGACCTTAAATAACTAACTTGTATAAAGTACCAGTATTTTCTTGGGATAACACCCAGCCTAAACTGCTGTAGATAGAAAGCTGGAATTTGGAGGGTTACTTTTGCTACTCAACCTCTAGCTAAAAAGGCATTTTGAAAATTCTAACCCTACGGGGTGAAAAGAGGTTTGAAGATTGGTAGTTTTTGTAAATTGTTAACTGGTTTCCCAATATGCTTGAAATTTAAAGAGAATACTAAACATACAATAATTTTGAATAGGTGTTTCAGGATTTAACTAAACATTCCTGAATAGCTCCATATTGAAATGACAGCTCCACTCGAAATTTTCAGTTAGATACTGATAAAACAATAAGTTAAAATATTTGTTTCAGGACTTTAAAAGTCGCTAAATAAGGATAAAAACGAAGACAAAGTATTTAAAGCCTTTTGTGTCACTATTTAACCTGTGACCTTAATTGGTTTGATATTTTGGAGCAAAGCTGTGTTTAGCATAACTTGCTAAACACAGCTTTGCTCCATATAATGGAATAATGGAATTTTCAAACTTCTCTTAGTGTTTGACTCGCACATTCTTGGAGTGGCATTCATACAGCATGTTTATAACAATTGCCTCGATATGATTGAAAGTCACTGTAAAATAAACAAATAACATTACTGGAAATGGGTTTCAGTATTTTACAAGAGAATCAATAAAAAGAGGCCTAAACAGGGTTTTTGAACTATAAAACTGGGTCTCTTACATTTTTTTTAATTTTTATCTTTTTAACAATAATTATCAGGTTTTAGGTTTGATTATTTAAATAAGGTTAAAATAAAATAAGGCTAATTTTGTGCAGATTTGTTACTTGAAGGTAACAAATCTGCACAAAATTAGCCTTATTCCATGCAAATGAATTTGCAAGTGGGACTTGCAAATGAATGAGGGTGTGTGTTTAAATAAAAAGATAAGATGAGATCATAATTCTAAAGCCCCTTTCTAAATAAATATTTTGCTTTAGATTTGACAACTACTCTGCCCCAATGGTGGTTGATGGAGTAGCGGTCTCCCTGGGGCTTTGGGACACAGCTGGTCAAGAAGACTATGACAGACTCAGGCCGCTGAGCTATCCACAAACTGATGTCTTCCTCATCTGCTTCAGTGTAACAAGGTAACCGGGCACTTATCCTATAATTAAACTAAAAATGTAAGTTGTAAACACTCAAACTCAAAACAAAGACCTTGACCTTGATGATTTCAATGAATATCTGTGATATCATAACCTGCAAAGTTTTATAAATATTAATTGTGTGTGCAACTGGTTATTTTTGCCTTTGTTTCTACAAAAAATAAATTATCTATTCCAGCCCATCGTCTTATGAGAATGTGACTTCGAAATGGTATCCAGAAATAAAACATCACTGCCCTGATGCACCTATAATATTAGTTGGTAAGTCCTATTTATTTAATGTTAGTCATATTAGTGGAGGTGGTCTAGGCATTAGACTAGTAAGGAATAATCTTTATTCATATGCAAATACTTATCATCTTGGTGAACTCCTCTTGATCCAATCTTGATAATAATTAGTTAATTTTAATACCCATAGTTTTCTATTTATAAGGCTATGAAATATAGCATAACCTATCACTATCTCTCTCTATCTGGACCTTAATCCTCTTCCCTGTCATGGGAAGCCTATATCTAAGAAAGGAAAGGGAAGAGTCCAAGATTGGATCATCAATCACATCAGACAATAGGTCAACTGAATGAGACCACTAGTAGCATCAGTGCTGTCTTTTGTTTATTGTACATTCAATAGTTATGGGTGAGCCTTTTCTAACGCTAATTTTAGTTAAAACAGCTATTATACATGCTTCTAAGATAACAGATAATTAAAAAGCCGTGTCTACTTTGCGTACCATCCTTAATGTCAGGGTGTTATACTGATTAAAACTCTTTTTTTTCATTCTTTAGGAACAAAGATTGATTTACGGGATGATAGAGAGACACTCAGCTTGCTATCGGAGCAAGGCATGTCACCACTCAAACGGGAACAAGGGCAGAAGCTGGCAAATAAGATTAGAGCTGTCAAATACATGGAGTGCTCAGCACTAACACAGCGTGGACTCAAGCAGGTACCCTATTTACATATTCTTATTGATTGTTCCCTCCTCAATATATTATATTTATTGATGACTGCACCATAAATAATCATCAGCGTAGACATGTGCGCCGACGTTGAAATTACCGGCGGCGGACGCCGGCTTGAAATCGGCGGCGGCGGCGTGATTTCGGCGTGAAATCGGCGCGTATAGTATTTGTTTAGAATCTGTTATTATTTAATTAAAAATGCTTGCATACTGTTAATGATATTCTTTCTTATGTTATACATAAATTAGGTAGGTAGTTTAAAACATCTGGCGTTCCTCCAGTAGGTTCTGGCCCCCAAACTTTAATTAGTTATGTAAAATAAGTAACATATTTTGGATAGGTAGGTAGGTACATTACATAGAGCCCTCACCAGATATATGGTGTTGCGCCAACTTTGGCTCAACACCATATATAGTGACAATCAATAAAACCACCAGAGGTATAGTTGTCAGGGGTTGCCCCCAAGGCGGCGTTTTATCGTCCCTTTTATGTTGACGATCCTAATCCACGACCTCAACGGACGCGGACTGGTCACAGTAGGATACGCGGATGACCTCGCGATCTTGGGGACGGGCTGTTTCGAAAACGCACTACGCGACCTGATGGAACTTGCCTTCAAAATCATCAAAGCATGGTGTGCCGACCATGAACTCTCAGTTAATCCAACCAAAACGGAACTAATAATGTTCACAAACAAGCGACATCTGGGAAACATTAAACTCCCTAAATTATTCAACACAGAGATCAAGCTAAAAACAGAAGTCAAGTACCTAGGAGTTATACTAGATAGCAAACTGCTGTGGAACAAACATCTTGACAGCAAACTACAACGAGCGACGTCAACCCTCTACCAATGCAGCAGAATGTTTGGCAAAACCTGGGGAATTTCACCAAAAATAACCATGTGGCTCTACATTGCTGTCATTAGACCAAGACTAACCTACGGAGCGATAGTCTGGTGGACCTGAACGGAGTTAAGCACCGTGATAGCTAGACTACAGCGGTTCCAAATAATGGCCTGCTCAGTCTTAGCAGGCTGCATGAGAAACACTACCGGCGCTGCCTTAGATATTATTCTAGACCTAGCACCATTAGATCTTTACATACAACAAGAGGCTACGTCGGCCCTAAGACTACAAAATATGGGTCTCTAGGGACTGCTACGAGAACAAGCAGTCCACACGCCCAGATCATGAACAGGGTTATTAATTACAAACCCCTCATAGCTGCCCCATGTGATAGAATACCCAGTAAACCAATGCTAAACAAGCACTACCAAATACAACTATACGAGCATCAGAAAGATGAATCTGGTACACATGAATTCAGAATCTATACAGATGGCTCTAAAGCGGACACAGGCACGGGCGCCGGAGTCCACTTATTGGACCTAAACATTAACCAGAGATGTACAAAATGGTTTTAAAAAAGCATTTAAATACAAAATGCAAAATACTTTTCAGATTTACTATTTCAAATGCAAAATACCAAATAGTATTGCTTTTTGTATTTCAAATGCTAAATGCAAAATAGGTATTTTCAAAATACTTTTTCAAAATAAAATACCTTCTGACCAAATCACAGATATATTTTTATTTATTACACAGGAGAATAGATACACTCAATGCTTACTTAATATTTTTAAATTAATAACAACTGGACTGGTTAAAAAGTGATAAAAACAAATATCATTTTTTATTTATAACACTTTTTAACAATGCCAGTTGTTCATCGAATACATCTTTTTCACACTTGTCAGACATTGACACTTGTCAGACATTATTTAAATTAAATTACATTTATTACCAAATAATGATGCCATCTATGGTGCTCATTAGGGGAGGCCTATGTCCAGCAGTGGACTATTATAGGCTGGTGATGATGATGATGATGAAGACATTACTTGACATTGACATAAGACGCGCACTCTGACCAAAGAAGAAAAAGATGTCGTGCATGGTTAGTTGGCGCCTCTATAGGTCGAATTCGGCAATACAAGCGTTTTGTTTTGTTTGACTGGTAATGTTGGCTCAACTTAATCACAAAGTATTTTGTATTTTAAAATGTATATTAAAATACAAAATGCATCTCGAAAGGCATTTCAAATAAAATACAAAATACTTTTCACTGAAAGGTATTTAAATACAAAATACAAAATAGGTATTTTGCATTTTCTATTTGCATTTAAAATAGAAGTATTTCAAATAAATCACATCTCTGACATTAACATATCAGTAACACTAGAAAGGCACAGCTCTATATTTCAATGCGAATGTGCAGCAATAAGTCAGGCGGCCACAGCTGTACAAAAGAGAGGAATAAATGACCAATTAGTTCGCATTCTCTCCGATAGTGCTGCCATACTCAAAGCCTTACAGAGGAGTAGCTGCAACACCAAGCTAGTGTACGAATGCCATCTGGTATTAGAAAGGATTTAAACAAACAACAAGATTACTCTTCAATGGATAAGAGGACATAGAGGATCGCTAGGAAATGACGCCGCTTTTGAACTGGCACGGCGAGGATCGGAAACAACCACAGAAGGTCCACTGCCTTTCCTTCCCTTCCCATTTTCATTACTCCAAACATGGATTAGGCTCAAAACTAGAATGATGCAATGATGCATAACGAACGATGGACACCCGCGCGAGTGTAGACAATAGAGAAGCGCTCACATCAATATCAAAGAAGCTAACTATACGTTTAATGAACCTAAATCGACTGGATCTGCGTATTCTGGTAGGAACACTAACAGGGAATTGCCCACTGAACAAACACCTATTCACCATCGGAGCGACAGACAGCCCTCTCTGCAGAGAATGCCTCAGTGATGTGATGACGAATCAGCTGCCCACGTAGTCCTGGAATGCGAAGGAGTAGCAGCACAACGAACAGAAATCCTCAACTTGCCGAGGTCACTCCGTGAAGTCTGTGAAGACCCCAGGAAGATTCTGCGCTTCTGGACGGAGTTAGGCTGGCTCTGCTAGCACTCATACCACGCATAATGGACCAAAACTGAGTCCATATGCGGAAATAGGAGTACTCCTACCAAAACCTAAACCTAAGCTATCGTACTAGCGAATATGACGTCATTTGGTACATATAAACTTTACCTATTCCGATCCCTGGTAATAAAATTTATTATAATAGTTACATTTAATGTAATAATAATCAATAAAATGACGGGGTTTTCAAAGCGTCTAAAAGGTAACGTTTCACGCCGAATTCACGCCGATCGGCTGATCGGCGGCGGCGGCGTGAAGAATTTGCCGGCGGCGGCGGCGGATCGGCGCGGCGCACACGTCTACATCAGCGTATAATAGTCTGTACTGAACATAGGCCTCATTAACTAATGAGCGCCTTAGATGGCATTATTTATCATATTGCCCATAATCCCCACGCTCGGCATGTGGGTTGGGGATCGCAGTTCAGTGGAGTTGTTCTGCAGAGGGTGCTTCTGCCAGTCCCTCGGTGTATTCACCATTAATAAAAAAATATTATTCTTTTATTTTATTTAGGTTATTATAAACCAAAAACTAATAAAATAACATTAAAATATAATGATAGACAAATCAGCAAATGGCATAAACAAATCCTGCCAATTCTTCACATATTTTTGCTTAGTATACCGTTAACTCTTTCATAGTAGATTACTATAGAAACTATACTAATACGTTTTTCATTTCAGGTATTCGATGAGGCTGTGCGTGCAGTTTTAAGACCCGAGCCGCAAAAGAGACATCAGAGGAAGTGTTTAATTATGTAATACTCTAACAGACTCAGACAGGGCACATTGAGTACTGAAGGTGCTTTGGTACTTAAAACTAGTAACCAACATGTTTCATAAAATAAACTCACATACAAATTGATAGGTTAAGATTGACTTGCTGATGATGATGAATCACTGATGGTGATACTTATTAGTAGGTACTGGATGGATAAACATTCAGATCATTATGTAACTAACAAAACTTCAATGTGCCTTTGTTGTAGCCCGAATCTTCAACAGTAATAATGTGTTTCTATACCTTTCAGATACAAATTTTATTTTATTTGAAAATTTTGCTTTGGACTTTCCAGATTTTGTTTAAATTGTGCCATATATTTCGTTATTTATTTCTATATGTAGATATTTAAAAAGTATATACAATACATCACAAGCTTCTTCTGTAAGTAATCAAATGAGAATACCAAAGATATGACTAGTTTTAAGTCTCAATACATCTAAAGCTATTGTACATTGTTAAATGGATAGAAACAAATTGTTACTGTTTATTGATATTATTTTTGTATAGGTATGCAACTGAACCTCAATATTGAAAGTTTTGAAATACATACATACTTTTGCAATTGTGAATAAGGACTGACAGTAGACGCTAGTATTATTGTACCTACTCAAGTAATATTCTTTAGGTTGCAATTATATGCATTTTTGTGAGAATGAATGAACAAAATAGTTATTATGAATCTTGTTGCTGCATGAAACATTTATCCAATAACTCATATATTAGTTCCTCTAAGAAGAGGAGGCAGCTGCATAGTTCTTATGTTAGCTTTGTTGATGAGCATTATGGTTTTGATTTTAATTTTACTAACCATACTAAAATATTACTAGCATGTGATTATAACAAGTGTGTTTATAGCAATCATTAGGAACGGAATATTTTTGTATGTGGAAATCATAGGAAATAAGAGTAATATTATGCATTTAGTAATTTTTTTAAACGAAACTTAGCACAATTTCGTTAGCTAAACTGTGTACTCAGTCCCGATTGTTTATTATTTTTTGATTCTGCTAGCAAATCTATGACATTTTATATTATACTATTTTATTTCATAAATATTTTATAGACTGCTTTGTTTTACATGGAAAGCTTTTAAAAGGATTTTTGTATATAGCTATTTATATAAGAGCTAAATCGCAATTTATGATAAAATCTTGTGTAATAAGCACTTCATAAATTATTGAACTTATCAATTTTACTTTTATTTTCAACTCCTATTAACTAGTAAACATGGGGTAGGTAGGTAGCCACACAACAAAACACCTTATCACATTTTTATTTATTTATTTCATAAATGTAACACATATTTTACATGTCATGTCATGAAACATTATAATATAAATTACATAAATACCTACACACAGATCAACATTACAGTAGGTTTCACCTAAGCATAAACAGATAGAAAAATTTAAGATGAAAGATAGCAACTTATGTCTAAAATGATAACTGTTGAAAAAAAAAAACATGATTAAGCACCTAGGTACTTTTTTAAAATAATTTGAACAAAGAACAATGTTGGAAGCACACATTTTCTGCCATTGCCCTTTTTGCAAGGGAAAGAAATTTTGACACAAAAACTTACCTACATAGCTTATAAAAATAAATTGCTTGGGAAATTCTTGTCACTAAAAGTAAAACATCTTGATCCCTTCAAAATAAATGCATTGCATGTTCATAAAAATAGTATGCTTTGTTTTCCTTAGCATTAGCAATGAAACAATAGGAGCTTATAAATATTTTTTCAAACTAGACACAATGCAATCCCTAATTATAATTAGTATACAGGAAAATAACGAATTTTCCATAGAACATGTCGATGAGCTTTAAAGGTATAAGATGACTAAGAGGTCTATAAATTGATAAACACCCATGTGAGATCTCAACAGTACGAGCATAAACACTGATCCTCAACTAATTACCTTAGTGAAATACTGATACATAATTTCCTTGAACTTATTTATAGTGAATCAAACAATTTCGGGAGGCCTATGTCCAGCAGTGGACTATTATAGGCTGATGATGATGATGAAACAATGGATAACTTACACTAACAACTATTACAGTGATAGAAATAACTTGTTGAATATTATAACATTTACTTGATTACACAAATTAATTCAACATTATGAATTAAATTATTTATGACTATCTGCCCTATCCCTGTGATGCCTAAGCTCACTCCAGTCAATCTTTATGACCATTAACATTTAAATGTCGCATTTATAGCAATACTTCAGATTATGACAACAATTAATCTTCAAATGCACATATCAATCCCAAAGCCTATCAATATAAACATTTTGGCCTCTGGAACTACATTCAGTTGTCATTCCATTTTTGATGACTATTTTAATTTGTGCAAGGGGATGGCATACCATATCATTACTTCCATCCCAAATCCATTATAACATGACAGGTTGAAAAGTGTATAATATTTAAGTAGGTTTGTGACATTTGAATACAATAACATCAACTTTCTTACATTTACGTACAATACAGATATTACAACTATAGATTATGACATAATTAATTGCAAAATAATAACGATAAAAAAAAAGAAGAAAATTCATTTAGAATTATGCATAATTTGGAAACATTTTTCAAATGTGACTGGAAAAGTGATGGTGAAAATATGCATTCTGCCATACACTTGCAGTATCCGTAAAGCTCCTCAAAAGTGAGTCACCAAGTTCAAGTGATGAACTTATTTGCTAGCATCATACACTGTCTGGTGCTGCTCCTCATCATATCACATGGACCTGTACGGGCCTTTTGTTTTCAAGTACTGGATCACGAGAGAAGGCCCCTGGCTTACCACCTCAGGAGGCATGGAAGTTAGGGGGCAATTCTCAATGCTCATTATCTGTAAATTGGCACAAAGAGCCAGCTCATATGGAAGATTCACCAAATTCAGATTGTCATTCAAATACAGACTTTCTAATGCCTCAAGTGTACCAATCTCTTCAGGGACATATTGCAGATTGTTCTCACCAGCACTCAAGCTTGTCAAATTAGTCAAGTGGCCAATAGACCGTGGCAAAGTGGTTAGTTGATTTGACTGAACTATCAACTTCTTTAGTTCCTGGCAGCATCCAATTTCATTTGGCAGTATATCAATCTTGTTCTCTTCTAAATCTAAAACTCTGAGCTTCCTCAGGTTCCCAATGCTTATAGGAATCTTTCTCAAGAGGTTATTTGAGAGTATCAGCACCTCCAAGTTTTGCAAGCACTGGATGTCATCAGGTAATTTTGTCAGCTGATTAGTGCCTAAATTGAGCTCTACCATGTTGGCCCAAGTGCCAATATCCAATGGCAGGGAAGTGAGCAAATTCTCCTTCATGTTCAACTTTGTCAAGTTCTTAGCTCTTGAAAATATGCCATAAGGGATTTTGTCAATTTGATTGTGTTCCAGATTAATGGAGTAAACATTTGTGAACTGTGCAGGTCCTCCTGAAGGGTAGCTGTAGAATGAGTTACGAGACAAGGTGATGCTAGTGAGCTCATTCAGCCGTGCAAGAAGTCCTTCTGGTATTTGTGAAATAGAGTTACCCTCAACATTAAACTCATCCATGTGTTTACAGTTGCTTAGAGAGGCAGGAATGCCAGTCAATCTGTTGTATCTCAGTCCAAGGCGGCTAAGAGCTTGCAAATTACCAATTGTCTCTGGTATATCAAGCAGTTCATTGTGTTGTAAATCTAATGTTGAAAGGTTTACACAAAACCCAATTTCCTGAGGCAAATGTTCCAAATGGTTATGTGAAACATCAAAAGTCACTAACTGCACCAGCTTTCCAATTCCTGAAGACAATTCCTTTATCTTATTCTCCCTCAGACTCAGCATAGTGAGGTTAGTCAGATTGGCTATCCCATCTCCCACAACTCTGATTCTATTGAAGCGCAAAAACAATGTTGTCAGTGATGTAAGCTTGTACACAACTTCTGGAATGTCATTCAGCTTATTATGACGCAGATCCAGCACCTTCAAACATTTAAGGTTGGCTAATGAGTCAGGCAGACTTGTAAGAGAGTTCTCATTTAAAGCCAGAGTCTGCAGATTCGACAGACAACCAAACTCAGAAGGAAGTGCCACCAACTTGTTGCCATACAAATAGAACTCAAGCAACTGAGTCAAATCACGAACATTTGGTGGAAGGGAGGTGATGGACGATTTGCTAAGATCTAGTCGCGTGACACCTTCATCTCTGCATCTGATGAATTCCTTGATCACATCTAGGTCTGCCTGAATGGGTTTGTTTTTCTTGGCTGTAGGCTTAGGCTTGTTGGACTCTGGGTGTTTTACTGTCACAACTTTAGGGCGCGCGCCTTCGGGATTAGTTATAGATGCTGTGGACAATTTCTTTTCCCTCATCGCGGATTTTTCACGAGCAGGTAAAGGCGCGAAGGTATCGGTTTCAGAATTTTCTCGGGATGAGTTATCCTGATTCATCCCGCCTACGTTGAGAACACGAATATACTCCTAAGCACTTACGAAGACGTTAGGTATTTACTTGTGCGCACCACACATGGCTTTTTTTTCAGTTTTAGATATCACATAAATCAATACTTCATGAAAATGACTCGATTTTTTACAGTGTACTGTTGAAGAAAGGTTTGCACTATCACTGAAGCACAAGCATTATCAACATTATTTAGTAAAAGGAAAATCAGTACATAGAGTTTATTTTATAAAATATTCGTGGCTTGAACTCAGAAAACTGATTTTGTAGAAATTAAAATTGTGAAAATCGTAAAATACATCCGAATCCAAACCCAAATTCGGATTGGTAATTGATTGATTGATTGATAATTCTGCTGGCTTGTCACTCAAGCACTTCACCTCATTTTCACAGATATGAAAATTTGACTTTGTTGTAGGTAGGAATTTTAGTCGATTTTTGCTATTACCAAATTCTCGATTTTACAAAATTTATTATCTGTGTCCTCGTAGAAAATGAATGTGTGAGTGAGTCCACGGCTGGACAATAGGCCTCCCCTACTAATGAGCCTGTGGCTTGGCTGTCTTGTCTTGTTTTGTTTGTGTCCGGGCCACTGTGTGTGTTTTGTGGTTATAAAATTTGCTAATTTTGCATTACCTACGTTTGCGAATTACTTCTTAGCTGATTAATTGAAACAAAAATAGCAAAATGGAGAAAGGCAAGGATAAAGAAGAACAAAGTATCATGGATAAATCCATGAGATCTGTCTTCGGTAAGTTCTTAAAACTATGATTTGTTTACTTGCGATACCGTTTCGCTATAATTTACGTGATATTTCTAAAATTCCAGTTGGGAACATTCCCTACGAGGCTACTGAAGAGAAACTCAAGGATATATTCAGTGAAGTCGGTCCTGTATTGTCTTTCAAGCTCGTGTTCGATCGAGAGACTGGCAAGCCGAAAGGCTATGGCTTCTGTGAATATAAGGACCAAGAGACCGCCCTCAGTGCTATGAGGAATTTGAACGGTTATGAGATCGGCGGGCGTTCGTTGAGGGTCGATAATGCCTGTACCGAGAAGTCTAGGATGGAGATGCAAGCCTTGATGCAAGGGCCTCAGGTTGGTAATGCTATCAATCCCATACAATAATGATGAAAATTTGGTTTTTGCTGTAAATGGATCCTGATGAATATGACAACCTCTGTGGCGCAGTGGGCAAAGGTTCAACAGCGACACATGAGGTTGAGGATTTCATTTCAGCCTTGGGACAAATATTTGTATGTTCTGCAACTATTTGTTCAGTCAGGGTGTTCTGGTTGTTTTCTATGTATAAATAATATCTTTTAAACTACAAGAACAACTAACTAAGATAAGCTTGCATGTGCTGTTTTTGTTTTGTTCTCGATTTCCATCCTTTTTCAGGTGGAGAACCCTTATGGTGAGAGTGTAGACCCTGACAAGGCCCCGGAGGCTATTAGCAAAGCTGTAGCCACACTCCCGCCTGAGCAGATGTTTGAGCTCATGAAGCAAATGAAGCTGTGCATTCAGGTTACTAAATATTTTCAACAAAACAGATATTTTAAAGACTTTGGAGGAGGTTTTTACACAGTTATACAATACAGTTATTTATTCAAGTAAACTTACAGTTGGCAATGGGTAAGGTTACAATGAGAGGGATCATTCACACAAAGATGGAGGGAATCCTGGCATCCATACTAAGAGTGACACTAAAATACCAGTGTGTAGATCCTTAGTAGTACTATGGCCTGAATCAAGTTTTATAAACATGAAATAGTTATACATTTAACTTAAAAAAATTCTGTCGTAACTTAAATAAAAATAGGTACCTACCTACTTTAAGTTTTCATACCAGACTAAAAAGTTTAGCAGTGTACCAATTTCAGATAAAATGACAATAAAAAGTGCTTTATTTCCGTTACACCTTACAGTAGTACTCTTGGACACATCACAAAATACATTACATAAGAAGAAGTACATTACATATGAAAAAATACTGGGAAATAAAGTAATCACTTTTGATTCTTTGTCCACTTAATATCTTTTTAAGGTAAAGAAGCGAACAAGAAACCTTTACCTTGTTAGATCATTAGTTTTCGAGTTGGAACAAAACTCATCCCAAACTTTTTTCACTATAGCTCAAATAGATAGGTGCCAAGTTTCATAACAGTTCCTCTCAATTTGATACATTCTTTGAAATGGTCAGAATAATTGTTGTATTTTTCAGAACAACCCTACTGAAGCTAGGAACATGCTTCTACAGAACCCACAGCTGGCTTACGCTCTACTTCAAGCACAGATCATCATGAGGATTGTGGATCCAGCTACTGCTGTGGTAATTACAACTTTATTGAAAGCCTTACAAATTCTATATCAAATGTGGACATACATCTATAAGTAGAATAGCGTCCACTCTGGCTTAGCATGGGTGCAAGACTGATACAAAAACCTTCCACTTGGATAACTCTAAAAAAACCGCTTCGAAATCTATTGCGTACATGTAAAGATCTAAGCATACAAAGGGACATACACCGGGAAGCTACTTTGTTTTATACTATCTAGTGTAGACAAAAAGTGGCTTTATATTGAGCATGCCAATTACAGTGTAGAAAACTTAAATTTATATCACTGCATTTAGATATGCATAAGCTCTTCTTAGTTTGGGGCATTATTTATTTAATTTATGCATAATATGATGTATTTGTTTCTGTACAAGGTCAGTTAAATTTGATTTTATCTCATCATTCTTTCTCTCATATTCCAGACCATGCTTCATCCGAGTAACCCAGTACCTCCAGTGATCCTCCCTGGGGACAAACCACAGCCGCTACCGCCGTATGCTATGCCAGGCAGTCAGCCTCGTAAGTATTCTCATATATACCACTGCTTGTATGCCATACCTGGCAGTCAGCCTTGTAAGCTATGTCATACAAACCACAGCTTCTATTCCATACCTGGCAGTCAGCCTTGTAAGCTATGTCATACAAACCACAGCTTGTATGCCATACCTAGCAGTCAGCCTTATAAGCTATGTCATACAAACCACGGCTTCTATGCCAGTATGCCTTGCCTGGCAGTCAGTCTAGTAGGTAGTCTCAAAAAAAAAACAGCCTCTATTCCAGTATGCTATGCCTGGCAGTCAGACTCGTAAGTGATCTTATTTTAATAAAATGGTAATACATAGATTTGATTTCAGCTCAACCAGCTCAAATGATGGCAAACCCTGTTCCAGCGCAGCCTGCTCAATACCAGCCACGTAAGTGTTTTTCAATATCACACTTGTATTACAAGTTCAATATCACGTTCAAAAAAATACAATATTGTTTAGTTTGATCAAGCACACAGATCTATAAGTATGTAGGTTGTTACATGTTGAATGAAGAGACAACAAAAGTTCAAAACTGTGGTGTAATCTCTTTGGCAGCCTCCTGATACGAGTTTATTGTAGAGCTTATGGTTAAGGCTCCGGCGCAACGGATTACGGATGAATTTCTAAAATATATACAAAAATGATTTGTAATTTGAGTATTTTCACTATGATCTGTTATTAATTGTATTATAGGTTCCTACTACAATTATTTTTAAACGCGAAATGTTAAATTCGCTTTTCAGCTTAACGCGCATAACGGGATCGCGTAAAACGGGGTATTGCTATATTGTATCTAAGATTGTTATATCTTTCCAGCGCGTCCACCAATGGGCGACGTGGATCTCCGCGGCGCGCGCGCACCGCAGCTAGATCAAGACATGCGCAGTTTGCCGCCCGTCGCGCAGCCGCACCCCGTGCCGCCGCCGATGCACCATCAAGACCCGTAAGTACTCTATTTACTCACTTAAAAAAATAACCATACATACAAAAACTATTTATTTATTGAATTATAACATAACTGGTTACTAAAATCAATCAGCAATCACAAGCCCATATACAAGGTGTTTGATTCATTTATTCATTCTACATGTTGTTTGGTGTATCGGTTGCCAAAATAAAATGGGTGGTGGAGGGGGGTTTTTACTACCTTCTCGACCCCTCAAAAAATTCCTTGCCCCACAAAGCATAATTTACAAAAGTCTGAACTTTTTTTTTTTTTTGAGGGATCGAGAGTGTAGCAAAGACCTCCATCCACCCCTTATTTTATTTCGCAAACGATACACCAAACAACATGTAGAATGTCACTAAATCTAATATACACAATGAAAAATTTAATTAATTATGACTTAATTTAACAATAATTTATTATTATCACCAAGTTCATAAGGACAACAGAGAAAACAAGGTTTACCACAGATATATATTTACATAGATAACGTAAATGCATGTACTTCGCGTGTCCGAACACTGACCAATCGTCAAGGTCGGTCGCCGCTAACTTCAGTCCGCGCGCGTCCGATGTTGCAGCCGGACGGCCGCAAAAACTATAAAAATGCCTCGTTGCGTGATAATTAACTGCAATAGCCTAAAAATTTCGAGCTCCCAAAGGCAGGAACATATTTCCTATCACAGGTAAGTTATTTTAAAATTATATTATGCGTAAATTCATATTAAAACTTATTTTTAAGTATTTCAAGCTGTTGTGAGTCCCATAATATACCTAAAGAACAATGGCAAGTTTCCATACATGCTTGTCCCAAAAATTTGAGCAAGGATAAAAAATATACCATTCGATTCATCTCAAAATTTTGAGGAACACTGCATTTTTAGTTTTTCTTTGATTTTTGCAGAAAAAATTTAATATTTTTTTGAAAATAGGTAGAATGTTTTTAGTTCCATAGCATCCTATTGTTACAAATGGCGGCGGCAGGGTGACGAAAAAGGTTTAATTATAGAGGTTGGTATCAGCACCCTAACTTTAAGTAAAAACTAACCTCCTTTGTTAGTCTCGCTCCTCCTCAGTAGGTATGTAGATTAATATAGGAGGATGTTCCGAATACAACGCTAATGTCATTTTAATCTATAGAATATTAATTTTATTGAAGGCAATATTTATTAGGTATGGCGCCAAATTCAACCACTTTGCTTATGGCTCGCAACCCTTTACTTACTCAACTTTTTATTTGTATACGAATTCATTGGATGAATAAAAAACATGAATCGCTGTAAAAGAATCGGCCCAGACAGTCATTCAGCCAAAGTTCCTGCTGATTTTTTTTGGATCAAGCCGATCGAGCCTATCCTAAAGTAACTAAGATGCACACCGGCTTGTTCGTACCAAGAACCAGTCCCCTACATGTTCGAACTAACATATAATATAATGTATAGAAGGTATATTATGTACCTCGCCCTGATACCCTCTTCTATTACCTACACATATTGTCAACCTAATAGGTTGTTTGAAACCTTCTTATCCATTATTACCTCATATTATAGTACTTAATATACTTAGCAGGGGCTGCAACATGTTGAATAATTACCACTGTAGGTTTTATCTTGCAGCAGCTAGGTTAAGCAGTGAATGGGTTAATAATAATGAACAACTCAAAATCAAAGTGCTTTATTTCCTTTAGACCTTACAGGACTCTTGGACACTGCAGGTCCTGTCTAGTAGCTAGGCACTGATATTATGAACCTTCTTACAGAATATAATTTTTTAACAATTCTGTTATGGACAATAAAAACTGATGCATATTTTAGTTTTTTCAGGCTATACATATTTTTATATATCCTGAAAATATATAATTATACAATAAGTTTTTCATAGCTAGGCATAGGTTTCCCATTTTCTTTCCACAGCTTGCGGTATGTATAATAGTTGAGAGATAGTAAACAAAATCTGACATCACATCACTCAGCATATGGACGGCAGATTCCATTATATTCTCTGACACAGCATCCTATTTGGCAGAGCAAATGCTCATAGTTGTATAGTGATATGGACTGGCTAGGTATTGTTAAACCCACTAACTCAACCTAGTTCAAAAGAAGTGGAGACAGCATAAAATGCATTTCTGTCTTAGATGAAAATAAAAAACAAGTCTTAGTTAGAAGTATCTATTCAAAAATATCAATAGTTCTGTGATACTTGAAGCATAAAACAAGTAAAACATCTGTCTTTAAACAAAAAGAAACTTTCCCTATATTTATTTCTTAGAAACCAGGGTTTTCTAACGGAGAAGCTTTAAGGCTGCAATGATTATAGAAATATAGTATTAGTCTCTAGGTTACAGTATTAGTATGATAATTGATAACTATGATATATACAGTTGTTTTCACAAAATGAAATTGCAGGATGCTACTTATATATTTAGTTTAGATTACCTAGTCTATGCAGCATCCTGGAATCTTATGTTTACTTACCTCAAATTATTTTACATTATAATGGGAGATGTCTTGTTCTGTGTGAAGTTAACTTGCTAATTCATCTATTGAATAAGGGGAGTTATTGGCAACAATAGGGAAACTGAAACAACAATTCTATTGTTCTTTTAGCCGTTAATTATATGGCATCAAACAAGCTACAAAACCCTATTCGGCATGCAATAACTAACCTGACCTGATTGATCATTATTTTCACATTTTGCAGGACTTCAATACAGTTTATCTTACCTACATAAGTAGGTAAGTACAGCAAAGTTAGATAAAAACTATAAGAGTAAGTTGACCGGGTAGCTTCAATACCTTCGGAATCAAACATAGTAGTAGGAATTTACCTGTTGCCAGCCTGTACCGGCCACAAAAAGAGTGTCATTTGGATATTTCACCTTATTTTCATATTTGCACAGATCAAACTGACGTTGTTGTTGGTTATTTTATAATAATATTGTAAGTTTAGTAGTAGGTAGACATCCTAAAATGAGTATAAATGCAAGCGTAACACTGTATAATGGTGTTAATTCAGTCGATTTGCTTACCTAAGATTCATTTAAGTATAAATAAAGATCATCATAATGCCAACGAAAATATCTCTATAAAATAAATACTTTTACCGAAATCACAACAAAATCTACAAGAAAGTAGTGGTACTGTGGTATTATTTTCTTTAATCTACAAAATCAAAACAAAAATTGCCTCTTTTTTGGAGTTTGTTTGACTTGACTTGACTTGACTTCTTTGATATGGCAATATGTGTCTGGTTTGCCACTTTTCTGCCAGTGTCCAGTTCATGGAAATGTCTTAGTCATGGAATGGAGGCAATTTACAATAATAATATGAGCGGTAATTTTGAAAAACACCAATATGATTTTTACCACGCAAACAATAACTATTAAATTGAGAATGAAGAAAATAATAATAACTAAATTAAATTAAATTGATACTAAGGTGACTACGTAACTAGATAAAGCAGATATTTACAATTTTATCTTATTTACATCAATAAATTTACAGAGTAGAAATGTAATTGGAGGACAAAATATTAGGGAAAGTAAACACTTCATGGACACAGGATGAGGAATATCAGAAGGGAGTAAATCATAAAGTAAATCAAAAAAAAAAAAAAAAAAAATCATAAAAAGGAGTTTGTTTGTTTTGGTTTGTAAACCGCTTGACAATTGTGAGTTTTGATTGATGTCAAGTAAGCATGCAATGTCAACGTCAAAATTAAAATGGCGGTTATCACCCTTCCAAAACCCATAACTAACCATATTTTCAAAAAATAATTTAATTTTTCCTGCAAAAATTATGGAAAAACTAAATATGCAGTTTTATTCAGAATTTTTAGGGCTACCGATTGATACCCTAGCGATCGATGCACAAAATGGGTCATAATTCTTGCCATCATTCTTTAAATGAACGTTAAGTAAACTATATTCTTATTACGTTGCCGCGTTTGCTTTGGACGTTTGATCTGACGTTGTGTGTTAAGAGACGATGAATATCGGAACAAGCGATACTGTCGCGCATCGCTTCGACTTCGTGATACAGGCAATTTCTCATTCGTCTGTCAAAACTAGCGACTAGTGTTGTTCGTTCTACAACATAATAATCGATTTTAATCGATTATTATATCGACAAACGAATGATATTATAATAAAGGCAATTTAGTAGATAAAACAAGCTCATGAAGGACCAAATTTTACACGACAGCTTTAAAAGAGGAGGGTAATATTTTTAGGGTTCATATATTTAATGTGTTATTGTTTATCCTTTCAACGTATACGACGATAATTAATGGGTTTATATATTTTTAGAATTACGGGAGTGGCATGCCATGTTTGGTAAAACTATCATGTAAGAAATAAATGATTAAAAAAAAATCTATTGTATTTGAAAATATTTATTTTATTTTCCCACGTGATCCTATCATAAAAGAAAAATGGATTGCGCGAAACAGTTGAGATTGTTGTATAAAACGGCGTGCCCCACTATAGATATCGTTGTAAGTCGTTGACAGCGAAGATGAGTTTAGTGAATTCATGTGTAAGTGTTTTTAATTAATAGCGTATAAAAATATCTGTCATACAATCATGTTGTGCTTTATAGAATAAAGATACACCACAAAAACCTTCATCATTGTCAAGGAAGAGAAAATCATCGGTAAAAATAATCGAGAAAAGCATCGGTGTCTTTGAATCGGTTTGGATTTCCCATCACTAAATTTCGACTGTGACGTCACAGTAGGTATTAAAAAGTTGGCACGCTTGGTTTCAATACAAATCGCTATACTTGCGTTATCTATGTAAATAAAATCGTTATTTGTATCGTTATTCGTATCGTTAATAAAATCGTTATACTTGCGTTATCTATGTAATATATCTGTGAGGTTTACCATAAATTTGTTACAAAAAGGCTCAAACACTGCGTAATACTATATTCTATTAAACTACTGACTGTAAGTTTATACATGTTAGTAAAATAATCTATTTATTTTGTCAAGTACAATGGTACCTACCCCCGTACCTCCTCCGGAGTTAAAGGATGTTATGTAAGTCTAAAATAGATTGCTATGTTTAGTAATTTTCTTAGCACCTTTTATATTTGTATACCCTATTTTGTTTGCTGACATGTCTATCTTATGGCGGCGGTACACACTCGCTTAGACATCGACAATATCTCTATAGCTGAAGATTATATATAATTTCCCATGCAAACGTAATACCAAAATGATTTGTAGTTTGAGCATATTTTCAACATGTACTGCTATTATTTGTATAAGAATAGTGTATATCTACGAGCCTTTTTGAAAATACCTATCTACATAAATAATAAGAGTGTGTTTTCTTTGGAGAAATCCGATTTAGGTTAATTTATTTCAGAAAATCATTATGAAAAAAAAATTGATGAATGGATGAATGAATAGGAACCTAGATAAGACAATTATGATACAAATAATAGTGATCATGGTGAAATATGCTCAAATTACAAATCATTTTGGTACTTATCACGTTTGCATGGAATTCATCCTTTTTGGTATTACGTTTGTATATATTTGGGAAATTCATCCGTGTCGCCGGAGCATTCATGTACACCCGTTGTCACACTTGAACTGTTGCTGAGTAGAGTACTCGCTTTTCCGAAACCATTGCACCTTGTATGTACACATACACTCGTGCTCGGTTTGTCTCGTCGATTGTGTACTGCCGCCATTTTTTTAACCAAATGTACACATTAGCTTGATGTTCAATTTCAGCAAAATGTTTAATCTGTTTCCGTTTTTTTTATCTCAACTAGTGCTGTAGTATCACTTTTAATTACTATTCCTATTGACCAAATCAACTGTAAGCCACACTTGTGAACCAAGAATGCAACAAAATATGCCATTTTCTATACTTTCTTGTTCATTATCTTTAACATTAACTAAGGGTTCTAATATTTCAGCCTGCAAATATTTCATAATTAATCAATGTTGAACATTTTTAGAAACTTATGTCCTATATAGCCTAACATAGCCCTATTTTTTTGTCATCTTTTGTATATTATTCTTCAAGTTTATTATTATTAAGATCATCCTAAACCTGAAGAAAGCCAGCCTACGATACAAAGCACTGTAATAACAGGTCTTATATATCCTTAAATAAAACATCGTATGATTTTACAGCGGCTTCCAGCGCGACCCTCGCCTGGCGAGCTCTCAGCCGTTCAACACAGACCCCCGTGTCCGCTCCGACCCACGCACGCAGAGCAAAATGCAGCCTCAACGTGAGTCTTATGCGTAAACTGTAATTCTATTACTTTGAGGGAGTAAACTCTCGGTGTAGCGCTGTTTCGCACCAAATTGTTCGCAACACAAGCTAAAAGTCGCACGATACTGTTGATTCAACGCTGAATCGACTTTAGTGAAAAAACTGTCAGAAAAAACTCTTCTGCGACGACCTTAGTGGCACGGTTGGCACCAGTGACGTAAGAGGTTGCGGGTTTGATTCCCTCCTCGGGGCAAATGCTCGTAAAATCTGCTAGTCGTTCCGGGAGTAATATTATCTATTTTATATATTGTGTTATGTGTATCAGTCATCTAGTACCTGTAACGTAACACAACCTCTGCTTAGCTTGGGGCTAGATGATGCTGTGAGCATTATTTATTAATATATTTACGGGTGAAAAGCTGTCATGTCGCTTTATCCGGGCTTAGCCGATGACAGTGAGACAGCGGCATCATATGTGGCAGAAATAGACTCTATTTAACTTAACCAGTTTAAGCTGTCGGTTTTAAATCTGGTGAAACCCTAATAGAATACAAGCACTTACAGTTACAGCATTTGAAAAAAATCAAAAAAGAGCTAGCTTATGCAAAAATTATTTGAAATTTTTCCAATAGGGACTTACGCGTATTGTAGAAACCTGTACAGATCGTATTGTAAAAACATGTACACACATACCTGAGTGGTTAAACTTTGTGGACTTTATAAAAAAATGTATGTTATTTCCGCAGAAGCGATACCTCCAGGAATGCCGAGCGTGGCCCAAGCTCGCACCATCCAGGGTATACCGTCCGGTGCTTCTGATCAAGAGAAGGTAACCATTCCATTCCTAATAATAAAAATGGCCTATAAAGCATTCATTAACAAAGAAAATTACAACTATCTTACTAGATAATTGTAATAATTATCTTAATTCTTTATTAGAGCTATTATTTACAATTTAAACAGTTGGGCTAATTGCTGCAAACAAACTACAGGTAGCTCAACTGATCCATATTGATCCAGTTGCAAGTGTACCCAAGATGCTTTACATTTTATGAAAAAAAAAATTGCTTAAGATTTTTTTTTAATCATTGTTCCTATGTTTGTTTTTGTATATGTCACAAGATCCTCAGTTATTTACGTAGATAGGCTGTAGATTGCTGAACTAATAATATTTTATACCACGTTATAGGTAGATAATCAATAACCTCTAAAAGGCTAGGGTAGATCAAGACTAACTTTGTTCTATGACTTTTATCAAAACGTAATACAACACAACCCCTTTCATTCACGCCTTTCTTTCTGTCACGTCACATTACTGGCTACCTGTTACTGGCTGCTGCGCTTTAAGCTCGACTACATAGAGCTTAGAAGATCAGAACTAGAAATTAATGTTTTTATACGAAAAACACATTCATTGAATTAGACAAAGATATGTACAAAAGTTGTTCGTCTTGATGTACCGAAATCGCCTTTAAGAGGTTATTGATTATCTACTTATAACCCTGTATACACATTAATAGAGTAAAATAAAGACCTTGGTGTACTTTTTGACTTCAATTCCTCTTTTATACACCAACTACGTAGTAACTATATTCACTGCTTCTCTTTAGATAACCGTATAATAACACTCTTTTCTGATTAACTACTGACAAGAGTTATTTCAAAATTGTTTTATTGTACGATATGCATTTTCAATAATTCCCTTTCTGTCCACCAGGCGGCGCTGATAATGCAAGTCCTTCAGCTATCGGACGAACAAATCGCGCTGTTACCGCCCGAACAACGCGCGTCTATTCTTATGCTGAAGGAACAGATTGCTAAGAGCACCCAGCAGCGCTAAGTTTTATACCAATTTATTGTTAAATCTAGAAAATAACTAAGTAGGACAACAAACCTAATACCGGACAATCCACACAGAAACTTCTTAAGGCGAGGATTCCCGACATGACCGCTCTTTGTGGCGCCTCGGCGAGTATAAGCAAGACTGCGTGGGCAGCCGAGCACGATTTTGTAGATATTTAGATGATTTGAAAAATATTTCTATGGCATATAAAACAAATTCTTTTGATGCATTGCTCGTAATAACGTTTGCGATTTTTTGTTATACATTTTGTGTCTTTTTATTCATTTTTCTATTCACACTGATAATTAATTAAAATATATATATAGATAAAGTTTCATTTAGAGGTAACTTTGTGATTTCTATCGGTTGGAATGACACCAATCGTGTTTTTGACTAGCGATGTACTAGAAAATATCCTCAACTATAATATGTATGAATTTCAAAACTATAGGCCTTACAGTTATTGAGGTACGGACAGTAAAAAAACCCGAAATCCGGGAATGCCCGCCTTGAAGTTAAACTGGAAAAGTTAGCAGAATAAGAACTGTTTGTCGACTAAAGAAAAACATGTAAAGCACACTTAGTAAACTAGGCGATTTTAAAGTAATGTACCGACTAATGACCGAGAAATATACTGGCAATGCAAGTATGATACCGGGTAGGCATAGTCGTACCGAAAACACACGAGTTTTCGGTACGACTATGCCTACCCGGTATCGGTATCGGTACGTAATGTTTGGACGATTTAACAAGGACGAGAGTTTCGTATCAGCGAAAGTACTATATTCCATAAGATTGGAGAGGGTAGTCAAGTATTTTAAATTAAAATGAACTAAATTGCACTAGAAATAAAGCTCACATTGATTTCTTTTCCATAATTTCTAAGGCGACAATTTATTTTATATCAGATCTAATTGTGTGACGAACGTACATTTTATGTCCATTAAATACCATTTAAAAATACGTCAGGTATGTATAAGCAGGTTTAAATTTAAATTGTTTAAATTTACATGCTAATTTAAGATTTGCAATTCATTCTCATTGTTTTATGCAGTAAATTACTTAAAACTAAAAAGTTACGGCACTACTAAAGATAATTATAACATCTTATATTTTTCTTTATCGATCCTTTGTGTTGTTATTTTAAGAATATCAATAAAACATCCATAAATATTAAGTCTTTGATTTCACTTTTTCGATAACGATATTATATAATAGGTAGATAAATATTTAGATAGTCTTATCTTATGAGTATGGGTCATGAGCTCTTTTTTCTTATCGGCTACGTGACGAAGATATCGTAATAAAATATTTGGATAAAATAATCGACGATTAGGCGAGCAAGCAAGATTCCCAATTATTTATTCGGATTTCGAGGAGTTAACATCTCGGAAGGTAAGTTTTGTAATTTCAATAAATTAGAAGTTAAGATTTAGAAATACGGTAAGTATTTCAGGAGCTAAGTAAAGGTTTCATAAAAGTACCATGTTAATTTTCTTTGTCTTGACCTATCTGAGAAAACATTGGTGGGCGTTCGGTATGACCATAAAAATGTCCGGTCTACACCATAAAAATGTCTTATCAAATCAAATCTCAAAAAATCACATTCAAAAATATACTTTTAAATTTATTTTTGAAACTCAAATAAGCGACTTAGTATGTAGTTAAAATTTTGAGCTTTCAATCATCCATCTTATAGATAGAGGAATGAGGGTCCGCCTAGTAACAGGAGAATCGAAAAGATAGAAAACTAGTATTAAATTATCTGTGAAAAACGCATTATTTTTAATAATTTAATACTGTTTTTAATAATTTAATACTAGTTTTCTTCATAATTAAACGATACAGATTAAAACCTTTTATTTTGTGAAAGCTTTTCTAACAATCCAGTACCACCTACATAGAATCACAGAACACTATGTGCTAATATCCTAACGGACATATAAGTGCGAACTAAACGGCGGCGGCATCTAAAATCGTCCCGTAGTCGTCTCTTCACATTTTAAATTTCTTGAAGTTGACTATCAATGAACCTGTCAAACTGGATAACCTGTTTAATTTTCAACCTTGTTAGCTCTGAGCCGAAGTTTAATTTCCTTCGACAGCAAAAAGTAAATATCATCGCAAGGTGCTTGCAATGTTTTGGTTTGCTCGCTTCAAAACATTCAGACGTACGAGAGTATTTCTCTTTTGTTGCGTGTTTTATTATTTCGTTCTTGATATTTAACTGGTTTTTGGTGAACTGTTGATTTACGTCGCTCGTTTGTGAGAGGAGTAGCTAAAAATAACAAATAACTTCGCAGGTATGTAATTAAATACTCGTACCTACTTAAGTTTCGGTTTCCTTGTCATTTGCCTTTAGACATTGTTCAGTAGCGCTCGATCTTGCACGTAAGTTTTTACGTCATTGTTTTGGCATGATTTTAAAATAGAATAGGTAAATTAATTTGCGTGGGTTGTTTGGACATCTTGATTTTGGCATGTTAACAGTCCATTAGTGTTAAAGTGAATTATTTTTATGAAATCTTTAGTTTTTATGTAGATAAATATTTGTCATAAATCTTTTAACTTCTAATGGAATAGAGTGTTACCTACCCATTTATTAACACCTTCATTGGCCATGACGTATATGCGCATTGCACATGTCATATTGAACCTGCGTCGCGGAGCGCCTCTTCAGGTCACAGCGGAGGCTGGGCAGTGAAAGCGTTAAATAAGTCCACTTGTTTGTGTTTTTAAGTGCTTGTTTTTATGAAACTGTGTACCTACCTACTGAAATATTAAACGATGAAACGATCATTTTTGGATGTAGGCACTTCATTATGTTAATTTTGACAGGGCCAAAATGAAGTTCGCAGTGCTAGTAGCAGTTTCCCTTCTAAGCTTCGTTGAGTGTAAATGGAGAGATCCTGGGAAGAACCGGTACGGGGACCCCCCAGATCACACCAAGCTGATACCTATGGCTAGATATGTGCTGCATAATTCAGGTTTGTAAAATTTTACAATGTCGTCATTGTATTGTTTGGTTCTTTTAAGTTTGTATCTACCTACGTAGCTAGATCAGTTTCCTTTAAATCGAAGCCACTTATACTAACTGATAAAATTAATTGCTCTTGAGTTTGAGAAAAATAACGTTACCATTGTTTTTAATCGCTTCTCAAGTGGCAACAGAACGTGTTCAATGTTTAAAACAGATAGTACCTACATACCTACCGAGCATACGTATTTAATTATATTAAAATTACCAAAATAAAGCGGACGACCTCATTCAACATGAAAAATAAATCTACCTGTACCCTTACGTAGGTATTTTTACATTAATTTATTTACATTTCACCTCTTAACCTTCCATTTCAGTTTGGGGGTCAATCGCGACGATTTCAGTGTTGCCAGCTATCGAAGGATTTCCCTTCTCGAATGTAAAATCCATTGTCGACGGCTCCCTTGCCAACTCCACTGGAATTCCATACTTCTACATGTCGCCTTTGGACTTCACTGCTAAAGACTTGGTGGTAAGTTAAATCTTAATATTTTTTATTGATTACATGAATCCCCAGCGGAACACTGAGAAGTTTACTGCAACCACTCTGGATATCGCGCGAGTGGGTACTTATTCGTAAAAATTAAATTGAAGTTTCTGAATCGATGTCGTGCCAGCCAACGCCAAAAAAATTACATTCTTGAATAAGATAACACGACGTCATCGACGACATAAGAGTTAATACCTTCTTAATCCGCTATGACTTTCCTAACAGAAAAACTCCCGCGCATCTGTGCTAGTATCATTGGAAGAGACGAGATACTGCGAGCAGCAGAACTGGGACGCCGAAGACCCTCGCTGCACGAGACTGATGCTCACCGGGAAAATGAGGAAGGTTCGTAGCTCATACACCCCATATAAAAAAGTGATTGAGGGTTCAGAGATTAATTTTTTTTTGTAGCGGTCCGTCCCAGTTGAATTTGTAACAAAAAATCATAATTTTAACTTTTTACATAGGTATATAGTATGTTGGTACACGTTGGATTACATTATGGTAGTTTTCATACGGATCCCTAACTTTTTTATTGTTCTATAAACCTTTGTAACGCCATGTCCTCAGGGATAATGTAGGATAAAATAGGATTCTAATTATGAAAGAAGTTTTCAAATCATGCCAGAAGTTTCGGAGCCTATTAAATCTAAACCAAACAAAAAAGCTAATTTTTTCCTCTTTCCCGATCCTTTTAGCAGTGAAAAGACAGAGAAGAGATAGAAAGAATTAGGTCTGTGTAGCTCCACACTACTTCTTTCGCTTTTATAATATTTGTAGGTACGAGTAAGTATAGAATTGTAATTAGACAAGACCTTTGTAATAGTTCATTGAATTTCATTGTTCTACCTAATCATAGGTTTATCTGTTCAGGTCAAGAAGGACACTCTGGAGTACAACTTCGCTAAGGCGGCTTTGTTCGAGCGGCATCCGGCTATGGCCAACTTCCCTCCTGGTAAATAAACCTTAACTTTGATCAATGACTAAAACTCTGAAGAGCAAAAGTTATTAGTAGGTAATCTGAAGAGGCAGTGGACCGGCCATATCTCGCGAAAAACCGCCAAACGCTGGGGTAAATGGGTTCTAACATAAACTAGTTGGTTTAGGACCCCACGGATTCAATAAAACACTGAAATTCTGGAAATGTGTCGAATAATTAATTTTTATGTTATGTTCTTGAGTGGATCGCGACTTGGGAATCGTAGTGTAGGACACCCTCTGGCCAGGTGGGATGTCGGCCTGCGAAAGACTGCTGGCAAGATGTAGAATACAGGGAACCATGACACACATTTCATTTAAATTTTTTGCCCATTGGTTATAGCCCATAATCCCCAGTAGTACATAATAATAGTATTCTATTCTATCTATTTTTGCAATTGTTCCAGACCACGATTGGTTCGTAGCCAAGCTGAAGATAGCTCAAATCGCTATGATCGACTGGTTCGGAGGCGCAAAGTACATCCCAGTCAGAGAGTACCTGGCGTACAACTACACCGGAACCGAGATGCTGGACCATCACAACAGATCAGTCGCCGAATTGTCAGAGAATGCTATTTCACAATGAACCAGTTCCTACGTTTTCTGAAGCTTTATTGCATTATGATAAAAATGCTTTTGAGTTAGCATTATAATTTTCTGTGTCTGTATTTTTCACGCATATTTAAATAGTGAAATGGCACTATTTCTGATTGTAAATTTTTATGCACGTTTTTTATTTTAATAAAGTTTATAATGATTATAAGTAATGCTTTTTGTTAGCTGGAGATATCATAATTTTTTTTTTCACTTACCTAATGCTGCGGTAAGATACATAATTTGTTTTTAAATTTTCAGTGATGTAACATAATTCGACCGTAGCAATTAACATAGTCGTATGTGCAAAATCGATACTTTACAGTACAGCCATTCAAAGTTTCAAATATGAATAAAGTGAACAATAGTCAATGTACCTGAGCCAAATTTGGTATGGCATATTAATACTATTTACCTGACGTAGTAGTATATTCAAATTTATCTAAAATGCATAGGAAATATGAGAAACTGCATATGCCACATTGTTAACCACTTAATCATCCAACTATTTTGTCGGATATGGAAGATCCAACATTATTATCTGAACTACAATTTCTAAATTTGGTCGGATATGGCACATCTCACAATATTGCCTGGAGTTTCACATTTCGTTTGTGTTGGATGTGTCACTAAAAACGTTATTAATTGTTACATTTTTTATTTCTTTAACTAAGTATCTCTAACGACATTATTTCGGGGACTTAGGCAATGGATAGATGACATCAATGACTTTGTTGACAGAACTTTTCACTTATAAACAGCTGTTAAATACACCACATTACCTGACCACTAAGTAAGTACATGCTACATAATAGTTTGGGAAAAAAGTTTCTTCCCATTTTTGAAGAATATACAAAACATTTTTAATATAGTTCATTTACATTTAACTATAGTATGTAGGTGAAGGCCATGTGGTGCCGGCATAGAATAGACAGTGTAGTGCTGGCATATAATTTCACCACCCCCACTCTTCCCGAGGGCAGTGTAAGAGACACACCGGAGGGGGGCGGGCAGCAGTGCCTTCTGCAGAACAACTACACCGAACTGTAATCCCCAACTCGCATGCCCAGCGTGAGGATTATGGCAATGACCTCTAACTGATTAATAATGCCATGTATGGCGCTCATTAGGGGAGGCCTGTAGTGTTTGTGTATTTGAGCTAGATCAGGGATAACGTTGTCTCGGGTTCACGGGTAGCGGGTAGACAGTCGCACGGAGGCCACGAATGAGTGCGGACGTGTCATACCTGGCTACTGGTGGCGTAACGAGCCGATATAGGCACCTACTTACTTCTCTCAGTATCAGTAAGTACTACAAGGCCTATGTCCAGCAGTGGACTATTATAGGCTGGTGTTGTTGTTGCATGTAAGAAGCATTTAGTTCGATATCTTTTTGCCGTCTTAAAGGTAGGGACATGAACCCATTGCTATAGAAACTTAAGGGTTTCCCATCAAAATACCGCGACAAGTGGTTTTGGCAGTCCTCTCGTCATTTTAACCTGACACTGCCTAAAAAATTCTGAAGAGACATTCGTGAAGAGAAATACAGGTAGATATTGGAAAGTGCAAGGTAAGGACAATACGGCGGATGCATTGACACTTCCCAGAGTACCAGCCAAACTCTCTTAATTTTTGCTGAGTGGCTAAAACCACTCCCCGATTCTGTTGATTAATTCCGGCCGCTGTCCCTCAACTTCTTGCTTTAATCTCGTCAGCTGTTTGCATTAGAGTTCAGAATCGATGGTTCTGCCTGGTGGTAACTCTCATAATGAATAATGTCCTTCCGATCCCACCACACACACAGCATCACCTTGATGCGAGTTAACCTGGGTTTCGCCACAGTCTTTGCTGCCTGATCGGCTTTAACCACAACCTTTTTCGCACGTTCTTGTCGTACGTGATCCACTTTTTATCACCTGTTATAAGCTTCCTCGAAAATGGTTCGGTTTCATTACGTCGTAATTAAGAATCTACTCTCACAGACACTGCACTAGGTCCTTTTTTTGCGGCTTGCGTTGCATTTTTTTGTGTAGTAAAATTTTAAAAGGTATCGTATTTCTTTATTAGATTCACTCATCTTGAAAGTACGAAAAACAAATAAAAATCAGACATTTTCCTAATTTGAATTTGGAATTATCTTCCTTAAAATCTAAACTTTTAATGATACCAAAATCAGTCAGATACAAATATTATAGCCAAGGAGATTTTATTACAAGTTCATACATACTATAATGCGAAAATACTTTTTTCCAAACCTATTATTTTAACATTCCAGAAATTAAGAAGTCATTGTTTAGTAGGTTATCAAATTCACTCCGTTATTGGAAATCTTTATAGAAATCTAGAGTTTCATAAGACAAAAACTAAGCAGCGTCGATTATGAATCAACACAGCACAAGTAGAGTTGAATCAACAAAACAAACCAAAGAAACCATCCTGCCATAGTACATTTGAGATCATAATCATTTCATAAAAAAGTATGTTCATTAATTTAATGTACTAACATTAAATATAACATGCATAGACTAGGCTATAGTAGAAGATATATTACAAAATGATTACAAAGGACGTACAGTAGTACGTACGTTAGTAGGAACAATAACAAAGAATGCAAGTGGAAAATCTCTCATCTATAAAAATAAGTAACAAAGCTAAATTTTAATCACTACCTTTTATGGCACATGGTAAGATTTACCTAATATTTCGTAGTACAGTTGCTTCGATACTAATTTAGAATAAGTTTTGCGTTTGTTTGATCGCTCTACTGTCACGTGCACACTGTCTCCCTCCTTTAGTGTGTGACCTTTTTCTAGAAAACGATGGATCCATAGTCACTCCGAGCGGTTTTGCTACATATAAGTGGAGTGAAACCATGAACCCCTCTTTTTCGTCAGGTTTACAAATTATTCATACAACCACACTTTTGGTAGCTCCGCTTCAAATCCAGCAAGAAGTCCCCTCTTTTCACGGAGAATAGGGGACTTCTTGAGGAGATTCTCCTAAAATATTAACATAGCAAGCCAGAGCAGATAGAATTTTGGTCTAGCTATTGTGTTTATTGAGTAAAAGTAGTACATCCGACACTAAAAATTAGAAATAAACAGGTAACAAAGTCAGTAATACCTTATCCGACAAGATACAATCAAACACACAGCAAGCAATAATGTAGTTAGTGGTACATCCTACAAAACTATTTATCAAATTAACATGAAACAAAGTCGGTAGTACCATATCCGACAAAATTTAACCACATCTCAGCAAGTAACAATGTCGTATGTGACACATCCAACACAGAAAACTAAATAGAAAACCATGAACATTGTTGTATCTGTCATATACGACATTATTGTCCGTTCAGAGTAGTTTTGAACATTATCTAGAAAAATATTAAGTAATTCCGCTTATCGTAACCTATAAATAATTAAATTCAGGACCCTATGAGTCTAAAAGCCGTCTCGACCTCGATATAACAAGAATATTGAATTTATCATATAAATTGTCTAAATAATATTACGGGTTAAAAATTAAACCGACGCGTGCGCTCCTCCCGCTAACATTGTCGGAAGTGGCAGATCCCCGCGCCGCGCGCGCCTCTTTCGCCCCGTAACAAAGTCGCAATGCACTATGCGACAATATTAGTTGGGCGCACTAAACACATACTACTTTTTCATCGTAGAAAAACAGAGATGGTTGGTTTTAGAGATTTAATAATTTAAGGGAGCATTTATAGACTTATTTTAAGGCCTTTTATGCAATAAAACGAAAATCGCAAAAATGTAGATCCGACAATGTTAATTGCTGCAGTCGGATTATTCAATGTGAATGCAATGAATAACAAGCTAAATGTGATATAGGATTTTAGATAATTTTATAGAAAAACTAAGAAAAACAGTTAATAAAATTTTATTACACTATTGTAGATTTATTTACTTTATGGAATAGAGTCGTTAGATTATAGGTATTTTAATACATTTTAAGTGCTTACATAATTTACGAGTACATAGTTTATTTACAAACAAATAAATGAGAATTATTTTGCGCCAAAAGGTCCTAAAATATATAATTACACTATGGTAATACAACACAACCTTATAGTTTGCTTGGCATATACAACAAGCTAGTTCAATGATCAATAGCATAACGGAACCAACATAGAAATGAGCACGACACCTTGCATGGAGACAAGATGACTGGTGAAGTAAACCGCTAACTGAATGGCATCTAAGAACATCACTATAACCTCTCGAGGATGGATGAGATTACCGTAAAATAGGAGTTGCCCAGGGTTTAGGGGACCCAGCAGTAGGTGAAGCCTTGTTGCGGATGATTATAATGATTAATTTGAAATTTAAATACTTCGGTAGAGAACCTTAAATAAGGTTCTGATTATTTATGCTAGAGAAACGGGGAGTTACCATACAACTACAAACTTTTAGTATTCGTAGTTTTATATTGTTTCTGTAAATTAGATACATATTTTATGAGTTAAACTCTACACTTCTTGCCCTTTTTAGCTTTCTTATAAAGCTAGCTTTCGATTATCCGCCATAAAACTTTTATAGACTAACAACTGGCAAACAAAGCCAGTCAATGAATATCAATTTGCTAAATAATTTAAATAAAACTTATTTCTAGTCCTCCACGCGCTCAATTTTTCTACATACGGGGCATTACAATAAAATTACCATATATGTATACCGCGGCGTAAGAATAAACCCCTTCAAACTCCTTTTCTAAAAAAGTTTCAACCCCTTCAACTCAACCTCTACATGTCGTAAGAAAAAACTCAGGGAAAACTACCAGACAAAAGGGCGGCAGTTACCACCTGTGTATTTGTAATACCTCAAATACATCACCAATACGCCTATAAACACCAATCTATAAACACTATTCTTCCTTCTTTGTTTCATAAATAGATAGTTGATTACCATCGAGTACCTATGACTTGTCAGTCGTGCGTGTTGCATGCACCAAAGGTCTGCCTGCAAAACAAGCATTACCCAACTCCTGTTGAGCAACATTATAGGAAGACCTTTTTGGTTCACATACTGGAGACACATAGCTTATTATATTTTCTATATTTTGAAGGTTTTACTATTTGTGTATCTATTGGTCTGAGCCAAATAAATCAATTTCTTCTTCTTCTTTGAAAGAGGCACATTCAGAAGAGGACAATGTGTGGGTACTTAGGGTACTCAGATGATCACTACTAAGTGGCGGCGACCCAAGGTAAATCGTAGGAGCTTCGAAACTGAAGGCACACTATAAATTGTGACACTCCTTTTCTTCCTCGACCTTATTTTTAAGCAGGTCGTTTTGGTGTTAATTTTCATTCAATTCCTCATTTTCGTTACAACAACTGCACTTTTCCGTTACAATGCACACAGGAGGCAACGGGCCGCACATTGTTGGTACTATTGTATGCATGATGCACTAACGCGTTCACAGGGCCTTCATTTACTCGGTTCGTACCGAGGGGTGTTGCCATAACCTGAAATTAAATGATAGAAAGTTATTGTACTTGAAGACTACATCTAGAGTCTTATCTAAGCAGGATGAGTTTCGATGTTTCGATTCCCACCTCGAGAAAACTGTTTGTACGATCTGCAGATATTATGTTCTGGGTGTTTTGTATTATTAATAAAAAATACCGATAATGCAGTTTAACCGAGTATATCAGTTAGGTTTATAATTCTCTCATAATGCAAGCTGTGCTTAGCTTGAGGCTAGATGATGCTGTGTGAATTATCCAGCATTATTTTTGTAATACCAAATATGGTGTTTGGTTTATGATTTATCTACATCATAGATTTGAGTTTAGGTTATCATTATCTCGTAACCAGTTATCAAGCGAGTTAGGTATATTTATTCTAAGAGGCGTTTTCAATGTTGATGATTGATAATAAGTAACGCAAGAATCCGTATGATCAATATCAACTATTCTTCGCAATATTGTGTGCCAAACCATACTTAGGTATGGTGTTTATTCTTCTATTCCTCTTACTATGTGTGTCCAGTTAGGTATTAGATTGATACTCACATCCTCTGCATGTTTCTCGCCATCCGTGAAAGACTGCAAACTAGTGACATGACTGATATCTTGCTTCTCCACAGAACTGCTGATATTATCCGACAACTTCACGTTCACACTTGCCAAGTCAATAATATTCGTTGAATGTGGTGTTGTCGCATTGAAATTGAGGTTTCCAATCGGTCGATTGTAGACTTTACTGCCGTATTCGGAGAGTGCAATATTCTCTAACCATTTTTCATGCAAGCTATACAGGTTTTGGTAAGTGCACAGTAGCATATCTCTGACTCGACACCTTTCGTCCAAAAGTTGTTTTATCGCCTGGTGTAGGCTCTCAGATTTATCAGTTAAAAGCTTTTTGGATTCAGCTAGCTCTTCCACCATTAAACTGAAACAAAGAGTTGATCTCATCAGCAGGCCCGGATTAAGGGATCCAGGACCCCTAGGCACTTGGTATTTGAGGGCCCCCTACCCGACAAAATTTCTTTATGCACCAAGACCCCCCACCTCCCCCGAGCCGATCAAGTACCTACTATTAGTATATTGAGTGAATAATCAGAATAATCATTATATTACAGACAAGGCCGTAGCCAGAAATACTATTCGGGGGGAGGGGGGGTTCGAGCCTTAAACCCGCCCGAGACAATATGCATCAACATCTTCATATATGTACTAATGCTAGTTATGATAGTACCCGGAGTGGTTTTCAATTAAGCACTTTAACCATGAGTAACGGCGAGCGGAGCGAGCTGCGAATTTTTTCTGATTTATACGATGTTTTGTAAAAAGTATGCAAAAGTGTGACAATAGATGTGACAGCTAGCCCCGAATATTATGAAAACTGCGGTGGTCATTTTGGAGATTGGTATGCCAGCAACAAAGAAAAACTGTGAGAAACACAAAAAAATAATAACTAGCGTCACATTTTCGGGTAACAAAAAAGTTAGTAGTAGTAGTTTAAGGGGTAGGCTATAACAATTCATACTAACTATTTATAAGTATGGAAACATAAATAACAGCCAGTGGAACGAGCCTTGACATATTGTAGTTTGTGCGGCCATTGGAAATGGTTGAGAAATGAATACAATATAAATGTCGTCAAGTAGAGTGGGACACATTTTTTTTTTAATTTTTTAGACATGCTATGAATAGACAAGAAAGGAAAGCTCTTAGCTTTCCTTTCTTGTTTTGACAATTTGGTTTTTTGAAGATTAACAAAATAACTCCTACTACAGAAAGAATGGCGAGCGAAGCGAACCGCTAAATTTTTGACTTATTTTCGGCAGGCTGATAAAAATGACCAAAAGACTACAAAATGAACGGCGAGCGAAGCGAGCCGCAATTTTTTTTAGCGACTTCTCGGATGTTCTGTAAACTAGAATCAAGAGTGACAAGAAAGATTATGATTAGCGAACCTTGAAAATTTTAGAGCCTTTGCGGTGGTAATTTTGGAGTTTGGTGAAGTAAGCAAGGTAAAAAGACAAAACATGTTTTTTTTTATTACATTTTCGGATGGTCTCGTGGTAGTATAGGTAATAAAAATTAAAACAGTGAGCGGAATGAGCGCCGATATTTTGTTGTTTGCGGCCGCTGAAAATGGTTGAGAAATTGTAAAATTTTCGCAAGGTTGTTAAAAAGCTTAGAATAATTGAGAATTAACGGCGAGTGGAGCGAGCCGCGAAATTTTTTGTGACATTTTCGGTCGTTACCAAATAGTTTAGAAAAGTATGTTATAAATAAAGACAACAGTAAACGGAGGGAGCAATTCAATTACGGAAAAACAAGAAACTAGGTCTATTGATTTACAAAATTAAAAGTAATGTCGTGATCTGCCTGCCTAGCTGGAATCGGCCGTAAATGAATGCGATGCGTGCACCCAGCGCATTTACATTGTTGAGACGAATTTTGACGAAAAAAAGTTTGAGTTTTCAAGAGAGAATAATTTAAAGAAATATTTAAGTGCGACGTGCTTACATACAATACAATGTATGTAGATACCCAATAGGAATCGCATGGCACGGAGCGCCAAACTGAACACATAGTACCTACGTCGTTTCTTGCATACCTTTTATTATTTGGAAAAACAAATGTAAATTTTTTGGGCAAGCCTGACTTTAGGGGTATGAATGTTCCGCCATGAGGGCCCCTAAGCTTGCCGGGCCCCTAGGCCCGGGCCTTGTGGGCCTAGGGGCTAATCCGGGCCTGCTCATCAGTTAATATTATAAACATAAACATTTAATTTCTTCCCAACAAACTTTTAGAACAGATTGGGCTGAAATTTTACTTAAATTAATAAATAATGCTGGACAATCCAAACAGCATCACCTAGCTATGGAGGTAGATAGGTAGTTCTAGGCCTGAAGGAACATTCATTTCTTCCCATCAAAACTTCAGAACAGATTGGGTTGAAATTTTACACAAATAAATAATGCTGGATAATCCACACAGCATCACCTAGAATTAACATATAGGCATTACTTTGTTCCAAAAACAATGCATGCGAAGCCACAGAAAAGCTAGTTGCATATAACAGGATTTTTAATAAGCACACCAGCTCATCATATAACATATAGGCATTACTTTGTTCCAAAAACAATGCATGCGAAGCCACAGAAAAGCTAGTTGCATATAACAGGATTCTTAGTAAGCACACCAGCTCATCATGATCATCAGCCTATGTTAGTCTACTGCTGGACATAGGCCTCCCCTAATGAGCGCCATAGCGTCCTGTCCAACTCAAATCTCACTGAAATATACTATCTGACTGCTGGCTTACATACCTACTGGCTAAGAATTTGCTTCTCCACACCTCACATTGACCTGCTAACCATTCTGTTTGTTCCTGAAAAGACAAAAACAAAGAATAAATAAGAATAAGAATAAAGATCTCCAATGGCCATGTTAAGCATGGGGATTATGGCTATAACCCTCTAATAGTGAGAGCCTAATAAAGCACTTAATTAATCTTCTTAATTTTACTTCTGGAATTCTAAATGCCCTTGTATTTAAAGGAGCCTTTCGAATTCCTACACGACTACCATCCTCATCCTTCCTGTGTCCTATGGTTGTCAGAAAATATAGTTCTGAAAATGCCACCTCACAAAACCTATTTCTATGACAAATCCTTTTCTATCCAGGCCATAAGATTGTGGAATGCACTACCAGAATTCATCAGAAAATCAGTTTCCTTACCAGTTTTTAAAGCTTGTGTCAAAGAGCTTTTCCTGTATGAAAATTGAATATTGGTACTTATACATTTTTGTATCGTAGTAATTATAAATATTTGGTCTATATAGTTACATATTTAGTTATGTATTAGTTATATTTATTAATTTTTTTAGTATTCATGATATGAAAATAATGTAAATTTAAATTATATTATTCTTTGGTAGACTTCCGGCCTAATAATTCTTTCCATCCAAAGGTTGTCTGGAAGAGATCGCTTCTAAGCTATAAGGCCGCCCATTGTCTTATGTAATGACTTTTTTTATGTTATTTTTCTGGTGTATAATAAAGCATTTTAGTATGTTTTAAATGCCATAGCTAAGGGGAAAGGCATAGTGAAGGTTAAATCTAATAATATCACTCTAGCACAGTTTAAATTCTTATTTTTTCACATTACAGCACAAGACAGACATGGAAAATCAGCCACACAGACATGGCAATATCTTGACTTGTTAAAATACCTAACCATATTAAAGCTGTACATTTTGAGAGTAAATTATTAATTTTATATTATGATGCTTTGTTTTATTATCTAATGCCTCATACCTGGTGTGTAGACAAGTGTTGCGCAGAGCTTAGCAAAGCATCAGCCAAGTGTTTCTTATCTTCATTGAGTGACTGCACTTGTATCTCAAGGTCCTCGCCCATAGATGCTACTAGCATTGTTTTTAATTCTTTGTTGACCTGAAGATAAAACAGTAATTTATTTACTCAAACATTGTTCATAACATCCAGAATAGGTACCTACTTAATCACACAAACATTTGTTCATTCTAGATCTTATGAATCAAAGGAATATTTGGAATCTCAGAATAGTTAGGTATATTCTCTAATGTAAGATAGATAACATAATAAATAGTACATAACTTTTTAGTTGATTCAAAATAAAAATACTGAAATGCTATCCCCTCTGGACTGTCCCATTCAATATAAATGGATGACTATATTGTGACTCCCACTGTAAGATTCCATTTAAATTGACTTCTGATTTTTTATAAGATTTATCGAATATTATTTTTATGTGATTTACCTATGTTTTTAATTTAATCTGATTGTTACATTTAATTAATTATTTTGTAAATATTCTATGGATGGAATCATTAATATATGAGTTAATGATAATAAAAAACAAAGTTACAGTTTAACATACCTGTACTTGTTGCTTTAGTTGTTCTTTCAAAGATTCATTTTCTGTTGATAAATGTTCAACTTTTTTCTGTAACTCCAAGTTTTCTGTGGTACTTTTGTCAGCATCAGCAATGCATTTATCACTAGAAGAGTTCAACTTCGACCTGGGCTTGAATTCATTGAGATCTGTATTCATTTGAGACATCTGAGATATGAGAGTGTTAATATCCATGTTATTTTTGGATTTTCTTACACCTTTAGCTGCTACCGCAGGAGTCATTGGCTTGACAGCAGCTGTATAAGGCTCATAAGGCACGAACTTAGGAGTCTTAGCGTTGATGGACTTTCTCTTTTCATTTATATGTATGGATGAAGGAAATATTTGAATGAGCCTTCCTGGAAGGAGACTTTCTTTCCTTGGCGCTTTCGTTTCGATGGGCTTCTTATTCTCAGTAACGGACTCGTCTGATTCCATTCCATCGCCTGCAGTCCGAACTTTGTTTATCATTTCTGCAATAAAAGCAAAAACTCGTTAGGTACCTACGGAATTATGTAAAGTAAGGTAAAGTAGCAGAACGAAAGTTGGATGGAAAATATCGTTATTTATTCTCCATGCTATTCCCCTTAGAATATGAACTTACGAGGATGGAACGGCATGATTTTCTCCAAGGCAAAGGTCCACACAACGATTAAATAAAAGTAGTATGTAATCCGTAAAACTTTTGTAAAAAGTGAAAATAATGAAATCAAAACAATATTTTGTTTCACTTCCTTCCTCGCCAGGGTTACCAGATAAAAGCAAACTCGATTCGCCTAATTTTACCTACCGAGTAGCATAAAATCGCATAATATAATTTTTCAAGTAGCTTATTTCGCCTAAGATTTTGAGATTAATAGCCTATGTTTAGCCCAAATAAGGTACCGTACCAGAAAGGTAAAAATAATAATAATAATATGTGTAGATTGTCTGATCGTGAACTTCTGCAGGAAGTTATTGTTTTATTCCTCTTGTAATCAAATACAGCAGGAGAATCTTCATTTAATTCCTTGAAGTGATGACGGAAGTAGATGATCCAGCTGCATCAAACGGTCTTCTTTGGTATAAAATTTTAGAGTTGAGCAGTTAAATCATTCCATTCGTGTGGCACAATGTATTGTAGCATATTTTCGCACACTAAAATGCAAAAGAATACGAGTTATTCTGAAGTAGCCTAAATCGCCCGATCTTTTTTTTCTAGATATTTGGCTACTGGTAGAATAGGCGATTGGATTTTTTAGTCGACATTTGACCCCCCAAGGTAGCCTAAATGGCAATAATTCGCCTAATCTGGCACCACTGTTCCTCGCAACGCATCTGAAGCAGGCTTGCCAACCATAGAATTTTTTTCCTCGTAGAGTAGGTACATAACATCTCAAAATCTCGTACGTTGGATTTCAAACCTCGTACATTCATTAAAAATGCCCTACACACAAAATAAGGCATGTAAAACTATGAAAATATCAACATACTAGTAGGGAATTTTACACAATGAAATAAACATTGCCAGTTTCCTCCTTATTCGTACCTTTTGCGCTCTCTACATCAAGAAATGTGCCGTTCACAGTTGCCACAGTTTTTTAAATGTTAATTTGTTTATCCTCGCATAACTCCGAACCAGAGATATCTCCGGTTCGATTTTGATAATCCTGTTTGTTGAACGTTGAACTAAGTAGGTAGGTATTGTTCAACATAGGAAACAGTGCAAATGATTTTAAAGTTGTTTTTTTTTTTATTTTTATTGTACAGGACTGGAAAGTCTGGAAATGTAACTGAGAGCGTAGTGTTTGCGTGCAGTAACACAGGTCAATTGTTTAAAATTGCCGTCGCTAAACTGTTTTTATTAATGACTCACAATTTATGCTACAATTAAAATGCTTTCTGCAATGAAAAATCATGTTAGGTAAATCGTTTGCCAAAATCTCGGACATAATTGTACGGGGTTAATTGTGTTGTGTACTCGTACCTCGTACGGAAGACCATCTCGTATTTTATACGAGGAACCTCGTACAGTTGGCAACTCTGATCCGAAGTCGTGTATAATGTTGCCGGCAGTCATAGTGAAAAAGCTTCGAACCTAACATAAAATTCCGAAATATTTAGACACAAGATCTATTTTGTATCATCAGAAATATTGTAAAATCTGATACATACAAGAAAGAAGCACCTCTGACAATAATACTAATAGGCAAAAGTATAAATGTATGTTCACTAATACGCGTGTTTGTTACGCCTTCACGCACATAAGCCTGAACCCTGAACGGTTTTGAATGAAATTTGAGCTTATAATATAGGTAAACTCAAATTTCATTCAAAACCGTTCAGGATATTATCTCAGACGAAGGAAAGAATCCTTCGTCTGAGGCTTGTACGTAACTATTAATAATACCTTTAGCCCCATAGATTTATTAATATACTATCATATTATTAGGCTACTCACTCTACGTTTAGCCCTTTGCTTTAGCCATATATCATGGATTACCTAACTCTACTTCTAAAAAATTTACTGTTCCCGAAGGATGATCAAATTGGGCATTTTAAATACCTACGTAAAAATATCGAGTGGTTTTTAATTTTTTATTATTGAGAACAACCAACATCATTAAAGGTACCTACTTAATACACAAAACATTTTAAACCAATACTAAACAACATTAAAGGTACCTACTAAATAAGGCAATTACTAAAATAAATTGAGTTAGGTATGTACAATACAAAACAATGTTTTTTTTGACTAAATTTATATTTAGGTATTGCGTTTTTCAAGGAAGATAACTATGCTAATAAAAAAGTAGAATCTTCTATCCCGTTTATATTTTTTACTTCAGGGAAGCAGGTGGAAAGAGAAAAAAAAGAGCGGAGTGAACCGTGAAAATTTTGCAAGCTTATTTGAGTACTACCTACCTAAGTTTTTAGGCACAAGTAATAAGCGCGTTAGGAATGATTCCATCATATTTTGCACCTTGTTTACGTCCAAAGGGGACCCATGGACCTCTCCGGGTTATTAAAAATTATCAAAAGCATGGTAGACGCGACGCTAGTGAGTATCTGGTGAAGGGCATCATCTACATTGGCATGGCATACGTGTTATGAGCGTCTCCAACAAGTTGACTGAAAAGTCGGAATGATGAGTTGTTACTTTAGATTGTTTGCACCAGTCTGCGATTACCGCCATTGCAAATGGGCCTACTATTTTTAATATCTTTCATCATCATTCATCCCACCCATATCTGTGCATAGGCCTCCCTTAATGAGCGCCCTGTCTTCAGCTTCTCTTTCGCAGATCTTACGCGTATTATGTAGGTACGCATAAGGAGCGAAAAAATATTACTTAGAATGGCAACATTTACCACACATCTGATGACTAGTTATTGCCAACACCACAAATCAGGTTGAAACAAGGTGATTAGTACCACAGTATACATTTGATACTTTACACTTTTATGCCTTTACTCCTGAACTGTAAGGCCTAGCATATTTTTTTAAATATATATAATAAATAACTAATTAACAAAACTTTTGAACTAAGAAATCAACACAAAATAAAACAAAAGCTTTATTGCAATAAATTAAACACAACCATCACAAAATAAAATAAATTTAGCCTTTTACAGTTGATTCAAATTCACCGCTAGCTACTAATTCCTTGATAATGTCCAATCCTCCGATCAGGTCTCCTTTGACATAAAGTTGGGGATAGGTGGGCCAGTCAGAGTATTCTTTTAAGCCTTGGCGAACCTCTTCATCAGTCAATATGTCAAAAGTATCATAAGTTACCCTGGAAAAAGAATTATTGTTACTTCCATTCTTTCAATTGACAAAAATCACAACTTTTAATATGAAATTTTTCCTACCCAGCATCATTCAAGATCTGGATAAGGGTTTTACTGAATCCACATCTTGGTGTGTTTCTATCTCCTTTCATAAACACCATTACATTATGCCTTCCGATAAGAGCTTTCAGTCTATCTTCCAGCTTCATCGGAGAGTCTTGGATTGGGGCAGTCTTCCCGAGGCTCAACAGTTTCACTTTTGAACTGATCTGAGCAGCATCAGCACCATCAACTCTTTCTATTTGGGTGCCATTCTTAAACATTACAACAGTAGGAACTGAATCAATCTGAAAAGAAAGTTGAACACTTTAACAGTGTCGACAAAATGTGTTATGTGGGCATCATAAAGCATTAAGAAGGCAAGTTGCAGCCATCTGTGCCAATGGATAGGAATTCATATTCATGCATTGGAGCAGGACAGAGCATAGGTGTCAACACAAATATTCAATTAATTGTATAATATGAAAAAAACTAAACAACTTATTAATAATATGGCTTATGGGAACTAATTAATTAGTAATAAAGTAAGAATCAACTCATAGGTCATTTCGATGCACCACAGAGTACCTGTGACCTGGACAAAACTATGTATGAAACAGTATTGATTTTTTTTAAACTTATTTACATTAGCAGAACCAAAGTAACAATGAATTTTATGTAACTGTTAGTGCAAATAAATTATTTTATTCTTATAAATAGTTTATAACATAGATAAATTAGGAATCTAAATTGCTTTCTATTTAACTAGTTTTTATTGGAAATTTTATGTGAAATCATTCACCTTATATTGCAGTGAGATTTCAGATAAGCCTTCGGCATTACACTCAGCAAATTTCACTCCGTTAGATTTTATTACTGGAAGTTTCTGTAATTCTTGAAGTACTTCAGTGACTTGTTTACATTGTTCAGCCCATTCCGCAGAAAAATGAATTACAACTAGTGATGGTGTCCTGAAACAGAATCTCTATAGATATCTTTGTGTTTATACACATAAATTTAGTTTCATAGGTATATAACTATTAGCTTGATTCTGGCCGCCAAGAGTTACCTGATACAAGTTGAAATAGGTTTATAGTTCTTTCAGTGAACAAAATAATGAAGAAACTTGTTCAATATGGGTAGCTTAGATAATCCTATTCACACTGTTTTGTGGAGGTCAGCGAGTTCAAATTCCTAAGATAGTGTTGTTTACGACGTGGGTCACCTATCTGGTTTTAACAGAAGTAATAGATCATAGAGATCTTGGCTAGGTTAGGTAGTGGATAAAGGTATGTTCGGTGCCTTTACGAAGTTTTTCGATGACATATTTTAGAAACGGCTACCATATTTTCTTCCAGCTCCGACGGAGACTTCTGATAGTATCTATTGTGCCTTTCTACTCACTTGATAAATTGGTTATATGCTTCTGTTGTATTTATATTAACGAGAGACATTCTGCCTTTTTCCAGTGTCCTTGGTTTTTATGTAAAAAGCTAAGTAACACGCGGCGAATGTGCTTTTATATTTCTATCACTTTTGGAGTTGTTGAATTGTTTGTTTTTTCGTAAAATAACCTAAAATATTCTGAGAAAATATTACAAGAGTAAAACAGTAAAACTTGACTGACATTCACAGTCCAGTGCAGCGTTAAAAAAAAGTCGGTTTTAGTCGATTTACTTGACTTGACTTCTTCGATATGTTTTAGTCGATTTTAGAATTCATTGTGTCAAAAAATTCCTGTTGCAACACTACCACAGAAAATTGACATTAACATGAAAATCTTTCAGACTTTGCCGTCAGCTGTCAAAAAAAAAATGTCAAAACTCAGTTTTTGATTTTGAGGTTATTCATTCAGTCAATTCATCAACCCAGAAACGAGTAATTTATTTGTTTAATTTGCATTGATAAAAAAATCAGCTCTAAAAGTTTAGAAGTACCTAATTTTCACCAACATGGCAACTGTATCTTCGAACCCAGGTGCTGGAATGCAGCAAATAGACTTAACTAAGCTAGCTGTTCCACAGTTGGCTCAGCTGAAGCAACAATTAGATCAGGTAATTTTACATTAATTCGGACTATACTTATAGCTATATACCTATAATCATTGTAAAATTTAGACAAATTTAAATCTATTTTACTTTCAGGAGATAAATGTCATTCAAGATTCTTTACAAACACTAAAGATGGCTCAAAGTAAGTTCCATGAATCTGGACAGGCTCTTGAAAGAATCAAGCCTGATGTAAAAGGGGAGACAATTCTTGTACCGCTGACAGGTTCGATGTACGTTCCTGGTACTATCGCAGACATTGACCATGTGTTGATTGATATTGGAACAGGATACTATGCTCAAAAGGTAAGTCTTCTTTGTTTTTACCATAGATTATTTAGTACCTTTGAATTCATCAATATGTATCATGTTAGGTTACAAGTTATGTTGGTTGTTCCATTGGTTTGGTTTTATGGTGTTACTTAAATTGTTTGTTTTGATATAATAAACTTGAAGTCTTTGTTTTACACATAGATTTTTGTTTTAATAGATGATTTATAAGATTTCAAAATTTACCTATTGATGAATGCCACTGAGCATGTAATACCTACCTCAAATTTCCTTTATAAATTTGATTTAATATATTTTGAAATAATTTCCAGGACATAGAAGGTGGCAAAGATTACTTCAAGAGAAAGGTAAAGTTTGTGACAGAACAAATGGAAAAAATCCAGGCTGTAGGCAAAGAAAAGGCAACCATCCAAGATACTATCTGCCAAATCATTGGTATGAAAATTCAGGCCCAAAAGTCAGCAGCATCTTCATAACCTTAGTGTGTGCTGAGTGCTATTCTTGTATTTTTACCTGCTTTTGAGCCACCAGGTTCGTGCTTTGTGGTATGTATGCTGATTATGTAATTAATAACATGTCTCTTTACTCAAAGCAATAGTAAGTTCTATGATAATGTAATTTAACAATTTGTAATGAAAAAGAAGAGTATCTGGGTGAAACAAAATTTTATATCTGGAGCTTATAAAATAAAAGGAAAGTGTTAATATTAACAGTCATGTTTTGAATGGAATAAACTAATTCTGAATTTAAACTGGTTTTTCCAAATTCAATATACCAACCCTTTATGAAATTTATCAATAAAATTACTATCAATTCAATCTAGGTGCAACAGTAAAATCAGAAAGGGTACTAATAAGTTAGGGTACATGTACTGAATACTTGTACCAGGGAGGTTTTGTCTCAGAAATTTTAACTTAGGATTAGGATTACATCTAGGTCTAATAATAGGTTACAATACTGTAATAATAATCATTACATCAGCCCATGTTAGTCCACTGATGGACCTAGGCCTCCCCTGAGTGCTATAGCCCCTGTCTGTAGCTTGTCGCATCTAGCATCTGCGTGCAGTCTTTGGTTGGAGATCGTCATCCCATCACTGTAATAATATGGGTAATAAAAGACTTGCATGTGACACCAAATGATTTATTTTCAATAGGCCAAAATGATTGCGCATTATCTACATACAATATTATGACTTAATAAACTATGAGCCTATGTCACTTTTTTAATAATATCTACAATATCTCTTAAAGATACAAAACAATTAACTAAATAAGGCAACGACTATTCCTTAAATTAAATAATATTCATAACCAGAAATTATATTAAGGTAGGTGTCAATCATATTTTAAAAATACCAGAAATATTTTTGTACATGAAATGTTTGGATAGTGGAATAATTTACACTGATGCCAGATTCACGAAGTTCATAAATAATAGGTAAGTACCCTATGTTTGATTGTATTCACATTAACTATGGAAATCCCTTTGTATAATGATTTTATTTACTGCCTCTTACATTAGCTCAACTTTTTTAAATGAATCGTTAATAAATACTGCCAAATACCCTAATTTTTAAGGTACTTTTACCATACAGCACCTAAAATTTAATATTAATAAAAATTACTAATTTAAAACGAGTGAAGCCTTCTTACAATTATTTACATACACATTAAGTAGATCTTACAATAATTTAATTACTTCTTCTAAGTATTCATGTGAACATTTTAACTTAAAGAATAGACCTGTTTAATTCACTGCAATCAAACTTCGCTCCACCATAACTTGTAAGTAGTTCTGAATTTATTACGGTGCAAGAACGACGCATCATGGTTATAAACAGGCAACTTGATACAAGAGAGCAATTTACATTCGCCTTGTCGCGGGAAGTTCAGTCCAGTTTCGACATCATGCCGTATCAGCGTACATCGCACACCGGTTACATTTCGGCTCTCGATGTCTACACAAACAGATTACTCGCCTGCTCGGCGAAGTCCTTATCTCAAATGGTGTAGTATTCCGGAGCGAAGTCGTTGGCAAGATTGCTCAGGAAGTGGAAGTCTGAGGAGGAATTGGAGTTATCTCCGGCGGGCGTGGCATGCGTTGCTTCGTAGAACTGCTGGAAAGATCCGTAGCCATCAGCGCATTCTGCAGGACCATAGGACTCGCTGCTGGAACCAGCTGTCGGGTTCGGTGTGCCTGCGGTGTATCCTGCCGACGCTTGCTGAGCTGCGTACGCATTCGCGTCGTAATACGCATTCTTAGCGTAATCTCCGTGCCCTTTCTGACCTTCCGTCCCGTAGTAGTTAGAGTGCTCGTGTTGCGCGCCCTCGTGATAGTGATACCCGTAATGGCTGTTCGGATACCCCATGTGTTCCGCGTTGTATCCTTGCACTTGCTCGTATCCGGGATGTCCGTACCCGACCTGATCTTTGCCGTATCCAGCGGGATAGCCGTAGTTTTGATACATCTCGTGCGGATAAGCCTGTCTAGATCCAGTGCCGTTTGTCGCCCTGGTGGTAGTGGCGCCTTGCTCCCTTTGGCCGCGCGTGTAGGTGTGTTGCTCGCTCTGTGCAGCGTACCCATCGTAACGGTTCCCTTGAGGGTATTGCGCTAGTTTTCCTACAAACTGCTTGGAGTCCATACGGAAGTCAGGGTGTGGAACAAATTGACCGGGAGGTGCGTTGCCTCGGATGACGTAAGGAGGCATCGCGTTGGGCACGGCCTGTGGGTGTGGAGGTCCGGGCGCGGCGGTTGGCGGCGACGGCCGTGGGTAGTGACCCAGCGGACTCGGATGCATACTCGACGGCGTCCCGGGAGTGGACGATGGTGTTAGACTTACGGATGAAAACTTAGCACCGTCTGGTAGACCGATCCCGATGCCGTCCTTGGAAGAAGATGGCGATATCTTACAGCCCAGGGCGTCAAGTGAAGGTGAACGCTTCCGCGATTCTTGTTTGATCCGCTTTGCGAGGTTTCTCGGACCGGGCGTGACGTTGGCGGACAGATGCCCGTCTCGGGAGTCGTCCTCCATTTTGTCTAGAGAGGAGGACGAGGCTACGCTGGAAGCCCCGTCGCTGCCGAAGCTGTTGTTATTCGTTGCGCTTGGAGTGTTGTTATTGCGGGTGCGTGATGCTAATTCTGGGAGATCTTCAGCCGGCGAGCATAGAGCTCCAGGGGGTAGCTCACAGCCTTGACAGCTCTTTTTACCTGATAGTGGACCGTCATCGTCAAGGAACTTGTCGAGCCCTGTCTTCGAACTTTTTCCTCCTTCTGAAGTTGTAGAGTCCTTGTCGTCTCCGTCTTCGCTTTTGGAGAGGGTCTGCCTTTTGTGTTTCATTCTTCTATTTTGGAACCAGACTTTTACCTGGAACAAAGGTACAGTCGGTTAGAATATTGTAATGTATGACTAGGTGTGTAAATAAATATATTATGCTGGAAAATCTACACAGCATCATGAGTCCCTAAGCTAAGCAGTGCTTGTGTTATGGACTGGAAGACTTTTTAATACAATTATTACATATTTTTTTATTATACATAGAAAACGTCCAGAACAAATATACAATATCTTTAGATTATAGGTACAAAAATTTGGTCCGCGGCGGGCACTGAACCCGCCACCTCTTGTGTCGTAAGCGGGCCTAAGCCTACTGCGCCACATAGGTCGTCAAAATGTAGCAAACAAAACATTCTTGTGTTTATTGTTATACCTGTCTTTCAGTGAGGTCAAGTGACGCAGCGATCTCAATTCTCCTGGGTCTGCACAGATATTTGTTGAAATGGAATTCTTTTTCCAATTCCAATAACTGGGTGTTCGTGTAGGCTGTGCGAAGTCTTCTAGGCAAGCCATTTTCTGTAACAAAAAATATTAAAATGAGTTCATGGCGCATACGTTCAATCTAGACTTTCCACTTAAAAATACCGGTTAAAAGTGCATTTTTATACCCTGTTCTATAAAGTATGAACTGCACGTTTCAAATTAACGTTATAGAATTCCTGGAAGCCTTCAATAACGTGGTTAGGCGGGCTCGCGGGTGCGCTTTCCTTTAATGTAATAACTTGATCGCATGTCAGAGCACCGCCCTTGACGCCATTGTGTCGAAACGGACCTTCTTTTTATTTTACCACAAAATACGAATTGGAATTCGAAATTCAAATTACAAAAGGGCGGCGAATAATGGGGCGATCGCGTTTGCGTGATGGCCGCGGGCTGGTACAGTCGCGGTGTCGCGAATCTTGTTGTTATGACAATAAGGGCGATATTGTTCGTGGAGATGTGGTGGTGGGGTTAGCTTGATTGACGTGCTTCGTCAGAGCGCGCTCTCGCCATTGGGCAAGGGCAGCTGTCAATCAAACTGCAAAGCGGCCCTTCGGTTACGCACGGCTGCGCTGGAAAGGTCTTTGGCCGATGCCGAATGAGCCCTATTTAATACAATAAACAGAGGATTGACATACGATATCAAACAGCAGAAAATCACATAGGCTACAAAGTTTATCTTAGCGAGCTACTTGTGGCCATTGGTTATTAATTCAACAACATTAGTAAATCGTCGGTGTACTCGACCCGAAACTCGATAGCCCTTGGTCACTAGAATTATAGAGTGGACAGATGAGAACAAAAGTGCTTTAAATGAATTATTACTTGTAGAACTCTGATTTCATTCGTATTTCATAATTGCAGTCTATTTATGTTGACTTATTTTACAGTTATTTTATTAACAGAAGACAATGTAAAGTTCACATTGAAATGTGGGTTTTCAAATCTTTTTAAGACAAAGGTGCAAGCAAAGATCTTCTCTTTTTGCTCATGATTACATAACTATTTAGTATTATCTTACAATATCTTACAATACTACGGAACAAAAATACTATTGAAAAGTTCTTACCGCATTGCCCAGACAAATAGTTTTCTAATTATTAAATTTTCTGTAACGACAATTTAGTTCAGTAATTTCGAGGCGAGGCTCTACCGCGACAGACGAAATTGTGCAAGTCGTCGTCTTCAAAACGAGGTGATTTTCCTTCGGAGCATTGGTGGTCGTGTCTGTACAGGATGAATGCCCCAAAAGATGCAAGTCGGCCAAGTTTTTGCCGCCGCAAACTTATCTTCGCAATATAATGTCTATGCAATGTGTATGTCTATGCAAGATATTATGCGGGATGGAGTGGCACCGTGTATAATGTTCGCATTATCGCCGACGTACTCACAGTTCGTTGAGCTTCTGTAGCTTTGGCGTGGAAAATATTATTGTGTAGTCGTTCTTGGAAGAAGGTACTCATTTGATTTTCAACAAAAGGGAAAATAATCTTTTTCTACTCAAATCGACCACCTGTTTTGTTATAAGGGAACTTGAAAAATATTATATTAAGATATTTTATTTGATGGGTAGGTCGTGCGTTTCGCCATCTTTCGCTATTTTTTTTTATTTCTATCACTGAGGATTTAATCTCAAAAAAAATCACTGGATCTTGGTGATCGACCTACCCATCAAATAAAATATCTTAATATATATTATTTGTCAAGTTCCCTTATTACAAAACAGTGGTAGATTTGAGTAGAACAAGATCGACCACTGTGACAAGAGTGTTGCTAAGAAGAAGAGGTACTTGTTTCAGGAATGTTCCTTTAAGTAATCTCACTCTCTTTTCATCTCTCTCATGTCTTCTCGACTGTACAGCTTCGGCAAACACTACATGTAGAAATGTTTAGCATAATAATAAGGCACATAATAGGCTGTTTCCTTTTTAGATTATTAGGTCTGAAATGTACCTATTTCCTATCTACCCTAAAGTTCCAGTTCTAACTCGCCATCTTCGTATACCTACATGCAACCCAGTTCGCCTATTGAAAATCTTTTCGCTTTCCACTAAAACATCCATAAATAACGTCTCGTAAGTTTGAAAAATGATTAAAAAGCAAACATTAAGATTAGCACAATCCCCTGTCTTGTTCTACATGATGTAGGTAATAAATGATCGCGAGTAGGTTTAACCCTCGGTAGGTGAAGATTTACTGCGGATTAGGGTTACTTACAACGGTCAAGTGGAGAGTTGACTTGTCCTCGGTTCATTTGAGAATCGCTATTTTCAATTGTTTCAATGGTTTTGTTTATCAAAATAATCTGGAGTTTTACACATTTGATGGCAAATTAATCAACTTCCTATTTCTGTCCTTGATGGTAAAAGTAGAGCTAACGTCGCGTCGTTGGTGATTTTGGGAATGACCTAGCTAACTTGATATTTTCAAAACAAATATTCTGTGAACTTCTGACAAAAGATAATTTTGTATTAGTTTATTAATTGAAATGCAGTGTGTACGAGAATGTCTCTTTTGATAATTGCTTTTTTCTTTGCTTCGCTCATATTCTGGATCATAAAAAGTTAGGTACGGTAGTGTAGTGTTTCATTATAATATTTTCGTATGTTTTTCTTGAATAACTCGCATAACCTACAGTAATGTCTCGATTCACTAAACCTTTAGGAATTTATACCTTTAAGCAATTTAACTAGAAAGGTGCTTGAGATTGTCAGGAGTGAAAAGCAGGCAACATTAAAGTGACGACTCGATACAGTAGTTACAAACAATTTGCGGCGATATGTGCGGAGTGAACCCCTTGGGGAACTTTAAATAATTAATCAAGAGCCGGTAAAGGATTAATGCGGTGGCCAGTTGGCGGTCGGCTGCCATTAGAGATCGCTCGATGCCCCTCGCTACACTAAATACTGCGGTCGCATTATTGCGAGGCCCTTGAGGGGTTACCTTCTCAAATGTCTAATTAATTTACAAAAACTACAAGCGCCAACTAAACTAAACATATGTCATATGCCTCACGTACAGAAGCAATTTATGAAAAGAACTTCCGGATAACTTTTACAATAAAGCTAGTGTACGGGTTGTGCCTGCCACATTCTGACTCCGTGATAAAGCACCAAACATTTATTTTGAATGTTGCCGCTGCAACGGAAAAGTTACAAGGGAGGGAGTTTCCACGGAGAAAATATTACGTTATGAGGTGTGAAAGGCATAAATGTAAAAATTCAATATTTCAAAATGCGAAAAAAGTGAATTTTCCGCAATTTTATGTCGGCAACGTTGCCGTTTCAGGGGTTGATATGTGCGTTTCGTTAACTTTTAAATAAATGTGCCTAAATTTGATTCAATTTATACAAGCAGCTTAGGCGCTGCTTATGAAATCATTTCTTAACTTCCAAACAAGAGAAGATGTACCTACATATCTATTCAACTGTTATCCGATTGTTACAAACTTCCGATTGCGGATTCAGTGGTTGGTAAACAATCGATCATGTTGCTCGGGATTTGTATTTTTCCGATTAGCGAGCTGTATCGGGCTCCGTGACATTGTCGCATCAATTATAACGTGGATTACATCGAGACAGATCTAAGGCGGTTCAATTTCGCCGCAGAAGGGAAGGGGCGCGTATCAGGAAGTGACTTGAGATCGCCTTATCAGCCTGATGAAGGCCTGATGCTACCCATTATGCACGGCACTCGTGTTCCGGCTTCAGATTTTAGTGGAGTGTGTTGGATGTTCGTTTCAGGAAGTGACTATGAAAAAGTATTTCTTTAGCTTTTTAGCTGCATATCAAATACGATTTCTACTATCTGCCCACATCGTCGTTTGCACGTTTTTTGTATAATGGGTATTTTATTCGATATTATTTGTGTTATTTCTTTCAGAAGTCTATGCATATACTCTAATATAATTTATCTAATGTAGGTACCTAAGATCTGGAAGTTGTTGGGTAAGATGTTTTGAAGTATATGCCCGAATACTCGGTTTCCCTCTCAAATGTATCACATGCGTCCTCAGAATTGAAAATCTCGCACCCCTTCTATAAAGTTAGGTGTTTTCGAAAATGTAATGAGCGCCTCGTGTTCGGTCCCAAATCCATTTAGCTGATACAGAAGGTTATTAAAAGTTGTCGCACAGACAGACGGCGAGAGTTCCGCTACAGTTTGACAGTTCGTCCCAAGGGGCTCCTTCGATTCCATCAGCTAGAAAATTTCATTAATCCCATTATTGGAACTGCGTTTCACTGTGGGTGTAACTTTGTTTACTGTTTTCAAAATTTCGGCGAAATGGTTTCCGTTTATTTGCAGGTGAAACTTACCATAGTTATTAGTATGCCTGAAATTTAACTAGAACTAAGTTAAGCATATGCTCAACAATAGATAATGTACCTATGTATTGTTGAGATAGCTGTAGAATTATTCTTAAAAATATTCTTCAGACCTACCCCAAGTTTGTATCTATGCCAGAAGCGTTATTTTCTTCAAATTCAAAGCGATAAAAGCTTTCGCCTGATAAAAATAAAAAGGAACAACCACGCAACATTTCCCCAAACTTTATGTCTCCGACCTTTACTATCTTTATTAGCTGGTTGATAATAAAGCTGCAGTGGAATATGCAAAGCTAAGACTGGCGGCATTTAATTGCCCTTGAAAGGGGCGACAAAAAATAAACGATGCTTGGGTATAAATAATGGTGCACTTTTCATAATCGCAATTGTCGCCGGGAGAATATTTAGTGCGCATAAAACTGCGATTGCGATCTTGGGGGATGCATGCCAGGGGTTTAATAGTTGAGGGACAGAGTCTGTCAGGTTAACTAGCTTTCTTGATGACAGGTTGTGAGAGTACAGGCTAACATGGGTTAGCCGAAGTATATGTGTTTTAGGATGGAACGTACTTAATTGTTTTGTTGGCGGAGGAAGGCGCTGGTTCCGCTACACAGTTTTTAACTTTTGCGGTAGTCAGCCCTCAATTGTACCCTATTACATTATGTACGTTATGTTCTGTTCCTAATAAAGATTTGTGTATTTTGTATATTTGTAGAGTAGGACCCCCTTACTTCTTAATGCCTACAAGTTTCGACTTGGCATGAGCGAGAAACTCGTAAGCGGAAATCTTAAAGTATTATGTATTTTAAAGCCCCTTTAAAATACGTAATACTTTAAGATTTCAGATTTCAATAACTTTATTTGTTAAGTTAAAAATAAGAAATTAGGTGCTTTTGATTTTTCTTGACTCAATTTTTAATCCACCAGTGGAAGAAGCTTTTTTTAATTATTATACGGCCAATATTCCACAAACTATGTAAAAAATAATGTTAAATTACATAATACAAAGCAATAACCAGTCATTCTGATTTTCATAACACAAGATTCTAGATATTTTGGAACTAGACTTGCAGGTTTTCAACGCCAGTCTCTCTGCTGAGTGCTGTTATTTTGGCAAAAATCCCTTTTTGGGGGTATGTTCATCAGTAGACGTAGGCCTCACGCGTGCTATAAAGACTGCTCTGTAAACGTCCAGCTTAACTGTTTATAAATTTATTTATATTACATCATAAAATATGCTTTGTTATTCTATACAACTAAAACAAAGCTTATGCTTCAGATTGTTAACTTTACTTTACCGAGGTTAGGAAATAGAATAATATCCCAAAAAAACATGCCTATTTTTCAGTACCTATCGCCTATTTGCTAGAATGAAAATTTTGATCAGATTGCTATAAAAGTAGGTACAATGCGTTTCACAGAAAGTTGGGAAGCCACGAAGAAGGAACGAAGTCATGGCGTGGGGAATAAATTTTATTTATCAAATAAAAAGGATGGTGCGCTCGTTTTTCACGAGGGACATTATCGCTTCTTTTAATTATTATACGGCCGATATTTTATAAGGGATTTACTATATAGCCTTTTGTATTTGCTTTATCGCCTGAACTTCTATTTCTGATCAAGTATTTGGTATTGTCTTTGGCATTCGTTATTGAAAAGGTAGTTAGGCTGGAATGTAATATGCCCAAAGTTTAGTTTTGTTATTCGAATATATCGGGTGTTATATACACATATGTTAGAATGGTAGGTAACTTATACTTTAAATATGTTAAATTATACTTTTTCTTTGAGCTTACATTGAGCCTACCCTGTTCACCTCTGCCCCGAAAATCTGTAAAAATATGGCAGCCATATTAAATCTGCACGAATAATTCAACAACACCGTATTGCATGTTTGTTTATAATTACTTACGTAAAAAAACAAACGTTTTAATTCTATAGGGTGGTTCTCCCTATCCACGCGGCCTTAAGGAAATGAAGGAAAAAAGCGGCGGAAGCTGTTATCCCCCTCTCTCCCCTTTGGGCCTCTTGCGGCTTTTTAAATGGAAATTTATTGTTAAACACTTCGTCAATTCGCCCTAGTAGCGCTTAAGAATTTTACCTAGTTTCGCCGCTGGTTAGCTTTGTTCCCCGTTTAGTGCCGTCATCGCGATGAATTTGCTTTATCCTATTTTATGGTCCTCGGTATTTAAAATGTTTCTTCCATTGTTCTCGTTTCTGAAACTGAACTTCTTTGATCAATACCTATTTTGATACCGCTTTTGTTCATAGATTTATCAATTATAATCAATGTTGTATGTATTTTATTCTTGATCTGTGGGCGAAGGTTCGTCTGCGACGCAAGGGGGTTGCGAGGGGTCAAATATCTGTACGTTTTGCAGATTTCTATATTGTTCAGGGTGTTCCGTGTATTTTCTATCTCAATAAAAGTATATAGTAGATAAGGTATCTAGTACCTAGACAATGACTACCAGAACACAATGCTCTATTTTTCAGGTCTCGATGTAAAATGTAATTTTCCGCAACATGCTTGGAAAATAAAATGTTCCTTATTCAAACAAAGATCTCCTTGCCGATACAGCGCAATGGGGACAGTTTTTTTACGGCCTCTTGTTTTTTCGCTAAATGGCTTTATCGTAAACGGGGGTAGGTAAGTGAACTCGTTCAAAAGTCAGGACTCTTTGCGAGTTCATAAAATTTACTCCAGCCGAAAAGCTGGCCGGCTCCGCTCCCCACAATTGAAAAGTGAGGGAGATAGGGCACTTACTGTAAAAGTTAAAGCTAATTGCCCTTAAGACATATTTTTAATTTCATTGCCCGCTCCTTCTTTCTTAGTGTTTGTCGGAGTTCACTAACTCCTGGTGCCAGTCTGATTGCAAGGGTAGCGGAATAATTGCCATTTTTACGAGATAAGGTCACAACTTTGAATGTCGAACATATTTTATGTTTCGTTTTAGGGTGAATAAAGTTTTTCTTGACTTTTACGCAGCATAATGAAGGTTCACTGTATACCGTTCATTAAACGCCCAGTCAAATTGAACGTTAGGAAGTTTTTTGAAAATTATTAGCCTTAAATTTTTACGGCCTGACCTTTAATATTTTTATAGTTTGGCGTAATGCGCTTTTCGAGCTAAGATGTTTTCCATATGGTCCAAACATTTGCTGACTGACCAGCCATCGGCATAAGTTAGAAAGCCGTCAAAGTTCAAACGGCATTCAGCCCACAAATCCCATGAGATGCCTCCACGTGGTAAGTACAATACAGCGACCAGTAGCTGTCTCCTTTGTAAGCCAAGCCACCGTTCAATCTGTCATTTCATTTTCATAAATGAATCATTTGAATTCGGTGGTTCGGTTCCGACGTCTGAGGTTTTTTTCTTGGCCGCTGACCTGCCCACCGGGGGTCGCATGACTGATGATCTTATAATGGTTTATTTTTAACATTCTTATCAGCACTATTGTAATTGCGGCGACCGGAGACGTCGGTACAAAAAAATATAGTTTGGTTTTAAAGCGCAGGGAGTGCTGGTTTTTTGTGGGATGATTTAGCTTTTGGTTGAATGTCTAAAAAAGGATTAAGCCAAACAAGTAGGTACCATCTAAGTTAAATTTTTAATGTATTCTATCTAGAAATATTCAGGTTCTAGGCTCCGTCTTATGAATTTATTCCCCTTGGAGTCGAGACCAAGGTACGTGGAGAAACGAGGCTCTTCGAGTTTGGTCGTAGCGACGAGAGCTGGTCAGTATCTGGCGCAGCGCATCAGCATTACCATACAGCGAGGCAATGAAGCCAGCATCTTGGGCACTTCCAACTGGTATTGATATGGGTCAGTTGAGCTACCTGTAATTTGTTTGCAATAGTCTGCAGTTAGCTCAATTATTTTAATTGTAATACTTACTAGTTCTAATTTGGTTATATAATAGTAATTTTATTTGTTAATAAAGATAAGTTTTTCCGAGAATCTATGGAAATTCCTATCTTTATGCGTTTATTGGTTCTCTAACGAAATGGAATGAATAGTCTTTTGAAAATTCCAAGATACGTTTTGTAGATAAGGATAAGGAATAAGGTACAGAAAACGTTAAAAGTAAAGATTGCTGCTTGTATTTATTTTGGTTATGTGAACCAAAGAGCTTTAATAAGTATATTTTTAAGGTTATCTAATAATGTATATCTATCGATGTGTATCTGTCGGTGGAAGCTAAATAAGCAGGTTTCTCTCTTCTTTCTTCTATTTCGGCAGATAAAAATATATACTTTTGAACGATATTCTTCCGTTTCCTTACCAACAGCTTCCACGCGTGTCACAGAAGCTGTCAATGCTGTCGTCGTACTGATGAATGAGCTCAACCGTTATGGTAGAACTCATTAGCCCATTCACAACAGGAGATTAAAAGAAACAATCCGACTGTTCCGAGACAAACGGAAGTCAATGTCGGTATGCGATCTTTTATCTGGTTTTGGGTTTATGATGTTCCTTCATAAGTATGTAATTGGCTTATTTAAATCGTATTGATTGGTAAATAAATACAAATTTATGTGAATTGTTTAGGTAGATAGAGATAGCTCAATATCATCCTGATATGGTCTGCATTGATGATTAAATATTACGCTCGATAATCACAGGTTAATTTTTTTTATCTTTATCTTTACTAATATTATAACGAGGAAAGATTTCATTCTTTGTTTGTTTTTTTTTAATTAAAAAGGCTACGGAACTACTAGACCCATTTGAAAAATACTTTTACCATTAGAATTCTAAATACATAATACATTATCCCTGATGAACATTTTAAATACAGAATATTTTCAAAAAAGTTAGATTTCCGTATAAAAAGTTCAATAATGTAACGTGACATGTAAGTATGGATGTGTAAAAACTTATAATTAATTGTTAAATACCTGTGCGAAGCCGGGGCGCACCGTTAGTTGGTTAATAAAAAGAATGCATGATATTCCTTTATCGCGCTGTTAAACCGGCTCACCAGTAGGAAGCTTTTCAATTCGATCTTTTACAATGTTTCTTTGCCAAAAACTAGAGTATTTATGTACTCTGCAATTCAATAGATTTAAATATTTGGACAGATTTATTTTTAACAGCCAATGATTGATTGTAGGCGAGAATACCCCGGGATCGAAGTAGAGCTAATTTTATTTTAAACGGTGACATTTGTCTACACAAAAGTGAACTATATCCGATATTTTTATTTATTCTGTCGACTGAAATGCTATTTCGGTTCGACAGTTTCGGCAAAGTGCCGATGGATGGGCTTGTGAAGACTCCGGTCGGCAAAACGTGAAATCTTTTGACTTTTGTTGAATTCGGGTTCGGATATAGAACTAGCATTCTAAAAGATTTTTATCTTCAGACACTTCATGAACCAGTAGAACAGTATAAAACTGACCTCTTTTCTGGCCTAAAGCCTTCAAGGCGTTCATTTGCTCATCTCTCTTCGCTCGCCACAATATAGGTAGGTACTAATAGGTACCACTTATACAACCGATATGTATTAGATTGTGGTTTCTTAAATTTAAATAGCTACTCTACATAGGTAAGTAAAGAGAGTACTCAACTATATACTACCCTCATTTTAACCCTGTCGCCTAACGTTTTTCGTCTCTACCTCCTTACCTTTGTTTATGTAATGACTTTCAGTTGTTTTTTGTGAAAATTTTAAAGTAGTTTTCATAATAATAATCCCTTACATAATTGTTCATTAAGTTAACTGTACATTTAAATTTATTTTATTTATTAAATGTTCAGGAAATGTTCACACATGCACCAACATTTGCTGTTATAATTTTTTTACTTGGTTAGGCTAGGACAGACATCTCAGTATGGTGGCGATAGACGTGGGCAGCATAGTGTCAAACTGTCATGTATATGTGACATGTTGCCAGTGTTGCCACGAATGTATTTCCAATGAAAAATAATATCACATGTTACGTTATGATGATTATTTTTGGATCAGACTGCTGGCGGTTTGTCTTCGCCGTCAATCGACGCTTCGGCAGATACAAAATATACACACATAATGTATATCATATCTATATTGTATACTCTATACTAATATTATAAAGAGGAAAGATTTGATTGTTTGTTTGTTTGAATTGAATAGACTTCGAAACTACTGAACCGGTTCGAAAATTCTGTGCACAAACTTGTACACCATAATATGCCTTGCGCATATAGCTATTCTCCGTTGAGATAAATTTACATAATTATAACAAAGTATTATATAAGTTTAAATAGAAAATAATTAAGTTTCATGCAAATATATTTAATTTCTTATAATGAATTTAGAAGCCACAATTGTAAGTCACTGTGTCATCGGATGATGTCATTAAAATAACAAGATGAAGGAGTGGTCAACTATAGAAGTGGACAAGGTTGTCCGGATGGATTTTAGTTTGTCTTGAAATTATAATAAGAAAAAAAATGTTATCATTTTTGTCAGAAAAAAAGGAACCATAGGGAATTGAACTCTATGGTGTACCGAACCGACGCGATGCTGGCGGTTGGTGATTGGATCGGCATTTACATCATGCATGAAGGTACCAATACTATTGCACTGCATAATGCATGTAGATATGTACATGACACTAGTTTAAGCAGATACTCCTTGACGCTAGACCTTTAATCTCCCACAGAGTTACTAGTTTATAATGGCAGAAGTTCCAAACTATTAAGTGGAGTCGCAACATTTAAGTGGCAATCAAATTGCGCTTATATCGCTAAGTTATCGCATCGTAGCTTGTTGGGTCAAGCTTCATTAAGGGGACAATGCACGCGTGACGTGGATGCCCGAAGTTTGGAAAGCAAGAACTCGTTCCTTGCAAGTGTTGCCACTATAGAGTGGACTCGGTTGAACTTGACCAGCAGGGGCGAAATCAGGAAGGTATTCTTGGGGGGGGGGGGGGGGAAGAAGGAAATAAAGTTTTTCTTCGGAGCTCGTCTAGTTCTCGTCACTAGGAATCTGTTAGGATATTAAAGATTTCAGTAACTTTATTTTCTAATGCATAAAATTTATGCATTTAATGCAAAAATAGAGTTTTATTCGGTACAGCATCAAGTTTTGCTGCAAGCAAACTCGAATTCAAAATAAGTCTAGGTCAAGATAAAACAAATCGTGATATAGCATTCATAAAGTGTTGCAGATTAGTAAGCAGCGTCAGAAAAATCAGAAAACCATAATATTGATGGGAACCCGTTCAAATTTGAGATCCTCACCAGCACGTCAGTCGAAAACGTTACCCATATCAGTATTTAAGATGGGGCGGTTCGTTTACTGATCAACCTCAGCGACGTGTGTCCATAAGCATTTCAGGGATTGACGACTCTCAGATAAAGTCAAGAGGTTACTGACATGGCTGATATCCTCTATAACCCCAGAAGCGGGATTCAGTGTTCACATAGCTTACCTTTTATCCTCAATTTTCATCCTCAGGTTTCAATTTCAACATCGAAAATTATATCGACCCCTACCCCATTTGCCTGAATACGTCCACCCAACTTTTCTCCTGAATATTCGTCCACTTGTTTACGCCCCCAGTTTTGTGGCTGCGCAAGTTCGTGCGAATGCACACTTATCTGTCACCCGGCAAGATTTAGATGCGATGCGGTGCGTTGAATTTTAGTTGTTTTGAACAATTAAAATTATTTGTGTAACTGTTTCGGTGCTAATTGTTGTAAGATATGACCTTTCTAGAGTGGAAATATACCCAATAGCTTTGGTGGGTAGGGAAGGTTTGGTCAATAGGGAGCATAGAAATAATGGTTATGCCCAGTTATGATATATAAAATTTATTGTATTGATTGACTATACGTAAGTTATTTCATAGATTAATTCATAGCATCGCATTGGTGCATCAATATTATCATCCTTAACACGTTTGTGCGAGCAAGCCCTTTTCTCGGACTGCTTCGATTGACATGTAATTTTTTTAAATGTGTATTGTGTATAAGTTCTACAACACAGTTTTGTTGTTACTACTAATGAAATTTTACTATTACACGATATAACATCGTTTAATTGTCTACGTCTAGGTATCATTTGAATTTTGTCATCAAACACATTTCTTATCTACATAACCATATGTAGATAAGAAATGTGTAGCTACCAAGCTACATGGGTAGATTTCGGAATGAGTGAGTATATCGGTTTCTAATTTTCTGAACTACCTATACAGAAAAAAGTAGAACCTTAATAAAAGATACTCGAAAATAGAGTGCTTACCTACATTCTATTGACGTGACACCAAATAAAACTATTATTCCCACACTTAACTAAGATTACGACGTAAGTTTGTTTGTAACGACAATATTTGTTCGGCAAACAGCAGCACCCTCGAAGGGCGCTAGTTGTCCATAACATCGCGCGTAATACTAGGGATGTGAAGATCATAATCGGAAAAAATATAACCTAAAAAACCGATTTCCTCATCATTTCCTTTTGAAAGTTAGGTAGTCGGACGCCTTTGTTCCTACTAGTATATACTAGTACCGACCCAGGTATTGTAGTGGCCTCCAACTAAAATGTAATCTTAGCAATATTCTCATTCTTTGTGCGGTATAATAAAGTATTTTCTATTATTTTCTTAGTACCAAAAGAAAATGTCAAGGACACTGGATTAACGCTAGCTTGAGACTTTTACGTAGTCGGGTTTTAGCTTTAAAGATTTTTTTACAATTTTTTTTTGCTGATTATTTAGAATAATAAATATTATTGAATTTGTATTTATATTTCAAACCAAGTTTTTTTTCAACACTTCCACACGAGCATATTTAACTAAGATTGAGATGTTCGTGTCTTACGCATAGATCAATTTTTTGGCTCTTGTGTATGGCTAATTTCACTAGGAACGAGGTAGAATAGATCGAGTAACCATAAACAAAGCGAGACCGACAAGAATCAGAAAAAAACAAGGTCATGTCAGTTTCGATGCAAATGTCGACTTTTTGTCGACATCTGTACTTCAGGTGCAAAATCCGTGTCGACTTTTCGTCGACATTTTGAACAAGCGGTTAAACCCCGCTAACTTGTTAGATTCCCATTTTTATCTGACGTTGTTTGCGACCATCGGCGTACTGAGGCAAATAACACGACACCTCATTTATTACAATCGAACTAGTAGTATTAGCGTTACGTGGAAACAAAGAAATCAGTTCCTACAAACAAACAATACAAAGGTTGTCCTCCTCATAACACTCCTCCGTTTGTAGTCAAAATAAAACAAACATTTTAAAAACAACTTTCATAAATAAAGAATCGGATATTTTCATCGTAAATTGGTCTACCAAATAGGTAGTCTAAACCCATTTTTGAATTACTTAACATGGAAAATGAAACCGCTATCTACTAATTAAACTTCCATTAAGTAAATTATTTTTTTTACATAGAATAATTAATAATCATCTATACTTACGTGATTTGAGTAAAAAAAAAACAAAGCCAATAAAAAAAAAATAACATATCGAATTTCAAAGTCGTTGCACATCCCTAGAGGTACAGAGGGCGATAAATGCAAGTCACTCATATCGATATCAGACCTTTGCTCACCAGCTTTGTTTCCAGGGTTTTTGCGTAAATTGCACCGAAAAGTTCAACTTTGAACTATGCGAGGAAGTTACATGGCCCTTGTCAGGGCTACTTAGCGGTGAGTGACGTGTTAAATGTTTTGTTAACCATTTTCAGTCTGTAGAGAAAGTGGAGATGTTTAGAACTTACCTACCTACTAAGACAAGAAATATTGATGGTTTCAAAGTTGCTTAGTTGCGAAAAAAAATTAAAAGATTTTCTTTATATTTTTTTAAAGAAGTTAGTTCCATTTAATAATTTGTCTGAGTTTCTAAACTGTGTCTAACATGTTTGTTAGTTCCGAAAAATTCTAGTTTCGTATCCATTCTAAAATTTGCCGATTTTCTTTGGCCGTCTTCATAAAAAGTATCATAGCAATTTTCCTCTAAACTAGGGAAAACACAACGTAATAATTTAGCATGATTTTCTATTCTAATAGCAAGTTTTTACATGCAATGCGCGGTAATGAGAGCCTTTCACCGCGTTCTCAATATTTGTGGAGTAATGATGTATAGAAAACAGTTCGCGGAATGTAGCCGTAGGTATAGAAAAACGATGTGCCTCTATTCTAAATTTTTAACATAATTATAATGTACGTATAATGTATAGTAGTTTCGGAGCCTATTCAAATCAAACAAACGAACAAACGATCAAATATTTCCTTTTTATAATATTAGTATAGATACAGGCGGTTTCTTTTCCACTTCTTCCACTTGTGGACAAAAAATTTAAGTGAAGAGAAAATCAATAACACTTCATTTCTTAGCTTATAATCATTCATTGTATGAAACTTGACTTGTATATAGCTTATTTTGTAAGGCTAAAAAATAATGTAATTAAAATCTGAAATCTAACCCTTCTAACTCATCCCGTGTATGTTGTTAGGGCTGACTAAAGGAACCTACTAGCTTTCTTCTGATGTTTATGGATATAGAATATTTATAAAAAAAAAATAGGGATCCGCATGAAAAATAATTTTTTGTTAAATACCCGTGCGAAGCCGGGGTCCACTAGTATTTATATATCACTTATGTTTCTAATACATGTTTGTTTTAGCTATCTACTGTAAGTCTCATGTGATTTAGATACTTATCTATATTTATTATCTCTGTAGTATATTATATTAGGTCTGGGTATTATTTTACATAAGTCATCATGTACCCATTACACAAGCTCTGCTTAATTTGGGGCAGATGATGCTGTGGATTATCCAGCATTATTTATTATTACTATTTATTATATTGTCGGGTCAATCTTACGCCTTAACAACCAGAATGAACGGTGGACTTACTATCTAGATACTTCCTTTCTCTCTCTCTCTCTCTCTCTCTCTCTCTCTCTCTCTCTCTCTCTCTCTCTCTCTTGAAGACCAAAGTATATTTAAATAGTAAAGTATTCGTAAAAGTTTTGCTGTTGCTTATGCGACCGCCTGAGATATGCTTTGCCCCCGTTCGGTAAAATTTGCATTGCATCATGCTGGTACGGTTCGCAAAAAAATATAACCTCTAAGTTTATCTAGCTGGCCAACTTAAGAAGAATAAGAATCATTTATTTGCATAAAACATGAGTATTAACATGGTATGAGCATAAAATTACGTTAACATGCAGATTAAGTTATGACCTTCATGTTTTGCCACAACTGGCGTGAAAATAGGAGACGGCTTACTACAGGTTTGTCACTAATGTGATATGTCTTTTCTTATTATAGCTTATTATTATTTGATATAACTTCTGCAAAAAAGTAAAAAAAATAAATGTACCTATTTAATTTAACATTAAGAGATTCTAAAATAATTAGGTGGGCAGGGCACGTATAATTTTTTTTAACAATATATCCTAGTGCCGCTTAGGTATTATTTAGTATAAGGAAGCTTTAAAATAAGGCATGAAATTTTAGTGTGTCATGTATTTCTAACCCTTGTTCTCTGGAAATTGGGTTATATGAGATCGTTTCATTTTCATCAAACAGTATCTAGTTTTTCCTTGTATATTATTTTTTTGCTGCCTCTACTTGTCTATGACTTTGCACATTTGCCCCCGTTGTATCAGCACCACCTCGATTTCTGTCTGTCTGAGGAACAGAATCAATCGTACGCTTTCTTTTTATTTTGCAAACATTACCAAATTTTGTATTGGCCCAGTATTGGCCCATAATGGAATCTACTGTAAATATAGTAAACTAGCGGTCCGCCCCGGCTTCGCACGGGTATTAAACAAAAATTTCAGAAATTATACACACTAAAACGATGGGTTTCACAGTTTTCATACGGATCTTTACTTTTTTGAACAGCATTGGTTTTTGACATTGACTCGACATTCCAAAACTGACACTGGCCGTAGAGAAAAAGCAAGCACCGTGCGCTATACAACCTCTTTTTCTATTCTGACGCGCCATAATAGAAAAAGAGGTTGAATATACAGCCCACGGTTCAATTATTGAATTTTTCATGCGGATCCCTAACTTTTTTGAAAATATTATATTGCCTATGTTCATCACGTAAAATTAAGGATTCTAATGGTGAAAGAATTTTTTAACTCGGTCCAGTAGTTGCGGAGCCTATTCAATTCAAACAAACAAACAAACAAACAAACATACAAACAAACAAACAATCAAATCTTTCCTCTTTATAATATTAGTATAGATATAGATATAATTAAGTTGGATTGAAACCACCACTTACTTTCCTATCGATGTATAATCAAATTATTATGACGTTGTATACTAACAAAGCGGGTACTATTAAAGCTATACATATATATCATGTTTGCAACATTAGTGGCGAATAAGTCACATAAAAGAGGATTAAACAATCCTGTTGCGTAAATAAATCACTAGATTAACTTCCTCCATATTTCCTTTTTATGACTTATGTCTGCGAGTGCCAGCTTTTAATTTCGCCAGAAAACGACTTCGATTTTCCTGCAGTTTAAAAAAGTAACTTATCAGTTAAGTAGAGCAGGAGGGAGCTAGTAAAACAAATTTGTTGGAGCAAGATAGAAGAGTGCAGAAGAGGGAAAATAAAACAGGGGAAGAAAGTTAAGCGTCCGTGACTTTTTCAAGATTTTTCGGCGTTTATTTTTTAAACATTACGGTCGGTGCCGTGTTGTAGCGAATGCATAAATGCTGGGGATCTTAATTCTGACTGTTTTCTTTTATTTGTTATGTATAAAACATGAAATAAACATGAAAGAAGTAGCCTACAAAAAAATGATCTCATAGTGCGATGTTGTTTTATGAAATTGAACTTAGCAATTAAGCGTAGAGGTAGAGTCATCTCTCACGCTCAATCCCAACAAAAGCAAAACCAAACTAAATCTAAGTAACAAATAGTAATAGACCAAGACTTCCGAACCTCTAATTACGTCAGCAAACAGGCAGGCGCCGTTCGATCATCCATCACATATAGAGAGTTGCTTTGTGCCCACCGACCAATTACGGCATGAAAATTAAATTCACGAAATCTAATTATGAACAAATTGTTTTATTTATTATGATGCGTGGTCATTTGTTAGTGTCGCTGCGGCGCCCGGGGCGGGTCCCGCTCCAGTCCATCAGAGCTTTTTTAGGGTTCCGGGGACACGCGAGCTCTAATACTCTATGGGGATTTGGACTAGTGTTTTTGGCTTGTCGGATTGTTGCTTGGATGTTTTGAACTCTTCATTGACTGCAATAGATTTGTAGTCCCCTATATCTTATGAAGTTCAGGGTAGTCAGCATTTTTGCTCGAGTTCTGGGGATATGCGAAAAGTCTTTGCCGCTTTGCAGGTTGGATGTTATGAACTAGTGCTTTGTTGAGAAGGCTAGTTCTAGTTCAGGATATTCCATTTATAATCTAATTGTTTTTTTAACCAATAATAAAAGATACACAGTCTTAATCGTAGTTAAAACATGGAAGATCGAAGGCAAGGTGACTTACCTTGCCTTCGATCTTCCATGTTTTAAAATACTAGATATGTATACGTTTTGGCGGCACACTTTATAAACACAAATCTTTCGTCTATGTTTCATCTAATTTATATGTTCTACAGTTCTACACAATCGGAAAATATACCAAAAAAAAATCCAACCTTACCTAGCAAAAAACCTTGCGTTCCTCCATCCTTAATTTCCCTAACTTCCTCAGTGACAAGCTATGACGTATGTGGCACAGGATCGGGATAGCAGCCACTTGTAATGTGCCCTCATTTGTTATGTTCGCGGAATGGCCGCTACAGATGCCGATTAGTGGTATGGCTCCTTACTCCTGCACAATGGGGCTTATTGCAAGATAGCGGATATTTGTTTTTCTTTTATTTATGAAATGTTTTGTGTTTAAAGAAACAAAAAACTTTTTTTAATATTATAGATCCTTCGTTACCTTAGAAACCGAGTAACCTAAATTATTTAAAACACTCGATTGAGACGAAGCATCTTAGGTAATCGTTAATTTTGTGTCCTATTGCCCATTATGAGGTATGAGTACAACATGGTTTTTTATTAATTTCTTTCAGCCGTTACCTAACCTCGTTGGCCGATAAATAAACTCGCATGAGCGTGATGTGCCAATTCAAGTCCGGTAGCTGTAAAACCGACACAAAGACTGACATCGTTTTATTGTCGAGATTGCCTACAAATGGATCGTGTATTCCGTCCCCGCGGGCATCCCACCACCTCATATCTTATTTTATATAGCCACCTTAGGGGATTTGTTTTGACCTTGACGGAATCTTGTGAATAACGTAGGTAATAAATAACGTAAACCTGGCTAGGCTACCCAGTAGCTTAAGATTCAAACTGTTGGATACACTATTTCGTTCGTAGAGCTTTTCATAAAGCTTTGAGAAACTCTTTATTAAAAGTTATGTCATTTTGTTATACCTACTTCTTTTTTGATTTTCTGCGGTTAGGTCTTCCTAAGCTTCTAAACATAAATAGTTCTACCTTTCTCTAGCATTAAGTATTATTAGATAAAAGTATTCTAGGTGTTTTTTACCTTACCCTTTATCTACTTACCGTGTGTACTTTTACCGTACCCTAAACCGTTTAATTTTTATAAAAGTTTAACCTTTTAAACACCTCTACAAGCATTCGTCCCTTTGCCCGTAGACCAGCGGCCACGCTACTGACCAGGATTATCTCCTCGTGATGGATGACATGTGACAGCTCTGACGCAGCAGGTTGCTACCGTGGCTGTTCATTATCTATCGATTCCACGGGTTAACACGTTTGTTTGAACTGGTGTTATGGCATCATCTATTGAGGTTGATTTGGTTATTGTGCTTTTATTTTAACTGAGGAGTATTGTCTGGTCGTTGTTGTATGATAGTTTTTTAGGTTGATGTGGGGAATAGGAACATCGGCTTCTTACCCTTCGCCGAATCTTTTTCGTAGTAATTTTCAAAGAAAGTAGAGTGACAATCCTCTTTGCATAATTTTTGGGCTAATTAGCTACAATGATCTATAAAATTCATATGCAAAATATTCCCGAAATAGCAAACTTTGTTTAGCGAGGGCGTTTATCAGCATGCTGAAATCACGTCCCGCTATGCATCACGAGGGTCCTGGCCGGTCAGCGCCCAGATCCTCAGATACTCGACCCCTGCTCCGTACCCAGTGACCTCATAACCTTCACCTAACCCAAAGCTTGAAACAAAAAGGACCACGGATTTCATGTGAAATTAAATCATCCCAATCGCCTTTGTTATCAAACTTCAGCAAAAAACGCTCCCATGACTTCACAGTGACCTAATTCAGCATGAAATTATAAGATTGAAACAGTGGCTCTCGGCGAATGTCGTGCTCTGCTCCGGACAGTTCATTTTTAATAATAAATGAGACGAAATCAAGACATGACGAATAAATGAATCCAGAACTTGACGAATAAATGAATATGGAATATGATAAATGGAAGGCTCGGATCCCTCGCGAAGATTTTTTCTTTGGCTCCGTCCGAACGGAAGACGCTGGTTTTTTCCTTTTGTAGCGGGACAAGTTAAGCGTTTTTTGGACAGCCGCGGCTGGCACTGTGATATTTATCATTTTCTACAAAAGTTGGATCTCCAATTGTGCATCTGCTTTGATCGTGGTCACTGAGATTTGACTGATGAAAGTCAATTCTTGCTCCGTTCTGTGGTTTTATCATTATAAAAGCCAGTTGAGGTTAGGTAATTCTTTGTGTGGTAACATCTCCAAGATGCGTGATTCGAACGACCTCGCAAAAGTGCCGATTAAAATCCAGCATAACGTAATCCGCGACTGCACTAGTCACTGCCACGTGGTTCTATGATAAAGTACCCGAGCAGATTATGCAAATTCTTAAAATTCGTTCTCCTTCCCTCTCGCGCACGTTATAAACACGCTTTACCGTTTCATTCTGCCATTTCGTTCACCCCTGATGCTCGCAACGTCTGATGGATGATGCGTTATTCCAATAACAATTTTGATATCGTATGTTGAATATTTGAAAGTCTGATGCGTCGAACAATAGCTGAATCTTCGATACGCTTTTGTGCGATTTATTTCACGTTTCGTCTTTCATGTAGGATTACCTAACCCTACTTTATTTCAATTCTGGCAAGCACCAATGATGACCGACGATACCATTTAATGTCTACGTTTACTTTATTGTCTATCTTTTTGTTTTGTGGTTGTCTACCCATTTGAACCAAATAAATTATTATCTATATGTATTTCAAAAGTTAAAAGAGTTTATGATGTAACTTTTATGATTTTGGCCTTTCACCATTCAAAAGTAGCTAGAGTAAGTAAATTTTATTTCAATAGCAAAGTAGCACTGCTTAAAGTAATCGTAAGTGTTACAATTATTATATATTATGTATATTGTACCGATGTTTTTAAGGTTATTTTTTTAACATCTTCTGCATATTTGTGTATATATTTTCTTGTGTGAGCCAAAATAAACGACTTTATTCTTTTTTTATTTCTTTCTTTCTTTTTCTTTCATAAAACACTATAACGAGCAGTACCTAACTACTACTTAGATCTAGTATGGCACAGGCACAAACCGCGACTTTATTGTCGATCTCATCCAGGCAACCTTTAAATGTAAGTTATGTAAAAAAATTATTTATAACAAGATTCTCTAGGGTTGTTACCCGTGCTCAAATGACTGTCCTCCGTACTAGTAAATACTGTATTACGGTAAGAAGTCGGCGGTAGCGTTCATATATATCTCCATAGATACCCACATCAAACGCTAGCTAGATTAAAGATGGTTTCCAGTAAACACAGACAGCAGCAATCAGTCTGGTAATAGTGGTGAACCGTTCTGTAATCACTCGCTGGTCCGTGCGAACGGATATTTCATAGCTGTCGCACATTGAATATACTTAGGTAGCTACAATATTCTACGATAATATAGGTGCCAGCCATGTTATCGTTTATTAGGCACTATAGACATAAGTGTAGACTGCTTTTTTGTTTATCCCATTTGCAAATAAGACTCATCAGTATACATGTCCAAAGGTGAACAAAATCACCGCACACCAGGCTGATTGGTGATCACAGTAGATTATTGATGAGATATAAGATTTTTTGTAAAATTTTGCAATAAAATGTCAATTCAGTGGAAGTTTTCTTATACACAAAAGAAAAGTGCTGCGATTCTTCTGGTTTCCTCAGGGCCACGACCGCCTCAACAAAACTAACGTCCACATTTCGAAACGAAAAAGTATATCGGCACGATCATCTTTTGTTTTTTTGAGAAACCAATCAGTCTGCTAAAGCATAATTACAAATCAGGCTGCGATAGCACAGAATTGACTTCGAAATTTAAATAAATCGGGGAAAATACGACCAGCTTTTGAAACATGATACACATGTGCAAAACACTGGCTTGACTTCTGCCCATCGAGATTTTGACACAGGGTCCATGACAAGGCATTACCAACACACCCTCAACACATGGAAGCAAACGTGACTGGCTGAAAACTGACAGCCATTTTTAATTGCTTTCGAGCTGGATGATTCAATATAGGAGATAATTCAATTAAAGAGAATAAACAAATCATTTAAATCTGATTGATTGTTTACAGCTATATTGAAATCTACCATGCAACAAAAGAGGTTTGGCTATCCAACTTTCCTTTTACTTGACAAATTTATTATTACTGAAACTTCTTGTCACAAACTGAACCTAAAACTTAACAAAAGAAGATTTTCTTGAAAAAACCACTGCTCTGAAGACCATTCTTAAATTTTTTCAATGAGAGAGCACTGCGCGCCAACCACAACTTACGGCGGCGGTCAAAAAGAAAATAGTGCACGTCGGAATAATAACTAAAAAAAACAAACCTTGGCAGTGTAGGTGTGTGTGTAAGGAGTGTGGGTAGCCTGCTAAACGCAATATAAAGTGTGGTGTCGTGGCATGTAGGTGTAGGTAGGTCGGAGCCGGCGCCTCTCCCCGCGCGGTCATTAGTACCGCACCCCGCGCCTCCAGGAGAAAGTATGATTTTACTCCTATAAAGCCGTATTTCTACTCCATACAGGAATTCGTAGAGAAGTTCCCGGTTTCCCAGAAAGGACATGTGGTATGGCGGTTGCTTGTAAATAATTTCTAACTTTGAATCTCAATATGGCGGGGGGCGTTAATTTTCTTGGGTACCCCTCGTGCGTGGAATTAGTCGCGTCTCAGCGAGTTGCTTTGCATAAATTTATATAGCGAGCATAACTTCCTATGTTATTTAAATATGTAGATCTTAAGATCCTAAACACGGAAAAGTTTATCGTTGAGATTATAGCAGACAATTGTGATGATACGAGTATTTTTGTTTATCTGTAATGAATTCTTATGCCAGCAATTAATTTTTGACTCAAAAACATGAATTTCATCAGGAAAACTTTAAGCTGGTAAATCGATAGTCGAATCGGGTTATCTAATATTATTAAATAAGCATTTATTTAAGTGGAAAACACACATTCGTTACCGTGGGGTGTCCCAGCTGAGCAATTAGTGACCACGTGACCGAGGGGAATAACCGACAGAAAAACGGGACCTCTGCTTTTTCCACTGATTAAAGGGACGATAGCCACTCGTTGTTCTAAAGCTTTACCTGTATAAAAGCATTTCTTTTCATAACTAGCGGTCCGCCCCTGGTTCGCATGCGTAATTCCCAAAAATATAGTATAAATTTTTAAACACACACACGTTGAGTTACCTTATTGAATTTTCATAAGTATCTCTAACTATTTGGAAATATTTCATAGCTATCTCTAATATTCATTAGAGATAGTATTCAATTGTAACGGTGAAGATATTTTGTGTAAAACAGTGCTTTAAGATAGCGGACCATTATGAATAATTCGTAAATATCAGTATTTTAATAACGATCTGAACTACTAAAACACAATATCTAAATTATGGCCTTCATAATTTAGATATTGTGTTTAGGTAATTAGTATAGCTAATCTATCTCACTGTGTCACAGAAAAAGGTGATTCGTTATACCTTTTAATGTGACCTTTTATATCTTTTGACGTGTGCCTTTAGCAAACTTTCCAAAGCACAGAGTTTCTCATTGCTACGTACCGTTTCCCGAACTAAGTACTTATTTTAAAGTTTAAAAGCTTTTATCTTAAAGATTCCTAATAACAATTAACAACAGTTTACTGGTTTACACTTTGCTGTCTATTATTATTATTACTAAAACTTTAACACATCCCTTTTGTATTTTTTTACACAATATTAATAATAATATAAATAAATAATGCTTGACAATCCACACAGCATCAGCTCGATATCTAGCTCTAAGCTAAGCAGAGCAATTATGGGCATACTTACATGACTGATATATTTAAAACAACAAACAGGGAGAGATTTTTAGGTCTACCAAGGGGCAGCCTGAAACCGTGAGAATTATCGAAAAGTCATTTAAATAAAAATGGAGTTAGATGCTCGATTTTGAAAAATATAATTTCTGCAAAGGACACATCTGTAACACTTAGGTAATTTAGAGCGAAAGAAACAGGACAATAATAAAGTTAATTGATTGACTTCGTACATACCTAAGTACTTTCTAAAAAATCAAGCACTATAACATTTTATTCACTCGTGTGTAAAAAAAAATATGGAATAGTCAAAACAAAGCGTTTCCTTCATACCTAAGTACATAGGAACTCAAGGAAATCGAACAATTTAATTCACGTAAACTTTTTTTTCAAAATTAAATATAGAACCTCTTTACAGTCAAAATATTCGGCTAGTGTTGTGACACATTGGCGCGGGAGTGGATCCCGTTCACCCTCATCGAGCGAGGTCGTTGGCACATCGATTTTCGATTTGCTCTCGCTGAAGTAGGTCAAGTGCTGGCTACCGTATCTTAGGTGATGTAGCTACCGGTAGTTTTTACTGGATTATTGATTCTGAGTTTGAAATCAAATGTTTTAACTCGTTTTATGGCTATCAAAAATGTACCTACATATAATATATTCTTTTTTGATAAGACCTGGCTTAGAATGTTTTTCTAGCAATCTGATTTTCAGGCACTTTCACTATAATGGTACCCTACCATTGCAATGAACTTGCCTGAAAATAGGTCCCTAGATAAGATCCACGTGTGAATTTACTCTGTAGGTTGCTTAATTTGATCCAAATTATAGTTTATAAGAATAAATATGTTACATTTCTGTGTCAGTGGCTTTTTAGTTTCGAGGTAAATAATATAATTCTCTGAATGAATAATAGATACCAAACTTGCTTGCTAGCTCGGCATTGCGTGACCCAGCACACAAAGACAACTAAACAACTCAAATTAACAGCAGATAGGAAGGCATGTAATGTACAAATTATGGTAATAATGAGCTACAAGAAAAGTTTGTTGAATCAAGAAAATAAAGCCATTTCCGTCTATTTGCACTTAGCGTGTGTCAACATAAATAGAAAAGTTATTGATACAGAAATGAAGAGTTTTCGAGTTTTCATTAGGGGCGATTGGAGCCCTTTTATTATCTATTCGCCTTTGAATTGCCGAATAGAAATTCCTCCTTCAGGAAAGAAGGGAGATGGGGACAAAAACCTTCAAGTTAGCTACCAATCGGGCGGCGTTTTAAAAATCGAACACGATAAGAACTGAATGTTTTTTATTTTTATTTGTAAATGGAGAGAATTTTATGTTCTCTTTTTAAATAAATATTGCAATCGATGGCAGTTTACAATGACGACTGAGTGATAAGGAGTTTTTATTAGATTTGGGGGTAGTTAGGTTTCGGACTGTGCGGTGCCTAATGTAGCATTCGATTTTCTGGAACGGTCAGCTGATAAGCAAACGATGTCATTATCGAACCTTAGTTTGTATCTTCTCCGTTTTCACTCACTTTATACGAGAACGGGAACCAAGTTTGGGTTTTAAATTCTATTGAGTTATTGACTTTTTTATTTGTTCGACTTAATTTTTTTGGTTATACTACCTTAAAGATTTTTTTATTATTTTCTGAAGGCACCTCTAAGTATTGGTCGACACACACATTGAGTTTCGACCTCTATTTGCTTTTACATAACTAATTTTCTCATTTATTTTAACATAATATAATATTCTTCTTTATTTTTTAACATTATAGATTTTACCCTTAATTTTTTTATGCAGTGAAATGTTCAATATTTTCTCGTAAATTGTCCTAAAATGACTTCCAAACTGAGAGAAATGTAGAGCATTTAATTTGGAATATTGTATTGAAAGAGATAATCAGATGGTTTTCATCAGGCTATACATTAGGGGGAAGCACACCCCTGATAAAGAACTGAGGGTATTAAACGATTACAAATGCTTCGCGGTTCAATAAACAACCCAGTGGAGGAAACCTTTTTAGACGAATTACTTCACGCGGCTCGTGTGAACTTGGCTTTAGAGTTTTCATTTAAGGACGGCATTAATCTGCAACTAGTACAGGATGCCGTAAAGCTTGGTTCTAAATACAAAATATGAATTGACACGCTTATATACCTGACAGGTGTCGAAGAAAAAAAGGTATATAAATATTTCTGCAGAGTAGAGGTATAGATTTACACGATCTAAACACATGACACATCAGTCATCCCGTGACCACGTCAGTGTGTAAACTTGTTGTAACATCGGGAAAATAGATAAATAAACGCTATAAACACCTGTTACAATAGAACTAGTAAAGAGATACTAGTATTGAGTTGAAAAACTGCTATGGTTTGGTCTTTACGGTGTGTATTTCTTTCCACCATCTCAAAAACCGCATTCAGGGACCTGATAAAAAGTTTACAACCACACTTCAAAGGGCGTAGATACAGTCGCATTCAAAAGTAAGAAGTGAGGCGACAATGCGATAAGCGACCACCTTCATCCACTCTTATATATATAGTACATCCGATTGAGAGCGAGTCGGGAGGCGCACGCTCACTTATCTACCCTTCACATTTATTTCCGTACACTTTTCCTTCTGATTGTACACCTTTCTTCACCTTTCCGGATTCTCCCAGTACCCGCTTTACCCACTTTGCCTTCGATAAGTTCGATTACGCAATACCCCGCTTAATCCAATCCGATAAATAAAATAAATGTATCGTAAAAAGAGGACACCGAGAACAATAAAATCGAAGCAGGGAAATATTTAAGGGAATTTTTGAGCGGGAGAGATTCGTAAAGTTAAATGAGTTTGTTGCCACCAGTAATCGGGCCTTTGTTGCTCTGCTGGATCTGATAAAAATTTCCAATACCGTGGATATCCGAGGCATTATAACTTTACCTTGTATATCCGTAGAATAATAAGTTAGATTTCAAAACTTGTGCCCTATCAGATTCTACTATAGCGTTCATTAGTCGGGTTCCAATTGAAACGTGTAAATCTAATAATCTTAAGTGTTTCGGTGTCAAACATTGGAACCCTGGGGGGTTTTCACGACGATTTTTACACTTCCGTGTTTTCATAGATAAGCAAATACAGGGACGCGTGTGATGGATATTAAGGGCACACCTTACATCATTTGCGTTATTACGAGGCGGGGTGGGCCGCAAGACGCGCTCCTTACACTCGTATCTAGATGTACACCCCCTTAATATGCTAAAATCAAATTAGTTTCAAAGCGGAGTGATTTGTTCGATCGATCGCACGTTTTCGATATTGCTTGAGGGTGAGGAAAGGTATGGAAGGTTTATGAAAAAAAATCTTGTTCTCAGACGGACTTTTTAAGATGAAATGTAAATCTGACTATTTTCATTAACAATAACAATAAAGCTTACGACAAAAAAGTCATTATTAAATTAAAAATTGATTCATTTATTAGCTCAGACTCATTTTAGGTCAATTTTTTTTATTTCTTACGATCTATGTTAGTTGTTCTAGGAAATGACAATACATTAAAATTGAAGCTAAATGGACCTTTACTCGTGTCCTAATAAAGCTGTCTCAGGCTTTCTAATTGATCAAGACCCGAATAAAGGCCTACATTATGGAAACATCCACTTCTTACAATAACTACTTACTTACTACCTTCTGCTCTCCGCCCAGGTTTCGAACGAGTAGGTATTAGACAAAAAATTTAAAAATTACTACTCTCTTTGGGTTACATTATTGAAGTTTTCATACGGAACCCTATTTTTAAACAACATTTTTGAAAATGTTCTATAGCCCTTGTTCATCAGCGAAAATGTAGCATCCTAATGGTGAAAGAATTTTTTTATCCAGTAGTTTCGCAGCCTATTTAATTCAAACAAACAATCGAATCTTTCCTTTTTATAATATTAGTATAGATATAGATAAAGTTTCCTACATACGGTGTAGCCCGCTGGAACTTCAAGATGTTATCAGGTACAAGCTAGGGTCGGTTGAAAACGCCAATTTCCTGATTCCCGTCGGCGATCGCTAAGACGCGGTAAGTCGCGGTTTCATTAGCCAGGCCTTCGCAAATTAACACCCTTGACGAGGCCAACGAGCCCCTTCGCACGTATGCTTAGGGGCATTGTTAATGACTTCTTGGGTAAGGCTTTCTACTTTTGCTATTTTTTTCACACAGACAAAGAAATGAAATATACGTAAGGGTGGCCAATGAAAAGTTTTGCCAATGAAACAATTGAAAATAATAAGTGGTGGACAAACAAACGTTGGTAGGTATGGTTTCTTTATCAACGAAGCTCACGTTTGAAAGAATATCACAATATTCTCAAAAATAGGGTATCTATGGTGGCTATAATTTGAATAGGCTTTAGTTAATTTTTAGTGGGCTAAATGCAATTAGTGAAAGTGTGTTTCCTTGTATTATACAAAGAACATTAGAATTAAGTAAATAAATTTAGTAATGTCCTTATTGTAATTTTCGTTGTATATAAAGGTTTTCCGCTAATAAAACTAATTAGATAAGCATTCTTTGTCTTTTGCTACGAACGTTGCACCATCATCGGTTTATAATGTTGGAAAATTTAAAACTCAAATCATGGTAAATATTCCGTTATAGACTTTAGTGTTAATATGGTTATTCACACAAAGTTTTTTATAAAGGAATAGTTTCAAAAGTTTTAAGTATTTACAATTGAGCTAACTGCAGACAAACTACTGGTAGCTGGACTGATCCTTATCCGTCATTTCCACATTCCAAGTGTTATGAGAATACATATTTGTTGTTTCTAATTATTCTTATTGTTTTTACTATGTTTGTATTTCAGCTCACCCATTTCTTGAGCCATATCCCTAGGTTTTTCTATAAATTTTACATCGATCATTTTAGTTTTCATTGTAGGTATCTACAAAAATCTAGTCCTGTTTTCTTAAGTGCTATCTAGATCAGTTTCAGTTTATTTATTCAAAAACAATTTACATTGTGTGTGTATGAACGAACATAATTAAATTATAATTAAATCTTAGAAGTACATTGACATTAGTAGTTATTATATTATTAGATACGACAATACATAAAAGATGCTTTCACAGATAGATAAATGTGAATGAAACAACAAGGCGCCTGCACCGAACTTGGTGCGTTGACTTTGACAAATGACAATGCACTAATAGTTGTGTCACATTCTGCCATATATCATGCGCGGGTAATGGGGGGAAAACGGCTCTATCGCCCTCCGTTGTGATAAGGTCAAGAATCGTTTGTCAGTGGGCAGCGGACGTGTTTTCTTGAGGTTTATTGATAGTCAGTGGAAAAATGTGAGCTTTGACCGTATTATGGACCTTAATCTTAATAATTTTACTATTCTTTTAGTGTTACACAATTCAACGTCAGTCTTGAAAATTTTTAAATTGTCAGTGTAGGTTACATTTATGTTATGCAAGGGTCTGCTTCATACTGTTGCACATCACTTTGATCTATTATAAAATTATTTCCACAACTTACGCGATATAGATTTTTTTGTTTTATTATTGAAGTTTTCATATGGATGCCTAACCTTAAAAAAAAAAATTGGTGTAAGCCTTTCAAATCAGTCTAGTAGTTTCGGTGCTTATTCAATCCAAACCAACAATAAAATATTTGCTCTTTATATATACTTTTAGATACTTAATCATGCATATGTAATGTTTTGGCATAAAAACTTATTCGTCATAGATTTATAGTACCACATTAGGCGTTGATATTGCAAAATAAAAATGAACGAATAATTTGGAATAAAAACGAATCGCATAATATTTGCAAGAAACATTTGAATAACGACACGCTTCAAAATAAATGACATTCGTGCTTAAATAAGTTGCCATTACCTCGCATTAGTATGAGTTACTCACAAATTTTTTGTAAAATTTTCAAGCTGTACACTGTGTCTACGTTTATTTTCTTTGAATGAAAGAATGCAATATTTCATAGACATAGTCTATGAAATATTGCATTCTTCTAATGAAATATGTTTTAATATTAATTAAGCTGACAGTTCATCTGTACATGAAATATTGCATTACATTATGTAGTCAACAAAATAAACACGTGGACGAAATATAGTGGCATTAATTCAATATAAGATAGTTAAACTGTCTATACTCAACTATATTTTTGAATAAATATTTCTCATGTAAGTGACGTAGTGTCTTTTTGAAGATAAATTTGATGAAGCGAATGGTTACGGTCCTGTAGGGTGCTACGGCGGCGTAGCAACTATGACGTCATCTGCTACGGCTACGGGCGCCTCAAGATTAATACATCGCAGAGGCCATGTTAGTGGCGCAACAATTTGTCTCTATAAATGTTGACTCAGCAGTCGCGGTCGCCCCGCGCGATTAGCCGCGCTAAATTTATTGTTTAATTTCAAACGCGTTATTAATAACGTGCAATGATTAAACGGATCTTGTGGCTTAGTCTGAGATGTAGTCTATGATTTATAATGTTATGCCATTGAATGGAGAATGTGAGGTGGAGTCTGACTTTGATGTATAGATACACTGTGATAAAATATTTCGATTTGCCAAGATTAAGTGATTTGATTGTCTCATGCGATAATATAACTAAGCCTGAACAACTCCTAAGTTCCACAAGGAGGCTTAGAGGCTCTCGTATCAATAAACACTTATGTCGAGTGCGAAACTTAGTTAATTATCGAGCGTCCGGAAACCGGACAAGGCGATACATCGGGCAGCGCACCCTTCTCAGAATAATCCTAGGTACATCATCATTCCCAACTTTAATACCAGCCCGTAAAGTTCAATATAAAGGAGGTCACGTCGTTCCAGATAAGGGAGTGTTGCTGTTGAGATCATCTCCGTTCAAATATGTGCTCCAAGTTTTAGTGCGCATTGTTGAAAATGTTTTGTCGCGGCGCGGTCGCGATACAAGGGTTTATGCGTGTAAGATGACGCTTGTTTAGAACTCGACTGATATGATAAATCAGGAGAGTAACAGCTCACTTGAGACCGTGAGGGGGAATCTAGCGTTAAATGAGCAAATTGAAATTTCCAGTTGATGTCTGGTTTTGTGGGAATGAGTTATGTTGCGGAAGCTGGAATGCTTTATGAGATTTGCTCTACATGTTGGCATTATCGTGTTGTGTGGTGATTTGATTTTACGATTTCTTGCCGCAGCTTTCTTTTTTACTGTTATAAGGAATTGTTGTGTAGGTAATTAGAAAGTTATTTATTAATACCGTATTTATTTATATATTTCTATATACGCATATTTATATATCTCTCCTTACGCAGTTTTCTCTCTGGTTAGCTCTAAATATTTTAACTTAATAGTGTTGGATAATAAGATCTTATGTGCTGTTATAACAGTTCACCTTAGTATAGCGTACCTTCATACACTGCTGGTGAAAAGAAGTATCTACCGAATAAGAGCTTTAAGTTAGGAACTCCTCGTACCTGCTGAAATGTTCTCTATGATTTATTTTCCAAAACTTGCTTAAAACGCTCATTGATGCGATCGTCTTTCTTCCTTAACCGCCAAACAAACATTGTCCGAATTACTGTAATACTAAGCTAACCCCCAAACAAGTTCCAAAAGCGCCATCTCATCATCCATTCACGTACATCCGATACAAAAACGCTGAGCCACCGCTACCTCTCTCACCCGACCGCCCACTGGGATATCTTCCATCTCTTTCTACCTTCTTTTTAAAATTTAATAGGATTACCACGCACGGTCAGGTAAGTGTCTCTAATTGCTGTTAAAATCGCCGCCGACAATGGCAAGACGGCGCCCGTGTGCGGCAGATCTTAGGGTGATTTATTGATATATCGAAGGATTATGTTTTGTTTGTTTGTTAGCGGCTTCTGTAATACAGCTTTTATGTAGTCATTTCATTTTATATGGGTTCGAAAGCATTCTCACTTTTAACGTCCGGTTCATTTGGATCGTTCATAAAAAACTTTGATTAGGGTTTCAGTATTATTAAAATCACTGAGGTAAGACATTTTACTAGAAAAGCTCATCAAAAGTTTCGTTTCTGACTTTACTTGGATCGGTGTATCTGACAGGTTTACTTATAAGTTTATTAAGGGTGGCTTTTTTACGAGTGAACTAATTTGTTTACAAAGAAAGTTAAAATACTGAACAGAACTACAACTAATATTTAGGTACACATTATATCTAAAAATGTATGCTGTCACCATAAAGCAGTGTCTAGAATGGTAGCATTGCCACATTGAATGGCAATGCTTAATCATTGACCGAAATAAAAGCATTCCGATCATCTATGGTCGCTTTATATTGTAGGATAGGGGTCCCAAGGACCCCAATGACCTAAAGTTTCCACATAAAATCCTTCAAGTAGGTAGCCTCGGTCAAAATTAGTTGGGAACGCCATTTTACTGCGGAGCGGGCGCTTATTTAGCGGGCTTAAATTCCGACGAAATCTAGAATTTTTATCACCATCTTCTTCATCCGATATCATTAAAAAACTGTTCCATGTAAAATAAACAATAATATAAAAGATTTATTAAGTTACGTAACGGTACCAAACATTATCCTAAAACTACTACTACAATTGACAAACTGTGTGCAGTTTATTACCTATGAATTATATAGATACTAAGATTATTGTGTTGTCTTATTTAAGTAAACATTGTTCTTTTGAGTGAGTAAACTGAAATTTCTCCTTTTAACGCTTAGCTACCTTATCTATAATTTAATTCACTCACTAGAAAAAGCCCAGGCCTACATAATACTCAGCGTGTCTACAATCAATATGAATGTCTATAATATCCACAATGCCACTTCATAAACCCATACGAGTGATAATCGATTCCCATAAAGTCAATAAATTCAGTAAAATAGCTAGCTAACCGCGGCGTATTATTTGAAATCGCCTGTAAACGCCAGAAAAGCCACCTCCATTGATTTATGTCGCTCGGACGAGTCTGCCCCCAGACACTAGTGAAAGTGTTAAATATACCAAAAAGTCTCGTATTTTGAACCTTATTCCAAAGAACTACTACCGAAGTTTGATGATAACGGTAAATCATAGCCGAATGTATTGACAGCCAATGAATACGGGTATTATGAGGAGAATTATTATATTTCTGATTTGGCTTCTTCAGTTTATGGTTTTATTTGTAAAATATGTTTTGAAACGTTTTTGATTGCTCTCATCCATCAAAGATTTTTGGCTTGGCGGTTAAGTTTGGTTGTAGAATCGAATATATATGTAATAAGCACTCAAGTCACTTTTTCACGATTCTTTTTGCGGCACAATTATCACGCTTGGAAGGTCAAACCATTCTTCTATTTACACATTATGTAAACTAGTCATGAAACGTGTGTTTATTACTGCAATACTTTGTGCCCTAAGCCATCACAAACTCAGGTACCTACATATAAATATATCAGTATATCGACAACGGTTTCACAATCATACCATTTGTCAAATTTTGTATTCCTCTTTTATGCATGGAGGGACCAGGAGGAGGCCTTTTCCCAACAGTGGGACAAACCGGGCTTAATAACTAGGTAACGAACTTTATTTTTTTACAGTTTAAATATCTACCCTGCTGAATTGATTCACCTGTGGCTATACATTAACCGACGTCGTGCTAGATAATTTCGAAAATTGCCCTGATACAGTTCATAATAGGCGAAGAGTCTATCGTCCCTTCGGCTCTTGTTTAACCTTAAATTAAGGGTAATTTTTCACATAAATCAAAGCGAGCCGGCTACAAGATTTATTGCTATATTTGCGGATGTCTGTGGTCAATTCTACAATGGCCATAGACAACTACCTGAACCTTTGGAACCATCGCGAATTGTGATGAATTTATGGCTAAGGTAAAATTGAAAGTGCGAAAGTGGTTTCGATTGTTGTGCAATACAATGCAAATATCGGATTTGTCTTTATATTTTTGGCAAAGGCATTTTTTTACATAGAAGTTCTATGGTATTAGTTACTAAAAAAAACCATGTTTCTTCGTTGCAGAATTACTAATCATGTACTAATCATGCTAATCATTTCATAATCAAATATGCAATAATAAATCGTTGTAAAATATTTTCAAAATGTAGGATAAAATGCCTGTTTTTTGTATTTTTCTATATCAGTTCTGAATGTGAATGTGTTGTAAAATAGACAAAGACTTGTGTATATTTTAGTAGCTACTAGCGACCCGCGCCGGCTTCGCACGGCTGCTTTTTTTATCTCGCGGTTTTTTTAATCACTCTATGTTTAAAAAAAACCGCATCAAAATCCGTTGCGTAGTGTTAAAGATCTAAGTATATACATAGGGACAAACAGACAGACATCGGGAAGCAACTTTGTTTCATGCTATGTAGTAATTTAATCTTCCCTTTAATAAATTGTCAAAAATTAACCCAGTGATAGCCATTTTTAAATTCATTTCAAACTCTTATGACAACATAATACCTAGGTATAAGTTATGTTTTAGCAATTTTGTAAGCTTTTATTTATTCAGGCAATTATTAATAAATTCTAAATACTTAGTACTAACGTGATAGTACATTTGGTACTATAATAATACCTTTGTATTTTAATAAAATATCAGATATTCCAAAGGCAAATTGTTAAAGTTCCCAACCCATCATCATTACGAGTAAAAGGTTGGTATTACTGAATATTTCAGTTGTTTAAGAACGCGGCGATCTGTTTCACGCGATTTCAACCCTATTGTCTACATGTAAATAAGAATCAGTTGGGTGTATTCAAATATTGTAATTCAATTTGATTTTATTATGTGCTAAATCCAATCCAGAAAATGTATTCTTGTGGAATCAAAATTAATTTAACTACGTTTATTTAACTTAACACTTTATTTCACTATGACGCATTATGCCTATCTTCAGCTTGCCCTGCATTTCGAATGGCGGGGCTCTACTGTATACTTTAGATCGTAGAGGTTGGGCAGTAAATACGTTAAAGCATCGCATGTGTCTCCTAGAAAAAGAAACCTTAAGTGATTCTGAAAAACGCATTTTAAAATCTATTTGACACACAAAACAAGAAGAATTAGAATGCAAAAAATATAATCACAATTTCTTATAAAAGCAATTTCGCTCAAGTTGAATTTCGAACGCGTATCACACGTCAATCAAACTTACAAATTGAGACAGTGCAGAAATAATAGCATTGCAAAGAATCGAATGATCGATCGAGTCAGGGCGTTCGTTTTAATTTCGATCTCGGATATACGGCCGGAGGCGTGGTCCGCGAACAATTTGTTTCATGTCCCTTCGTATCTATCTTCCTGTGGGATGTTTGAGGAAAGACAATTGCCAATGAAGAATTATTTTTGAAAAAAATCGTCTATTCAGCGGAGGAATGTGGGGCTTGTCAACCCTATAAGTTAAAATAATCAATGTTTCGTTTAAAATGTCGTTGAGTTCAAATAATATCCAAAAAATTGGCGACGGAACTTGAACCCTCAACCCTTCTTAGAGGAACGACTTTAAACCACTGCTGCATTACAACTTCTCAAATTTTATTATTTGATACATTGGAGTTTTTGAAGACGACATGGAAATAACACTATCCTAAAAAGAGCAAAACAAAAACACCGGAAACATAACTAAAATAGACGCAGCACTCAAGGAATCAGAACAGTCAAAGTTTGTATCCAATATCTAAGTTTAGAGGCACAAAAGCTCGCGAAGTTGCATAGACGGGCGTGCATCGTTCGATAGCGTTGACAGTGATGGATTACCCTCAGTTCATGGCCGCGGCGCTGGGTGATGCTGCAATGCGAAAAAAGAATATCCTAGTAATGATATTACTGGATGAGAGGGTAGAGAATTTCGGCAATGAATTGTTGGTGAATTTGGAAATCCAGCTCTATCTTCTTTTAAGGTCGAATACACAGGTAGGTACTTAGGGACCAGAGTAAATGAACAAGTGGTTTCCACGATTTACTGATTTGTGAGAGAACTGCGCCCTGCGAACTGCAGTGTTAAATAAATAATAAATAATGGTACAATCCACACAGGATAATCTAGCCCCAAGCCAGGCTGAGCTTGTTTTATGGGTACTAGATGACTAATATACCGGCAACCTCCTGCGTCGCGTCTGTTTAAGATAATAGAGGTAAAACAAAATTTACTCTAGACTCCTTTCGGTATAATTCCTCTTACGCAATCTAAAAAGGGTTCAGACAACTAAACTAAGATCATCAATCCACACGCGTTTCGCCTCGCGTTGGCTGCCTCAGTGAGATTCAGATAAAAAACAATTAACTGTGCGGTACCTATGCCAGCGGTCATTGCTCTATAAAATTTTAAGACCACCTTATATGTATAAATAGTTTTGTTTTTATTATTTGGTCGTAAGACAGGTGTGAAAACGAAAGGTAGCTGCAATTGCTTTAACTTCTTATTTTGAAATCAGAACACAGCATTCGTTTTTATTTCATTTAGTTTCTTGCGAAGTTTTCTATCATTATCAAATCCTAGCCCAATATAGTAGGTACTGCTGATAAAATTTGATTACATGAAAACTAAATGCGTCTGCACTAATTCAACAAAGATTTTGTCCAATTTCAGATATACTCGTATATATTCGAAAAGGCAGACTCCAACATGGGAGCAACAAGAGTTTGGCTCGTAAGGCAGTGTCCGACAGATCGTGTTAACACGATGGGACCCCCGGAGCGCGCCGCGGGAGGGCGCTCCTGTTCCGCGGTAATCGCACTCAAATATGAAAATATTGTCTATGATACGCATCATAAAAGTTATGACTAGAGAACTTTTTAAATGCTTAGAATCCTTCGAATTGAGTCGTCACTTCCCTATAGCAACTTGAATACGAAATGTTACAGTTTAATTAAAATGGTGACGCTTTTTATGACGTAACATTCATTGTTTGATAAAATACTTAAAAAAAATTGTAGCGACATATTTATTTGCGGAACACGGAGCATGATGTATCGGTTCACCAGGTGAGCCGGCTTCCCACAGGAGCGGCCGACGGATGGTGATGGATCATCCGTGCCACTCATTGTTCTCAACCACTCAGCGTTTTGTCCCGCTGACAAATTCCCGGTCATTCGCTATTATGATGTTTGCGACACCGTTATACCTAACTACTTCAGTAGAGTAAATAAACAATGAAATACGCTTCGTTTCTAAATATTGAACGTAGTAAAAGGATTGTCCGCATGCAAGACTCATGTTCTAAAATGTTCTCACTTATAATTAGTGGTTATAGTGCATGTCGAGTATTCCGTTCCGTTACACGGCACGCTGGCGTCGGCGACACGTATCTAGCCCAGCCGAGCTACCTCCACTCCCAACAACAACAGTTACCGACACAAAACGTCGTCGGCCACACAATTCAATATATTTCGGAGTAATTTGATGTTCATTAAAGAAACTCTGGGACCGTGAACCAGAACACAATGGCTGAATAGCCATTTTGTTGCTGTTGAAAGGCACAATAATAATTCCGAAGTAGTTATTCACGCGGCAGTTAGGCGCACTTACGAAACTGAAATGTCTACGTTTCTGATGGAGCGGCTATTTTCTTGGACCATCTACGCGATGGCGTGACGATAAATTGTAGGAGCGTGTCGAAAATTTCGGCGCGGACAATCTAAATCTACATGACTAACCTTGCTGACTGTTTTTTCTTGTCGTCTTCTTCTCCTTCATCCAAGGGTATTCGGGTACGTTGAGGCCACCCCCGGGTGAAGGTAAGTCTGCTCCGTAACCGGGCGGCGTGTGTTGCGGGCTAAGGTCTCCTGCCCCAAGCTGAGGCAGCGCAGTCATAAACTCCGCCATCGAGGGCTGACTGTTTATGAAACCAGTCTCCGTGCATGTTTCTAGCATAGGGTGCGGCGCTCCAGCGGCCGTTACCGCTGCGAGCCAGAAACCGTTCCCCCCATGGTCCATCCGAGGATGGTCCTGCCCTGGCGCCGGCCCCATTGGAGGCGTATTCCTTGCCTTCACCGAGAAATCTTCTTCCATATCATCGCGCACCCCCATACCGACTCTGGTCTGTTTCCCTCTTATTGTGGGGAAGTCTTCGCATTTTATTTTGCGCACCAGTGGGTTATTGTCTAGCGGCAGGGCGGCGGTGTTGCATATCTCTTGCATCGCTGCCGGTCTCCACTGTCCGTGAGGTCATTCACGTGATGAATGCGCTTCCCCTTGCGTAGCATCCGTCAACATTTTCGTTTAGGCATCGGGTTGAATATACTGCTCGTATCGGAGGTTACCATCAATGTGGCATTGTATCTGGAAAGAGAGCAAACGAGTTAGAGATTTCTATGTGGCATTCCAATGATAAATATTGAAGGCAGCTCCTGCACATAAATTTTGCAGTCTTGGTAGGCACAAGGTCTGCCTAATCGCTGTCAATTTAGGGCTAAATTGAGAGGCGCCAAATTAAATGTTACGGGTGGAGGCTGTCTTGCGGTTATTTCGCAATTATCAGACGTCAGACATTACAGGCGGCTTTGTGTCGAATAATTTGTGCGCGTTACGTCGTGATGAACCCGCGAATAATGAGCGCACCAAATTGTTTATTGTAATTTTGCGGCCGACATGGACTGAGTTGTACGTGACTACCAGTTAGCAGGCCATTGAAATTGTCATGAACTATGCTTAGGCACTCCTCTGTGATATATTTGAATGTTAATGGCTGATTATGCTCTGCGCCTACGCCATAGTACTTACTATCATAATGCGTTGCTCGAATCCTGTTGAGCAACATTATGCTGAGGCTTTTTGGTTCATTTGCTGTAAGTTTATTCTATTTTTACTAGACAGTTTAAGCTAAATAAACATATTTCTTATTTTCCTTATATTGTCATCTAAATAATAAATAAATAATGCTAGACAATCCACACAGCATCTAAGTTCAGCAGAGCTTGTGTTAAAAGTATTGGATAGTTGATATAATTAATACAATATATTTTAAAACAATATATTTTTTATATTATACATATATATTTTAAATATAAAACGATGAAAAGAACCGGAACAAATATCTACAGATCGAACAATTTATCAATCAGTTATACGACCACTTACGGTTGAATTAGTAAATTTTCTTATAAGAAGATACTTGTTCGCTGTGAACATTTTTCTATCCTCCTGGCCTAAACTTGAGATCACGGAAATACAGTCGTAAAAACTGATTTGTAAGTCTGCTTGATTGATATTCTTAGGCGATGGGATATGTGGAGTTCCCAAACCGTTTTCAAACGTGTCGTCATTATTTTTATTGCCTACAACTGTTGGTCGTCGCACATTGCACGCACCCTTTCGACGAGACGAGACGTAAACGCGAAAATGTTCTCGATACCCTGCTTTCAATAGCCGGGTACTGGCTGAATGTCAATTAAAATTCAAACCGCGTTCGAAATACGATTTTTTCCACAGGAATTTGCGGCGCGCCCGGGAGAAATGGCGGGAACGCGCCTTTTTGTTTTATTTATTTTTTTTGAAAATGGAACGGCTGGCGGTTAAACCTATTTTAATGCGTATGGGTTGGGCTGTGTTTTGAATTAAAAAATTCTGTCTGTTCGGAGAATGTGCGCAGCGGATGGACAATGATATGTAATTTCCTTTTGGAAATGATCTGTTTGTGACCATTGCACCATGAAAAAAGGTTTATGTTACAGCCACATATCTACGTAGGCTTTACTTATTTCTTTTAAAAATAGAACCTGATTCATTGTGAAAGTACATCTTCAACTCCTAATTTTAGTATATTAGTATTGTTATTTAAATCGTTAAACTCGGATTTTGGTCTCCTAAAAATGGGACCATAAACAAATTCATAAGTAGGCCGTTTGGGGTTTTATGCGTTTTTAAGGGGTGATCTCAGGGGGGCTCCGGAAAAGTGAAACGCGGCGTAAAACCTGCGGAGCCCTGCTGTGAGACAAGGGGGCTCTTTACGGAATTTTATTTTATTTAAAACAACTCTTGAGCGTGGGGTTCGAATGTCAAATCATGCTGGCGTCTTCGATGGTTAATATTGTTTTTCAGTTAAAGAACTGAGTATTTTTAAATTCTGTAAGAGATACTGTTAGAAAAATAAATAGGTAGGTAGCTTATTATAAAACTGATAGAATATTTTCAAATTTAGTGAGCAAAGTAGGTACTTAGTACACTTTATAATTTTATATTTTTTTATAATTGTTTATAATTTTTGTATATATATTCCTATACCGATATAGGAATAAGAATAAATATATAATTTTCTTCTATCATAGCCTATTTCTCACGAAGAATGATTGCTCCCATACCCCAAATACGTATTTGCATACATCCTGCAATTAGCCTTCCTTAGCCTTTAAAAAGGCAAGAAGCGAGGGGCTATTATCGTCAATTTATGCCTGTACAAGTAAATAACATCTGCGTGCTGGCCCGACCAGTGGTTAGGGCCCAATTTGCCCGCCATAACGATTTCCTCTTCGGGGAACCGAATGGCGTGAGTCCGTATGCCGCCCACTGTATGTAGATATAGCTGAATTGTATGTTGAATAACGTATATGTCCAATTATGACGTAGAGGTGGTTGAACTGGAAGGGCTTTAAATAGGTTTAGTTATGGTTTACTTCAGTTTTAGTTAAATCATATGTGATACAAATGAAAACAAATAATTGAAAATAAATACATTTTGGAAGATCGACACATCATCTAGTAGACGGTAGTTTCTTTTACAGTCACACTATAGTGGACAAGAAGTTGAAGTGAAGATTTTTATCTTCAACCTTTTCTTTTTCTTATATAATAATAATTTATTGTATGAAATTTGACTTCTAAGATTTTTGAGAAATTTTAACATAATAAAAGGTTATTTTTGTCTAAATACGTAATAAAACTTGATTGAGTATAGATACTAGTTTTCTCGGGGATATGTCAAGGTAGAAGATTGGAATTAGCCTTAAAACCACCTAAAACACACCAATCACAAAAAATTAAGATACGAGTATTTCGCATTGAAACCATTTTGTTTTTCGTCATCTCTATTGTGCTAGCCAACAAGAAAACTCAGTTGTATAGATTCTGTTTATTTCTCAAGTAGGTAGCCCAACCATTATTCAGGTTCTATGAAATCTAAGATCTGATAGCTCTAGGACATGCAATATAGTCACGCGACAAGGTACCTTCTGTACCTAACACCAAACATCTAATGATTACGTTCAGATCTACGCGTAGAGTTCTTAAATAATGTTTTGATTCCGAATCTAGAAAAAATAAAGGTAGAAACAGACTCGAGCTCGTGCCATGCAACGTACTAGCAATATTTTATCTGTAAGCTTGAATGTCTATAACAAAGAGATAGCCAAAACCTAGAGACAGAGGTTCTCATCGTACGCTACATTTGTAAGTTGCTTGGCTGGCTATGGCTGTTTCTAGCTTAAGTGTAAAAAGCATCGGATACTGATAAAGCATTCGCTATATTTAATTTAATGTGACTTTCACAATATACCATTCTATCGAAAAACTAGCTGTTGTCTGTGATTTTGTATGTTTTCTTTGATAAAAATAGAATGCAAAAAAGGGCTATACGAGTTCCTTGTCGTAAGGTTTATTAAGCAATTCGGACGTAAAAAGGACACGACACAGACATACCGGCATTGTCTACTTAAGCATTAATACCTACCTCAGCACTTAGTGGTCGTAGCCTAAGAATATAGGGTACTAAGGTTCTACCTCAACCCAATGCAAGACAGCAGTTTATTTCTGTGTCTTTATAACATCTCTACTGAGACTACTAATCGGTATACCAAGCGCGGTAATTATGACAAAAACCTCTTTGGTCAGTAGTTTCAACCTACCCTCTTAAAAGATAAAAACTTGTTGGTTCCAAATACAAAAAAATAATCAACAGTGGGTCTGTTGATAAGTACGAAAGACATTCTTAACATAAAAAGGTCAGTGTTGTTATACTCGGATATACTTATCCTAGTATAACAAGTCACTGACATGTTGGAGTCTCATTTTCTCACGAGCTGCGCGCATGCAACGCACCAGTCGTTTCTGTGTCGCTGTAATTATAATTTTGCTAGCTAAACGTTGTATGCAGCTAGTAGGTATGGTTTTTGAACGTAAAAATTTTTTTTTTTGTAGACTAACTTAAGGCGCATACAGTAGCTGATTGCTCCTCTTTGGAGGCTTTCTCCTCCTAGAGTAGTCAATTTTATGGGCTGAAAAAAATATATGTTATACATTGACCTTTTATCTGTAAAGTGAACGTACAAAAATGTTCTACGTGCTCGTTTACCTGGTGAAAAAAAATCACAAAGTGGAGCTGTTTCTGACTGAAAAAGTGTATCTACTTCTAAACTACTTAGAATTTTATACTTTTTTTTTCACCATCATGTCGGCAAAGACTTTATCTTCAAACTGAACGTATGATTTTGTGATACGACGGTTTTTCACATAGAAAATCATTATTTTAAATTTTTGCGTATGATTAGTGGGCGGTAACCTTTGAAGGTAGTCTGCGCGGGCGACGGGCGGCAGTGAAACCCTGACTGTCGTACGGGGAGGTTGTGTTCGTCTGCCTCGCGCTCTAGGTGAGCGCGAGGCGTACTTTTGCTTTTTTACTATAATGCTATATTGATGCACATAGACGCTTTATTTATTATTCAAAGTTATCCGCGCATGGACGCTTTATTTGGTGTAAGACAGTTTGTAAAATATTGAAAATTCCGAAGATCAGTAAGCTGAAGAAAGCCAGAGCTCTGAAAGCTCGTTATTTTAGAAAATTTATGCTATTGTAACTACCTATTAGCAATCTTATGTAGATTTTACATAATTTGTATATTTATTTTAGGAGATCGGGTAGGTACTAAACTAGGTAGGAATAAATGAACGACAATGTAAGTAAATACTCCTTAGACCTACCCATTTATTTGTTTTATTACTGATCTTACATTATTATTTATTTATAGATTTACAGTGACCGGACAAGTTGAAACTGGAGTGAAAATGTTTTGCTACAGGTAAAACATCCATTACGCTTAGGTAGGTAGCTAATATTAGGTAGGTAGCTATGATGTATTATGCGACGAAATAAAATATGTACGTACGGCATTCTTCCTAACGCGGTTCATGATCGTCTTCAGAATTCTAGTATGGCTGCAACAGTTCTATGACTCTCCGAAGTGAAACACTAGGTAGGTACACCCCCACCTTACTTACTGTTATGAAATGGGAATGGGATTCAAAATGTAAAGGAGACTGGGTAAAAATGGTACATAGCCTTTTTTCATCTCCTAGAGCTCGGATATTTTTAAACTTACGCGATCTGAACTCATAATTATTATTACTATTTTAACGGGTAGGTATTTATCGTGTTTTTACGGGTATTTTTTATTTACGAGTATTTTTTACGGGTTTTCTTCGCGACGGCCACCCTTTGTACTTGTACATAATTATCTAGAATTCTAGATAAACAAGTACGACAATTGCGAGTGTAACTCGCGCGCCGAGGGTTTTGAACTTTTGTCGTTTAGGTTGTTACGTTTATTGACGACCTCTTGGCGCGGTGGGCTTACAACGCAGGAGGTTGCGGTTACTACAGAGATTAGTGGGTAGGTAAGTGCGTTGGTACCAACGCACTATTTATTAATTTTTTTTTTATGTTTTTCCTGTAAAATATAGATTTACAATGTGTCTGGTTACCGGTGTCGGAGACTTTGGGGGGGGGGGGGGGTGAAATACGGTAAATTTTATCGACAAATCACTATTCCTATTTTTTTTCTACCTCCATGACAAAATGGCTGCCATTTTGTCATGGAGGTAGAAAAAAAAAAGGAATAGTGATTTGTCGATAAAATTTACCGTATTTCACCCCCCCCCCCCCCAGTCTCCGACACCGGTGACCAGACACATTGTATATTTATCTACAAACGCTTTGTACATTTTATATCGATCACTCTGCAATCTTCGGAGATAGGGGGGGGGGGATGGCCAATTTTTCGACCTTTATCAAAATATTTCGAAAAGTATAAAACCTTTTGAAATTTCAAAAACTGTTTTGGAATGTGCAAATTGATACCCCACCCCACTCGACGGGGGTAGTCTCCCCTTTAGAAATCCCCCCCCCCTTTTTGACCATAATTTTTAAAAGAAGTTATGTTAACAGACTTCTCTGGTAGTCACCACTTTAGAAATTTTTCCCGCCCTTTTTTGACTATATTTCAAAAAGTATTATTTTTACAGACTTCTTTATATTTTTCCTGTAAAATATAGATCCATATCTTCAAATACTTGGTACATTTTACATCGATCGCTCTGCAATCTTCGGAGATAGGTGGGGGGGGGGGGAGGGGGAATGGTAATTTTTTCGACCTTTTTCTCAAAAAGTATAAAATTTATCAAAATTTCCAAAACGAAATGTACAAATCAGTACCTTTCATTTCATACCACCTTAATTTCTGTAGGTCCCATTTAAAATTTCGATTTCAAAATTTGTACTGAAAATCTTCATTTTAATTTTTTATTTATTTTTCTATAAATCTGTGCGGGCGCACTAAATGTATTATTATTTCAAATTTCAAGTCAATAGCTGCAGTAGTTTCTGAAATATTAATATGGATTCAAAACACAAAACAGAATCAAAGTCATAAGGATCCCTGGACCAAGAGACAAAATTTATATATCGTAGATTTTTTTTCTTTTGTTTTCTTTCTGCTGGTTTGTAGGGTTTTGACCTCGGTTTCAAACCCCTAAAAACAGCAGAAAAAAAATCTACTATATAAAAGTAAATTTGTCTCTTGGTCCAGGATGCCCTTTCTCCTCTTGCTTAGAAATTTACTGTTTTATCAAATCTTTACATCCGATTTCTGGCATCATTTCTTTGAATAGGTGTAAAAACCTATATGTAAATACCATGTAATGGTAATTTTTTTCTCTTGGTCCATTATGACCTTTTTCCTTTAGCTCAGAGATTTATTGTTTCAAATTATTCCACCCGTATAACCTACCTATCATTGATATCCGACAAACATTGAAAATTAGAGAAGCTTGTATGAATGTTTGTTACCATGTACCTAACTACTAAACTGATTTGCATAAAACTTTCGAATGATTGGAATATAGGCTAGTTTAGAAGGAAATTACCTACAACGCGAACGCCCCGCGCCGCGCGGGTAGTAACAAGAGGCGGTAAGGCGGTAACATACATACTTATTACTTACCTAAAGTACCGAGTTCTGTTCTCAGACCAAGAACAAATACTTGCAGAATTTTAAAGACAAAGATACATTTATTTAGCTTCACAAGAACAGCACAGACATAAATAAAGATAGACAATTTTTAAAAAAATATCCCGCAGTGGGAATTGAACCCGCAATTATCGCGTGTCAGCCGGCTTGGTTTACCACGCGGCCATGAAGGATTTCTACTTATCTTTTGCGGCTTACGCGCGAAATCTATTTCATTTTCTTGGCTATGCGGCGCCGGCGGCGGGGGGCGCGCGGAAGGGTGCGGGCCGAAACCATAGCCCCGCCCAAATATTCAAGGTCATTCGCTCCTGTATGCGCCTTAAAATAAAACGAGCGCCTGGTCAACGACGTGTGACCGACCTGAGAGAGCTGGTCAGTGATACTGACTTAGCGCATCAGTTTCTTTTTGGATTGTTATTCACTTTTTCCATTATTGGACAAAATATTCAAGTGAAGTGTGTTGGAAGATCACCAACGTCCCTCAATCCCTCAACGAGACTTCATCAGGGCGAGTGCGGCGTCGTCGTTAAAATACGAAAGTATTTCTTTGAAATAGTCTGTTAACTCAATTGTTTCAATTGTAAATACTAGTTTTTAAATATACGTAATTTGTGACTATATTTTGAACTAGCGGCCCGCCCCGGCTTCGCACGGGTATAAAACAAAAATTTCAGAAATTATACACACTAACACGATGGGCTTCACAGTTTTCATACGGACCCCTTACTTTTTCTTACAGCATTGGGATTTTTGACATTGACTCGACACTCCATTACTGACACTGGCCATAGAGAAAAAGCAAGCACCGTGCGCTATACAACCTCTTTTTCTATTCTGACGCGCCATAATAGAAAAAGAGGTTGAATATACAGCCCACAGTTCAATTATTGAATTTTTCATGCGGATCCCTAACTTTTTTGAAAATATTATATAGCCTATGTTCATCACGGAAAATTAAGGATTCTAATGGTGAAAGAATTTTTCAAATTGGTCCAGTAGTTTCGGAGCCTATTCAATTCAAACAAACAAACAAACAAACAAACAAACAAACAAACAAACATACAAACAAACAAACAATCAAATCTTTCCTCTTTATAATATTAGTATAGAAGATATAGTTTTCTATTAAAAAAAAACCATAGATGTTTAAAATCTCACAGGTTATTCCGTCAACTCTCACGTAGTAGATCTATTTTCTACGAAATAATGTAATCTTGTATTTAAAATAGTTACATTTTACTTCTGATAGGGTTGGAATCACGTCAGAGTAAAATGTAGTAAATAGACATAGACACACATTTATTTGCTACATATTGTTTTTACTTGCACAGCAAACAGGCTAAAAATAAATACTGTTGTTGCTTGCACATCCGAAATAGGCTAAAAATACATTTTGTGAAAAAATATCACAGAAACACTGACTCAATCTTGACTTTTCTATTCACCGGAATACATAAAATCCAGAATAGAAAAGCAGATGCCTTTTATAAACTTTACACACTATCAATGAATTTTCTATGAAGATTTTGTCCATACAAACTACAGCTTCAGCAAGTGCCAGCCAATAAGAAGAGCAATAAATAAAGTTTACAAGCTATTTCGCTATAAAAGGTCGGCGTGTGTAGCGGAAAGTATACATCATAATTCTGCTCGTAAACGTCGGGGTTACATCACTGCAGCTGTGATTCCTGATGGATGGGCTGGGGTGAGGTTAGGAGCAAGGAGGACCTGGATATGTTTGCATTTGCAGGAATATTAAAGACTACCCCGCGGGGACCCCGCCTCGCATGGGTATTTAACAAAAAAATATTTTTCATGCGGATCCCTAACTTTTTTGAAAATATTTTATAGCCTATGTTCATCACGGAAAATTTAGGATTCTAATGGTGAAATAATTTTTCAAATCGGTCTAGTAGTTTTGGAGCCTATTCAAACAAATAAACAAACAATCACATCTTTCCTCTTTATAATATTAGTATAGACATAATGCTGGAACAATCTACACAGCATTATCTAACCCCAAGCTAAGCTGAGCTTGTATGTGTATGTGTATATGTCATACGAACAATGACATTTCTGCCGTGTCTACAAATAAGTGATTAAAAGATATTTGAGGTATAGAGCGTATTAAAAGGACTCAACGCTGGTATCTGGCGCAGCGCATCAGCGTTGCCATAAAGCGAGGCAATGCCGCCAGTGGTTGAATGGACTGGAGATATTGATAAATTGTTATCAATTAGGTGAGCTCCTTGTAGATTGTTTGCAACAATCTGCAATTAGCTGTTGTTTTCATTGTAATTACAAGTTGTTGCTCTAGCTAGATAAATAAGTTTTCTTTTATAGTTTAGTTTCCGTTATTTAATGGTAATTTTTATATTGAAAGGGAGTAAAATAGAAAATACTATTTATGATATGTCAGAAAATTGACGAACAGATGTACTATAATGTTCTGACATATCACAAATTGTATTTGTCTATAGTTTTACGAAAATACAATTTATGATACATCAGACAGAACATTGACGTACAACTGCACTTATGATATGTCTTCATGAAATGAATTGAAGTATCTACTTCAATGTAATCCATCTAAGACAATTTCCCCTGTACTGTTGTTAGATAAAAGGGTTGAGAGACACTCCGCATCTGATTGAAGTTGTGATGGATCACACGAGGGGAGGATGTAGAACTTCTTACTTACTGCTAATTAAACAATAATGCGCTATTCTTCTTGATATTCTGTTATGCCAGCCTTGGATTAATAAGAGTTATAACATAAGAGATGTGCAAAAAAACATTTCTTTTCAGTATTCTTAATAAACATAGTTCAGAGTCTGTGTTTTACAGTTGGGCGTTGTGTAGTTTTTGTTAAAACAAAGCTTTATTTATTGTATTAGGTACATTTGACATTTTGTTTTGGAACTGATCATTAAACATCTTACTGCTAATCAAACAATAATGCACTACTCTTGGTAACTTGTATTAGGATAAGTCTTGTATAAACCATTCTTAAGGCTCCAGCGATGGATGAATTGCCCATAAAAATGGTAAAAACTTAGAACTGCTTTGTGTGAGAAGTTCAATAAACATTGAACTTCTTACTTACTGCAAATTTAACATTAAAGCATTCTTAGTGGTCTTTTTACCAACGTTTTATTTAATAGTTTTGACATTTTTGTTAGTAATTTGCGTTATTTTTCATGCAAAGGCTATTGAATATATTCTTGTTAACGCAATACACATGTCAAGTGCATACGTCAAGCAAAATGATGCACCTGCACTATTTTTCAAGTAGATTTAAGTAAGTTTAGGTACTTCAGCGACAAGCGCTGAAATACCGACGGCAATCATTCATTTTATCCAAATATGTAGGAATCGACGGCATTTAAAGATTCAAATACTACCGTGAAATTATAAACAAAATTGTAGGCTTTTCGCTATAAAAGCCAGCACCAAACTTAGCACCTAACTTCGACAATAAATACTTGCCCAAGCACATAGCACAAACAAAAAAAGGAACCGTTCCCACTCTACATTCTCAGCACGAAACAGTCTTTATATACATTATACAGTTTACAGCAGATTCAGTATGTCAGTTCATACAAGTAGCCACGTAGAGCCACGTAGATGGGCGTGTCCTATCGCCGCCCAGCCACGGAGGGCGGGCCGCCGCTTTCTAATACATTTACTGCATGAATATTGAAATTTATAACTTGCATGCTTGTTTTATCGTGAATGTTGGTCAACTTTTATTCAGGTATATTTTAATCAGTAGGTAATAAAATTGTGTCTCTCTTTAGATTTAGGTTGAAGATGCGCTGAAATATTCAAGATATTTAGGTAATTGTTATTAGAACTTGTAAAACTTTTGTATTACATTACAAGATTAACTAACTATATGCTTAAGTAAGTTGTTTACCATCAATTGTTTGGCCACTCGAAGTTAATTAAGTCCAAAATTTAAGAAGATTTTTTCTCAAATAAGTGAAAGGTACTTTTTTGAGAAATAAAATATTCTTGAACCTATAATTATTAGTACTATCTTTTCTTATTAGTACTTCTTCCGTTAAAATAGTACTAATAAAAGTTTAAAAATATTCATTCTTAAACCTAGAAATTTTACTGGGACTATTAAATATTTTACAGCTTGTTTGTTTCTTTTGTATTTTGTTTTACATTAACCTAATTAATGATAATATTGTGTTCAAATTGAGTAAGTAAAATAAACTTTATTTTATTCCCCTTAAGTATACCATTAATTAGCTTAAACAAGCCAACGTCTCCTAAATTGGTAGATGAAAATTCAGGATAGTATGTATAAATCTTGTGTGCGTTGAAGGCACGGTTTATGTTGAGACACACCGCCAATAATCGCCGAAATTCACCGAAATTCGCTAAGAGAACATCGTTATCATCACTTATAATGTTTTGTAAATAAGAAGTACCTAGCCTAGCAAGTAACTAGCCCAGTTATGTTTATTAAAACTAAACAATATTCAAAGATAAATAAATGGGGTAAGGTGCTTAAATAGGAAATAAATAGTGACAGGTGAAGATTAAAAGCAAACAGAAAATAGATTTTCTTAAGGTTATATGTTATCTTGAAAACTACTTACCTATCCCATGTAGTCGCTATATAATCTATTCAGATACTACCTGAAAGTCTACCTTCACATAAGATCTACCCTTCTATTCTAACTATACAAACGTTTCTTAAATATAAATATACATACCTGTGGGTTGAATGTTAACTTTTGTAAACGCATATAATCTGATAATTGAACCTACATTTTGAACATTCATTCGGATCTACATATTAAACTTGTAATTAACTTTTTTTAACTTTTTTTTAATACAACCTGTAGACCCGGTAGGAGCTTGTAAAGGTATCACGTAACAGTAGACCATTTGAACTTGCGTTAAGTTTTGCGCATAGGCATAACAAAGTATGTATGCGCAAACGCATATCTGAATCTGTTTTCTTACAAATATAATTTAAATTTGTATAAATGCCGTGGGATTAAGGGCAATAACCCCCACATAATGATGCCATCTATGGCGCTCATTAGGGGAGGCCTATGTCCAACAGTGGACTATTATAGGCTGGTGATGATGATGATGATAATAAATGCCAGGTTTGTAAATATAAAGATGCCGTGGGACAAGATTAGGCTCGTACAGGAATGAAATTGTCATGTAAAAGAGGCCTAAACCCAGCAGTGGGTTGAATGATGATGATGAATACCAAAAGTTATAGCCCTATTTTTTTTTAATTACGTAAGATTAAATATACCTAGCACGGAAAACGGGGGTGTATGATGAAAGAAATGGGTAGGTATATCGGATGTTCTGGTCGTTATATATGCAATAAAAATTTATAATAAGTATTTGTCTATGAAATAAAAAAAAAAAACAAATATTTTTATTCTGCTTAGCTTGACGCTAGATGATGCTGTGTGAATTGTCCAGCATTATTTACATATTTTAATCGAAATTTTAATATTATAGAGTCGATTCGTAACTCAAGGGTCGATAAATAGACATAAAAGAGAATTGTATAAGTTATCAATCATCATCATCATCAAGCTATAGGTAGGTAGGTACGTATAGACATAGGTATAGTGTTGCTATTGCAGGTACTTAAGTGTAAGGTCTTACCGAGTAAAAATCCTTGTGAGATCCAATAAACTTAAAAATCAAAATGTATTTTTACAACAAGGTAGAGTCACTTGAAATTATCACAAAATGTTTCAATCCTTTAACTTTAGTTCAAAACACAAAGACACTGAATCACTACCTACTTTATTTACACGTAAGTTAAAGTTTTTTCAGATCACATAAAATAACGCAATAAAAACACTATTCACAAAGCGTACAGTCAGCAAAACATTTCAATAGAATATTGTTATCAGTCCTACTATCGAAATGTCAGTGTGGCGTGGCGACTGTCAACTGTCTACTAAACGAATCGTCACTGCCGAGTTGCCGCCATGCCCACTTCTATACAACCAATGAGATCAAAATAACATATCTCGCAAACCTGAAACACAAAGTAGACTCTATATCTTCCTCTATTAAACTCGAAATACAACGCCCACGCGTTGTGATTTATGGCGGTTTGTCAGATGAAGATTTCTGTGAAATAAAGTTTGCTTAACTCCTCGCACATCAGTGTTCGGCTATGTTGCATCTCTTTTGTTGTAAGTTTGTTAGGTTACGTTTGAAATTTTCATATTAAAAAATTATACTCAAAAAAACGATTTGGAAATTACGTTTTTGTAAATTTAGATTTTTGAAGCTAGTCTAGGAATTTGTGAAATAATTATTAGGTTTCTCATAACTCTGGCAGAGCAGAGTAGCGCTGTCTCGTTTACTCCCACAACTCTTATTTGTTTCACGTCGCGCCATTGGGCCAATAGCGTTTACGGAGCATCCCACCTTACGGCATATAAACTACAGTGGAATATTGTGCTCTATCACTTGTAAATAAAGTTTAACTTTTGAACATTTAATTCGAAGTTACCGGCGTTTGTCACGCAAGAGTTCTAATTTTAAATCAAGTGTAGGCGGAGCTCTAGTGTTCGAGCTTTTATATTGAAAAACAAAATGTCTTTAACGAAAACCTGTTTCGAGAAACTTAAGCCTTTTATGCACGGAAGTTTAAAGTTTAGCGTTGGAGCGACATAGAACCTTTTTCGTTCGATCGCAATGGTCGAGCCAGTCCCGATGAAATAAAGTAAAAAGTTTAGTAACCGGCTTGCCGGTATTTTCCTTTTGTTTGATTTTTGTTTTGTGAACGGGACATCGCATGAGAAATGCAACGCAACAATATGGCGTCGCCTCGTTTTCATCTTTAACTAACCGTATGCAATTTTCATGAAATAAAATAACATCTTACCAACTACAAATTAATTTTCGAGCAACTTTAGAGTTTTTCCCACATGCATCATCTGGAATCTACGTCACAGTACATTTTTACTTTATAAAATCTTCCTCATTATCCAGCAAACCTGACTTCCCAAACATAAAACCTCTATAGACATAACAAAGGGCCCTGTCAGACCAGCTTTCGTCTGCGTCTTGGAGTGAACTCATTACGGGTGTCGGTCAAGGCCCCGAGGTCGCTGCGGTGGGTGGTCGCCTTAATTACACCCAGCGTTTAGGACTCTCTCTGTATCTCACGGCGGCATACGATGTGTTACGAGTACGATTGTAACCTCTTGGTGAGTAAATGTTTGTAAAGATTCATTACGGATGTGAGCGGGTTAACTACGAATCTAGTTTGTGTTGGAAGAACACCAACGCTTCAACTCTTAAGGACTTTTTCAGGGTATGTACGGTCCTAGTAGCGGACGGTTCCTAGTTAGATCGCTCATATCCAGAAAGAGTTTATAAAACGGTATTGACTTTCAATGGTAAAATTGTAAAATTTTAACTTTTGGTAATATTTAAAGTTATGCTGTTCTGTTAAATCAGAGAACACTCATTAGGACACGACATTCAAAAATATGTTTTACTCAAACAAATATGTTATTATATTGTGCAATTTTCTGTAATACAGGTTTTAACACTAAAACAAAATATGTTATCTATTTCGTTAATCAATTTCATTTCATTATCACAGGAGATTGATACTTTTTGTGAATATAGTTTTCCACGACACCAATTTTCGGTTTCACTGTATCTACTATGTCACTGTTCTGCTCTTTTAACCAACTTTCAAAAAGAAGTTTCTTTAAAAGGTTGCTAATCAATCAGTTTTTCACACACATTTAAGTCATTTCATAAAGTAAGTTATGCACACGTACCCACGGTTATAACTTTATTTATCTCTCCCGATAAGGGTTGCTGGAAGAGAACTCTTTTTAGGGTTAAGCTCGCCTTTGCCATTTCTTTTACTTCTTAATGTTGTTTGTATATGTACTAAAGAATTAAGATTTAACAAGTTTTCTTCGGGTTCATATTGGTACCATCCTTTGATCAAACCAAGATGAATCATATTAGATGAATCCGAAGTATTATATACCCGAGATAGTATAATAATTACCTAGGTCTCAACACACATGACACGAAGATACGCTTTCCCAACATACTAGCAAAGATATAAATAAGAAACCCGTCCTACATTCATCTGCATTCCGTTGGTCACTCGCTACATAAAATTATCTTTAATAGCCACTTGTAGCCCCAAGCTTCTTGAATATTCAGCGAGTAAAGGAATAATTAAATATGGTTAAAAACTTCGTATTCTACAGTCTATTTTCTAGAGAGCAGCCATCAGTTATTCAACGGGGGTTTTGCCCATTAGCTGGTCTTCATTCCTACGTACTACAACGTACTATTAAGTACCTATTAACATTATAAATTGTATTTATTTAATGACCTAATACTATATATGTTTATTTAATATTTATTAATGCAATAGTGTACCTAGTCAATACAATAAAAATTATCAGAGTAAGAATCATCATCATCATCACCAGCCTATAATAGCCCACAGCTGGACATAGGCCTCCCCTAATGAGCGCCATAGATGGCATCATTATTTGGGGGTTATTGCCCATAATCCCCACGCTGGGCATGCGGTTTGGGAATCGCAGTTCGGTGTAGTTGTTCTGCAGAAGGCGCTGCTGCCCGTCCCCCGCTGTTTCCCTTTTTTTAGTCGCCTCAGACGAGACTTACGGGAAGAGTTGGGGTGGTGAAATTCTATGCTGGCACCACACGGCGGAGTAGAGAGTTAGAATGCATAGTAATAGTGTAGAAACAACTTGGTTATATGATGTATGACACATACCTAAGACCATTTCAGGGCGACAGACAGTCAACGACAGAGATCTAACGCGTTTAAATTGTGATGAGCCAGGTAGGAATCTATTTTTCTAAAAATTACTATAAATACTGCTGGACAGTCCACAAATCACACAAGCCCCAGGCTAAGCAGAGCTTGTAATATAAATGTTTAAAATAAACCTATAGGACGTTACTATAATTTTTACCTTCTTTGCCTTGTCATGCACTCACAATTTTCAGTTCACTATTTTCCACGTAAAGCAATGTCAGCATAATAATGTATGATATGTATGATACATAATAATGTAAAAATCGACAGATTTTGACTATATTTATTATTGTTACATCTTCCTCAAATACTAATAATAAAGATAAAACCAATAAAACCCTGTTTCTACTATTCATCTTGTTCTTCGAAATAAGCAGAAGAAGATCTTGTTCTAAATATAAATAAATCATGGTAAATTTGACTCGTCTAAACGCTTATTTCATAAGCAAGAAATAAAGTTATTGAAATCGGATATATTGACCTACCTCGATAACAATAAGTTGAATGAAAAAAAATACATTAATTTCTTTACTTTTCCGTAATTGTAAGTTGTAAGATCCAAAAGTGATTGACTCGCCTTAACTCTTATTTCATAAGCAAGAAATAAAGTTATTGAAATCGGATATATTGACCTACCTCGATAACAATAAGTTGAGTGAAAAAAAACATTAATTTCTTTATTTTTCCGTAATTGTAAGTTGTAAGATCCAAAAGTGATTGACTCGCCTAAACTCTTATTTCATAAGCAAGAAATAAAGTTATTGAAATCGGATATATTGACCTACCTCGATAACAATAAGTTGAGTGAAAAAAAGCATTAATTTCTTTACTTTTCCGTAATTGTAAGTTGTAAGATCCAACAGTGATTGATGCTTGTATCGCGGAGTAATTAGCCACTATCAAGCGTTAATATGTTGTAGTTGGTAATTATTTCTGATAGCGATGGAATTGTTTTAGCTTTGTAAAAAGGTGTTGCAATTTTTTTATCTTAGCAGGAATCGTACGGTAACGAGGAAATAAAAGGAACAAAGAGTTGCATTAATGGAAAGGATTATAACATACTTATTCTATAATATTTTTTTGTAATTTGAATTTATTTATCTTTGAGTTTTTGTATATTTATATTGAGCAATGTTTTACTATGTACCTCTTTAAAATATGCATGCTAAATTGATCTAAATTCACTAAAATACTTTCGCAAATAAACTATTCTATATTGAGGTACTTGCTTCCAGTTCCTGCAGCGTTTTCTAGTGGGCGGATGTTAGCATGGGGCTAAATGATGCTATGTGGATGGATTGCCTATCATTATTTAGTATTTGGTATTATATTAGTTAATGTAGAAACATGGAAACCTCTGTCAAAAAATTATGCGTACCTATCTAATGTTTCAAAGGTAGAGCTGTTACTTAGTATGGTCCCAAAAATATGTGAAAAATATATTCAGTCAAAGATCAGGTATAAATGACCTAGGTACTTACCGACTGAATTAGGCTGAAGCAAGGTCAAACAAGCTTAATTATTGGAGTTGTAAATCGCATGAAATTAGTGAATAAACAAAAGTATGTCGCCAAATTCTGGTAAACAATCGCCAACATAGCCGTCGTAGAATCGCGTCAAGATGAAATAAGTTCTAGATAGTGCGTGCTATTTTTACGGAGAGATTGATAGAATGTATCTTGAACCTTGCGTCCCTCCTACTTCCATCTGTAGTATCTTTCATCATAAATGAAATGCCTAAATGTTTTGTTCTGAGACGATAAAATTGCAATAGAAAAGCGAATTATTTGATGGAATCAGTGCCCTGTTTGCGCCACATGACCAATTTGTTATTCCTGTTGAAAGTACGCACCTTCTGCGAAATGAAATCAAAGCAACATCAAACAAATCTCAGCTCAAAAATATTACGTGTTTTGATCTCGTCCTCCAAATGTAAATTAGTTTCATTATATATTTACAAAGAAAATTCTAGCTTAATTTAAAGATTAAGAAACTAGAGATAGGATGTAAAATATTTTCACGAGTAAGAAGTGCCTATAGAAAGGAGATACATAAAAATTGTGAACAAGCAAAAAAAAAAAAACAGATAACCTATTATAATACAATCAACTTGGACATACATACAAAGCAGAAATAATAAGAGCTAAACACTAGCCATAATATAACTTATAAGTAACAGACGACGACACTATAGTTATCTGCGACTGCTAATACCTATTTAAAGTGTCAATTGATGCTGCCACTTCGCCCACAGACGCACTATTATCGTAAACAGTGTAATACAAAAAAGGGTTATTCTCAAAACTCAAGTCCAACACTGGGCCGAAATAATGATTAATGATGGCAAATAAGCGGGTGCGTGCCTCGACACAAAAAGCGGTGCAGACCCGGTGCACTGAACCGAAGCAGTTCCAGATATGTTGATATGGATAATTATGGATTTTATCGAAGCGGAATAGCTTGTGGATGGATTTTTGTGAATTTCTGATGATGTAAGCAAGGTTTTTCAGAACATTCAATAGCTTGTATGAAATCCAAACAGGAGCGACGCGAACTGCACTGACCCTGATGAAATCCTTCGTTAAGGGATGAAACGTTGGTGTTCTTCTTACACAAGCTAGTCGCCGACTTACATTCATAATGAGTTTATTAAAGTAAGAACGTTTTATAGTAATATTGCATTTGTAAAGTAAATAAATTAAGTAATAGGACCAATATGGAAAATGTGTTACACAGATATAGACCGTGAATTTTTAAATATCTTGGTGTACCTTGAAGAAAATTTACGAAAACCGCTAAAGTGCTATTTTGAATAGCACTTTAGCGGTTTTCGTAGATTTCCAGAGGTACCCGAGTGGTAAGAGTCCTAAAAGAAAGACGTACGTACCTAGGCTAGAATTTCTGACTGAGACGTTTTGGTATAAATTAAATTTTCTGAGGTTATAAAAACAGACAGTTTACATAAACTTTCTACCCCCGTTATAACCCCCGCAACCACACCTATTTACGTCTGGGTGACTCGATCTAGTATAAGGGTTAAACCTGAGCAAAAAGAAAAATTAGCTGACTTGTCTTGCTAATTTGTAATCCCCATCAGCCTATAACCAGCTATTTACGGCCCGGTAACCAAACGACTACCACCTTGCAAGCAGCTCACAAATCGAGCAAAAACTTGCAAAATAATTTCTCTCCATAATGAAGTTTCTGATCGGAGTATTAATCAATTTGTGTAATTAATTTTAGTTGCGAGGTGGCGATGCGTCAGCCGCAGGTAGGTGACAGGTGGTGAATTTACAGGAAACTGTAATTAGGGAGCTTCCGTCCGAAGGGAACTTGGAGCCCTGTTGTGATTACTGCTTCCTGAATGGACCTCTGTATAGTTTAAGACTTGCAATAGTGCTGACCTTTAGATATAATCAAAGATCTGCATCTGCGTTCGTGCAAGAAAAAAACGTTATGGATTTTTTTATATACGTGTGTGTTTTTTTTATATACCAGTTTTACTGCATTGCATTCAAATATTTAGGTAGTGGCATAATCTTGACACTTTTGTGCCTTAAGGTATTTATTATAACATTCGGCATCATTAGATCGTCTTACAGTCGTTTGCTTATTATCTTATTAATGATCAAATTTCATGACACCTAGTTCCTTTTATGGCCAAATTGACATTGACAAGAGTTGATCATTGTTTCACAAATCATAGATATGATCATTGATCAGCGTCCGCGATACCAAAGTTAGTGACTTCAATAATATTTTTGTAATGGTAACCCAGCGTAAACACATAAGTTTATGAAATGGATTCTGAATCGTGTAAATTCAGGCCATTTGGATAACAATGTAGTGCAGATTGTATATCTTGTTATGGTCATCTATTCGGTGAAATGGTCACTAAATAGTTGTTTTTGGTGACATATCGTCACCAAGTAATTGTACCTAGTAATAATGATTATGGTTTTATATTTGCAGCTTATTTATTTTTCACGTTTTCATTCCTATTATTCTCCGAGACTTTTTTTTCTTTATATGAAGAAAGTGAAAAAGTAGGCCTCGAAATGAACGAGAATAAAACTAAAATACTGACAAACAGCCACATAAACACTATAAACCTCAATGGAAAGCCCCTTGAATAGTGAATCATTATATATATCTAGGAAAACAACTGTCATTCGAAGACAAAAGTGAAGAACAAGAGGTAGAGCGGCGTATTAACATGAGCTGGAAAAAATTTTGGTCTCTGAAAGAAATCCTAAAAGGGAAATTTCCTCTCCACCTTAAGAAAACTGTCTTGGACACCTGCATCTTACCTACTCTTACATATGAATGCCAAACGTGGACATACAAGAGGGCGCCCTCGAAAGAAGTGGATAGAAGACATAGAAAGGATTGCAGGAAGTAAATGGAAAGGATAGAGAGGTCTGGAAGGAGGCCTTTACCCGAGAAGGGGTTCCGATCGATGGTATAGAAGAAAGTAACGATAGCGAATAGAAGAAAAAGAAAACAAAACACTTTATACAAACATACTTATATTTTAAACAAATCACTACATGTTATATTTTGTAATATATTTTAAGAAGAATGTTACAACATTTGTAGATTGGAAATAAAACGGGCTTTATTATTATTTATTATGATTATTCTCCGAGATATTCTGTAAAAATAAACTACCCTGTAAAAATAAAAACAAAAAGGCATATCAGTGAAGTGGTAAGGTATAATTTGGCTCGCATCATGCGACATGTGCTCGAAAGGGTTCAGGCTCATTAGTGTCAGATGCTCAGACCGTCTGTCAACTGCTTAGCTGACATGACACTTGCGGGCGATGTGGGTATCTTGATATCATGCTTGCTTGATTAATCCCAATAATGCAATATTTTCTCTGCTGTATTTTTACAATGAACTACCAAAGTTTTTAAACATTCGCGATTGTGTTAACATACCTACTAGTTAGTATTAAGATCATGTAAAATTGTAACCTTTTAACTGTATTGATGGTGCAATAAAGTAATATTCTATTCTACTAAGGACTACGGAAAATAATACCCGATCTTTAATAGATCAAACAAAAATATATACTTTTTTAAGAAATCATAAGATATTACATCATATTAGACATTTTTAATGTCTAGATAAACGTAATTTAGGATTAAACATGTACTTACCTCAAAAATTGTCTTCTTTTTTAACAATAAACGTTATCTATCTAGCCGATCCATGGGTCTCTTCTAGTAGATAGCTACTAAGAACTTATTTTAAAAAGTAAAGCTAGTGCTTCAAATATTTTTTATAGGTTGAATACTGTCAGAAAAAGCTTAAAAAAAGTTACCTACAAACAAATACTATTCATTTTGGAGATAACACAGTAATATCAAAACACCCTTGTATTTTCGTAATGTTTAGGCACTATTACCAGAACTATGAACTTGATATGTAATTTTTTTATTAACTAAGTACGTTCCTAGGGCTCTATAGAAACTGTTTCAGGTAATAAAAAAAATCCTTTTGTTTTAATTATTTAATTATGAGTAGTATCCAAATGGATACACTGCCAGGTTTACCTGCAACTTAGTTTTTAAAATCATGTATCCAGAAGGATACACTGCCAAGTCTTATACATTAATAGAGATCACATATTTGGTAAAAATTATTACTAAAACTAATGAAATTACACTTGGAATTCTACCTAATATTACAACCATGCGTAGTAACATACATTTTTTTAATATAAAAATTATACGAGATCACATTTTTCCAATTAAAATACTAAAATTGTTACAAAATTTAAAACCTTGCTCATAAAACTCTACTTAGTAACACAGCCTTGTATTTTATAGAAAATTCCTAATTAAATTATATGGAATCTCTTCTTCGCTTCAGTCTATTTTCGAGGGGTTTGAGCAATTAGTTCTTCATATCATTTAGAATGATAAAGAAGGTAGCAGTTACGCTCTGGCACCAAACACAGTCGGAGTTTACATTTCTGGCAAGATATCCTTGTCTGTCCTTTACTACAAAATTTGCATCTCCCTTTGGGTGAGCAAACCGGCATATGACCAATCTGATCAAATCGGATTGCATCCGGTGGTCTGAGAACTGCAGGTGCCTTTATAATTTTATCTGAGCTGATTGGTGGCACGGTTTGAGCAGTATTACTGGGTGTCCTCTCAAATTTCAGCAGGCCTTCATGTATCTGCATTCGGAACTTCTTCAGGCAGATTGGTTTTAGATCCTTCTGATGATCGCGTCGGTATAGAAGCCAGGCGTTGTTGAGGTTTAAGATTGATTTAGATGCGGCGGAGACAGTTGAAGAAGATTGAAAGGTTTGCAGTGAAGTTGACGCTAGAACAACCCCTAACTCTTCATCATCATCTGAATCCAAAATGTTAAGATTTATCAGCGATGATGGCAACGATGGTGGCGGAGAACTGCTATCCGATGCGTTTGTTCGAAACGCGCGATCATCGTGGTAATGTTGTAGCTCATCAGCTGATGAATCGCCATCATCTAAATCAGATTTGGCACCCACCCTCGGGACAAGAGCGATAATTCGGCGAGCTCTATTCTGCTGTTGTTGTTTTAGTGATGGTGCCTGCACCTAGTCAACAAATACAACATTAGTAAGAATTTTTTTCTATTATTATTATGGTTTTTCCGTTAGTAATCAATAAATACATGGACAACACCAGGAAAACAATTATGTAATGTGTTTCTTGGCGGAAATTAAAAACCATAAAAATCACCCGCTGTGCCACATCGATGATCAAACACACGAACACGGTAAAAATAAAATGTTACAGAAAAAATAAAATAAATGTCAATAATTATCCATAAAAATCACTACTTTAATTTTCATACATATGTGGCAGTGTATCCATATGGATACATAACAAAAATAAACAATTATGTAGGCAAGCTAGCAGTGTATCCATATGGATACTATCATATGAACGTGTCTATAGCAAGAAAACTTGTTGTTTTTTCAGGTAAAAAACAGCTAAGATATACAGACAAATTCATAATCTGTTATGTCCACTACTTTTTTATACACAAAAAATCGATATTTCGAAAAAAAATATTTTTTCTTACCTTGCGAGAAGAAGACGCCTGCGCCCGGTCCACCATTTTGTGCACTACTGAGAAATTGGGGTTGCCAGCAACACACAATATTTTTCTACCAAAAGATACCAAAAATATTGCACTATTTACAAAAGAAGTTTTTAAATATTTTTTTTAAGAAACTGGTAGGAATTTTCTAAAGTGAGCGTATCCATATGTGCACAACGCCAAGTATAGGGTTCATCTCCAAATAATGACGACCAGGGACGCGGTTGGCGAAGGTCCGCTTGCTTCGTATAATATAGAAATTATGAATTAATAAAATCAAAGTATCTCAGTCATACCTACAAATACCTAAATGCATAAAATCAATAGGTTCACAAACAATCGTTTAACTGGTTCGTCATAGATTCGTATCTTCAGGTGTAGTGACATATAAGTAGGGTGGGGGGAGGTAACAGATGCGCTGCATTGCGCCGCGCCAACTTCTGTTCGCGGGCAGTGGTGGATTGAGAGTTTATGTTATTTTATATTAATAATAATATCATTTTTACTTAGGAAATTAAAAATAAATAAAGTTTTGTTGTTTAGTTTACCACCAGGTTCAAATCAACAAGTCCTTGTTCTGGAAATAATCACAAAACAAATCCTACTGACTATATAAGTGACGCAGAAAGTTGCGGTTTCGATTTGTGCCGGGTGTTCTGGGTATTTTCTGTGTATAATAAAAATGTATATTAAAGAAAAAATATCATAAATCTACTTTACAGGAAAAGTTCTTTGACTTTTTGCAGATCTTATTTTTTTTAATTCAAGCTTGTGACTTCTTTCCAGACTTTTTAACAAATCTCACTATCTCTGATTGCCCCGTTGTAGCCTTGAAAAAAATAAACGCGGCGATAACTCCGATATAGCGGAACATTATACTAGTACATTGTGTGCAGTTACCAAATTTTTTTATTTTAAATATAAACTATAATTCATTTCTACAATTTCATTGTACCTACTTTTATTGTAATTGTAATTTCGATACTTATTAAAACGGTACCTAATATATATTAGTGAATATCTACCACATGCCAAAACTGAAATGTCCTCTTGTTTATTTTAACAATTAAATTAACCTATAGCTGGTACGCCAAAACTTACAACTACACAAATATAAAATCCACACAACTCTGAGTTCGTCCCTGCAACAAAACGCGAGGGAGCATCGATGACAAAATACAAATTTTATTTTATTAAATTCAAAAAAGCCTCCAATGATTGATAGGCACCCTCTGCCGGGGCTCGTAACTGCATAACTCTTGCTACTCAATAAAATGGATCATTGCTCCCGCGTCACCTTTGACAGTTCTGCCACAGAACGTTTGGGAACGTGATGGTCATAATATTTGAGCTTTTATATAAAGGTTTCTCAGCTTATAATAGTCATTTACCCGCTCATTAATAGCTAGTCTCCTAGCTTAAATTTGCTAAGTATATCACCATCGCAACCAAGTAAGTATATCAGATCACTCACTGCTTGCAGTTAGTAACCTGGTCTAGGGGGATTATTTTCCATCTCAAAAGATGAGGGTTGAATTATGTGCATATTTTATCGAAAACTTAATTAATAAGGTGTCTTTTTATTCAACCATCTTCCTCTGAACTGTACTCTAGGATATTTAAAAGATGATTCTAACTACTTTATGGTATGTACGTATGTTCCAGACTTAGGTCACCTATTCCACATTCGGTTCATAAAAAGTCTTTCACCATTTCAATAATCGCTATCAAGAACGACAACCGGGCACTGAATTCCAACAAAACACCTAATTGTAATGTCCCATAAACAATAAGGGCCGCACACATGGCGACATGGTTAATGTGGGTGAAGTGACCGCGCCAAGATATATCAGCGCTTGTTTACAAGAACACGACATAATGGGTCCGCTGTAAAATATTTGGGTTTGTTCGCTTAGCTCCCGAAAATCATCAGAACATCTTCAACTTCAACGTCAATGACACTTTTATTTATCCTGGTTTTGATATCTAGTTTTCTGCATTATTTTTATTATATTCTCAGTGATGTTACCATCAGTATTAATACTAATCGATCCTATTCATCCAATAGCTGCCTGGAAGAGACGACATTCATTTATATGCGTAAAAACCTTTGTCCCAATGAAGTAATCGAACCCGCGAGTAGCCCGCTGGTTGTGCCACACTAAATAGTAATTTAGTATTCCGTTCTAGTTTATTGAGGTGATTCTTTTATTAGTTTAATGGTGCAGTAAAATTACTGAGGTAGATACTATAATGGCAGGTGGGATTCTAAGTTGCATTTCTAGGTTCAACAACTAAATACTCTTACAACGAAATATTGCATTAAATACGTATTCAAAGAATAGTCTTGAGAAGTAGATTCACAGTTTTGACCGCAAAGCCCATACCGCAAACGACATTGAATTATTTTTGGTTGATTTCCGTAATGGCACGTTTGCTTTGTATTTCACAAAAAAAGTATAATAACCTACATAGGTAGGTATGATGCAAAATTTGGAAAAACCAAGAAACACAATATTAAACCAAGAAACAGACGAGAGAATACTTAGATTGAAATCTACCATTACAATAATTTACATAACTACTATACTATTACGAATACACCAAATTGGTGTCCTTTACTAATATGACTTGGATTTTGAATGCGAGAAACCTGACCTTGAATCAACAAAATATTTCATAGCAACCTATAATAATAATAATTAATAAATCATTTATTTCAGGGAACAAAAAAAGTTATGGACGGTAAAAAAAATATTTTTTGGCCTATATGAACAAATACCTTACAGACTAACATGCATACAAATATAAAAGTCTTCTTAACTATTGCACATACATTAGGTACGGCGACGTGTATAGCATCACACGTGGGCCTAAAACTCAGTGCCAATCGGAGTCCCCCATCTACCTCAAGCCACGGCCACGGCCGGCGCCGGGTCCGCTAGGGATGCTTTACACAGTTAATTTAAAATTCTCATTCGTATAAATAAGGAGGGTAGCGTTTGCGTTTTATGGCTTGCAACATTGAACTCCGAAACTGTACTACTGACTATTAGAGATAGCGCCTTACTCGTGTTTGATTTTAATATTTTTTACTGATTGAGTTGACAAAGCAAACTCCTATCATAGTGATATATTTTGCTAGACTGGCACGTACGTCCATTTTTTTTATCTGAAAACAGTTAAATGAATGACCTTATTTATTTATTTAATTATCTGTGATCTGTAATTTTCCGAGGAGAGTTTTTGAATGATTACCAAAAATCATTATCTAGACATATTGCCTGCTAAAAGTACCTACCATTCAAAATCCCTGGTACCTCGGAGGTACCTCCAGGGATTTTGAATGATCTAATGATTGCTGTAAACCTTCAATCTCGAGAATTGTTAACATTTCCATCAATAACCTTCAAAACATTTAATTGAATTTAAAATGTCTTAACTGGAAGAATCTGGAAGATTACCACATCCAATCTTTCTGCAATCCGTGTAACAAACAACGTGCGAAGTACGCTTCTTCGCGTTCGCGGTCGCGGACGTATTTTAATATCGTTAATTAGGTGTGCACGGGCCTTTATGGGCATTGTGGCTCGTGAACACTGCCGTATTTTTGGATAATGCCTGCTTGAATTTACGAATACGTGTAAAGTTGGATTTTGGACTTTATTGTTAGTTCAATTGTAAATACAAATAATATTTTGTAACTGCTATTTGAATTTAAATTGCTTTGCTAATAAAGTTATATTATGAATGACAATGTTATTTTAAAAATATAACGGGCATACCAATATGGCGCCGTCTTCGTTTTTGAAGCAACGGCTGGATTTATTTTCCTACATCTTAGTTTTTTGGTAAATAATGTCTGTGTACCTATTTCTTATTTAACTTGTGTCATTTTTAAGTTAGGTACGCCTTTTTTCTACCTACCTATCTATCAATATTAATTATTCCTTCGACCTACTTTTCCCCCAACTGATTATTATTTTGATGTAATGTACACTATCGCATTACATGTGCCCGTAACGATAGCTGTACAATTTTTCAATTAACGAATACAAATAAATAGATACTTATCTATCTAATTGGCTTTAGTGAGTAGGTATGTGTGAATGCACCTCAAATAATTGTTTTCTATATTTTATCGCTACATTATTATAAAACAATTAAAAAGTTTTCATGTATAATTCATTCACAAACAATCTTATCTCTATTCGATGCTTTTCTTTGAGTTGCTTACATTGAGTGATCATCCGTCCCCGACGTTCATTTGTTTACGCGCGCTATTGATAAACTCGATGACACGCACATCCTTTGCACGGTGCGTTTGTTTGAAATTAAACCTTATGGTGAACATAGTAATGGACAGTTTTGAATATTATTGAGTTGAATTGTTGACACGTTTGCTACTTCATTGATGTCGTCATTGCTTGAAATTTTGAAAAAGATTTTTTTTTCTAATATTTTTCTTTTAAACTCTGTCGTGGTCACGTCCCGTTACTTCAAGAGTAGGTATGTTGAAACGTTCAGAAAAATAAATAAATTAATGCAAAAATTACTTGTTAAAATAGCACTAATAATACTAAGTGTTCTTAAAAATGTATTTTACTTTATCCCTATCTAATACTTAATGTAGAAAATCTAGGTCAAAATAAATTTTGATTAAGATTCATTTTCCGTTTTCAAATCAACATTTCTGCCTTAGGGGCTTCCAAAACAAAAGTTCCATGAAATGAGGTAAAACTAATACCCATCCAGTGCCATGTGTCGGTCCCCGGTTCGATTCCCGTGGGGGTCGCGGGCGTGTGTCCAATGTCACGCCTGTTATTTGTCGATATTTCTAGAAATACGGGTTTGTTTGTGGTCATTTGAGTTCTTGCTGATAAATATTTAGGCACTTGATAGGAAAGTTTCGCGAATGCTATTTGTTACATCTCTAGTACTATGTACGTTATATCTATTTACTCTTTATTTAATAGAGGTTCCAAACCCATGCAATATATTAGTTTAAGTAAACTTGAATAATTATTTGTTTAACAATACATAATTATTAAACAAATATTTTTGGACAATCTACAAAGCATCATATAGCCCCAAGCTAGCCAGAGCTTGTGCTATGGGTACTGTTATACTTACTACAATAAATTACATATCGATATTCTTTATCTATACTGATATTATAAAGATAAAAGATTTGATTATTTGTTTGTTTGTTTAAATCGAATAGGCTCCGAAACAACTGGACCGATTTGAAAAATTCTTTCACCATTAGTATCCTACATTTTCCATTATCAACATAGGCTAGAATATTTATAAAAATTTAGGGATCCGCATAAAAAATTTAATTCTTGTACTACCCGTGCGAAGATGGTTCGAACCGCTATTCTGAGATAAAGCGATAACAAAGATCACAGAATGATTGAAAGCAGATATACCTACTACGTCATCGTCCTCTCGCAAACTGCCTTGACCAGGCTAATGCATCACTGCTGGACCCTGAAGAAGGCTACACGGCAAACCGACGTGGTCTGGGCATAATCTATAAAATTACTTTTGAGGTCTCATACTATTACCCGTTCGAATAACAACACTAGATTCGTTCTTAAAGTACTGAGAGAATTGAACTGGGTAAAAATAAAAGTAATTTATGCAATAAAAACACTGTTATTTCTCTTTTTATTGTGCAATAATAAAGCAATTTTGATTTGGACTAGTAGTTGGTAGGTCCCCTTTTTCATAATAGAAAACACTGTTATTTATCTTTCTGCCTTCTTCTATTGACATAAGCCAGAGTGGGATGACACTAAAAGTGGGACACTGCTTAGTAGCTGTTCAAAATTAGATGGTCCGCTGACTTATAACAGCTATGAGAGGAGAAATATATAAAAATATGCTATCAACAACTCGGAATTTTTTATTAACACTAAATACTTATTAGAGCTAGGAATTGATTAATTTAATATTTTACAAATTTATTGCTGTAACTTAAATGCATATTTTTAACGTATCTTTAACACCAGAACTGCCTCGTATAAATCGTACACATAAGGTAATGACACAATCTAAATAATAATATTGTGCCTTTCTATTGTATGTGTGTTTCTATTCTATGTAATTTTTTGTTTTGGGTGCTAAATAAATAAATTGATAAACCAGTCAACGACCACGTACCAGGTCATTCCCATCCTTCCGTTAAACAAAAATCTTCTAAAGCACCCTGCGTCAAGTCTCACACGAGCCGCCCATCCTTTATTCAAATAAACCCTATTTTTATGGAAAACTGGCCCTTTCCACATCAATATCAATTTCCTAGCGATTGTTGCAGAAATAAAGGGATGACCCTTCAGGGAGCGGACCTTGGCAGGTTATCTACTCAACTTTATTAGAGGACCTTTGGGGGTAAAGATTTTGCCGCCTTTTCTTGGGTCCGTAATAAACCTTCCAACTAGAATTTAAGGTCCGGTGAAGCTTAGAATCCACTTTATGCAAGTTTATGAATATATTTTGTCAATTTAATAATTTACTTTTATTAGTTCAGGGTGTTCTAGCCGTTTTCTATGTATAATAAAAAATATCTACTATTACCCAAAACACAAACTCTTGCTTAAGTTGGGGCTAGATGAAACTTTTATTTTTTTATTTGAGTATCTGGCTGACCCGGTGAACTTCATCTAACTTGCATCTATCAATACATATATTGTCCTTTCTCTCATATCAGCCCAGCCCAGCGAAACAAATGAACATCCATTTATTTTTAAACATTTAGAAGCATCTTTAGAAGATATTTGTCTGTACTTGTATCTTTCTGAAATTTACACCAATAAAATATTCATGCTAAACATAAGAAAAAGTATAAGAACTTTTTAAAATTTAACATCTACATTGTACTACCATACATTTACAAATAAACGATTTTGATTGTTTAATGTCATCTAAATTAGAAAGTAAGGTAAACTTTTCGCGGGTTGAATTGGCAGTTGGTTTTGGTTATTAACAAGACTCACCTTTGGTCCATGTGTCAAATACGATAAGAAACAATTAGTAAGAAAATGTAACTGTGGTCATACACACCTACTACCCATATGTAAATTGTTTGCAACTGTTGATTGTTTCAATTGTAAATTCTAGATATAATTTGGTTCTGTACTGATAAACCCCGAGATCAGTCCTAGAATGCAATATTATAAGCGTATGAAAAGAGAGTATGAGAAATTTTTCTTTAATCCCAACCATTTTGTCTTGCAACCATGCCCAAGAAACCATTTACTTCAAACCGGATAACTTCACATAACCACAAAGCATATGAAGCCATGTCACGAACGATTTACCGAAACAAGTTATGGAAACCAGTATACAAGCTCCAACTCTATCATTACCCGTCATTACGACGTCACCAAGAATCGGTCCCCACTTAATATAATAAGCAACGCTGAATCAAAATCGATGCTATTACATGTCTGCTCTCATTCATAAGCCGCTTCGGCAACCTTCGGGCATCTTCGGGCCTATAATCGGTCAATCATCTGTAATTTACAATCATTTACAACAATTTCCAGCCATCCGTCTTTAGCGAGTGGGTAGCTTTTCAATCTAATTGGTTGACTCAGCCCGGAGCATCTGCATAGGAATTTGCAAAGGATTGATGTAGCAAAAGGTCTTGTAAACTGGCTTTAGTTCGCCAGTTCTGTTTGTTTCAGTTAGCCAGTTCTGGTGTCGTATAAATAAAGATTTATTCCTAGATTAGAAGACATTAAATTTGACTGAATACTAGATTCAGATTTAGATTCAATAACTTTATTTCTTTAGGCTTACAAAATAAGCACTTAGACATCCGAGTTCTAGAGCGGTTTACACAGCAATGGGAAAAAACACAGCTCATACACCTTGATTGTATACTTCCTTTTTTATCCTATAAACAACCAGAGTTGAAACAGAGCCGAACACGACCCGCCCTCTGCGCTTGCGTTGTTTTTTATCGTCTTTTTTCAAACCCTAATAAACTTTTTCCTATTGGCCGCAAGGAAATTATAAACTTTTTGTCTGAGATGGAATAAAATTTATAGCAGGTGGAATTTGGTAATTATGGATGGTTCGATCGGTATCTTGGATCGATTGTTGCTATTGGACCGGTGCTGGCCAATGGTGTTGGCGATCGATACAATCAATACCTTATTTAAAACATGTACCCATGACGTAGACTAAGGAAACGATGGCATGACGAATTGGACACCTTTAATAAAATAATTATAAAAATAAAGAACAGTTATTGTAGGGTGGTAAAAATCTTGGTGAATCATTTATTTTCGAAGACAATTACAGCACCTAACAGAATTAAAATAACTAGTATACCTACTTATGCACATTCCTAAAAATCTAAGCTGTCACGAGAAGGAAGAGTGCCAAGAATGCTGGCAGCATTGCCACGTTGGATGGCGATGCTAATTTGTTGACCGAAATAAAAGCCAGCAATCGGTCACCTGTGAACTTTATGAATAGCTTTTTTAGGGCCCTAAAGTATAAACAAATACCATACAGATCTTACATAGGTACATGCGAATTTTAAAAAGGATGATCCAGCTGACTCTGGATCAAAATGCATGGACGAATCAAGAACTTTTCCCCAACAGTGGGACGTTCCAGGCTTATGGAATGAATTGTAGATCTATGAGTCATTCTTTTTCTATTACCCTGTAATAGATTTTCGAAGAAAGGTAATATTTATCAGGTTGTAATCGACATATCAAACCTAAGTACATTAACGTACTTATTGAATATAATAACAAATAATGATTTTCGCCTGGTTAAAGTTCTTAATAACATAATATTCTCTCCATTTCTTATATCTTACAAACAATGTTTCCAAATGTATATTAGAAGGTGAGTTACTAGTTTGGTTTGTGAGGTCGGAACGCGATCTTGCGTGACTAGTGGGCGTGGCGGACGATTACAGCTAAACATTGTGTACAGGCCCGGGAACGAAGGCTTATCCGAAACCCGATCGGAATAACCGAAATATAGTAAGAAATTTCTTTTTTGACATTTGAGAACAATTGTTGGGAGATTTATATCTTTTGTTACTAAGGTTTGCATTCAAGTACTGATCAAGGGTATTCGTTGTTACAGTTAACGACAAAATTAGGTGTTTGTATTGTTTCAATTGTAAATTATTCTAATTTGATTGTAATTTTCTTTAATAAAGGTTAAAAAACTTTTTTTTACCCTATCTATCATCATACCGTTTTTATCATCTGATTTAAGCCACGAACGAGGTTTTAAATAGAATAATAAAATAAGCCCGTCTCAAGGTTCGGTAATGTAAAAAAAAATGTTTATGACGACCAGTGAAAGACTGTAAGCAGTTGCTGGATGCGGCGAGCTGATAAAACAGGACGCTCATTAAGGGAGGACTATGTCCGACTTTGGACTAATATAAGACGATGATGATGATAAATGCTTAGCAAGGTTTCGGGTTGCCCAGAAAGAACCCACTTTATTGGCTACGCACACGAATTTTGTATGTAGTGCCACAGATAACATAATGTAGTGCTATGGATAACATAATGTAGTGCTTTTGTACCAGCTTTTTATATGGGCTACTAAATTGCTACGCGGTGCTACGAATTTGCTACGCTTTGCTACAAAATAGCTACGCTATGCTGCGAAACTGCTACGTTTTGCTACGAAATATAATTATCTATAACTTAGTGCTACGCTAGTCTTTCAACCAGAATGACTCACCTAGCGAGTTCACGTGGATCAGCATGTCCTGTCCAACCATCTGCCAAGCGCGGAGATGCTGATAATAACTAAATCATACACATATTATAAATGCGATAGTTTGAATGTTTAAATGGATGCATGTTTGTTACTTATTCACGTTAAACATAGTAAATTAATTGGGTTGAAATTTTGTATATTGATAGTTCTTGCGTAGGCTTATCCCATACATCAGTCATCCTTAGGGAAAGAAATAACATTTAAACGTTTCTTTAGTAATAACGCGTGTGAAGTCGCGAGCACAACGTAGTATACGACCTCAGGTGTGAATTCACACCTCGTTCCGGCTCACAAGTCAGGAATATTAACAAATGACGCATTTAACATCCGTGTACACCACGCTAGAACATCAAAGCACCGTTCTCACTCAGTTAATTTGGTTAGAAACGAATTAATGACCTCATTAGTACACGTCCACGGCAAATGGGATTCGTGACAAAATATTGATATCACGTATGCGTCAAAACATGGATAAAATGATGTAATAAATATAAAAAGTCTGTCAAGCACCTTGTCTGACCGGCACTAAGTTGATTGAGGTAATAACTTCAAGTACACTTTTAGGGGTCCGTCCATAGAATGTCATAGAATAGGGGTACATAGAATAAAAATGTATTCTAGTGCATCTAAATAACTAAGCATTATTGCTTTACTACCTAACCAGGTTCATCATCATCCACTGACTATGGCTTCCCACTGGGTGTAGGTGTGGTGTAGGCCTCCGTTTTACCCTCCCATTTACTTAAAAAAAAAACCTGCGTTTCACATTTAAATTTAAGGATTTTAGCATTTTTCTTGTATCTTTAAAATTTACTAGTTATGTTGGGTTATTTATGGTTTTGAATCAGAATAAAAAGGATAAATATAAGTAAATTACTCTTTCAAATCCTGTATCTTTTCCTACCTAGTCACCATTGAAAGCTCCAAAGTGGACCCTGTTTCCACCGTGACTACAACTTTTGGTACTAGGCTTGATCAAAGCATTCCGCCAACATAGAGAATAAAATCTATACTAATATTATAAAGAGGAAAGATTTGATTGTTTGTATGTTTGTTTGTTTGAATTGAATAGGCTCCGAAACTACTGGACCGATTTGAAAAATTCTTTCACCATTAGAATCCTAAATTTTCCGTGATGAACATAGGCTATATAATATTTTCAAAAAAGTTAGGGATCCGCATGAAAAATTCAATAATTGAACCGTGCGCTGTATATTCAACCTCTTTTTCTATTATGGCGCGTCAGAATAGAAAAAGAGGTTGCGCACTGTGCTTGCTTTTGCTCTACGGCCAGTGTCAGTTATGGAGTGTCGAGTCAATGTCAAAAATCCCAATGCCGTTAGAAAAAGTAAGGGATCCGTATGAAAACTGTTAAACCCATCGTGTTATTGTGTATAATTTCTGAAATTTTTGTTTAATACCCGTGCGAAGCCGGGGCGGGCTGCTAGTCTTGTATAAAAGTAAAGAGGCATACTGAACCACAACATTGAAAACATGTTCTAACTTATTTCCATCTTGTCCCAACTTAAAACTCGTAGAATAACTTCATGCGTAGATTAATTCGTTACGATTTTGTGACGCTAATTTATTTCATGAAGCGTAAAAAAAGGTAAGTCTGTTTCAAAAAAACATAATAGAAAGCAGGAACAGAAATGAAAGAAAGTTGTTTCTAGCTAGAAAATAATTATCTCAAAGTAAAAAATATTATGAGTTTGGCATTGCGAACATCTACATATACTAATATGAAAGATTTTGATTGTTTGGATTGAATATGCACCGAAACTATGTACTTTACCGATTTGACAAATTCTGTCACAATAAGATCTTTCATTAAAATAGGTATAGCGGTATAGCTATATAATATTTTCAAAAAAGGGATCTGCACTAAAATAAGTTATTGAAAAGCAAATAGTTTCGGTTACTACCTTATAGTAAATCGTTCGATGATGACAACAAGATTACAATGACTTAATCTTTTTTCCTCACTCTTTGGATCAAAATCTTAAACTGCATTTTCAGCCTATTCAGGAGATCTATCTCTATTCCTTAATATCAACTCAATCGTGCTATACGATAGAATTCACAATCCTTTGTTTCCAATGTCTTCTCTAAACTTGCCAGGGTGATGTGATGACGTATGATGACCATCAATAAGTGTCGCGCGGTAGCATTAGCCCTTTCTAATGAGGTCTACCGTTTAATAGAATTTGTAGTTATTCTTTTATCCTACCTCTAGTATACGCATGTCTGTTTGTAATGTTCTCTTTCTTTGTGTGGTAATAAAGTATTTACTATCTATCTATCTATCCAACTCAGGAACCTTTTCTATAAATTATTGGTTTGTTTCAGAATGTATGATTTAAGGTAAAGTTTGTATAGATATTTGGTTGTTATTCCTTTCTGTACGAAGAAACTTCTGAATCTCAGGACTGGGGCGTCAGAACGGATTTAGCTTACATTTTTAATAACCTAATTTAATTTCTTATTACGCGGTTAGATGTCAATCAAGAAACAGTTTATTCCAGAATAGTGCAGGTGCCTTTTTTAAGATAGTACCCCGGACTATCTTTTTTCTGTACTTTTAAAATTGTTTGAAATATGCTTTATTAAAGACATGGCAATTAAATAACAGAACCAATTAGAACTAGTATTTACAATAAACAATCTACTGTTAGATCAAGTTATCTATCTTATTTGTAACTAGCGGTCTGCCCCGGCTTCACACGGGTATTAAACAAAATTTCAGAAATTATACACTCTAACACAATGGGTTTCACAGTTTTCATACGGATCCCTTACTTTTTTTAACAGCATTGGGGTTTTTGACATTGACTCGACACTCCATAATTGAAACTGGCCGTAGAGAAAAAGCAAGCACTGTGCGCTATATATTCAACCTCTTTTTCTATTCTGACGCGCCATAATAGAAAAAGAGGTTGAATATACAGCGCACGGTTCAATTATTGAATTTTTCATGCGGATCCCTAACTTTTTTGAAAATATTATATAACCTATGTTAATCACGGAAAATTTAGGACTCTATAGGTGAATGAATTTTTCAAATCGGTCCAGTTTCGGAGCCTATTCAATTCAAACAAACAAACAATCAAATCTTTCCTCTTTGTAATATTAGTATAGATATAGATTGTAATCTTATTGTAAACAAGAAGATAGATATATACATATAAATAAATAATAAATAATGCTGGACAATCCACACACTATAACCTAGCCCCAAGCTAAGCAAAGCTTGTGTTATGTGTACTAGATCACCGATATACATAATACAATATATAAAATAGATAGATATTTTTTATTATACACAGAAAACGACCAGAACACCCTAAACAAATATCTGCAGATCGTACTAACATTTGTCCCAAGGCGGGAATTGAACCCGCAACGTCCTGCGTCGCAGACCTTCGCCCACATGATTGCAGCGAACGATGGCGCCAGAGAGGTCGTCAATATGCTTTACCATACCAGTGCCTTCTTTATTGTGCCTTCGCTATGTGGTCAGGCGGGGCAAGAGGTTACCCGCGGCTAGAAGGGGAAGGGGTATTCTCAGATTATTCAATACTAAGGCCGTTGTTAGACGGTGCTAGTCACTGGAACGCTCGTTCTTAATAAACTTAAGTTTGGGAAATAGGAGTTCGGAATGAGAGATATCGCCCTCGGTGACGCAGTTGGTAATTTAGCTCTAGACGCAGAAGGTTGGGATTCGAGTTTTAATTTACCGTGATATTTGTTTTGTATGTTGCAGTGCTGAATAAAAGTAGTAGATAGTAGACCTCTTTGGTGCAGTGGGCAAAGGTCCGCCTGCGACGCAAGATGTTATGGGTTCGATTCCCGCCTCGGGACAAACGTATGTATCAGCAGTTCAGGGTGTTTTAGTAATTTTCAAGTAAAAAATATATCAGTCATCTTGTACCCATAACACAAGCTCTCCTAGCTTCCCTTACTTCTCCGCGCTTTTAACTAGGGCTAGATAATGCTGTGTGGATTGTCCAGCATTTTTTATTCTCTTCACCTCTCTCAAACTCGGAAAGAAAGTACGTCATTATCTTTTATCTATCTATTCAAAACATTGTTCGGAGTCTCTCTAGTAGCCGACTTAACTCGTCTACGCTGTACCTAATTCGCGGGCGGTGCTGGGTTCTCACGCCTTCGAGGTCACGCCTTGCTTTGACCACTGCCGCCTTTACCATAATGGAATACCTTACGGTACCTATTCAGTTTCCATGTACCATAGGTTACGTGGTTCCGTGTGAATTGTTCGTGTGGTGATTTTCGTGAATTCCTAGAATAGCGCGAATAGAATAGCTTATATTGGGTTGTATTGGGTTCCTATTGGTATATCTATAAATCTTAATCCAATAGATTATTGAGTTTTCAAATAGTTGCTTTATCACTTCTTCTAGTTGACACAAAAATTGAATTGAAGAGAAAACCAATAGATCCTTAAAAACAAGAAATATAGGAACTTTCTGTCGAATATATAAACTTTCTTTCTTTAGGCTTACAAAATAAGAGCTAACGTTTTACTTCATATTAATAAGAACAGAGATAAATTGACTTTCATACCATACATTGAGAAATAAGGTGTTATTGTATAATTTATTCTGATTTCTTACAAAAGTCTTGTGTGAAGTGCGAATCTATCCATTTTTAACTGCAGCACTTTTCAATCACCAGTGTCTCTATTGTCTATCTCAACTGGTAATCGTAATAGGCTTCAGTTTGGCATTTCAAGCCAAGCCTGGACTTCGATTGTCACTTTCGTATTGTGTAAATAGCTGAAACCGAAGACCAGTTGAATACCTTAGATTAGACAATACTGACAACATTTTGACTGGGTCTACAACTGGTGATTGGTTTGAAGTTCACTGGTAATGGATTTCAAGTTAGACAATAAGGCTGCTGGTTTCACCAAATACTCTCAGATAAATGCATTTAGCAATCTAACATCATGATAAATATGAAAACGCTTAACGTTGCTGAATGTTTTACTTCAACAGCTCTTTCAAAATCAAAAACAAATTTATTTCTTTTAGACCTTGCAGGACTCTTGGACATGTCACAAAAATACAAATTACATAAAGCAATACTGGGAAATAAAGTGATCACTTTGATTCATTGCTCAATTCCATCTTTGACGTGCCCAACAAACAAATAGTTTAAATCACTATCAACTATACTAAATCTGTATGTAAACATTTTATTTAACATGAAACATTTGGCATACAGCCGCCTATGCGAAATCCTTTGTAATCCTGCCCACATTACCGTCTCTGGTATATGAGATCGTAACACAAAGCTGAGATATACCTACCACTTGAGCGCAGCTTTTGTGCCTTAGATTTATGCGGAGAAACATACCCGTATTGTGTGTATTCCAATAAGATATAGAAAAATAACATCTTTACTCACAAAGAAAATTTAACAGAAACAAATCAGAGTTTTTCCTTGTTAACCAGAGTAGTCATTTTGATGGACCAATATGCGACTCATCTTATTTTGTCTGTTAGCAAAATAAATTTTTCGGCTAACCAAAACTTCTTTATTGGCTTACTATTTAATTGCTACTTATTTAACAGTAAATATAGGTATATTATACTCTAGGTGACTAGTTTTAAATAAATTAAAAATACATATTAATAATAGTACTATATAAAATAAGATAGTTTTGAATTGAAAATTATAACTGCACAAATTAGTATTTATTGTTTTGATTTCCAATAAGATTTCTTTGTAGTATTTTTGATTTCCTGCCGTGCGACCCGCATGGGCACGCTGGCTGTGGCTACAGCAGAGTACTAAGTCCACTGTTGCGTCATGGGCGACGAAATCGTAGGTAATAATAGTTTTTAAATAGTAATAATAAATTTATCCTTCTGTACTAAATAGGTAATAACGAAAACCCAACTGGGCGGTGTACACGTTTAATATACCTAATCGAAATAAATACATATATAGATATAATAAATACATAGATAGACAAAGCGACAGCTGTTTTAAGTCGATTCAATAGGGTGCATTTTCGACAAAACAAGAATAAAATACCACCGACCGGTACTGAAAATCTGCATTTTCACTGTACATAATTTTATTAGCCTGAAAACAGGAAAAAAGCAAGCGACCATATGAGTTTTGAAACCCTAAAAAGGGAAAAAGATTTTACATCTTATTTTTTGGTTTTCATTCTCCGTAGCTGAGCCACACGCATCTTTGAAATAAGAATTGGTAAAACGGATCGTTCTTCGTATAGCTGAGAAAATAGCTGATATTTCTCGGTTTCATCCTCGGCCCAATCCGTCAGTGACTCGGCAGAAACACCTTTGCGGCCCCAATTCACAGCAAAGCCTTCACGATTCAAATCGGAGATTTCAGCACGATACCCGATTGTATTATTCCGGTTTCCTAACCAAAAATCCAATTGTGCCGGGATCTGAAAGCGGCTTCTGGAAATCAGAGGACTCACAGCGTGAATGGTGAGATTGCCGCAATCGTGGGAATGAATAACCGCGAATAATAACGCTGTCATCCGCCATTATTATCTCGCAATGATACAGTGCTTTTGAGATAAAATCTTGGATAGTAATCGCTCAACTATCGCCAGTTATAATTCGCGCTCGAACAGAATGGGATGCTAGTCGAAGTAAAATGTTCGATTTCAAAATTAAAAGCAAAAAGTCCTAAAGTATGAAAGCGTGTTCCAATAAATACTCCAATTTATCTCAGGACTCAAACAAAGTCATCGCGCCGTCTTTTCAGTCTTACAAACAATTTTGAACTATTAGAAAAAACCCCATGTGTCCATCTCAAATAAATATTTCCGATATTCTTCAGTCAATTTCGAAGCATCGAACGTTCGTCTTTTTTGAAAAGGTTCTATACCAATCAAATCACACACGCAAATTATACAAACGAAAGATACAGCGCACCTACAATGGTTTCGCATAACAATCCACGATTAAAGTAATTATTTCAATGTCTTTATTGTAATTTTGATTTTGTGATATAAACCACGAAATCACTAGCAGTAATCTAAATAACCGGATTTATGTAATAACTTTATATCCGTGTATGACTTGTATGAAGTTTTATGATACAGGGTACCCTAGACCAAGTTCATGGACTGAACTGTACTTATTATACATATATATACTGTTAGCTGACGTTATTTTATTGGGACAAGAAGTTATAAAGACGCACGATTAGACTATTATGCATTAATCACATTATAGTCTGCTCAACGTAAAAACATCTATACGTGTAAGGTGTTAAGATTGGTACATTTGGAGATGCTGGTAGAATTATTTATGTGGTAATTCCTGGACTACACAGGTATTGGACGGTACAAAAAATCAGATTGACAACCTTTGTGAAATTAAACCTTATCAAAGATAATTATTAGGGTTTATGGTTTATCGAGGTATTTCATTTCTCGGATCTTGAAAAGTCTATAATAATATCTCTAATTCACAAGAAATTGAGAATTTCCATTTCAACTTTCTAAATTAGGTAAATCTTGTTTCAGTTATTAAGAATAGCAGGGTCTAATTATTGCTAATTACCGAGTCGGTCCTAACTAACATAGGAGGCAAAGTGCGGTTAAATACAAAAAGTTACACTGAAGAAAATTCTTTAGTTCTTGAGTTTTCTCTAGCTCAATTTTTCAGGGTTTAGAACAACGGCATTCCTGTAAAAATAAAAATAAAATCGTATCTTTTGTGGTTATGGTAAAACAAAGGGTAGCTCAGTTTTAGACTATTTATCTGTTCTAAAATTGAAGATGACTTGTTCTGGAACACCTTGTATTATTTACAACTCGAAAAACGTTGACAAGGTCAATTTTAAACACACAAGTACGGCGTTTGTTAATGTTTCTTTTGTTAGGAAAACATTGGCTGAACTTCAATGAGTTTCCAAAACAGATTTGGCTAGTTCATTGATTTTAAAATGGATGTGTTTCACACTAATATATCTAATTTTTAATGAGAAATATTTTAATGATTATATCAAGCTTAAAATTGACCAACAAGGTGTCTGTCAATAGCGTGTAAATTTAAATAATGTCTTCTGTATAGGTTTGTAAATACTTTACTGTCTACTTAACGGTTTTGTTTTAACTGTGAGTCCACATGCAAATATTTTCACCATGGTTTGCTATTATTTTTATTAAAATAGTATTTATCTAGTTTCCTGCTACAATTTTTATTCTACTTTTCTGAAATGAAATTAGACTGATAAGATTAAGTTTCATCAAAGAAGACCTTTTATCTCAGAATTAGTATTATGTAGATAAGTATTTTCAAAAAAATTGTGGCAGGAACCTTAATAAATAATATCCTAAAATAAATAAAAACAAAAATTCATGGTGAAAATATTCTCAAATTAAAAATAATTTTCGTACAACGTTTGTATGGGAAATTCATCGGTCGCCGGAACCTTAACGCAACAGCCTACGTCGTCGGTAGCTCTTCGCCCCTCGTGCCACAGACAGAGGTCGACTAACCAAGCTTTCAAAGCTCACCCAGCATTTCTGAAAATAAGAAATATTAATTAACCACTGCAACAAACCTAATAATTAGAAACTCCGCAATATGCTCATCGTAATGTTTGTAATACCTATAGTATGTTTGCGGAGTATAGGTGTAGCCCGTGGCGCGAGTTTGATAAATGACGCTCCCGGCCGCGATGACAACGTAGTGCTGACTGCGGGAATTGGTCGCTGATTATTATTTTGCCCGTAGTTTCACTCAAGTGATATAAAAAAAAACATTAAGACAGAACATTCATTTGCATAAACAGGTATATAATGTATACTGTACAGGTTGGTCCAGAAAATAATAAAAGTATACACATTTATCTGCATGATATACAGTGATAGCTCTAATTGTCTCAGGTCATATATATTATGTAATTTGTCAGGACTTAAAATTATGTCATACTTTTTACTTGAACTTATAAAAAAGGACTGCATCCTTTTAGTGCCGCCAAGTCAGGTATTTTTAATTAAACTTTATCAGTTAAAGTAATTGCAGGTAAAATTTATCGTCATGAAAATAAATATAAAGTAAAAAGTTTGTTATAAATAATAGATACCTAGAACTAAAACTTCTGTAAAAAATTAATACATTTTTAAGGTTTTATTAAATGTTTTCATAAGCCAATTTCAAACATACGCACTATGCGTAAATAAACCTATTGCTGGTACAAAGGATTCAAAACAATGTCAATAGAAATGACAGTAGATGATGACGTCACTAAACGTCATGACAACTCCCCACCACTCCTCGGAGGTGGATACTGGAATAGTGATGAATTGCAGAATCTCACCATTTTGTGTTTAGCAAGGTGTCTTCGTACCTAAATAATGATTTATGTTAGTACCTTTATCTTTACTAAATTATAAAGAGGAAATATTTGTTTTTTGTATGAACTGAATAGGCTCCAAAACTACTGGACAGATTTCAAAAATTCTTTCAACATTAGAATCCTGAATTATCCCGGGGAACATAGGCTAAAGAAGATTTTCAGTTTAGTAAATTTAGGGATCTGTATGAAAACATCAGTAAGTACGGCTTCGCACAGGAAGCCGGGGCAAACCGCAAGTGTAATAGAAGTGTAATAGAAGTAAGTGCAATAAAATATTTTTGTAAAAAAACTAGCTTGGTTGTTTGGAGGGCTTTTTATATGATGTTTGTAATGTTGGACACTAAAGAGCTAAGACAATGATGCTGTATGACAATGCAGCCAGGATCCTGGAAATTCAGACTTCCAATTAGTTATGATTTTGATCAGTTGAGCTACCTGTAGTTTGTTTTCAACAGTCTGTAGTTAGTTTCAATTGTTTCAATTGTAAACACTATTTCTAATTTGGTTATTTAATTGTAATTTAGGTAAGTACTCAATAAAAGTTAAAGTCATCTTGAAGTACTTCACTTTCGGCCGCGAAATCCCTCCAAAGGAAAACAGAAATCAAAAAAAGCCTTTTCCTTCCAAATAAATTGCAAAAAAACCGCACCCGTAAACCCCGTACAATTGAAGAAGAAATAAAAAAGCCCAAACAACTAACTGAATTAATAAAAAACTCCGCCTATCGTAAAAGAAATTATAATCCTTTCTTTAAAATGCGATGAGGTGGTTGTTAAAAACGTTTGCGGGGTAATTTTAAATGCGGCTCGCTTCGCTTAGCAATTAGTGATTCTAGTGGAATTAAAACAATGAGAGGGCACGGAGGGGAGAGGGGGGTTTAGAGGTACGCAAACCATTGTAGGGATGAATGGACCTCTGCTTTACCATGGTACGGTAATTTACGATTGGAATGTATGTTTACTCATATTTTTATGTTTTAACTTAGCGTCGCTGTGCTGGATAAAATTCGGCGATGAAAGAGATGTATTTTATGTATTTATTTCAAGTCATGTAGCTTTAATAGTAGAGAATGGCAAAAGTGCTGGGTCTATATTCAGCAGAAAGTGAAGTCAGGTGTATACGAAGATGCAAGCGCGTGGAAATGGTTTTATGTTTTATTCATAACCCAACGAATACTTATTAACAAAGTAAATTACGATACCGAATTCAAAAATAACAAATAACATACACTTATATCAATTCCTAAAAAGCTAAGCTGTAGAAAAATACAATTTAAAATTTAACAGCGCTCCTTTTTAACTAGTTTCTTTGGTTCTTATGGTCGTTTTTCATAAAAATCTTTCAAAGAAACTGAAACACATGAAACAGCTACAGCAAAACGAAAAAGAAATACTAAAAAACAGTGGAATAAAACGCCATAAGCCAGTGCATATGTATTTACGCCGGGCTCCAAGGTGCGCTGTTTTTTCGCCCAAATCGCTAAATAATGACAGACGTACGCCGCTGGATTTCGCCGCGCTCGCTGCATGCTAATAAAACATGAATATTTATACTGAGCGGGACAAAAATACAAAACAATTATGATGGGAGAAATTGAGGTAAACAGAATAAAAGTTTTTATTATAACGGCCATTTTGGGATGAGAAGATATTGACGTGCAAATCTTAGCTTATTGAAGAGGCAACCCATATAAAAAAAGCGGAGAGCAAAAGATCCTACTTCTCAATAATATATCTACATTTTTAAATTTACCTCGTCTCTGAGGTTACCTATTAAGCTTTAATAATGTTTTTAGTTGTTGTTAGTGTTTGGTAACAAAACATTTTCAGAATAGTTTTTTACCTGTGCTAAAAAAATCTACCAATTTCTTATTTACTATTTTTTACTTATTTTAAGTTTAAATTTTTTTGTACCTACTTAAGTTTTTTTCTTGTGAACCAAATAAATGATTTTCTTTCTTTCTTTTTTCTTTTTATTCTCATTTAACGAGTAAAATGTTTAACGATATCTACCGGGTGTAACTAAGAGAAGGGGAGAGCGGGGCTTTTCTAGGATTTAAATTTAAATTGGTTACTATCGTACAAGCGTCACTCTGTCCACGGATCTGATGGATCGCCGATTGTATCACGACCTTATTGTGGAGTGTCATTCAAAGAGTATTTAATATTATTTTAAGCGTAACAGTGTCCTTTCACAAGGACAATTGCTTTTCAATTAAAGTTTTTTGTGTAAATTGACTATGGACAATAAACGTTATGTTAATACATGCATTTAAACCTATCAAATAAAACCCAAGTCGGGTTTTAGATTAGCAATGATCATAATAATGATATGATAATGATACTATTGATTCTTTCTCCTAGAATGAAAGCCAGTAAGGCGCTTATCAGAAAAACCATTTGTCTAAGTTTGGACTAACAAGTTTCTTACAAGTTTTCCGTACAATTATAGTTTCCAATAAGACCATACTCATATTAGTTCCTATTAGTAGAAAGTTACCTCTAAGTTCTTATTTGGAATTTATTCAAATCGTTGCCGAGGCAGTTCAACGTGTAGGTTTGCGAAGTAAGCAAAGCAATTGGAATCATAAATGAGCCCTGACTGCAGAATCGCACCCGTGACTGAACAGATGATTTGAGGATGATCGCGCCGCCTTTGTGCTTGACCCTACAAATACAATTTACTGTTTTCGCTTCGACAGTTTGATAACTTCTGCGAAAAGTTCACTTCCGACAGGTTCTTGTGGTATTTGCGGTATAGTATTGGGCTCATTAAGTTGGCACTAATGTATTGTTATTCGAAATAAGAATAGGATTAAAAATTTTGAAAACCTTACTGGTAATGTATGTTAGATTTATCGTATTTGGAACGTGTCTTGAATTTGAAGGTTGTTAAATTCTGTTGAAAGAAAACTAACCTCTTTGGAATGTTTGCCAGTATTTTGTTTTCATAAAGAAAAAACCTTATATTTTAAAATATGAAAGGAAACAGTTTTAAATGCACATAATTTGAACACCCGTCGCTAACAGTAGGGAAATATGAAAGCAAACTTTACCTACATTTTTAAAGGAGGTTTTCTTTATCCAACGAATAAATCGAAGGTGGGAGGGAAAAGTTTACCGGCGGAAGTAGACATCTGTTGTTTTATTCATATTAAAAAAGTGGAGGAAACCCGAAAGGCAGAACCTGTCGCTTTTCGAGACGAAAATTTAAAAGTAGCAGGGAGTGAAATGTAGAATAAAATAAACGGAAGAGTGCGGAGGCATTTGAATAGGGATCTAACATCAAAAGTCAAACCAGAACCTTTGGAATTAGTCGCACTGAAATGGGGTTAAAATCAAAGTGTTACACAAAATCCAAAACCAATCAATCAAAATGGAAGACTCCGCGAAGTTCGTGATAAATCCTCACGCGCGGTATCCATTAAATAATGTAAATTTGTTGTAATCCGCGCTTCGTGAGCATCTTAATGGAAGCTTTTATGTAGAAACCAGGTTGGGTAAGTTTTGTAAGCTGGCAAAAGCTACCGGGGGCCGAATCCGTCCAACCAATACTTTACTTTACACTTTACTATAGCAATATTTTAACCAAAATGAGTTCATAAAAAACTTTTTTCACCACTCTCTTCAGACCACATAAAATATAGCATGACTTTTAAAATAATACTAGCAGCTTGGTTTTTGCCATGCTACTTCGAAGTTTTTATTAGATAAACATGTCCTTGTTTGTGTAAAATTTTACAATTTTAATGTTAAACAAATTCTTTAAACTAAAACTCATCTGAAAATGTACTTATTGTGGATGGATGCCTATTTTTATTCCGTTATTTCTTTTTTTTTGTGTAGATTGGTATTCTAATTCAGTGTATTAGAGGACACCAATTGGGCGAAACGAAACATGTGATTTTGTGTTGGAATATTAAAATAGGTTGGCGTCTTCCTATGTACGCGCCTACGTCTGGGAAGCCTGCTTGATCCGTCAATTAAAACCGAATTTCGGTGTGAACGAGGCCAAAGTCACTGTGAGTGAAATATTTAATTTTCATAAAGTATACATTAAGCGAACAAGTTGCTCGAGTAGGGGAACGCTTGTCTACGCGGTTTGGAGCACCCACTCAAGCTCTTTTGTGGTTTGTTCCCAACTTAAATTCGGCTAGGTATTTTGTTTTGCTATTTTTGGAATCCGTTTTATTCTTATTTATCCCGCAATAGTGTCTGGAAACGTAAACAGAAGCTAAAGTATGAAAAAGCTTTCTTAAATTTATTTTTTGTAATTCTGGTCAATTTACTTTGGTAATTCTGGAAGTAGACAAGGCTAGCGGTTCGGCATACATCACGGGAAAAATAGAATCATAAGGAAGAAAAAAAAGAAAGCAATTAATTTAACTGGCTAAATAAACCGAAATATAATGTAGAAAATATTACAAAAACGTTAATTATGACAATCAAGGTGTAGCAAATATTCTAAAGCTAGCTAATAAACTCCCAACTAGCAACTGCAACAGTTACGAAATCTGCATATCACCGATATTATATCGTCACGAAAAACGTATCCCTTACGCCTGTGTACACACGAATGACGCGTGATGCTGCCGACCTCATCCATCATTCGCCGTGGCGCCTGCAACTAGACTTGTCACTAGGGACCGGCAAGTATGCAACTTACAGCTGATATATGCAGGCGGTTTTAGAATATGTTTAAATTATTATACATATTATAAAACCATGCATAAATAGATAATACTTTATTCTGAAAAGTTATGACTAAAACAATTTCTATATTGTTTTAGTCTGAATGGTAAAAAAATTGGCGGCTAATCGCTTAAAGTAATTTTTCCAGGCAACCAAAGCTTATAAGAGAAGATTATAGGAAGGCGATGCAGGTACGGTTACAAAACAAATATACTATTAAAACAATACGAAAATAAATCAAATACAAACTAAAATAGTACATTATACTAAATAGAAACATCCATTAATACATATAAAAAAATAATCGTCCGATTAAACTGCATATTCTGACCTAAATTGTGTTCGTAAACCCTCTTTTAAAAGTGTGATGACATGTGAATTGAATTTAATTTCAAAATAAGTTTGTATAAAAGATTTGTATGGTAAAAGTAAAAGCACTCTGAAAATGAGCAAAAATAATATATGCTGGTATATATGGTTTTAACGTCAACAGAATGAATTATATGCCGTAGGTACATATTTCTAAAGCTGTAGTTATGTTTATTTCGTCTCGAAAAACGTATCCCTTACGCTTGTGTATATTTGAATGACGAGTGATTCTGCCGACCTCATCCATCATTAACCGTGCCTGAAACGAGAATTGTCTTTTAATTATTTATTTACAAAACGATGTACAATAAGATCTTTAAAAAGACGGGTAAAATATAGACATACTTATTCCGAAAATTTGTAATGCTTCAACATGTTAGGTAATTTAAAATAATACCTCCTTATATGACTATTGAAATTTTACAGTCCGATTTATATTTATTTCTGAGAACGATGAATATATATTCATCGACATATTTTCCCTCAGTATATTACTTACATATAAACCGTCACAACACTACAGTTCAAAAAACCCTCCAACAAAAAACAACTTTCACCCCCAACCCTAAAGTCCACAATCCCCAGTCCGCAAGTAAAGGTGGCACTCCACCGCCTCACTGGGAGGATCCCTGTCAAACTGGCGAAGAGTTTGACAGACGCGGGGCGCGGAGTATTTGACATGAAGGGGCTTGTTTGATACGGGGGGGTCGAATTCTGCCCGTCATGAATAGGCAATGGGCCTTTATTTATAAAGATTCGAAGCTCAGTGAACTTCAGTTGTAAACACTGGTATTCATTTAACACAATTGGTAAGCTCAGCTTTCATAATATCTTAATAATTTAATATAATAGTCTATTTTATGAATAATGTTAAGCTTAGACTGATGCTAGGGCTCAATTTTTGTAAATTATAATTTGATATTATAAAGGTATTTACACTACACATCTTAATTTATTTATTCATTTTAGGCCTATGTCCAGCAGTGGACTAACATAGGATGATGATGATGATGATTTTAATTTACTTTTGTAAAGATACAACCAAAACTATTGCTCTTTATATTAGTACCTACGTCTTTTTCTATAAACATTCCTACTAAAATCACCGGATATTGGACTTTCGCCATATTCATAAGCATTATCTGTCATTAGTCTCTTAAAAATCTTGAAATGTTAAAAGTTTATTCCTAGATGCTCTATAAAAGTGTTGCAAAGAATAAATAAACAAGAGAGCGCAGTAAAGACTTTATCAACGACGTTTTAATTCAAGCAACCGCGCAGCCCCCAGCATCTTGTTAGGGGAATAAAATCCATAAATGTGATGCCACTACGCCAGCGGTCGAGTCGCTTGGGGATAGGAAGCAGGGTGCCGGCGCCGATAATGTCAGCGCTGTAGGATTATCAGCTAGATATGTCCGAGATTTAAACCACATGCGAAATATTTTTTTTTGCATTGATGTTTGAATTTCCTGTTTTTTGGGTGTTTTGAAAGTTTATCTTATGAATCTTTAGGAGATTCAGAAGTTTTTTCAAGGCACTGTTATAAATAATTTCGTTTAAACCATATGAAAATAGTAATATTCCTATGCAATACAGATTTTTATTGTTCAAAAGTTTCCCTGAGTATGGTAAAGCATTATAAAAACAATAAACCTCTAGTTTCTAATGTCTCTAAATTATACACCAAAAGTTTGTTTCATTGGCTTAAAAAGCTGAAAAGTTTCCTATAAAAATGCGTCCATTAGTGGCTGTGTGAAGCGAAGCCACCGTACAGAACAAAATTTGATTATTCCGCGAGGTTGGCCTATCGCCAGGACTATTTATTATAGCTCTCTTCGCTCGTCGGTTTACCTACCATATATGTATATTATCTGGAATACCTTTTAATCATTACTATAACTACAATCACAACTAGGATTACGACAACGGCTACGGTTGCGATTACAATTATTACGGTAACGGTTACGGTTACGGTTTAAATTATGGTTACTGCGGCCGATACCGCTACCACCGACGCCACCGCTGCATGCAGGTGTTGGTTGGTTTGGAATATTATTTTATAGATTATATGCACTAAAAACGCATAAACGTAAATTAATGTGATGAGGAAACTGAGTCTTCTTTTATTCCGTTACTACTATGTAACAAAAAAATATATAACACAGGCTTTTTATTGAACAAAATCTATAAATTAGAATAACGTTTTGGCAACTTCTCAATAATTCAGGAATTTTAATTTACTTAATTAGCTTAATCTAATAGCCTGCCTAATTAAATTACCCTCGTACACTTGACTTATTAATCACTTAAGGGTAAATCCACTGATAATGACACTTTACATACTCAGGTGTCCTATGACTCAACAAAAAATTTAAAGATTAGTGTTGATAGGTTATTTTACTGACCTATTTTTTTTTATTTTTATTAAAAAAATATGTCATTGAGATACATTTTAGCTTTAGTTCCTAAAATAATAAAAAAAAAATCAAAATTTGAATTTTGTTTAATCTTTTTTATAACACCATGATACTCGTATTATGTCAGAACGGCTGATTAAACGAAAGTTTGAACGGTCAACTAATCACCCCGTTTAGGTTTTATACTTTGTTCACGGAGCCAACTTGTCTACTTATACAACAACTTGACTACTTTGCATTTGCAAAGCCTAGAGAAGTAAAAAAGGAATGAATGAATCTGAACTGTCGTCATAACTAGAGTAATATGGCGTCCACTGCGTACAGCGTTTAAGTTAAATTTGTAATTTTCGCGGGAAGTTCGAAAATAAAAATTAAAAAGTACTTTTTTATATCAATTGAATAAAAATGTTGATTTTAATGGTTTATTAGCGCTATAAAATATTTTTTATTTTAAACCGTATTTACCTTTATAGATTTTAATTGAGATACTTAAAATGGGTGCAATACCCTATTAACTAATGTTAGGCAATCAGACGTTGGGACCAACATGAGTAATCCAGTCAATTATTATCATATTTAGGTAGGTATTTAATGATTCTTTAGCTAATGGTCGATTAATTGATCGATAATTAGTTAATATATTGGAGTGTCATCGTCATTAAGTGCCTTTTTTTTTTTTTTTTTTTTTCTTTGTCGGCGAGGAAATTCTTTTACGAATAAACTGGTCTGGGGTAGACCAGAATTATGTGGGACTCGACGTCCTAATAAGGACGTAATACCCACTAAAACCTCTCCGGTGACCCTCTCTCGCCATTATTTGCCGAACCACGGGAACATAATAAACCTTCCGCGGCCCGACTGGCGTCCCCTTTTCCTCACATATACATGGCCGGCAAGCCCACCGTTATCACACTCACACTCGCCGACCCCATCCATCCATCACCTTTCCTCCCCCCGATTAGGACACAGACAGGACAGACACAGTTAAAACCGCGTCTGTCCACCACTATATCCAGATGGGCGACGGAAATCCGTCGCCCCATACTTCTACCAGGTGTGGGTCTCGCATTTATACACACACTCTCACTCACATATATATTCATTCATTCTAGTCACACGGGCACAGTGCTGCGCCCTACTCAGCTAAAGCGAGCACGCGCCTCACCGACCCGCATGTCCCACACCTGGGCACGAGTACCGCAGGTTACATCCCGCGTGTCTCATGCTATCCGTCACCTTTCATCATCACAAACCTAATGGCTTCATGGCCCACTCATACGTCGTCACATCTATCCCTCCTCATGGCGTCGCCGTGCCGGGGCACGCGATACGGCGACTACCCCTCTCCTCTTCGAGCGACAGAGGCCTTTCCCCAAGGCCTCGCGCCCGAAGATCTCTCTGAGTTTGGGTGCTAAAATTAGCACCCAAATCGCCGCCTCACTGCGGGCAAAAAACGAGCGTAGTGCTCCTCCGGGCTGAGCTCGCGCATACGCATGGATCAACCCACACAGTCGCAGCCACTTGCCTGAAACATTCAAAATATAAAACAGGGTCAAAGTAAAACTTCCCCTCCCCTCCCGCTATCTCAAACCCGAGGCCTTACCTCAGCCTCGCGTTCGAAGACCAGTCTCAGGGCGGCAGTCGGCGGCTGTCCGCCGCCCGGCGCCCGACAACCACCGTCCGCCGCCTGTTCGCACGCCTCCCAAGCCGCGCCTCCGGGTCCCGCTCTCGGATACGCTCCGCCTCTTCTTTGGTGGTCATCACCGCCTCTGCGAATGCGGAGACGGCATCCCACCCCCTCTCGCTGTCGACCATTGATTCAACAATAGTAGGTAGTGACAGATCCCCACCGACTACTGCTACTAAAGTCGCCCTCTCCGTCGCCCAAGCCAAACACTCCATCAGCGTGTGGCGCGCCGTATCTTCAGTGCACCCACAGTGATGGCACTCTGCTGTGGGTTCCGCCCCTGCCACCCTCCACAAATACCTTCCAAAGCACCCGTGCCCAGAAAGGATCTGCGTAAGGTGGAAGGAGAGGACCCCATGCCCCCTCGTCACCCAACGCTCAAGAACCGGCCGCACCGCTTCTATAGTATCTTTGCCAGCAGTGGGCTCTGCAAGCGCTCGCAACCATCGAGTCATTAAGTGCCTGCAAGTTTGATTGTAGATTTGGTAATTATTATTCCTAGAAATAATTTAAATTAGGTAGAAACTGATTGGAAACAGGTGTCTATAAAATAAATATTTTTTTATAGTGAGTGTTGCTCTTTTACTCTTTTACCTCCTTTATATGGATTTATTTGTACCCAGTAGTCTTAAGCAGAGTCTTAGTTTTAATACATATAGAAAAGATAAAAATGTTCCTACTTTCTATCTAAAACCTCTTGAAATGAAATATAGTGTTACAATGCAATTAAAGGATATGAAAAACGGAATGCTGTGGTTTTGAGTGTTTAACTGCCAGTGCTTAAAATAACAAAAATATTTAATAAGTAAAAAGAAAAATAGCCAGCTTTATTCAAGAATGGGTCACACTAACCAGATAAACATTTAAATGAACCCCTTGCATAGATCCGTGGCAGGGCTGTTCCGCCACATGATTTATAGCGAGCGAGATTTCGCTCAGGGCTCACGTTTCCTTTGTCGCCGCCTCGCCGGTTCCGAGTGTGGCAACCCTCGATCGGTAATAGACAGCCGATGATTCGAAATTCGAACGAAAGTCGCGTGACTGACTTTAAAAGCGTGATTGGCTGAAATAACGAAAATGGAACAGGAAGGTTGGTAAGGAATGAAGTTATTAGAAAATCTTATAAATCCAAACTAAACCTTATCTTAGAATGCAATGAAGTTATACGGGTACCCATATTATACCGTCATTTGGTATTAATGGATCATTTGAGCTTCATATACATTGTTTTTGTAACGGTCTGCAGTTTGCTCACCTACACTGGCCTGCAAACGTAAGTATCGGACTTTTAAAAATAAGACAAACTAGTGTTAATTTATTTCCTTCACACTAATATTATTAAAAGCGCATTATTTGGTTTCTGTTGCTTCACTGCACTAATTAAGTATGGAGTTGATTGTATGGATGGAACTGAAATTTTCAAGCCTAATACAACACATAAGAGAATTCTTTAAAACGTATAAATAAAATAACAGAAACAAACTAGAACCATTATTTACAATTGAGCTAACTGCAGACTGTTGTAAACAACCTACAGGTAGTTTAACTGATCTATAACGATGCCGGAAGAGTCCCCAAGACGCATAGCCATACAGAGATAAAATGTTAATGCGCTGCAATACTCACCAGCTCTTTCGACCAGAAGCTTAGATATATTTTTTTAAAACATTGTGAGGCTCGATACCCAGCGGAACTAGGCTCCCAATTCCAAAGGAAGCAAATGCGCAGGCTCTGTTGAGACCTGCATATTTACGTCTCTTGAGATCCTCGGGCAAATCTACTGCCATTCCATAAGTGTGTATTTTTTAAGATTGTTTATTTTCCTTGTGTAATGTAGTAGCAAATAAAAGTTATCTCTAACTCTAGAGGAGAACTAATTATGCAGTTCATTTTACTCTCTGACTAAGGACCAAAAACCATTCAAGACCTGAAATAAAATAAACTACTTGTTTTTCAAAATAAAACACATACAAAACTTTCCAAGAGTGCTGTAAGGTCTAAAGGAAATAAAGCACTTTGATTTTGATTGATACAAAACTAACCAAACCGTGATCATAAACAAGTCCAACCATAAATCTAATAAAAAGCTCGAATACCTTCAAATGGAGTTCAGCAGTAACAGACATTGGCCACATTATGTTAAGCGATCATCCCTCATAATACCGTCTTAGGGTGGCTTTAATAAAACAAAAGACAACAACATGTCGACACACCGTCGCTCGATCGCGTCTGTCAAATAATGATGCTCATTTGTCAAACGGAGATGGGATCATACAGACTGCTTTATAGACGACTAGCGGTTCGCCCCGGCTTCGCACGGGTATTTAACAGAATTTCAAACGTTTTACTAACACTCACATGTTTGGTCAATTGAAGTTTTCATACGGATCCCCAACTTTTTTTAAATATTCTATAGCCTATGTTTATCGTTGAATTGGTGAAAGTATTTTCCAAATCGGTCCAGTAATTTCGGAACCTATTCAATTCAAACTAACAATAAGATCTTTCCTCTTTATAATATTTGTTTATTTATAGACAAACAAGGAGCACTTTATTTTTTGTCATGGACTTTTCTCTAGCACCACAGTAACAAATTGTAATGTTCATGAAAATTCATAACTGACCCTGGCGGAGTTGTAGCGTAATGGTACAGTTGTTTCGGAGCCCATTCGATTCAAAGAAACATACAAACAATCTTAAAAATCTAAAAATCCCTAAAATTATTGACTGACCTACTTCTAATGTGAAATTAGCTAGCAATTTTTGGGCCATATTGTATTGTTATGATTATTTTGTACCTACTTCTGCGAATATTTAAGTAAGTACTTACAAATTTAGGATTATCATGTTTTCCTACAAAGTTATAAAATGCAAATTACGATGTACCTAACCAGCCTTGATACCTTACTAATTCCTACTTGATACCTTACTAATTTCCGGTCCTACGTGAGCATAAGTGAATAGTTGCTCAATATTGCTTAAACTATAGATTAAAACCATAGATATTGAGTCAGCTATAGATTTTATTTATTCGACTCGTCTTGCTGTTGAGACCTATCAAATAACAGGGAATAAGGGAAATAGTAGACGCGGGCCTTCCGATTCTTTTATATTTTTTCATCAATGTCGCATGTGTCGCCTCAATGTCATTTTCATCCGACGAAAAAAAAATGTTTATTAAGACGCCGAGCGCGCGATATTACAATATTCCTAGTAGAGAAATATGGAAAGCTATTTTTTACGAGGAAATAAGAAGGTGCGTACGAGATTAAAATCGGAGAGGGTTGCTCTTAATATTCGCCTAATAGCTATTCTTATTTGAAATGATAAATTGTAGGATTCAAGTGTTGAAATTGAATTTTTCTTTGCTGTGTGATGAACTGGTTGAAGTAACAGTAGGTACGCTGCAATGTTAATCACGCATTCACTCACAAGTTCACAGGTTATTTGAAAACCGGATATGTCGCGAATTATCGGAATTTCATCAAGAAAGAACGATTATGTCTTTGGCCACATAGTATATAGGTAGGTACGAATCTTATACATAAGTAAAAGAAGAAACATTCTAGGATAATAAAATACAAGTATTGACAGGTACAGGTTATTCAATTAATAAAAGATACAGGTCACAATTGGCGATATAAGAATAGAACATTTTAAACTAAATACAATTACTAATTTATTTCTGTCATTCGATTGTAGAAGGATTGTAGTTATCCGAATTAAAGAAAAAATCTTTATTGACAAAGAAGGTTACAATACAATGAAATAACAGCACCAAATTAGTGCCTGCCTACAATTAAAATAATTACTAATTGCTGCAAACAATCTACAGGTAGCTCAACTGAACAAATCCCTTGGAAAGCTTTTCCAAGAAGTTTGTTGTTTTGCCCCGTTGCGGTGTATGGCCATGGTGATGCACTGCGCCAGATATACCAGGGCTCTGGTCAAGCTTCTTTTCGACTTCTACTAGAAGTTTAAAGTATACCATAAGTACAAAACAGTCTGCTGGGGTCTGCAGTTAGCCTATGTGTTTGAACTGTAAATATTTATAGTCAACTAGCTGGGTCCCGCGGTAACTCCCGATTCCGTGGGATTTTCGGGATGAAAAGTATGTTACTTCACGTCATAAACTATCTGTGTACCAAGATTCATTAAAATTCTTTTAGTAGTTTTTGCGTGGAAGAGTAACAAACACCCATCCCTCCATACAAACTTTCGCGTTTATAATAACAGGGAATCTTTTAATTTTTTCATGAGCGGTGCGAATGTATCTCGATTCCCGGCAGATTATGACTGTCTTCTACTTACAGAGATATCTAGTACTTACTTAGTCTTCTAAGTTGTAGCCCTGTTTCACAAAAATGCCCAGTGTCACAGTGTACTAGAGTGTACCCGATCAGATAGTACCGGGAGCGAGCGGTGCGAATGTATCCCGGCAGATGTGCCGCCGGTTGTGATTGTCTTGCCGCGATGATTGATGATCTCCGCGGCAGCTGGCGGTTAGGGCTGCCGCGAAACAGCAATATTTTATTAAAGTGAATTAGTAGACTAAATACTTGTTTTATCACATTAAAATCGTATCGATGGATTGCCAATGAGTTTTTAAAACAAAGGACCACTTTTGTGGAATCTATCGCGCTGAAACAATATAAATAACAATATAATTTTAAAAAGCAAATTCTATATTATAAATATATGATACAACATTAGCGGATAGACACCTCAGTGATAATACGGGCAACACTGTCAAAAATCCTAACTCTGAACATCGTATTTAAGTATTTAATTGGTTACAAATTAAGCTTTTTTAGCTTTATAGTGAGCCTATAAAAACTTCCTAGCAATATACAGAATATGCATTTTTGCAGTGAGACACGAATCCCTCCTGGGGCGTCAATAGTTTGCTATAATAGTACTACTAGTTTCTTAGATTTTTAAGTTATTTATCATAGCATATTCCAAGAATAAAAATATATTTACGACACCCAAATAAATACCGTTGTCTCAAAACTATAAACAAAGTGATTAGATAACGACGCTCTTTTGTTTTCAAATGAATGCAGATTGTAAATACAGATCTGTTGAATTTTACTGATCAAATAAGCACAACAACATAACAGAACCACGCAAGTACTTTCTTACCCTTAGATAACAATGGAGGATAATCCCCTTTCAATTCGTTTGATTGACAGACCTTAGTCCCTTCTCTTTCGCTCATCGATAATGAAACTCCGCCTACAAAAATTTGCTATTGTTACTCTATGTAAATATGTTTTATATTAGTATTCGTTGTCGTTATATTTTTAAGATCAACATACATACCTACAAATGGATAAAAAATTTAATCTACCCTCTCGCATTAAAGCATGCAATCTCGAAGAAAAGTTTTAAATAAACTTAAAAAATGAAGATCTGAACGTCTGGCTGTATGTACGTTTTTTGTGTACAATGTTAATTAATATCTTTTAACCACATTTATTTTCGTAAAAAAAGGTTAAACTTTAAAAATTCGCGTTTGCGACAGCCCTATTGTTCTATTCAACTCACGTTTATTCAATATAAGCAAACTCAGTCACAGCCCTGAGTAGGTTCTTCATACAAATATTCTACATTAGTCAAAAGACACTTGCACATAAAATACCTATCTAGGTATTTATTTAGACTTAATCAGTATTATTTCTAGAACTACGAACTTAAAACTGTGTATCAGGCAATTTTGTACCTACAGAAGACATTCAACAGAATTCAGATTAAAAATATCTAAGAGATTAACAAAGCTCTTGCAAAGATGGATCCCACTGTGATAGAATCTATAATTTCGTATGCAAAGTTCTTTCCTAGGTAGGTACTTAAACTTCTTCATTAACAAAGAAAATGAACGTCATATTACAGATCCAAACTAGAAGTAGTTTACAATTGACATAATTGAGTTTACTGCAGACTGTAGCGAACAGTCTACAGGCTCTGACAATCTACCTAATTAAATTACATACTTACTTTGCACCTGACTAAGGTAGACTCATTGCGTTAATTATAATTACGTAAATTATGCCTGTAAGTGGGTAATTACCGTAATTTGAATGAGCAATTGAATCATAGCAATTTATGAACCTACCTAAAGTGCGCAAAAAGCTTGATTAATGCATGCAACTAAATGCCTGTGATAAGCTAAATGCTTTCACTTCCCATAGCAAGGCCTCATTAGGTACCATCTATTTAACTAATATTATAGGACTGCATATTTATAGGATTATTATCCCGATATGATTGATAAACCACTCGGCTATAGCAACCCAGATCTGATTATAATAATAAGGATATTAGAAGGAAAGCTAAATTTATAGGTAGTGCATCAGCAGTAGCTATAAATTTGCCAAGAATACATTTCTTTTGGGAAACATATTTTTGGCTGTAAAATTGAAGTTAACAACGGCAAGAGAAACAAAATCCGACATACACTGCCATCTGTGTATTGACGATCCACCTATTACACAAGCAGAGCCTTATGAAGGTTCTAACATTCACCAAAATTAAATCTCATTCCTACGAAAATGTTTTAAATTCCTCTCCTTCCACAGTATACAAGGAAACTGCGGAAACTTTAGGTAAGTAGGTAATGGAAGTTAAAGATGTTTTTGAATATCATTCGAATTGTTTGGCTTTTGTTTTTTAATCTGAGGACATCTGACTTTGGTATAAGGTTCACTCTTGGAGCACAAACAAACTTGTGTTTGGTAACTTAACGTGAACCCGCTTTTCAAAGTATTTACGTCGAGGTTTGCTAGATGGCGCTTTACCAAACATTGCTTTACGTGTGGCAGTAAATAGGTTTATTTTATGTTTGTTAGATAGATTATTGTATTTTATATAGGCCGTTTTTAAGTATTTTATATCTTGTACTTGACTAATGTTGCCTGAAATAAATAATTTATTATTATTATTTACCCAGAGATACTTTTGCTTCTTATTTGTTTATTTTCTTTGGGAACTCGTTAGGTCTAACAATCATTATCTCAAATGATAAAAGATTGACTTGTTATTGCTGTTATTTTTCTATGTATTATTTGGTGTTTTAAGTTGACCTTTGTTACTGCTTGTTTTGTTTAGTACTAATTTATTTAAAAACTCCAAACAAAATTGGAATAGGGTTCTGTACAGGATTAACAAAAACGTTTACGAATCTGTAGACATTGCTACGGAGCGCGCGGCGTAGCATGTTGGCCGCGGCTTCACCCGTCAAGATTATGGATAAAAAATAACAAATATGAATTTATTATCTGCAGATATAAGTTCAGGGAGTTCTGGTCGATTTCTATGCATCACAAAAATCTATGTTCTTTTATTAAGTACATATATCAGTCTTCATCACGCAATATGATGCTGTGTGGATGGTCCAGTATTATCTATTTATTTATATCTGTTTCAAACTAATGATATTGGTAGATAAACAAACTTCCTACTCGATAACAACCACGGTATAAAAACCATGAAGCAGTAAATCACTCACAAATAAGTGGCATTTTTCATAAAAGAAACACAAAATCAAAAAAAAAAATACATAAAATATTTCAGACGTTTCTCATATTTTTTAACTTATTAGAACAAAACTTAACGTTATGCCTATCCTCGCATTTCGTAGACTGAGAGGGGTTTTACGCATTATCGCTAGTTAATAAGCATCCTAATAAAATAACTGGGTACTGTTAGGTAATTATTCATTAGATCTGCAATTACGATCCAGTATAAAGTTATGCGCTGTTCTGATATTAATTTAGTTGTGGCCCAGCTGTTGACATAAGTTTGTATGAAATTATAATGAAGTTATCTTAGGAATATAAATGCTTAATATATATTACGTTAGAAATAAAATTCTGACCAAGCACCAGAGATCGCTTGTTTTCACAGTCCTTTGTCATCAAAAGTTGCTTTTGACTTTTTTCCGTTGATTGCTCCACTTGATTGAAACCTTAGATAAAGTAGCCTACACGGTGGAGAAAAAAACATGAGCAAGTTGAATTGCGTTGGTTTCTTCAGAAACCATACCAAAAAGTCAAGCTTTCTCCAAGTTTGGTTACTTGAAAAAATACCTACTTTAAGTAAGTCCACAGTAAGTCCAGGTTACATCGACACCGTAAACAAATCCCTAATCACCTTATCGCAAGACAGCCAGTTCGCTAATCATCTATGACACATAACAATGGGGCACCATATAAAATCGGGAACTTTGGAGAAAGCACTATAAGTGATCGAGCTTTCGTAGTGTACGTTACTATTCCTATCATCCTCACGATCCTTGAGAATCTTCCTTGGGAACCTTCGAAATGCCTGATTCAGCGAGTCAATCGGCTCCAGAAGCATTCAGCTGCTCCAGTTCAACTGGAGACCGTTGGAGACCGGAGCTGCCTGTTCATAATGTAATGGTAAATAACTTTCTTTTTTATTAATTAATAACCTTTTAAAGTCATACTATGTATTGTTGGTATTATTTTATAGTTTTATTAAAACTTAAAAAATAGATAGATTTTACTAAAAGAATTGTGTGTAAACTAGCAACAAATTATAAAATTGCCTAAAACACGATGACTGAAAAAAATTCAGTTGAAAGGCATTTTATATATTTTTTTGTGTCATAATGTTTATCTTGTTATTTTCAGAATGCAGAATGGATTGAACAGAACCAAATGATAAAACCAGAAAACTACATCAACTCAGAATACGTTTCACACGACTTTAACAACCCTCCAGCCTACAATGTTCAACACTTCATCAACATGCCGTATCAAAGAAATGCACCTGTACCCGTTACCTACAACGCCGACAGTTTACAACCACAAACGCCAAACATCCCTATCATGATCCACAGACCAGCGAATGGACACGTCACAATCCACAGACCAAGCAATGTACAAGTAACAAACTGGATCAACCAGCCAATCAGAAGGCTTGTACAAACAGGATCCTTTAAGAACAAAACAAACGGGGCCAAGAAACAAAAACGCATCAGAACAGCATTTACAAGTCAACAGATGATGGAGCTTGAACAGGAATACGCCAAGACAAAGTACCTCGACCGAACCAGGAGAATAGAACTAGCCGACATTTTGCGCCTTAACGAAAGAACAATCAAGATTTGGTTCCAGAATCGCAGGATGAAGGAAAAGAAAGACCGCGCTGAGAGCCTCGAAGAAGTTGAAGAAGTTAATTCAACAGAGTCCCCAGAATCAGTCCCGATGTTGATACACGAAACTTACCAAGCAGATGAAATTTATCAACGACAAGGTGTTTTCATTGAGCAATATCCCGTGTCATCTACCTCTGCACCGCTAGTTTCTCCATACCCTGCTTTTGTTTTACCCGACAGTCATCATTACCAGGAGGGACACGTTCAATTGGAGTATTCATCTCCCTATAGCAGTGAAGTTCAGGAGTTGTCACCAGACTCAACTGCTCAGACAGAAGTGACTACTGCTCAAAGAGACATGGGAACAGTAGCACAGAGGAACTGGGATTTATCTTGGATCAGAAGTATTCAGACTGAAGAAGAGTTTCAGTAGATGTAGTACTCGGGTGTTATATTTAATTTAAAATTTAATGAAAGAACGTTACTATAATTTTAGAATAAGTATTTTTGCATAAAATAAAGCCTGAAATGAGATTTTTAATATAAAATGTACATTTTAGTTCCCACTATCAAATTTTTTACCCATAATAGTAGGTTCATAGTTAATTAGGTCTGAACCATAGTTTGTAAGGTAGGTATAAACTAAAGTTATAAAATCTTTTAAGTCTTAAAGCTTGATTGTTTTTTCACAAAAATAATACTCAAAATTATGACTTTTTTAACAGAGGGTAAAAATCTACTACAAAATTTAGGGTTATTGCTGAAATAACTGCATAAGTTAAAGATTTTTGCAATTAAATTAGATACAACTTTATTTCGATAAAAGCTCGAATGAGGTTACCACGGGAAAGAAGTTGAAGATAAAGCTTATCTGCAAAAAATAATATACACTAGGTACTTATTGATACTATTCAATCGTTCACTGTAGTTTGACGAGCTCTCTGGCGCGGTGTGCGAAACTCCACCAGTCATGTAGGAGGTTGGCGGGTTTGATTGCCGCCTCAGGACAAAGTTTTGCACGATCCGCTGATAAATATCAGCAGATCTTGCCGTGTCCGGCTGATGGTCAATGCGTAATAAAATAAAATTTACTACGTCGTCGTGTTATTCAGTATAATTATTAAAAATAACTTTTGTTCCACTTAGGAATCTTTCCATAAAGAATCACATTTACTTTGTTTCACTGAAATCATTTTGGAACAATAAAGTATACAGTAAATATTAATTGGATGTAATATTATTTCGATCTTAGTCAATTGCGGAAAATATAAACGATCTTTTCTTAAACGGTTCCTCCGTAAAAGGGATGATGGAACTAGAATTCCCAAAAAAAAAAATCTTTTTGTCGTCTGATAAATGCTAAAAAAAAGGTACCTACCTAGGAACTATTAATATAAAGGTATATCCGTGAACCAAACTCTTGATTCATGAAATGTTTTAGGTAGTATCGAAAAAGCACGATTCATAAACTTTTAGTCAAAAAGACATTCGCGCCTTTTTTTGCCAGAAGAGCGCAAGAACTAGATCTGTGAAGAATTGATTCAATGTACAGGATCAAACCAAACATAAGGTTAGAAATTGAGAACCAAAGACAGAACGTGGATGCCGACTAGATTAAGACCAATTTTCATATTAGGCCCTTTACTTAAAAATTAACCTACTTATAGGAACTAATTTACGGCAAAGATTGGACAACATCAAAGCTTGATAACCGTTAGTGTTTCTTTCACACATAAAATCACATAGGTATCTACTACGTAGATAATTATTATTAATACTTAGGATATTAGTGTTCTGTGATTTGATTACTACCATACGACACATACACGTAAATGCTCAGTATCTAAGCATAGCTTTTGGGAACTAAAACCAAGTCATCATTATCTTATCAGTAGAAAGTAGGTAGTTACAGAAGACATGTAGGTAGTCGTAAGCGCAGTGTTCACCGCATGCTCTCGCCGATCACTAACTACCTCAAATGTTTGATTAAAAACACTATCAAAACTTATACATTAATATACGTCGAACGTAACGACTCCCTAATTGAAAAAGACTAGCAATTAGTTGATGTGTACGATTTGTTAATATTGTCATTAAATAATGTTCTTTCGTATATATGAGACAGCAATTGTATAAACCGTTCAGTTATTAGTGTGATCACTGTCTTGGTGCGTGATTATGAAGAATTCTAAGACCGATCAAGGTTATTTGTTGCCAAAAATTTGTGAAACAACCGTGGAAAGAATGAATACTGTGAGTACATTTGTTTGGTATCATAATGAAAACAAAAGAATATCTTAAACAGTATAAAGTTTGGCTTTTGGACGGATGCTTTGAAATGTCCTGTTGTTTCAAAATACTGCTCCAGTAATTATTACCATAATGCTTACATCTATTTATTTCCTAAGTATTCTACTGAATTGTTTGAATTTGATTTGATAAAATTTCAAAAAACGATTTAAGAGGTATTCAGGTGTATTTTAATAAAGTATTAGGTGATTTTTTCTATACCAATATGAGTTAGTATTCTGCGAATCTGAATGATAAAAGTGGTATTTTCCCCTTCTTGATAATAATAGGTATTGTTTCTAACATTTCAGATGGAAAAAAATCGCTGGCGCATGAGAGTGAAACCATTACAGAAACCAAAAAGGTTTAGAAGTGCGTTCACGACAGAGCAAATAGGTTTCCTCGAGCAGCAGTTCAAGAAGTTTCCATACATCAGCTGCGAGCACAGGAAAGAAATTGCAGTTACCTTGAATCTGCAAGAAAGGGCTGTCAAAATATGGTTTCAAAATCGTCGAATGAAGGAAAAGAAAGACTCCGTCAATAAAGAAATCGATTACGAAATAACTCAGAAAGTTGACGGACAAGATATAGTAATCAATGTGTGTGCATTACCATCAGCTAATGAGCAGCATTTGTACTCATTACCAGTAATTGCGAAAGCAGTCGATACTCATAACACAGCTTTGTCTAAAGCAAATACTGATAGAGAATCCCAAGTAAGGGTACAAAATCCACAAGTACCCCAGAACTTATCAATAAAGGACATCAAATCGCCATTAACTCCAAATCAAAATTCGCATTCCAAGAAGCATTCACCACAAGTTAGAAGCGTGGCACGGAACAATCCACCACAGACACCACAGGCAGGAAAACTGAAGAATAAAAGTTCAACAACGCAAATAGAATCTGAATTCTTTGTAAGCAAAAAGATAAAGAAACATGTCGACGATTATATTCATAACGATCAAAAGCAAAATTTCCATAAAAACTTGGGACCTGAACAAAACACAGAAAAAATCAAAGCAATCCCTGAAGACTTGTCCATTAAAAAGAAGTCAAATATTACTCCAGCGATGGGAATACAACCATCTGAAGTAAACATTCCTTACTACCCTGTGATGCCTTCGGTCTACGCTCATCCCTACATCTCGCCTGGAGGTATGATTTGGAAGCCTGTCAGCATCATGCCAGTTATGTCTGCTGGAGCTACTGTAACTGGTAACCTACAACATCTTGGAACTGATTTGAGGAAACCTTGCAGTTGTAACTGTCATGACAACGGTCAAACTTTCACAATGTCTTCGAATATGATCAACCCATACAGTCAATACATGATGTCAGCTCCTTTTCCTGGCCCTAAGTATTAAGATTTAATTTAATTGTATAATAGTAGGTATTTATAAAAATAATATTGTTTGGAAACTAGATCAAAAACTAAAATGTAAGGAAAGAGTGGAAAGTGGAAATATGTTATGTGAAATGAAAATAAACGCATGTTTCATAAAAGCATCTTTATTTTTAAATTTTATTTTCACCAAATTACAAGACATAATTATTTAATTACAAACAATTTTTTCTTTTTTTTTACTAAATGGTAAATACATGGGTAAAGTAGAAAATTTGAAAAAGTAGGTAGTTAAAGTAGGAGATAGAAAATAGTACAGCTTTTGAAATAGTATTCTGCTAGACTATTAAAGCAATCATAAATAATTCAATAAAATATAACATTTAAAAGATTTAAAGTCATTTTACAACGAGTGAAACGAACCTTTATAATTTAACAATAAATTAGGATATAAATAATTTACTTTCTAATTATTATAAATTTATAAGTTTAAAATAATTTAAAATACTTATAACTACATTAACTAAGACTTATTCAAAAATAAATTAAAATAACATTAGGTTTTAGCGAAATAAATGAGTAAATACCTACAAGGAGAGTAACCATTTTACTGGTAAAAATTGTACGAATCGGTATTATCTGTGCGCCAGTAGTTGTACATTTCATTGGAATACTGATATTGGTTTTGACACATCAAGTTATTAACCCCAGCTTCATTATTGGGGTAATATTGAGTAGGATAAGTATTCGTTTCGTTACAGAAAGCCATACTACTGAAATCATTTTCAATATAACCATAGTTAGGTTCGTACGCCAAAACTTGTGTGTTTACATTTTGTGTGCAGATCATTTGTGGCTGGTAATAGTCACACGGCGCTTGATGACTATACTGATCATAAAATATTTCAGGTTTATGATCAACTTGAGTCTCATGCTGAGTAAGCGATGGCGACACCATGTCTCGAGCGTTTTCACTTGATGAGTCGCTGAATTCCGAAGACTCTCTTTTCTCCTTCATTCTCTTGTTCTGGAACCATATTTTGATGCATTTGTCGTCTATCTTCAACTGCTTTGACAGGTCCCGTCGGTTGTCTGCGTTGATGTACTTGTTCTTCAGAAATGTTTTCTCCAGGGTACGTATTTGGTCTGTCGTGAAGGCTGTGCGTACTCGCTTGCTTTTCTTCTTGATTGTTCTGTTTCTTGTAGTATCTGAAATTACGATAAGATATCATGAAGTAGTCGTTTCAAGTTAAGTAAATTTTTTGTGTATACTAATATTATAAACAGGAAAGATTTGATTGTTTGTTTGAATTTAATATGCTACGAAAGTACTGGACTGATTTGAAAAATTCTTTCACCATAAGAATCTTAAGTTATCTCTGATGAACAAAGGTATAGAATATTTTCAAAAAATTTAGGGATCCGTGGGATTCAAACATCAATAATCGAACACAACGTGTATTTTTGTGTAAAAATTTATAATTTTGAATAATAATGAAATATCAGTGCGCAGCCCCGGGGCGAACCAATATTATGTAAATATTATCACGTCGAATCAAATTCGTAAGTATTTTGATAAAAATATTTTTATTATCAACAAAATCTTGTATTTTAGAAAAACAACTATAAAAGGAAAGAGACAAAAAAATTACGATAGGTGAATTACATATTTGTAATTTTCTCAGTTATCTTTAGAAATATCTTTAAAGACAAAAAAATCGAAACACAAATACCTGTTTTTTGGTTCTCTTCTCCAGGCCAACCACCGGTGAACGGATGATTTTCCCAATGATTTATCTGTTGGTAAAGAAAAAATGTTATGCAATGACGAAGACGTAGATATTATTTAGAAACATTAAGACGCCCGAAGGCACTTTGCTGACTTTGTATCACATACGATGGCAACATTATTACAAATCTATAGCATAAAACTTGTCCTTTGCTGGACATAGGGGTCTCCAGATAAACGTAGGTCTAAAATAACGTAACTCTAATCATATCCCTCACACCTAGGCTTCCGGGTTGACAATCACAGTTGAGTTCATTTCTTTTGGTAGGTTTCAGTCGTCTTCTACTCCAAATCAGCCCGTTGATGTCATCCACTATTTGTGCCGGGTCCCGACCGCCACGGCAATGGCGTCAGTATAAACCAGTAAAACTTAATTTCATCATTTAGGTTACAAAGCTTTACATAAGTTTTATTTTTCTTACCTCATCCTTATTTTGTAAAGGTGTAACACCAGTTACAAGCAATGTTTGAAACATTTTTTCACAATTTTCACTTTTTTTTACAAATCACGAGCACTTTGTTCGAACGAAATTCCAAGCGACAACGATCACAGAACAGAATGTCATCGAGGCTAGCTAAAATAGTTCGTACTAAAAGATTTTTTAAAACTACCTTCATTTGAAAAAATAAGATAGCAACCGTTGTTCTTTCAACACTAACAAGGGCCAGGAAGAACATGCCGTAGGCAGCGCGAAATTTTAACAATCTGGTGTTCTTCTTTGTTTTCCGTATTCTACAATTAATTGAGTTAGTAACTTAGTAGTTTTGCAACCTTTGTAAGTCATTTGCTAATGTTAGAATAAACTTCTAATCAAATGTATCAAATGAAGTCTGTCAATGAAAATAATACAAGTAAATCTCTCACATGTCCAACCAATACTTCAATTTAAAATATTACAAATCTTTTATTCAGGACATTATTACACGATATATCATAGATAGGGACATCTTGAAATGATTTTTTAACATTGCGCAAAAGCGTCGCGTCTCGTTCCACCTGTATTGTTTGTATTAATAAACTTGTGTTTATAAGCAAAGGTAGGTATTTAGACCTTACAAGGTACCGATACTAGGTTAGTATAGGATACATCTAGTCCGCGAAAAAACTCGCCCGCGGAAGAGTTACTCATTTCACTTTTGAATACGGGTATAATTCTTTCGAAACTTAAGTCTATTGAGTTTGTATTTGGACAAGTTGTATCATCTAAAGTGGACAAATTCGTCCGCAAGATCGTCGTTGATTTACAAAAAAGGTTTAAATTTTTTAAAAGGGTTCTTTATTTAAATGCCTTTACTGAAATTACATAAATTTTATTGTAGGTTTCAAGGTCTAGTTTATAGTTCACGTTTACAACCTTATTACTGCATAAAGAACTTATATCAATTAGGTAGCAAAGCTACACAGCACAGCATACCGTACCGCTCAGCACGTAAATTAGAGTATTCTAAATTTGGCCTATCGGCCTTATCAATAATGGTCATGCAAACTCAAACCAGCAAGCCTATTTATTGTTCTGACTTATGTCAATAGAAGAAGATAGAAAGAGAAATAACTTTTAAGTAAGCATACTATCTAAAATAAGGGGGTTAATCTTTTAATTCCCAGCTACCTAACTACATATCTACACAATACATAGATAGCATAAAATAGGAGATAGAGTGGCGGTGGGTGGGTTTGTTGAAACCTAGCCACCTACCTCAAACTGCTAATTTTCAACTCCGCCAGATGTCCATATCGTCTAAACTACTGAATATTTAACTTTGAAATTGATATATGGTAAAGTTCAGGACTTAATATATCGATCATATGTTTCGAAAACACGATTCCATAAAATTTTCTCGATAGAAAAAAATCGCAAAGTCACCTCTAAATTTTTACTAAAACCTAAATTTCTCAATAAATACAGAAGTTCAGATCTTGACAATAAGCGTGGTAATAGAATTAAGTATAATAAAAATGTAATATGTTTCGGATTTTTCAAATAATGTCCTAATTAATAGATAATAAGCTAAAACTTGATTTTTGGTGATTTTTGGACTTACGTTGCAATGCCCTGTCCCGCTCTTATGAACGCAAAATCATATGTCTAGCCTTTTCGCACAGAGTTGAGGTTGTATACCCCCTTAACCAGCTGATGACTGAGTTGCGGCAAGCGATCCACACGTTGCCTGCTATGTCACATGTTATGCAAATTTCCATGCATCTTGCGGCTGTGCCGCAGCGGTATGGTCCAAATCTGTGACAATCTTAATATTTCTCTTTTTGATTACATTCAGGTTGAATCAAATTGGAAAGATAATAAATACCGATAAATTTTAATAAATATTTATTTGTTAAAACATAGCTTATAGTAAATTTACATTGAAATTGCTCAAGTTAATTCAGAACTTATAATTAATAACTTTATTTATCAACCATAATTATATATTCTATAATAAATTAAATAAATTAGTAAGGAACTCTATAGATAACGAATAAATAACTTAAATCTAAAACACATCAATTTGCAATGATCGATTCAATATCAATCAGCCTCTGCAAATATTCATTGCCAACCGACTGGCATTCCCAAGATATGTCTTCAGCCGAATTATCAATAGTACTGGCCGGTGATATGGGTTCGTAAACTGGAACTTTTAAAATCGTTCTGGGCTCTTCCATATTTATATCTTCTACTTTGATATCTTCTTTTTTAATAAAGTTTCTAGGCATATTAAGATAATCATCGATAACGTTGACAAGATCATTCATTATTCTATCATCAAGAGTAACGTACCCAAATTCATTTGTTCTTTCATGAATTTTCGATTCCACATAGTCAAGACGGTCAATATCAAGCGAATTTCTGTTTTCTTCATCTGAATACGTTGGATCTTCCCCTCTTTTGATCTTCAACCGGCGATTTTGGAACCAAACTTTGACGGATTTATCGCTGATTTTTAGTTTCTCCACGAGTGCCTGTCTATCTTCTTTTGTGACGTAAGGTTTCCTCGCGAAGACTTCTTCCATAGCTTCTACTTGGTCTGTTCGGAAAATGGTTCGCTTCCTTTTGCGTTTCACAATGGCTTTGAAGTTTCCACTTTTTGTAGGAACAACTGTAACAAAAGTAATATTATACCAATGGTTGTTCTGAATAGCCTCAATATTTATTTTGAGACGTTACAAAAAATTTAACTTACGGTTTATACGAGCTTGATGAGTTTTCTCTATGGCTTGCTGTTCTTTGCTGAATCTATTTGGGATCACCGAAAGCTGGTCTCTTGGTTGAAATTGGGCTGATGGATCGAATGTTGAAAAGTACGTAGACATATTCAATGGGCTTGCACTGGTGGAAGCTTGAGATGGCTCATCCCAAGTTGGTGAGAGCAACGTCGACGACTCTGTGTTAGCGGTAAAGGCATACCCATGATCCATCTGAAATAGAAGACGCAGTTTTAGTATAAAACAAAAACTGGGAATATTGCTGGGAACAAATGTAATGTTGAAGAAACTCTACCTGAACTGACGAAAGCCACGAAGAGGTATTTTGAGCAACTGCATTTTGGATTCCATAGTTTGACTGGGGCAGGGATATTTCATTACACTGTGAAAACAAAAAATAAGTTCAATAAAATTCAGTATTATATGAACGACTAAAGGCATAGAGAGTTAGGAAAAAATATTACAGGAATATTATTGGAGAACAAACTCGTGATGAAATCATCTTGCAGCTGTTCACTAGGATAGGAGCCAGAATTGGCGTCACTGGCTAGTTGCAAGGAGTACATGATGATGTTATTACTGGGAATCGAATGATACCATTTAACTTCTAAATTTACTATTTATACTAAATTTAAGCCCAAGTGATTAGTAATTTGCCCCTTCCAGGGTTGAAGCCATTTCTATTGGTCAGTTGTCCCTAATTAGTCCCTATTTTGGCACCTGTAGAACAATGGAAATTAATCTGTCTTGTAACAATGGAAATTAATCAGTCTAATAGGCTTGTTTACTCCTTGAGGTCGAAGAATGTAGCTATCCAGGCCAGGTAGTAAATGTAAGTAAGTGTCAATAACAACCTGGGTATGAGGTTCTGATTCATGGATAGGTAGGTAATCCGGAATAAGGTTGCACTATCCCAGGTACACATATTATATTCATAATCCTTCGTAAGGCATCACTGATTGATTTATTAAGATTACTTTAGGTACGTATATATAACACTATTCATTGAGTTATGGTTGGTGGGGAGTTGGTATATTGTTTTCAATGTAGGTATTTCAAAAAGGATGAAAATTAGACTACGAGTATTTCAAAGCTGTTTTGAAAATAACAAACTATGGCCTAAGTCTGACTTGTGCGTATAAGCTTTCGATATACGATTTGGAAAACCGAAGAATATAGGCATTGAATATCAGTAGACACCGAAGTGAAGCCTAAAAATGCAACATGTTCGTCTCATTATCCAATTATAATCGATTCCGTATGCATGAAAGCACTGATTAATATTACCTATAATAATTTTATGCTTGTCATGGAAACTCACACACGATACATTTTTGGCTTCAAAATATAGACATTTGTTGAGTGCCGCAGCCCCCATGCTGTAATAGCAGCGTCTTTTACATCTATGATTGACGTGTTATCGACTAGTTTTGGTACGCTCATAGATAGCAAGAGAATAACTTGCATACTATACAGACAGTTTATCCTCCAATGGTAAGTAAACAATACGAATAAATGTTTGACTGACGAAACGCTGACTCGTGCGTTCTTATTTATCTGATTGAAATCACCAAATAGGGCCCAACTTTTTTTTAAATAAGTTTACTTAGTTCTGTCGGAACAAGCGCTATTGTTGATGTTGTATCAACTTAATTTTATAACATCTATGGCACGAACAACGCCACGATCGTTGTCATGTCAAAGTGCAACGAATTACCTGTGGAATTACTCAAAATCATTCGAAAACTATAATCTAGTTCATTAGATTGTTGTCACACTACGCATAGTAGTTCCTCTCGATTCGTTAGGAGCGCTGCAAGGCGCGAAATGTATAGAAATAACACGAACAAGTCGGACTAAAGTCCAACTTTAAAAATTAATAGTAAATGAAAATTGAGATTTTAGTTGTTTAGTGTGCTTTAAACCCTGCATTATCGTTAGTAGGTACTCCTATTTCAAGTGAATTCCTATAACCATAATGGTATTAAAATTGATGATTGAATTTACTGTTTAGTTTTAGCGCTACATGAAAACAATAAAAATCGGCTACAATACATACATATAAGATATAGCCTGATAACCCCCTACGTTGGCAGTTGGGTAAAAAACAATTAAATCCACGTTTGTGCTTGAGTCTTGTTGCATGCTTTTTTTCCTGCTTGCAAGTCAGCGTATGTTGTGTTACCTCATGCTAATGTATGTCATCATTATCGTCATATCAGCCGAGTGACGTCCATAGCTGGACATGGGCCTCCCCTAGAAATATCCACAACGACCTCCCACAAGCTTTAAAAGTTCATCAGCTCAACTTTATCAGCTCATAATCTATGTATTTGTTTTAGTTTATTAATAAAATTCCGATATCTTCTAAGCCGTTCATTTGTGAGTAGGTAGGATATGAAGATACCAACCTACTATAGTATTGATATTGTAAGCAAATATTTGGATGAATAAAAAGATATGAATATTTAAATTATTTATTAGACACAAATTTAAAAAAAATCTAAATTAAGTAGAGAAATTATATTCAGTTTATACAATACTACACTACAAGTGTAGACCTAAGGCTTAATTTAAAAATTCGTTTGTTCGTTGGCTTAACTAATATTTTTACAAACATTCAACGTGACTTAGATTAACATTTTCACAAAGTAATGTATGACGAAGAAGGGTATGACTTGTTTGTGGAGGACGAAGCCTGCTGCTGAGGCGTTTCAGTTGAAGACAGATACGGAATATAAGAATCCTGGGGAAGAGATAATCCAGACGTTCTTGCATGGAGACTGTCATCGTAAGTTGGAGTTGATAGCGGTGCCATCGAAGAACTGAACACATAAGCTTCAGATGTCGGAGCATGCATCACTACGCCAGACGGCAATGGATTGTAATAAGGACTTGTAGAAGAATACCGAACTAAATCGTCACCTAGCTTCAGACTCATTCCGTTGGGCACGTAAGTATCAGAAGCCAAGAGCGTAGAATTCTGAGTCAATGATTCATCGCTGTACCGATAAAGCTCAGGCATCGGTGAGTAAGCGGGCCTGCCTCCATAATATGACGAGTAAGATAAATTGGGCGTGTAAGACGGTAGCTCAATTGTATTCTGTGGTCCCTTTATCACAGACTTGGTAGAGCTTATCGTGGGGTATTCCGGCGGTCTGGAAATGCCATCACTAGTCAAGTAAACTTTATGAGTCGCGTGGCTATCACCGAATGTCCGTCGGTGGCGATCATGACCACTGCAGCTTCTGCCGTGACTCATCTTGTGGTCTTGGCTCGGCGAGTCCTTGGAGCTGGATGGGCTACTGTCATCCACTGAAGACGATGGTTTGTTATGCTTGTTGTCCTTCTTGTACTTCATTCGTCTGTTCTGGAACCATATCTTGATTTGTCGTTCTGATAACTGCAAGTAGTTAGCGAGTTCAATGCGCCTCGGTCGGCACAGGTAGCGGTTTTGGTGAAACTCATTCTCCAATTCAACTAGCTGGGAGCTAGTGTAGGCCGTACGTGCTCTTTTTGAAAACCCTTTTTGGTACGTAGACTCTGACGACATATCTGAAAGACAAATAAGTTTGTAGCTTTTTTGACCTATTGCTTTCCTAAACTGAATCACTGCCTGACAAAAAACTTACCGTCAACCGGTAAATCAGAAGACGCTCTTATATCCTGAATACCGCTTGAGTGCTCACTGTTCCACGTATGATTCTGAAATCAAAGTATTTTTTTTTGTGATGTAATGAAATATTGTTACTTGTAGGTGCGTGTTACTTTGTCTATGTATATGGTCAGAATGGTTCGGTATAGGCTAATTTCAAAATACTGATAGCTAGAATATTAAATTGTCGTTAGAAATCCGGTTGCACTGCGGTCACAGTATTCATTGTAATATTGATGAAATCGAAAAGTATTTAGTTCTTGTTTCTAGTTGCAATACCATACCTGTCCCGAGAAACTTGATTCGTGAATGTCATTTATTTCCCTTGCATTCTCTTCGGCATGACCAAGTCCGCTTCTTTGGTTATATCGAACAAGATCGTTAGTGTAACTTCTATTATAAATAACTTGATTGGCGACTTGTGGAGTTCCGGTAAATATGCTGACACTTGCTGAGCAGTCTTCATTGGCAGCTTCCTCTGCACCGGATACGTAGTTGTTGGAACTGTTGCTTACTCTTTCGTAATCGTATGTAGTTTCCAGAACTTCTACTTGATTTGGGTTGTATGATTGTTGAAGGCCAAGAATATCCTGTATGCTGAAGCTAGTGGAGTCTCTTGAATTATAATCCTGTGCAAAGGCTTGAGGAACTGCAGTTGGTACTTCACCTTTGCTGCCCTGGTAAGATGCATTACTGACGTAGTTCGTCCCATCAGACAAAATGTCTTCAACGCCATGTGATATAATGACAGTCTTGAAGTCCTTGTTTTCTGTAATATTTCCGTCGTATTTCGTCAAAACCGTGGTAGTGAATTCTGAAGAACTCGTATCACTTGAATCTTCATTTGAATGAAAGCTCAATGGAGAAAGGCTTGTAGAAGACATTTTTTTATACACATGAGTTGGGTTTTCACAAATCAGTCCACTTTTTTGATTTTGATATGTAGAAAAAATAAATCACTTAAGCAACCGTTCGCATAGAAGCTTGTTTACTAAATGCTTTTCGTCACCTGAACGTCGTTAATTTGGTAATGACTGTGTTTGTTTGTGTGAATAGTTTTTAGAAGACTTTGTCTGTGTGCAGCTGATAAGAGAAATACCGGGTCTTTCGATAGTGGACATGAGATAAAGAGTGGCTAATGGTACGGTAGCTAAAATACCTGTCACTACGTGTTATAATTTAGTATATTTATTAGTTTTAAGGGCAGTGGTATTTATTTCTAGGCCCAATACCTAATTTTATTCGTAGGGCCACATTTAGATAAAGCGTAATTTTTACTACCTTACCGTTATTATCACCCTATCCAAGTAGGTACATTGCAGAACCCTTGATTAAAGGCTTTGCAACCTCAGCTTGGCGCATCAAAGTATCATATCAGGTCTTCGGATAATCAAACTTTAAAGCTAAACAAAGTTTCAAAGGTACATTCTTCCAAATTATTTGGATCGGTAGCAACAGGTAGTGTCTTACGCAGCTAATATGTTATTTAGGTCTTTACGTACCTTAAGATAGCAAAGCCATTAAGATAGACACCTACAATCTAGTACAGTTTTGGGTAACTTTGCTATATCTACATTGGTTTGTGGTCAAACACGACTTACCTACTCATTTAAGGCAACAGACATTGATCCTCTGCTGAGAATTTCTTCATAACGATGATTTTGTCATTCCTTCTACCTGTATTGAATTCATTCTTTCTTGAACCATTCTTGAAGTCATGTATTTTATAAATGACTAGCTATTGCCTGCTGCATGTCACTCTCTCTTCCGGGATAAAAAGTAGCATGTGTTCCGCGGATACCATGTTTCTCCTTGCAAAATTTTAGTAGGTATCATACATACGTTCAGCCGTTTATGTATGAAAGGTAACAGATAAAATTACTCTCATGTTATAAATATGGATAGTAAATAAAGTAGACAATATTGTTCATTTAGTGAGTCCTAAGTACCTACTCACTAATTAAGAATCTGTTTGCTAAACTCTCATCCCAACTTGATCCAGAAAAATAAACAAAAAAACACTAATCTTCTTTGTTTACACCTACTGAGGGCTGAATTATCTATTCATTAGTGTAACAAATATATAAATTACCTTAACCTGAGAAGCCATTTTAGAATTAATTTAGCTGTTAGGTAGTTAAGTAATAATGCAGTATACAATCAGAAGCAAATTTTTGTGGATAAACAATTTTACCAATCATAATCCTTCTCATAATCCATCATAGAAGCATTTTAAAACAGAATTAAAACGGAGATAGACTTTTGTATATTATTATCTAAATTTACAACTGGTATTGATATTGATAAGTTGAATTTCCTGGAGAATGTTTGCAACAGTCTGCTGTAAGCTTAATTATAATTACTAGTTCTAATTTGGTCATTTTCCTTTTTTATAAATGTTTAGAATTGAAAATAATACTTAATAATGTATATTTTGACAACAATATAGTTTTAAGAGTTTGTCTGTTTTGTGTTTTGAATCCTTAATATCTCAGAAACTACAGCAGCTATTGACTTGAAATTTGAAATTATAATACATTTTGTGCGCCCGTATCGATAATAAACGAAAAATCAAAATGAAGATTTTCAGTAGACATGATAGTACACATGATGAAATCGAAATTTTAAATGGGACGTACAGAGTCGAAATTAGTATCAAATGAAAGGTAGTGGTTTGTAGATTCCAAAATTGTTTTTGAAATTTTGGTAGATTTTATACTTTTTAAAATATTTTGAAAGTCAAAAATCTGAGTCACAGTGTATTCTCAACAGCACAGGCGCTTTATGTTTTAGCTGTTTACAACTTTTTGAACATCATCATCATCACCAGCCTATAATAGTCCACTGCTGGACATAGGCCTCCCCTAATGAGCGCCATAGATGGCATCATTATTTGGGGGTTATTGCCCATAATCCCCACGCTGGGCATGCGGGTTGGGGATCGCAGTTCGGTGTAGTTGTTCTGCAGAAGGCGCTGCTGCCCGCCCCCCGGTGTGTTTCCCTTAGTCGCCTCTTACGACACCCACGGGAAGAGTTGGGGTGGTGAAATTCTATGCCGGCACCACACGGCCTTTTGAACAATGAAGTGTTTTTTTTATTGCTGGCTGTTTTATGAAGCTTTGACCGATGTCGTAATTTTATATCGCCAATTACAGAATACAGCAAAAGTTTCACGATCAGCTGCTTACTTCGACGAGTTCCATTGTGTCAGTTGATAGATGAGTTCACTACGTGAGAGCCGAGGGCTTCGCCAGCTTAGAGTCCGAAATAAGCAGATTAGACCTTGAAGGGTTCAGCCGATCCGATTTGGTTATAAAACCGGATCAATCGGTAAAAAAAATCAATAGTTCCGATGGTGATTTCTTTTTAGGTTATAAGGTCGTTCCCGCTAGACATAAGACTTAAAAAAAATATGTACGTAATATTTTTATTTTACATTGTCAGTGGTTCCGAAAGCAGAACCACTCATAGGTACACCGCGTAGTTATTTATTGGGATTTAAGACATTCAAACACACACCTAATCACACCTTGAATCGTATATGAACTTAATTTAATTGTAAATCTAAATTTCTAACTTTGTCTTTTTGTACGTATTAACTGATAAATATTTTTTCTAGTGGTTAAAATTATTTGATTATTTGTGACAGGAATCGATAGATATGGAGAAAATGAGATTTTTCCTACTTCTTTTACTATACACACGAGCGAAGCCGCGGGAAAGACCTGGTATCCAACCCTTATACTAAAATATTTTTAGGAAGCTTGTCTATTTAAAATTGGGTTTATTCTTTGCAAGTCCGTTACGCCAATAAATTTTACTGCTCCTAGACAAAAGCAAACTATCCGGGCCAAAGACCCCAAGCTCATAACGTCAAACCGATGATATATTACAATTTGCTCAAAGGGGACCCTTTTTTGTTCCCACCGTAATGGTTTTACTTTAATCGGCACAAGAACGAGACACACTATTACAGGTTTACTCATGAAAGAGGGAGAGAGCGCATGAAATTGAAGATTGTACCGCCAAACGAAAGTGATCAGGCATTGAGTTGGGAGTTCGGTTATTATCAACAGTTTGTAGTCAGCTTTTGGTGGTGACGTTTCTTGATGTCTTTTTCCGATTTATAAAATAACGAAATATTGGACTTTATACCAGTGCTGATGGACCAGTTTTATATTTTGGACTGAAAATGTGACTATTCAACAATTGAACATTAAAAATAAACATATTCAATTGTTTTGATAAATCAACGCATTGGAAGCTTCAAAGATGCTCCCACTTCTATTACAATGGTAAGTTGCATGCTATTCTACCTGTATTAGTAATTGTCTGCATTAAATACCTTTAAAACTCTGTGATTTAGGCTTAATTACGCTTTTCCACATCGTCTTTCTTGTGTTTTGTATTGATTTTCGCACAGCAGCGCCATCTGCTTATTTCCCGGTGAACTGTTTAACAACTGAAGGGTTCTAAGTTCAGTTCAGTGAAAGCCTCCTACAGTTTCAGTAGGCTTTCAAGTTTGGGTTCAACATTAGTGTACCCTGAGGTTTCGTCCTACTCGTAATAATTTTCAAGAGATGGCGCTAGTAACCATATTAGAAGGTTCGAGAAAGGTTTGAAGGGCTTGAAGGGTGTTTTCGATAATTTTCAGGTTCTATATAATAAACTAGCGGCCCGCCCCGGCTTCGCACGGGTATTAAACAAAAATTTCAGAAATTATACACACTAAAACGATGGGTTTCACAGTTTTCATACGGATCTTTACTTTTTTTAACAGCATTGGGGTTTTTGACATTGACTCGACATTCCAAAACTGACACTGGCCGTAGAGAAAAAGCAAGCACCGTGCGCTATACAACCTCTTTTTCTATTCTGACGCGCCATAATAGAAAAAGACGTTGAATATACAGCCCACGGTTCAATTATTGAATTTTTCATGCGGATCCCTAACTTTTTTGAAAATATTATATAGCCTATGTTCATCACGGAAAATTAAGGATTCTAATGCTGAAAGAATTTTTTAACTCGGTCCAGTAGTTTCGGAGCCTATTCAATTCAAACAAACAAACAAACAAACAAACAAACATACAAACAAACAAACAATCAAATCTTTCCTCTTTATAATATTAGTATAGATATTAGTATAGATTATTTCAAAGTAGGAAAAACACAATGATGATTTTCAATTGTTAAAAAAAGTCCTATGGTTTTCATAGTTAGTTATTTATTGTTCACTAATTTTATCTTTTGCTGAAGTTGTCATCCTACTAGGTACCTATATAGGTACCTAGTAGGATGACTACTTCAACATTATATGTAGGTACGTAGTACCTAAGCCTATTATAGTTTTATTGATGCAATTATATATATTTTAACTCTATTCTTGCGCTTTATGTGGTATTAAACAAAAATTTCAGAAATTATACACACTAAAACGATGGGTTTCACAGTTTTCATACGGATCTTTACTTTTTTTAACAGCATTGGGGTTTTTGACATTGACTCGACATTCCAAAACTGACACTGGCCGTAGAGAAAAAGCAAGCACCGTGCGCTATACAACCTCTTTTTCTATTCTGACGCGCCATAATAGAAAAAGACGTTGAATATACAGCCCACGGTTCAATTATTGAATTTTTCATGCGGATCCCTAACTTTTTTGAAAATATTATATAGCCTATGTTCATCACGGAAAATTAAGGATTCTAATGCTGAAAGAATTTTTTAACTCGGTCCAGTAGTTTCGGAGCCTATTCAATTCAAACAAACAAACAAACAAACAAACAAACATACAAACAAACAAACAATCAAATCTTTCCTCTTTATAATATTAGTATAGATATTAGTATAGATTATTTCAAAGTAGGAAAAACACAATGATGATTTTCAATTGTTAAAAAAAGTCCTATGGTTTTCATAGTTAGTTATTTATTGTTCACTAATTTTATCTTTTGCTGAAGTTGTCATCCTACTAGGTACCTATATAGGTACCTAGTAGGATGACTACTTCAACATTATATGTAGGTACGTAGTACCTAAGCCTATTATAGTTTTATTGATGCAATTATATATATTTTAACTCTATTCTTGCGCTTTATGTGGTTTTCTAGAGGTTTTCGGGATAATAATTTACAAAGCCTTTTGTTTTTTAAATTGTAAATATAATGCATGAGTTTCTCGAATTAACATGAGTTCGAAATAAAATGGCAGCGAATTTTCGCGCGAATAATTTCGATAAAACAGAGCGGCAATAACCGTTTGCGATGGCTTCGTATTTTCCGAAGCGATGTCGAAGGGAAAATTACGAGTTTTTGTACTGGCCGTACCAAAATATCCAGTTATTTGGGCTTGCTTTACACTGAAGTGTCGGTATCTTTTGGACTACATGCAATCTATTATGTGAATTGTCCAAGTAGCCTGTAAGTCCTGATGCTATACTACTAAATCTTTATTAAACTTGTTATTTTACAGTCGTAATTGTGATAATAGTTAAGACTAATAACTTTAGCGCTAATTCAAGATGATTTTTCTAGGAGCTGAGTTATAATTATAATAGGTCCATTTAAGCTACGGGCTTGAAAGGCTATGAAAGGCTTTTCTTTTTGTTACATGGTCAATTTTAAAAATGAGCAGGAGAGAGCTATTATATTTATATTATATTATTATTATTTATATTATTTTATTAGTAGGTATAACCTTTCTTATTTTCTTGAATTAAGTTTAAAATACACGTCTTTACTGACTTGGCAATTTTTGATTAGATATTTGCTTCAGTGACGTTTATGCCATAGAAAACGTCACTCAATTATTGATGTTGGTGATGGCTGAGAATAATTTCATAATATAGGCCTTTGAAAAATTCATGCCGTTTTAAGGTTAATTTCTTTGAAATAGAATTGCTAATCATTATATTGTTTCTCAAATTCCCGATCAGTCATTTTGGGATGTTTCTTTAGTGGAACCTTATCTGGACATTCATGGCAATGCTGAGCATGGTTATGCGGGTTTGTCATATTTTCCTGTCTGGCAGTATATAATGCAATTATGCATGACCAGTCCCTGACTTAATATTAATCTCAATTCAAGACATAAATAACTCACGGACATCAAGCCTTATCACGGCGCTGAAATCTTCTAAAGTATATATCTCAAGGCTTTAAATTGCACAACTTTTGTCGCCTGTGCCAGCAGACATAAATTCTGAAAGAAATTTCCAAGTGTTGCAAACACAACCGCCTTCCAAATTAATTTTGTACTTGCAAAACATTTCTTGCATTTCCGTAGCAGTTTCGTAGTTGGAATGGGGGAAATTTTGCACTTTACTTACGCTGTGACTAGGTGCAGACACATTTGCAAGGGTTCTTTTTTATTTAAGGATGTAGGGAACATATTGATGTTAATATTTGTAAGCATTCAAACAACAATTTTTTTCCTTATATTTTCCGATTGGATATCCGTAAAAGCCTGAATCTATTATTTTTAAGTTGTAGGTTTACTTTATTATAATCTATGTAATATATGTATTTATCTGGGTGCAGCTGTTATCACCGAAGCTGATTAGGTGTTGGGTTCTATTTACTAATACTTTTTTGGGTTTTGACATTTTTTTGCAGTTGCAAGCGATTTAGATTAATTTTTTTTTTCTTTAAAGTTATATGGCAGAACCAGCTTGATTAAATTTTATCCAAAATTGGATAGTAAGCTTTTTTTCCTGTTTATTTAATTACTTATCATCATCATGATGATCATTGACCTTGTTTCGTCTATAGAAAAACTGCAGTCCCGCTTAAACCTTTAAAATTATCGTCAGACGGGCGCCCGAAGTGATCCGAAAGCTGGGCTACGCAGGAACGCATGAAAGGAAGCTGTATGTGACGAAGATGCAAATGTTTAAATGGATGTGTGGGGTAACGAGAATTGATATGGTAGAAAATGAGCATATAATGCGAAGTGATTATTTATTGTAAGGTACATAACAGAGCAACTTAGAAAACGTGGCATAAAACAAGTACCTACTTTACGCGTTCTCAACTGGAAACATTTATATAGCGCGTAAAGCTGTAGCTTGGCGTACATCCGTATCAGCTAGTCAACTAGCCAATTTACAACTAAAGAAAATGTTTTCAAAACATTAATGATAGAAATTGGCACGAGTCACATGAGTTTTTTTACGATACCCCTTAACCATCCACGCCATCTGTTCAGGTAACTATTAAAAATGTTTGACGGAGTAAAGTATCTCAGTTACATAAATGAACATTACACACACACCTATTTGGGTAGTCGTGTAAAAATCATTTCACAATATCTGGATCATATCGATGCACTATGATAACTTCTAAATAACGCGGAGTTAGATTGTAATTGTTTAGTTTAGAAATGTCCGTCTAATACGTACTTTTAATACATACAGGATTCTTGGACAGTGATTATATATTTTAACTCCCTCCTTAGAACAAGAATTTATATCCAAATTGCAAAATGCATTTCTCATAAAATAAGTATTCTACATAAGGCTTTATATTAAAAACGCTTGGCAGACAGATGCTGGCAATGTTCGAGTTAACGCCACACTTCTGAACCTCTGCCAAACTTGGTATCGCATCCACTCTTATAGCTATAAGTTGTATAATGTATCGACTTTTATTGCTTCAAGTTGTACAACAATTGTACAACCGGTGTCTGTTCGCACATTTGCCGAACACTAAACTTTGAAATAGGTAAGTAACTGTGCGAAAACGTTCACAAAATTAAACCAGTTTTATCTAGGTACCAAAGAGGATAGCGTTGATGATTTTATATGTGTAGCTCGTATTTTCGGTAGGATTACCCATTGATGCATTCTATCTTGAATCGGTTTGATTTAAACATTTCTATATGGTAAAATGTGTTTAGTATTTTGAAATTCGAATTTACTACTGCAAATCATTGGCGCTTTACGACCATATTTATAGCGAAAGTTTCTATAAAACAAGGTTTTATTCAGATTTATTATATGTGTATTCTGAATTAGATTATTTCGAATCCAATAGGAAAAAAACTTTTTGGTTACGCTTCATAACGAAGAATCTATAAAATGAGGTCTGATTTGAATCCTTCCATTCCATTGGCGAAGAAGCTTGGTCTGTTATTCAATGATAGTTGAATCTCTAATGTTATTAGCCTATTAGTATTTCCCAGCTCGGTCTTTCATTAATTATTCATAGATGGCGCGCTCAGTTCGAATTAGTTATGTACTTATTCTAATTTACTGCTGCAATATCTAGTTTGATATAGCAGACGTGAATGGTAGGGAAATTGCACTGCGTCTGTCATCCGAGACAATAATATAGTGGTGATTAATTTTCAGGTCAATTTGCTAACGACAAACCTATGCTACCTATACTATAACTACTATAGCCTACTTGGTTTGTATTGTTATAAACCTAGGCGTTCGTAGCCAAATTCAACAACGAAAATTTTAGTAATTTAAGTAAAATATACATATCTAGTAACAATGCCGTCCTTCTCTCCACAAATATTGTGACCAGCGAGTCTAAATTACTAGATTACAGACCTCTGTACAACTAAAGAAGGCAAAAAAAGGATTGAGTATTGAAAACAGATTTGGAATAACCTATCTACAGCAGTAAAATACTTATCATGACTCATCGATAAGTCATCTCCTCAGTCTTGTCTATTTGCCCCACCGGAAATAGGTGAAAATAATGATGAAGTTCGATTAATTTTATTGCACCTGAATTCCTTTTGGACTCCTCAAAGGATGAGAAGACCTTTTTTTGTAAATGTTTAACCTTAATTGTTTAAATCTAAGTTCAACAGCCGTGGACACGATACTCTGCACAATACCAGCCAATTTCATAACACGCATTTATTGCCCCATAAGCCATTACGCACTGATAATTAGCCATTTAGCTATTTGTGTCGCGTATCGCCCATGGTGTTTATTGGTGATGTAAATCAGTGTAATTGTCACCATGTTTGCGGCAGGCGTGTTCGTCTGTCGGAGTGTAAGATGAGGCGCAAACGGGAAATTGCCATCATAGGAATTTCGAAAGTGAGATAATCCCATGTCTCGACAGCTACAAGTAACTCTGTCTTGTAGGCTTGCTGACGTTTGGGACACAATATTTTCGGAAACTTTGTCAACACACAAACAACAGCGATGATATAAGGTGTATTTTTAAGTTCCCAAGCGTTCTGAACAGAGAGATTTTCCATGTGGTCACATCGACGTAGTTCTTAGTCTATTTAGTTACCTACTTAGATAAAGAGCAACACTCTCTTGTGATAACAGTTATGATAGACCTTATGTATTTTAGAATCTTTCAAGCGTACGGAACGAAGACATTTTCCACGTGATTATATCGACTTAGGTATGGAACAATTAACCGAGGCTGAGACAAAAGGCATACGTTATTCGCAGAATACTTCATCGATTACTTGGTCTTATTTTACTGCCATTGATCTCTTTAATTTCATCCATGGCTAAGGTCGTAAATAGAACTCACATTCGAAGCGAAGATGCTGAGGAAATTTGATAGAAACAACGGGATTATGCCAATGGACACTGTGCGAGGTTTCATGCAATTCCATACTTCGAATTCCCTTTTCATGCAAAGGTGTGCGTCCAGCTTATGACTCGACTGCACTTTAGGTAGATTCTACAATTCGCAATGTTTGCGACAATTCGAGTTTGGTTATCGAACCATTCCCGTAATTCCAGCTCTGTATTTTCACGTGGAAATTCCACGTTAATTGAACAGTTGGAAAGCCATGTTGCCTAGCCGTAAAATTTAATATACATGCTTGTTTAATTTTTGTCACGGTCGGGAAATTTTGCATAAAATTGGACGAAAAACCGGCGTAAAAAAGTTGATATTCGAATTTTATGGAAGGACATGGAATGATATAACATCTGATGGCTGTACAAAATGGCTCAAACGCCTCAAGATTCAAGCTGTCATGCTGCAAACAAACATACCTTCAACAAATATGGTCATAGCATGTTATTGCCCACCCAGTTAAAAATAACCTCCTATAAAACCTTTGATATCCTATAGGTCGATTCCGACACCCTTTAATATCGACATTATTTTTTATTGGCTCACTTAATTTTGAGCTTTTCCAATAAGAATTTAACGTTTGCTTCGAAATGTGGGTAAATGTTCTGTTAGGAAAGTAAAGGACCGTTTCTGTCAACAAACGAATGAGTTCCGAAATCGAGATTCAAACAAAAACCCACCGGTTTTTGTTGGTGACATGCCTCTCGGCTGAAATAATGAAAATCACAGATTTATAACACGACATTCAGCGTCGAAGTGGGTCTTCATTTTCACGGCATCAAAAATGCTAATTTAGCTACATCAAGCTCCAGTCCCGTTTTTGTAGAATATTTCATTAAAATACAAAATGACAGGCAAATAAAAGGTTTCCTCTTTTTTCAGGGTGTCGGCGTGGTGCCTACATGTGCCGACAGAGAAAATGGCACGAGCTAAAATGGCGGGTGAAAGATCAATATGAGCTACCAAAAGGTTAGTCTTTCTCTTTCTATCTCAGGGAGTCTGGTCGTCTGTCTCCCTCTGTCGCGACGGAGCTTGTCGCAGTAACGTTATGTCGTATGACGGCACAGATTTCAATGGAGAATTTTCCCACAACCTTTGGATGGGAGACCCTTTGGGTTGCGATTCAACGTCGTGGTTGCAAAGCGATTAGTGGTTAATGACATTTACCAGTTCAAGGGATAACGCTTGATTATGAAAATTCGAGCAAATATTCAGTTGAATTAATTTTGGCTCTCTGTACTCAGTAACGGCTACGGTGGTTGTACGTAAGTATATTCACAACGGAAAGTTAACGTTTGAAATATTTTGGTTTCGCAACTTGAGGAAACTCATTTTCTTTTGTCCGCTTGAATGTTATCAAAGAGGAAAAATGTTGTTATGAAGAGTCGTAACAAATATCCATAAGGTTGCAGAATTCCTTTTAAAGAAAAGTTTCTTTTGAAGCATATTTCTTTTAAAATTCAAATAAACTTGGATGAATACATATAAAGCACATATTCTTCACTCATGTTTTCATACTTTCTTTTAAATTATAATAAGAAAATGATTGAAGCTACGATTGATCAAATTTCCCCAAACGTATCTTTACAAAAGCGTCTGAACTCTTCCCATAAAACTCGTTCAATCATCTTCAACCTTAGACCTTCTCAAAGTCTTCAACACACTCAACGTTTAATAAAATCTTCAAATCCCACCGCAGGAGTAAAAACAACGAATCCTCTCATCGCTCACGAAAACAAAAATGTACAAATTCATACCCTAATAGCAGCAAATAAAGCTGAGTTTTGTACATGCAAGTTTAATGGATACGTCATTTGGAGCTAGACATGTGATCAGTCGAGGTAAAAAACGGCAAAAACGGTATAATTCTGCACATCTCTCGACTAGCAGGCGTCTTGGGAACGCCAACAATTTCCTATTTGGCTAGGCAAGACGGTGCAAAAAGCTATTCCAACGAAGGCCGTTATAGTGAGGACAAGGTTGACTTGCACATATTTAATTTGCTGGTTCTGGAAGGTATAAGGTATTGTATTTCCTAGTTATACCATACCTTTACTGTATCTACTGTGAAGATTATGGAATACTAACCTAACCCCTAGTATTTTTGCAGTGGCGGATAAATCTCCAATCTTCTCAATAAGGATTAAATAAAGCAGCGAATGCAGGGAAGTATGCAGCGTTTAAGACGCTTCCGACTGGTATTTGCTCAGTTGAGCTACAACAGTCCGCCTTTAGCTCGATTGTTTTTAAATACCTACTCGTTCTAATTTGTAACTGTTATTTCATTGTATTTTTTTTTCTGAATAAAGATTACTTTAAGTCACTTTTAATTATAGCAGTACTTACCTACTACCCAATTTCATTTTCTGCGATTTTTCGCGATAAGATTCTCGAGCTTCAAACCTATATTACATGGATGGTCACGCACTCTATTGCTTTTTAAGTTACACGTATAAATCTTTATTGATATTGGGTTATCTAGAAAATATTACGTAGAAATATTAAGGGCGCGAGAAATGCGATGATTTCTCAAAAAGTTTTGCGAAGGGTCGAACGGCCGCCGATAAAAAGGGTGAACGAAGTGACCCAATAACGTGAGGGCCATGGCAGGCCCTTTAGTTTAGCTTTATGCAGCGTTGCTATTTACGATTCTTTTATTTAAACCAGTTTTAAATTCCCGATCTGGCATAGCCTCTACCAATCTTATCATTGGTTTTTTTATCATATGAAAAGGGTTTTATTTTTACATCTTTATTGGCTACATAGTCACATGGTGAGAAAATTCCTGAGTGATTTACTTACATAAGGCGTTTCAAAGCGTTTGCTTTGGTAAGGACTAATGGGTGGTCGTATTCGACTAATGGCTTTCTTTTCATACGTAAACACACAAATCGCCTCCGTACAATCGAATATGTACGCTTATCCATAGACAATTTCATCCGGCTATCAGAATAGAACAAAAAATCGGACTATTATCGACCTAGCGCGGGTTTTGAGAACAAGGTCTCCTACATCTGTTTACTACAAATTCAAACGAGTCTCGCTATGTACGGCAACGCCAACGCCCAATCTGCCCCTAGCCTTTAGCCTTAGCCACACAAACTTTTCGAAATTATCGTCAAAATGCGGATATAATCATATTCCTTCAAATCCAACAAAATCTATACTCACTCACTATCCCAATAAGCGAAAGGAAATGGGAAAGGCTGTTGTATATTTATACTGGAAAATAATACGTTCGGCTCACTTGGCACGAGAATAGAGGACGAATTCGGGAGAGCCCGCTGTTATTTGCATGGCGATAAATGTTAGGGATAGGGTAATGGGAAAAAAGTCTAGTGAGCATATAGATATGAAGTCTCGTAGATGTTATACCATAGGAACCAAACGGATATGTTTACGAGCAATATCTTTTGGGTGTTTTCTGTGTACATAGGTATTTACATCATATATGAAAAAAACATTTATCTATGTACAGTGTCTATTAAGTATAACAGACATCTTGTCACCCTTTTCCACGAGCTCCACGTATCTTAGGGCTAGATGATGCTGTGCGGGTTGTCCTGAATTAAGGATTGTTCGAATGCACGTTTAAAATAAAAAGCAATTCTTTTCTTAGCTTCAAGTTTTGTTGTGTCCCTCTGAAATTAAATCGGTTTCGGTTTATAGATTCTTTATTTCTCAAAGAACACACAATAGTTCACTTATATCAGAAAAACAAAACTTAAGTAACTTAAGGTAAGTATTACGTAAATTTGAAATGATTTATAGAAAGATATCACATAATGTGATTAATGTAGAAATAGTTATACTGACAATAAATAATATTTTTCTAACTGTTTGGTTTATAAGAGTTTCCCTTCTATGTTTAGTTACTGTTTATATATGTCAGTCCGACCATGATACGAGTAATCTCGTGGAAAAGGGTTTCGCTGAGAGATCGAGTGTTACGTGTTTTCTGCTTTAATGTCTTCGACATTTACATGGTTTTCGGTTGTTTGACAATAGAAAATGATTTTTATCATTTGTGAAATATAAAAAATAAAATTCTAATTAAACAGATGGGAAAAAAATATTTATGTATTCCAGGTATATTTTCGGGTATTATAAGGTAAGTAAGGTATTATTATGAATCAGTAACCAAGTTCTACCAATAACACGAGTTCTGCTTACTTTGAGTCTAGATAATGCTGTGTGTATAAATTCAGTATTACTTATTTATATTATTTCGGTAGTTTATCAAAAAAGGTTATTGGAGGTCGGCGGTTTAATTTATTACACAAATTTTGCATTGCGTTTAAATTACGGACATCCTGTATAACAAATAGGCAATAAGGCCTGATGTGCCAGTTTAATTAATTGGAAATTTATGACGTCATTAAATTGATGCACAAATAATGCAGGCCTATGTCATGGAGTGTCAGCAAATCAGTCAAATCCACCCAAGGCCTTTAAGATAAGATAAAATAAGATAAACTTTATTTATAGCTAAAATCAAACTATAACATTCATTATGCACTTATTTCATTAAATAACCAACACCCATACAATACGCATAAAAAGTGTTTTTTGTTTACTTTTTCCATAAAAAAAGTTAAGTACCTACAGCAAAAATCAATATCACTTTATTTGATAGTAATTCTAATACTGTACTTGGTGCTTATTTTGAAAGCCTGTAAAGAAAGTTATTGATATCTGAAATGAAATCTGAAACCTAATAGTAAAATGTCCTTCAGATACGGCTAGTGCACGATGAGACTAGTAGCCTGACCCGAATTCGGCGACGAGGATATCATCATCATCATCACCACGTAGCGTCTGAATAGGAATTAAAGTAGGTATGTCCACATTAACAATCCTAAAGTTTTTAGAAATCTTGAGAACATAATTAAGAATAAAAGAATAAAAATTTAAAATTATAATACAATATTATTTTTCTTCGCAGCAAAGGAACGTAAAAGGACTTATTTCTTCTTTCTCTTCATTCATTGCTCATATTACGCTATCATCCAAGAAATTACACTTCACGCCATAAACCAGTGTTTTACTACATTTTACTCCAAAATTGTGTGCAATTATGATTATTACAGCACTTATAATGTAGAATATTATAATAAAACCTATAAACCACCGTTTATATTCTGCTAACGGTACCTGGCTGTAAATCAACGCGATAATAATTATACGACGTCCATTTGTAGCAATAAGGGCCGACAAACAAAGCTTTGATAACAGACACTCTAGTACGAGTTTGCAAATATCAAAGTTCTTTATTTCCAGACCTTATAGACTCTCGGACACGTCACAAAATACCACAAAAACGTTTTGGTGCCTACCAAAATGGAAAAAAATCGATGGATTGCCACTTTTCCAGCAGTTCATGGAAATTTAGTAGACGTGGAATTGAGGCGTGGTTACAATAATAATATAAGCGGTGAATTTTGAAAAACATCAATAAGATTTTGACCTTCTATAACATTGAAGAGAAAAAAAAATCATCGGATAAGAAATCGAAGACACGACAGATTTATTACCGCTTGCCTGTCAAGAGTATTCAAAAATTATTGGTATGCTTTCATATTTCTAGTATTTCTTCTCATATTCCCATAAAGACGTTTGAACGCACATAAATCTATGGAAGAAATCGGAAATATTTATAGGTTACGTACACTAAGCAAAACTCATACTAACAGGCTATGGTTACGGAACCGAATTACCTTTTTGTGGACCGAAATTGGCATTTTGGGAATGTAAGATGTTGGCATATGATTCTGTATAAGATAATTTAATGTTGGCAAATAATTGGCCGTCGTAAATTACGTTATCTGGAGAAAACAAGAAATACCTATTGATTTGTGTGGACGAACCGCTCTGCCAATATTTGGTCCCGGGACGACAATTTGGCCGAGATATAGCGAGGCCAAGAAGTTATAGACAGTATTACTTTAATTTACCTCTATTTACTCCTACGTAGGCTGTCAGAATCTTTGATTTACCTACAAAACAATATTAAATAAACAATGGTGGACAGTCCGCACAGCATCATCTAACTCCAAGCTAAGAGCGTGTGTTATGGGTAGATGACTGATACACATAATACATAACATAGATAGATATTTTCTTATTATAGGTACATAGTCCGTCAAAAATTAACACTCATTACTATGAAATCTGTCAATACAAAAGACGTTTACGATGTTTCCCTGTATCATTTATGCTCACATACCTATATTTTTGCTGGCTAAATATCTCTTGATCGGTACCTAGTAGGTCAATTGAAATTTTGTAAGTACACGGGGCATTAATATTGCTATAACAAAAAATGCTAAAGCAATAAAAAATATAAATTATTTACCTTACAGAGTTGAAACATTGGGTGAACTCAGTACTCGGTCAGTATTGCTTTTTCTTCTCTTTATTAAAAAAGTTGTTTCCTTTGCGAAATAGATAGGTAACTGTTATAAATACGTAGTACGGAACCCTCCGTATGCGGGTTGACTCGCACTTATTCGGTTTTTTAATTACCTTTATCATTTATCAACTACACCAAACAAAGACAACATACAAACACCTTTATAAAATAAATACTAAAACTGTCTCGTAAATTCTGCTTTAACGTGTTATATTTCCTAAAAACATTAATCGAAGGACTGTAAACAGTATTAGCAGTGCTAAATCATTCGCAACACCTGCTTTAGGTATTAATAACATTCACTCAGCGTGCCTGGGAAGTGATTGCCGCTATTTGACAGACGTAATTATGATAAAGTTCGGAGAATAAAGAATTTCGGAATAGCACGCGAAATAACTAAAAAGCTAATTGGTATAAAATATCTCTAGTAACAAAGTAAATTACAATTATATAATTAAATTAGAGCTCCTATTTACATTTGAAACAATTGAGCTTACTGCAGACTGTTACAAACAAACTACAGATAGTTCAACTGATCCATATCAATACCAGTTGGAAGTGTTCCCAAGATGCTGGCTGCATTGCCTCGCGTATGCCAATACTGTTGGTACGTACTTTTCCACAGTAGTACCTAATATCAAATTATCGAAGTGATTTATTTCCTTTGTATAATTGACTCGCACAAGATAACATTAGTACAAATAATATATTAAATAAACGTACAGCGTATAAAGAATTTTCATATTCTCAATTATTTCATATTGCTAGACAAATTATTATGTAATTATTCGTAATGATTCTTTTTGCAATAAACTATTCTATTCTAAAAAGGTCCTGTCTCAGCATAATGTTGCTCGTCAGGAATCGACCAAGGCTGGTTTTCTGGCAGGACCTTTAGTGTCTTTGCTTTAGTGCGTTAGTGTCTAAACGGCATACAAATAAAATTTTAATCAGAAATACTGTTCAACAAGGGATCCCAAGACAAACAATAAAGTTTGCTAAATAAGTTCCTATTATGTTCGAAAATACTAGCCGGTGCTCGCCATAACTCGGAGGAATTATTACTGTAGCCCTCATATAAAATATCTCAAGCCAGAGTATTCCGTATTTTGCAACATCCCCTACCAGCTTCTTTGTTCTTGAAGTTTACTTAGCTAAATTATATTTACAAACAAATTATCCCGCACGAGGTTACTTAGTAATTTATTTGGCAATCTCAAGAGATTATTTGTAGCATCAAAAGTGCACTAATGCCTCTCATCATTTCTCTTCAAGACGAGAGGTAATGAATGTTCTTGGAATTCCAGATCCGGAGGCGAATGGACGGGCACGTGTAGTTCATGATGCCGTGTGGTGCCGGCATAGAATTGCACCACCCCAACTCTTCCCCGTGGGTGTCGTAAGAGGCGACTAAGGGAAACACACCGAGGGCGGGCAGCAGCGCCCTCTGTAGAACAATTCCACCGAACTGCGATCCCCAACCCGCATGCCCAGCGTGGGGATTATGGGCAATAATCCCCACGCTGAACCCCCAAATGATGAATAATGCCACATATGGCGCTCATTAGGGGAGGCTTATGTCCAGCAGTGGACTATTTAGGCTGATGTTGTGTAGTTCATGGTGACAGGCTACGCCTAGAATGGTTATAAGGTATCTATTTGATATCATAGGTTAAATTTGACCAACAAAGAAAATAACACAATATAATAAAACAATAGCAACTGGTATATACACCGGTGCTTCAGTTCGTTCGATGAAAGATTTCCGCTTCCGATATACTATAGATTTAGACACAGAGAGCCATAGGTAACAAATAAAATCATATTTTCGCTAGGGTGAGCCTAGGTACTGTAGTACCCATGACGATTTCTAGCGATAATGTAATTTTTTTTTTATACTTTAATTTTAAATTGATTAATATTTGGTTTTGGTACTATGTGATTATAGATTTTCTATAATCAGCAGCAGTGTCCTATTTATGACTTATTTGAATTAGGAAAGAAATGTAAGAATACTATAATACTAATACTATTCTATTGGAAATTCTAATTTTAAAAACTAATATTTTATTAAAACAAATTGTTATAAAATAATTTAAGATAGTTTGGTCCATAATAGTGTGTGTCTTGCTCTGAGGATTATTATAATAATCTCTGCAGATGTATTTCTCACCCATGTGCTTTATTGATGTTAAAATTAAATTGAATATTAATTTATGTATTGGAAAATAAGGAAAAAAAAAAGACAGAAGAAAAAAAAAAGAAAAAAAAAAAAAAAAAAAAAAGCGGAAAAAAAATTAATAGAAAAGGGGGAAAAAATGTATCACAGAAGATAAAAAAGCGAGAAAAAAAAAAAAAAAAAAAAAAAACAATAAATAAATAAAACTAGACTTTTAAGGAAAACACATTATTTTATAAGTAAATATTCATTTCTGTAAAGTAGTGTAATATATATTGTAATCTGATAAGATTAGGAGATATTATGTACTTATAGTAACTGTTTAGGTATTTGTATGTGAGTGAGTGAGTGTGTGCGTGTGTGTGTGTGTGTGTGTTTGTAGTGTGTGTGTTTGTAGGTGTGTTGGAATAGGGCAAAAATAACAACATTCTCATGCAATATATATTTGTACTGTTAATAATGATGTTGCACTCAACAGCAACAGGTTCATACAGTTAAAATATTAAAAGCAGACTAGCGTACTCTCTTGTCACTTGATAAGATGAGTCAACTAGTTTGCAACATTTAAAAAAAAAAAAAAAAAAAAAAAAAAACCCATGACGTAAGTCGCCGAATTTGTTTTGGGCACTTTAGTACCCAGTAACATTCAAATGGTTTTTATGTATTTCATAAATATCTAGCAGTCAGAAGGCAGAGTGCCCAGAAAGCTGGCAGCATTGCCACGTTGGATGGCGATAGCATCGCAAACGTGGCAATGCTGCCAGCATTCTGGGCACTCTGCCTTCTGACTGATAAGATATTCGCTGACTGAAATAAAAGGCAGCATTTCGATCACCTGTGGACTCATATCTTACAAAACGCACAATAGGCGACCTTATTGTGCATTTATAGGTAGCTTCTTTCTTCGAGTATGTATTTTAATACCATGCTTAAATCTAGACGATAAAAACGTTTGGGACGAGTTTTGCCCCAACTTAACAACTAACAACTTAAATAGTTAAATGTTTCTTGTTCGCTTTACATTACCTAAAAAAGAACGAAGTGTACATAAAATAAAAGTGTCACTTTATTTCCTAGTTATGTAAAGTTATGTTATTTGTGTATGTATTTTGTGACTGTCCGGCGAGATTCCTGTAAGGTGTAAAGAAAATAAAAATATTTAATAAATTTCCATAAAATCTAAGTCGTCAACAGAAGGCAGAATGCCGGTCTGCTCTAGATATGTAAAACTCCCTTAATACCCAAAACTTTTCTCATGGAACCCAAATAGCTTAAGCCCGCAAAAGCCACGCAAACTAACAAAGTTTTGTGTATATAGAAAGATTTCAGTTAGCTTTTGTTTCGTATTTGGAACATGTTCATTTCATTCGGGCGTCGAATTTGAAGACAACTACGGCCAAGTTTAATGCAATCATTGCACAGCTGCTGCAGCACAGAATATAAATAGAATAGTCAGTAAGAACAAACAGAATTTCCTTTGTTCAAACTTACATTATTTTAAAGGTAAAATGGAAAAATATAAAAATTTGGCTAAAACACGACGGCTAGCCAGGAAAGCTATTGAAAGTTACTATAGATTTATTAAACCTATTAACACTATTTAGATTTGATCCTGCTGAAACTGGTACTCTATTTATCTATGAGTTTGAGACACATGAACAATTTTTTTTATCATTAGTGCTTTATAATGAACGAAACGCAAGATGAAAGTAGTTCGGAAACGACGCTGTCTTCAGTTAAATTATATAAAGTCAACTTTTTATTCCATTTAGGCATGAAAATCAGACCTCAGAAGACGAGGTAGTTTTACTGCATGAATATCTGCTCGCTTCGCTTACTGTGCAGTGTGGATGGAATCCAAACCAACTGAATTGAATTTAAAATCGGAAGCTGGCACGGATCTATGCGTCTGACAGGTACATATAGATGCTATGCTCATGTGGATATGAGTATAAACTACATATTTTTGTTTTGAATTTGGAACATGGAACGGACTAAGAACAACAAAACATTTAGAATTTAATATCTGCCTGTAGTAATTACCAACTCAGATGTAAGGTCAAATAGCTTAGGCCTACATCTGATTTGAGTCCATGGCAAGCAGGTAACTATTGCGTAACTTGTCTACAGTTTTAAAAAGATTTCACCTATTGATTAACAGGTGATATATTTATTTATTTTTTTATTTTAGGGGAAACATCGGTTCTATGGTGTCTTAATACATAAAGTGTTTAGCACTAAAGTGACCATTAATAGGTTCCCACAACAAGTTAACAAGTTAGCTTGTTGTTATTGATTAACATTAAACTTAAGTGTTTCCTGACAAGTCAGCAGCCTTTGTGATCTACTCAGTTATAAAAAAATTTCATCTATGTTAATATTAGAAGCAATATTATTATTCTGGTCGTATCTAGGTGCCACTAAGCGCTCAGCCGCAGTTCAAAACTGATCAAAATTCAAAAGAAAACTCTAGTGTCTATCTAGGAGCATCTATAGATAAAAGCTATTTGAATCTGAATACGCGCCTGTATCCGCTATATTCAAAGTCCTGAGTCGGAGCTAGCATCGAATATGCATACGAACTCCGTATTGATTTTTACGTATCTCGATTTATATGCCGAAGCTGTGCCGCTGTTTGAGGCTGATAAACTGCTATTCGAAAATCAAAATATTTGGATAGCATTTGGCTTATGACATCTAGTACGTTGATGATTTGCGTTGTTCTGTCCAGTTCCTGTGATCGATCCTTAAACTCTCCGAACGGATTGCGGTGTCTGCAGTCTTTGAAATTTTAAACTTTTTTAGAAAATGTTTCTACAGTTAACTTGCACGTCCGTAGCAAATACGAGACGTGATCAATTTATAAACTCTTCATCAGGTCAATAAAATTTTCAAGCTTTTACCTTAACTCCGTTCCTTGATTTGTTACGGACATTTGCTACTGCTTGCATTTGTTACTGTTTTGTTACGGACTTGAATGAGCAGAAAAAGGTACATTTGATAGTATCCACATCCACTTTCCTCGTGAGGGCTACCAGCAAATTTACCCAAAAAAACTTAACGGTAGGGTTGGAGTGTTGGAGGAAAACCAATGTTTAATTATAAAGGTTTTCTTCCAACACGAATAAGGTTCGTTAATAGCTTGCACACAGTCGTGATTGGTATTCGCAATATAAGTTGTAATTGTTTTATTCTTTTATTGTAATTTGCTTTGATTGTTTATAAATTAAAGAGCAACTTAAAATAAATTTAAAAAAATTCTTATTCTAAATCATATTTTCATACTTTGTACTTTACAAACACGCGCTTCGTATCAAAGTCTTTGTCTAGAATTTTAGTTATTCCAAGTAATAAACTGTACTTTGAATATTCTCCGGAAACATAAAGATAAAATGAATGGACTATTCCCACAATTTTAAAGTTTCCTGGTTGCAAAGAGACACTTGGAGCAAAAAAGAGATTGCGCTTCTCAAGTCGCTAGAACAACTTTTGAACGTACGGCTTCTCCAACTTGTTATTAGCGAAAAGTTTTCCTCTTTGATACTAATTTCCTCTATCATTTTAGTTGAAATAAATGTGTAGGCGTTAGATTCCAAGCGAAAACTTGAGAATTTAATTTATAAAAGAAACTCAAAATAATTCGATCTCCCCGCTTTTTCACATACTTATTTGATAATGTTAGGCCAAAAATGTACTTAGCTAGACGAGTAAAGTGATAGGTAACTCATGTATTAAACTAGCTTAAGCCGTCTGAATGCTTTTAGGTACCTAATAAAGTATCAGTAACAACATCCAAACACTTTTTTTTTGACGACCACTGTGGCGCGGTGGGCGAAGGTCCGCCTGCGACGCAGGATGTTGCGGGTTCGATTCCCGCCTCGGGACAAATATTTGTACGATCTGCAGATATTTGTTCAGGGGTTCTAGTCGTTTTCTATGTATAATAAAAATATCTATCTATTTAATAATACTGTATTACGTATATCAGTCATCTAGTACCCATAACACAAGCTCTGCTTAGCTTGGGGCTAGATGATGCTGTGTGGATTGTCCAGCATTATTTATTTATTTATCCAAATACTTGAAACACATAACCCGCATCGCCCCGTACGCAAGAATGTTATGAATAACGAGCTCCTATTTTGTTTTTTGTAGGAAGATACAAACTTAGATTCTTGTTATAGCGTTGAAATGAGCTGTATTTAAGTCTTATTTGCAGATCCTGGGAAAATAAGAAAAGCATCTAGGAAGACGCTAAAAATATACAGCCTGGAGGATGAAAATGGAGAAAGAAATAAAAGGTAATTCCTATTCCAGCAATCGCTTTAGATGCTTCTTATAATTCTTATCTCTTCAAATTGCAAGATTTTCCGTTTTAGATTTCAATAACTTTTTTTTTTCATTATTACCAACTTATTATAAATAAGAAATAAGGTTTTACTGATTCTTAATGTGTGTTGTCTTTTTGTCCACTAGTGTAAGAAATGAAACGGGGTTTCTTTTAAACTTTTTCTAGCAAAACGTGAATAATGCCGTAATCCCCACAAAATGTGATACAACGTGATCTTCAAATTTTCAAGCGGCTGTAGCTTACGGTAACCGCCAACTTTCTCTAAGAAGCCGAATAAAGTCGATCGAATTTTCGAGAAGTTTTGTGGAAATTTTACGAAAGCTTTCAGCAGGAACGCTTCAGAAGGTTACATAATGCATTCAACGTTGCCATTGGGAACGTGCCCAACTGCCTTCGGCTCCAATTAAAACGAGCATGCTAAAAGTAAAGGGTATTGTTCCGTAACATACCAGAGTGCAGTTTGGTAAACTGTTTTTCTCTTGGGACTTTCCAAATATCTTTTAGCACATTAATTATTATTATCAGTAGTTTATTGCGACTTAATGGTAGCTTTTCATAATAGTTGTCATCATTATATTTCATAGAACTGATAATGAATGATTGGGTAGGTACATAACCTATCTTTTGAATCAATCAAACCACACAATGCCCAAAAAGAGGTAGAACTCGACTGTTACTTATTTAATAATCCTTGCGTTTTTGATAATAAAACACCTAAAATTTTCACTGTAAACAAACTAACAGTCAGTCACGCAGTCATGTCTACAGGGTCTACACGAGTTACTTTTAGATACGCTTCGCTCGAAAGCTCGAAATAACCTATTCAAGCCTCATGAAACACGTCAACAATGTCAACAACCACAAACAAAGCCTAAATAAATCATCCTATTACAGATATTGCATTTGTAAACAAACCATGAATAGGCCTGCCATAGTAAAGTATCGTTTGCATCATGGACCCAGCGTTATTACAGCGCAGTCGTGCCAGCCAATACATTAGATTGGCGTGAGCCCAAGCGGGCCTAGCTCTATTAATGGGACGGGCCGTAGATTTGTTGGAAATGCAACTATGCTGCTCCTATTTGGTTAAGCCCTTCTTAGATCTAATATACTTAATAAGAATCTAGCCCTCTTACTGTAATGTCTTTAAATTCTATAATAATCAAATCTTGGGGCTAGATAATGTTGTGTGAATTGTCCATTATTTATTTATTTAATTCTGAACATCTATTAATTCCGTTGTTTAGCCAGGGAACGTTTTGTGACTTAGTGGGTTTGTTTTCTTATCTATTCGTTGCAATTGGACCATAACTTTACACACTTACGTAACTAGTAGATAGATAGATAATATCTTAATTGCACCTTATAAAACAGTATAAAAAACAAACAGTAACTACTTAAATCTAATGTGGAACAATCGGCGGCCTTATCGCTAAAATCTCTTCCAGGCAACCTTTGGATGGACATGACCGGGTATTAAAAAAATTGACGGTGGCGTAGTTAAAAGTCACAGTAAATATTTTGGCTACACTAACTATAAAAAATCTGTAAATATAATAAAAACAAAAACTTAAACGAACAGAAAAAAAATAACTTAAACAAACAGAAAACAAATACTAATACAGAAAAACAGAAAGCAGTTATAAACTAGTAATATAATATAACTTATACAAGTAGATTAGAAAATTATGTTTTTTCACTTGATGCACATGGGGTAATTCACGTACCAGTTGCGGCGTACCATCGGCACTCACAAAGGATGGGCAGCGAATGTACTAAAGAACGGTTTATAATGTAAATGTGTAATTTAATGTACCTAATGGGTTAGTTACCCATCGCTTTTTTGGATACAAGTTAACAAAACATATTGACCTATAAAATATATTATATGTACACTTAGATATAATAATTACACCAGACTATTCTTACAGCGTCATCTAACCCAAGCCATTGTTCCTAAGCTACGCAGAGCTTGTGTTATGTACTAGATGACTAATATACATAGTGCAATACATTAACGAAAATACCCTGAACACTAAGGATATATACTTAAAGATCGTACTAAAAAGACTGAAAGACTGTTCTACATTTCTTTTACGATATTTTGCTGATTTTTTTTATGAGTCTGTATATTTGAAACCATTATTCATCCAAACCATAAACAAGTGAACCTAGTGTTCACTTGTTCTACAGCTATGAAAACCGTATCTGCGATAATAATTTTGTGTCGTTCAATCGTGCCCACTCAAAAGCACTTGCAACGCATTCAACTCGTAGCAAAGTCCCAATTTTCGTTTATTTACTTAGCTCGTTTTCAAAAGCCTGCTGAGTGCATCTAAAGCGACGTCGCATTTGGCCTGGGAGCTGCTATCGCGGCGTTCCGGGCAACTTGCCGGGACAATTCCGGAATTTACTAGCCTGACTTGAATACAGCCTTTAGTTTGGGCTTTGTCTGGAAATTTACGTGTGCCTGAAGCATTTAGGTAGGTAGGTACATACATTGGTTAGACTGGATTCTGGTTCTAGTCTATTTATAGCTTTCTTATACTGTGCATTTTCAAAACAAGAACAAGAAAAATTACATGAGGCTCCAGCATTTAGGTCGATATATAAGTTCGTTGAAGTGAATTCTGTCTCTAGTAGTATCTAAAGTAGTATATTAAGGTACCTATAGCTTCTTATAGTGTGCTTTTTCAAAACAATTGAATCATGAAATTCTCGGTACGACATGAATTGAATTTGTTTTTCTATTTGCGCTTATGAATTTTATAAACATGTTAGAATAGGCATAATTTCGAGCCTACTATGGTATTCATGTCTGGACAAGTCTTGAATAAATTTGCTGGCGGAACATCTTGCTTCGCAGATAATGTAATGAGGGTAAATTCTATTACCGACGCGCTATTGTTTTTTTTTTCTCTGCCGAAATACTCTGCCTTGATGTAAAGTGCACATTCGTTACTCTCTGTACAACGTCGATTTGTACCGAGTAGGGTTTGGACAAAACAGCTAGCTGCGTCCCCCGCGCCCCTCGCCGGCGGTGTGGGAAAGAGCCGACGAGGTCTATTCAAATATCCCCTGTCTGTTCGCACCCCTCCTCAGCCGCCAGCGCCTCGCAGTCTCGTTCATATTTCGTGTTCCTATTTTGCGCAGCATCCCCGGGTAGCCAATTGCAGTCGGCAGACACCGTAACGGCACATGCGCGGTTTCCCGCGTCCCATTTTCTACCCTAGTGGTACCATTTAGAGTGGAAATTCGATTGTATTCCAGAGGCGTAAATAAGCCGAGAAGAGCCCGGCTCGCCTCCCGAAGCCCGGAATAGGGGTAGAGATTCAGTACAAGTAGCGTGTAGGGGCGCGGCTCGCCGCAAAGTTAGACGCAACTGAGCTCTGGCCGATGGTGGCATTGCACGTTTATTCAGTCCGAAATTTTAAATTCATTTTCTTAGTACTGAACGGGAACGAAGCGGAAACATTGAAAGGTAAGTGGATTATTGAAACTTGGTGGAAATATCGCGTTGCGTGGGCGTAATTCGATTGTCTCTGGGGTATTGTGGGATCGCCCTCACCTTGCGCGTTCGAGGCGCAGACAATTGTTGTTGACTTGTTGTTTCATTTGGAACTAACTCTGTTTTATTCGACGTTTGATGTGTCGGTTTTTCTTGAAAACAGACAGGAGATTGCTTTATTTCTTTTTGGTTGAGGGGAAAGTGCGATGTTTCCATCACGTTAGTTTGTGATTTTGTTTTGTCTTAGGGCTTGTCGTCCTTGTTTTCACAAGTTTTTGCGCTCGGCGTGGCCTTGTGGTGTGGAGTTTTGGCAGCGTCTTCATATTATTACAGGTTTGTTGTATTTCAATGTTTTGGTATATTTATTTGACGTTAACAACTCAACGTTAGACAACTCAAGTAGGTACCATAGTAGGTCAACTGCAAAGAAGAAATGGCAAAGAGACTTGATGTTCTTTATCAAAATTTTATTATCACAATCAAAAATATCTTCATTATTATTTTTGTTACCCTCTCACACGGGGTAATCTTATTTTTTTCACAATATGGTTAATGCAAATATTTGGTGTAGTAGTAGTTGTAATAAATTAAATTTGACGAAATTATTATATAAAAAAACAAAAGGCTTTAGAATATCGAAATCACAACCACATAGATGTATTGATTTCCCCACACACACACATAGTTCTAAGTCCAAAATATCATATTTATTTTTCACTCCAAAAAAACAACGTTAAATGCAAAATGTTACCCTAATTACATTAGAATATAAATTAGCAGCGAACATAAACATTAAGATGGACTGAAATAAATATTCATAAAGCCAGGTATATCCCGTTTTACAGCGTTTCATTGTACCAACATCCCAGGAGAGCCATATTTATGGGGCAAGCGTAATAGGAACGGCAAATAATGTCAGTTGTCATGTTTGAAACAGGGGAAACACGTTCGTACAAACTTAATTAAAATTGCAACTTTAATACGAAAACGACTCGTAAATAGAATTAAATTTGAACATGGGATGTTATCAGGACGGGATGCCGGGAACAGGTGTACTTCTGAAAATTTAATTAGGATGAACATATTTTGGAATGGTATAAAAGATCATACCTTAGCAGATATGATTATGAATATCAGCAGTCTGATTAGTCCTACCATATATGTAAATACATAATTTATGATTGAAAGTTAATAACTGTCTCATAACTTGATAACTAGGCGCAATAATATTATTGATTTTATATTATTATAAGTACGTCCGAAAAATGTTTGAATAGCAAAATTTGGTTTTGGAAAAAAAATTCGGTAACATTTAAAACAAAATTAAAAGGCACACGTGCTCCAGTAGCTAAACAAACAAAGCGAAAACACAGCCCCGGCACAAAATAGTTCAATACAAATTTAGAACAGTTTGAAATAGTTTCACAAACCGCAATTATAATTATTATACATAAGTTTATAGATCCCACACAGTAGTTTGTTTGAATTGCTCTGTAGTGTGGGGTTGCGAATAGTTATCCCCATTACAGAGATCCCGTTGGCTATCGTTAGCCCGGATTATTAGTTATATCGGACTTAAGCAGCATTGTATTAAAGTCAATATAACTTACAATGTTTAATAAGTCACTGATAGCAGTACTGTCAAAATTATACTTAGGTGGGTATCTATAATGTTTAAATGAAATTTATATACAGGGTTTCGGTTTTCTTGTATTGATTTGACTAAAAATATTAATAATAAATTAAACTGATGACACAAATGAGAAAAAACTGTTACGAATCTGGAAATTTAACATCAGTTTTACTCCAAAGTTGGCATAGTTTGCGCTATAGATATAAAAGTAACATACACAGTTTAAATAAATAATATTTAATTTTTTTATCTGGATCTCAGAACACTAGCAAAAATATTAAATAATAGAGAAAGACAAAAATGGCAACGACATTCTTAAGTCACAAAAAGGTCCAATGATACTTACTGACCTAATAATATAACAGAATCCAAGGCTCCCAGATGTTTTGCAAAGATTTTCTCTTGAGATACCGTTGCGTGTGTTACGCACATTACGCTCTGAAGTGGCGAGAGTAAACCCTTAGTATGTTGTTACATTTATTCTGTGAAAGTATCCCGCCGGGGTAAAGCGTAATGCGAGTAATATACACGGGCACGCTAGCGTCACCTAGCGTGAAGATGAGGAAATAAATGAACGAACTATTCGGGTAATAAAACCTCGCCCACGCTGCGTGAGATTCCTTTTATGTTATCTACTGAAGTTACTGGTTATTTGGAAAATAATTAATGGAGTAATGTACTCCATGTATTTGAAGGATTGTCTTTGGGGGATTCTTCCGTCCATTGCAGTCGTGAATATTTTTTTATACACAGAGACAAAATAAGAGCTCATACTTAATTTTACTGTAACTTGTATATAAAATTGGTGATTGGGCAAGAATTTATAGTATTCGCAAATCTTCGTGGAAAATGTTTATCATATAAATTTATTAATTGGTCGTAAGTTTTGTACTCAATATATGGGCTGTGGATTTTGTATTACCAATAAAACAATTACTCGCACCTCTCCACGGACAGACCAAATTTCGAAATACTCCGTAAAAATGTTAGGCGAAGAATATTTTCCGTGATTTTACCTTCATGAAAACTGTACCAGTCTCTCGCGGCCACTAATACAGTAGAAACATTAAGCAGTCCGAGATAATATGATCCTCCAAGGGCTTGTGAGAATGTTATGAAATCACTGAATGGATTTGTCTGGAGGATGTAAGAAATTTTGTGAAGAAATTCTGGGAGTTCTTCATAAAAAAAAATTACATACTTTTCGTATATGGTGCAAGGTTTTAATAATGAGAGTGATTTGAATTGCTCTTTATTATGGATGTCGAATTTATTTTCGAAAGCTTTTATACAAAGATAGGTTCAAATTTATTGCATCATCAAAATATTATAAGCTTTCAATTCGATTGGCTTAAAACGACTGTTTTATATCTGTCAGCTGTTTAATTTTCAATTTCCTTCTAATCTTAGCCGACTATACTAAACGACTCATCAAACAAGCATTTTGACTCACTTTAGTGCAGCAGCCTGAATACGCTATAAAATTTTCTCGATTCTGACTAGAACTGCTAGAACCTTTAAAGTTAGTTATGGAGATGTTTTTACGACTTACTTCAAAATTAAAATAACTTGAGCGATTCTTGTAGAATGGAACGTAGCTGAACAGATCCAACATTCCAAAAGCCTAAAAGGTGTTTCCATCCCAATAAAATTTTATCCCAGCATTAAAACTCATTATAAAATTAGAACTGTAACGCAAATGAAAATGAATAACTAATGATCCACTCAACAAGTCCGTGAAAGGATCTTTTATTACGGGGTCCGTGAAAATTTGTTTCTACCCTCATTTTGAAACGCGACTGTGAACACAGATAATTAATTCCCAGTTTGTATTGCAGAAAATTATTGGTTGATGTTATAAATGTTATAATTAAACGAACGTTTCGACGTTACGAGTTACGTCCTACGATTACTGTAATATTTTTTCTAATTTTTGTATGCAATTAATCAATTTAATTCTATAAAATACCAAATATGTATATTTGCATCATGTGTCAGGAAAATCACCTGAAAAACTACAAAAAACACTTCCTCTGAACATCTAGTGTCTCATATTCATACCAATTATTCAAGCAAAACCAATAATAGTTAATCTACAACCATATCCCGACACCCAAATAAGCTATAGATCGTATAGAATCCACCCTTGCCCAAGGCACACAATCTAATACGTATGCTAATTTATGATAGCTCCGGAATTATAGATGTCGCCCCGAGCGTCCCCACCCTTCCGCCGGCCCAGGCGTCCGCCATCTTGGTATTTGATTCAACACTAGCCGTATTTATAGCCACTAAAGTATCTATAGCTAGAATGGGTACTTTAGCTAATGTAGGAGCTATAGCGGAACTAGCGCAATTAAAATGCAGTAAAACTACGCTAGGAGTGCTAATGTATTTTTAGTGGACCCATCCATTGTGCGGTTTACGGGCGGGTTTAGTGAATAATAAAGAGGTTTGAAAAGAGTAAGTAAAAAGGTCTTTGAGTGGCGCCAGTAATGCACCTAGTTTTATTGGATGTTGTAGAGTTTACTCACGTGCACTGTCTTGAAATCGGTTTTCATTCGTTTAAGGGTTTTTACAGCTTTTGGTTTTATGGTGATCGATTTTTCTGTTTGTTTAGTATTTTTGTTCTCTGAACGTGGACGCAGGTGGTTGTTAATTCTATTCTCGTATAAGGAAATATACCTTTGTAATGTTATGAATTTAGTAGCTTTCACCGATAACACAAACTTTGGTTATTTTGGATGATGATGCAATTATCTCCAGGAATTTAAAAAAGAAATATGTAGATATCATTTGGGGTAGGTATATTGGACTTTTTGCCATTTAGCCAATTATTTTTGCCATTCAGCCAATTTATAAGCGTAGTTTGAAAATTAATTCTATGTTTAGGTATTTATAGGGCGACTTTCACTCTTTTGCATAATTTCTTAAGTTCTGATCACATAAAATTATAACCACAAATTCAGCAGTATAATTTACTGCTACAAATAACTAAACTTAACCTTTACTAACAGTCATTAGGAAATCGGCATTCATTACATCAGCTTGTGGAAACAAATTCACACATACGTAACTTAAAGTATTTTAATTTTCTTTTTTACAATTCGCAATCAAATCCAGCCAAAACCCGCGAAAATAGAATTCAGCTACATATATATAAGTCAGGCTACAAAGACATCGTGGAATGATAGAAAGTAATAATACGAAACGACTAACATTATTTCACCAACAAAGTATTGACTCCAATATTCTCTTCTCAGTTCCTCCATAAAGGAAACAATAAAACTAGAACATCGCAGCGATATTATATTTTTAATAGCCTCCAGCGAGACCATTTACAGACAAGTACGTTATGCAAATGCAATTTGAACTAACAGCACTCGACGGCTTTGGCTAAAGTCGGGGCTTTAGTGAGAGCGGAATGGAAGGCGGGATTGCGAGAAACTATTTTAGAGCTAGCAAATTATTTACGACTAGCTTGTATGTGGCTTCTCTCGCGCTATTATCTTAATATAAAATGACATTCAGGGTTAATACACATTACTTATTAAATATAGTTTTAAGTAAGATATTAGTTCTGGCACCCTTTACAAAAGCCTAATTTGAGGACCTGGGTATACGTACTAATTCGTTTGCCACCAAAACCTAAACTGACTAGGCCTAAATTGTTGCTGTCTTGTTTTTTCGACTGTTAAAAAGGAGGGTAGCAAAATTTTCACGCTAGTTTAATTTATGTATAGTGCTAAAATTAATACTGCCAGTATCTTTTTAATATTCCCTGTATCTACTAAACGATAACTCGAGGTTAAGTATAAAAATTGTAAAATATTTCTTTCATAGACTTGTTAACATTTTACCTCCGAAAAATCCTGCATTTTTCACAGGTAAAATGTGTACATTTCATTATTTGGTTAATTTCTTTATTCGAACCAACATCAAAGAATTTATTTTATAATACATATTTTCTTAAATAAAGTTTTTGCACATAACGGAATAAACTTTAATAAAACTGTAATTGTAGTGCTAAACTGACAGCAACTATTTTCGAATGCTTTTGCAATTACTTGCACTGTGAAATTCTACTAATTCCCCCATCGCTTACACTTGACCCGCACGAATTCTAACGTACATGAATTTACATACATAGCCGGGTACACCCGACTTCGTATGCAGCCTCGTTTATTACCATGGAATAAGCTTACGAGCTTTAGGCAGAACGCCTGCAGTTTGCAAGTAAATTAGTTGCTGCCCGGAACTCTGGTTTTGCAGCTGTGAATAGTTTCGTTTGGGCACTTCATGTGTTAAGCTTGTTTGTAGATAGGCTTTGTGTACTTTTCTATTGTATCTCTTTGTCATGCTTGTATGTTGGGTGTTGGCCGTATGTACATAGAGGGCAATAAGTAGTAGCAGTCTTGCTTTTTAATTTTGCTTTATCAAAGGAATTACTTTGTAACAGGAAATTCTGTTATGTTATTGTCTCCTTCAAATGACTCCTTGTATTATGTGTATTATATTATGAAGTAGTCTATTAAATAAATAGGTTATAGTTAAATCATGTATCTCCATTTATACACACGTACCCACGTTTATAACTTTATTTCTCTCTCTCTTAAGAACTCTTTAGGGTTAAGCTCGCCTATGCCATTTTTTTACATTTCGATTTTTTTTTGTATATTTTATCGTGCTATAAAGAATTAAGCTTTAATAATGACCTTGTCTGGTTTGTACAATTATATATGATTTCTCTTCTAAAAATTCAGCATCTCTTTAAAACAATATTTTTACGAAATGTCTCAAGCAGCTGACTTTAAACAAATAATAAACTGAACAAAGACCTCCACAGCCGCGCATGAAGCTTTATAAAGGAAAATATAAACGCATGAGTTTTTCTTTTAAAACCCCACCGGCTGCCCAGTAGAAGCAGCTAAAAATGGCCATTAAAACTTCTTGTTTGACGTCACGTTTAATTCCCTCCTGTTTTTAACTTTTCCCTTTGTTGGAATTTCCAAGGAAATTCAGTGTTTTCTTTTCTACTTTTTCTGATTGAGTTTTACTCTTCGCTTGCTTCGAATTAAAACCGGTTCGTGATAGGATTGTTCCGGTAATTTTATATTGTTTCTGGAGCATTCTGGAGCGGTGTCTGAATGTTTTTCGCTTTGTGTCAAGACTTTAAATTCTTTCGGTCCGTCTTTGCCTGTAAGTCCGCTTTGATTTCCCGCTTCTGCTAATGTTTCCTGAAACAAAATTTAAAGTTTTATCAACCTTTTCCCATCTTTAATTTATGTAGCTAAGTAATTAGGCTTATTCCTATTCTTCTTAATATTCTTTTGTCTTACGCATTTCTGATTTAATTCTAATGATCTTAAAATTACTGAACAACTTTCCCATACTATCTGTAAATGAACCACGCGAATTATTTCATCTACCGTCCAAAATCCATTTTCCTACATCAGCCATGCAATATGTATGTCTTCATTTATTCTATCTCTACATCGAAAGTTTACGTTTGTCTCGTTCTATCACGTACGTTCAACGATTGTAGTCTATACTCGTAAACTATGACAATCTTTACGCCCAGTGAAATATTCATTCGGTGTACAGTACGCAAGGTCGGCCATTTTGTGCGATTGCTTATTGATCGGACAGCGTGTCTGAATATTTTCCAGTTTTAGTCTGGTTTAGTCTGGTTATTTAAAGTATTCGGGTAGCTTTCATCTGGCATCTGTTTTGAGAAGCTCTCACGATGTTTTCATAGTCTCTGGGTTATTACTTTCTTTTATCGGTGTTTTGCGTTCAGCGATGGATGACAAACATGTTGTTTTCCGAGCGCTGGGTTGTTGGAATTCTAGTTATATCGGTAAAAGCACTCTTCTTTTCCCAACGCTTAAACCGGCTTCACTTCCTCAAATACGGGATCAAGATTTGTCGGTGATTGACAGCATCGTTCCGGCATTTTTGTAGGAGTGGTCTGGTCTGATGCCTCAATGAGACTACGTATTTCTATCCCGTCTTTTGTCCGGTCTCTGTAGTCAGTTCAATTAGAAAAGAAAGAAAAGAAAGAAAGAAAATATATTTACTTTACCCATATTAAAAGCAATAAAAAATAACACAGTATATAAAAACAAAATAAGACTAGGTAACACAAAACACAAAAACGGAAGTAAGAAAAATCAAATAATAGTTAAAGTAGGGTAAAAAAGGGTCTCCACCTCAGCAGTTGTAGCATTCGGCTAGGCCTGATGCTATGCTGGTTTTCAGGTGGACAATTGTGGTGTGGTGGGAAATTACTGAAATTCATTAGACGGAACGTTAGGAAAAAACTGATGTTTAATACTATTTGCATGCTCAGACGAGCTGTGGGCTGACTTCGTAACTAGCTCTGAATTCCATGAAGCTAGCTTTATGGAAATTCTAGGCAAGGCGTTGCAATAAAGCCGGGACGTGATGGAAATGATGAATGTAGAAAACTTTGATGAAACTTCTATATGTACCTTTATTTATGTAGGCTTTACCTACCTCTATAAAAGGGTTCTGACCTTTTCTGAATGATTAAGCTTTGTCCCTTTGAATTTATTGCTGGAGATTACTTGTCTTTTGGCATTTTTAAATGGGTTCATGGTAGGTTTTTGCATGAATTTCAATTTATAACCCTGACTGGGGAATGCCTGGAGTTTTTGTTTTTATGGAAAAACGGTTAGATTGAAGGCTATGTTTTTGTACGATTTGAAGGTTACCATTAAAACCTAGGGTATCATAGAAGAATTCTTTGATTAAAGTCTCCCAAGGGCACTTTCAACAAAATCAGCCGTTCGTGAGTTAAAAACAGTGTAAATAATACGAATTTCTTTTATATATTAGATTATGCTGAACAAAGGATATTTCAAAGAAGTTTGAATGTCACCAATTTTTTTAGCATGTCTGCACACCTGTCCAAAATGAATCAAAAGTGATCACTGTATTTCCCATTTTTATTATTTTTATTATACACCTAGGTCACCTAGGTGTTAGGTCTAGGAGGAAATAAAGCACTTTGATTTTGATTAAAAAGTTTATAACACCTATTATCACAAACACAACCAAATTTCCAAATTCCTTTGTAACTCAATAATAAGATAAAACAGCCAGTGACGCTCGTTTGGTTCAGGATAGCGCTTTAATGAAGGGTCGTTAGCCCTAGCAAAAGCCCTACGTACCCGTAGTACCTATAAATCTGGTGCGGTGGCTGGCACAACGCCATATCATCGCGCTGCGCCTGATTTAGCCGTCACTTAATTAGAGTAACGGCTGGCCCTGTGGCAGATACTGGGGAGTTATTGAGTCATAAACTATGGATTTTGTTACGTGGAGTGGGTGCAGTGTTCATAAACATAGATTGGGGCATTTTAGGCATGTGTAGGTATTATGTGCTTTTAGGTGCTTACGTTATACATGTGTAGGAGGTTTTATACGATATTAAGTGCTTACGTTAAATATGAAGTGGTGGTAGGTATGTGGCATTTTCAATAGCTGTATTATCAACGTGCCAGTTTTTTTACATTGGAATTGGACCGTTAAGGCTCCGGAGACGGATGAATTTCCCATTACAAACATAGTACCAAAACTATTTGTAATTTGAGCAAATTTTTACCATTTTTTCAAAATACTTTTCTCAATGAAATTAATTTCATTTTAACATCAAAGAAGACATGTTTTCTTAGTATTTTGGTTGATAAATATTTTGAAAGAAGCTTCTGAGTAAAACCTAAATAAAGGCCATTCTGATACAAGTAAAGAAAGAAGAAAGAAAGAAAGAAAATGTTTTTATTTACCTTAATCAAACAACACAATAATATACACAGCAATCTTAAAATTAAGTAATAGCAAACCATGGTGAAAATATTCTCCAATTACAAATCATTTCTTTACGTTTATGGGAAATTCATCCGCCGCCGGATTCTACAGGTTCAATAATAGTTTCAGTAATTTATAAGCAAGAAAATTTTAACACTGCGTTCTGAAGCATTAGATAGTTTAAAAGGATTTTTCCGTTTTCCTTCCCAAACTAGAATCTTTATTTAAAAATTTCCCGAATATACGAGTTTTACAAACGTACCGCCTTGTAATACATTACTTCATTAATAATTTCTTTATGTCTAAGTTAAAAACACCAATTATTTAGTGTCTAGTATTGTAAAAAGGATTTTTTTCTTCTACTGCAACTGGTTACGAACCTCCGGTTTTGTATACGGCCGTAGGCGTTATTATTTTGCCTTTGGCCGCATAGCTTTTCTAATCTAGACGAAAAAGTTGTTGTGGACTTTCTTGAAATAATGTAATAAAAATCTAGCAAACTGTATTATTTTCTTTTTTTTGTATGTGTATGAGTTAAGTACATATTTTTTCTATTTAAGTACAAAAACTAGTGTTTTCCGATTAGTTCAGTGTTTTTATTTATTTATTCTTTTGATGCTAAGAAGAGAATATTATCCAAGTTTTCGCATTTAAAATATCCATGTGATACGAAAACTATTATTTCGAGAGTGTCGCTATTGAAATTCAGATGAGCTATGCCCAGCACGCCCACGACTAAAGTGCTCTGAAACAAATTAGCATTCAGTTTCAGGCCATAAACCACACGCTGTACTGGCAAATTCAAATTTTACACACCATGGATTTAATTACTACTCAGAGTACTCAGTGCATGTCGAAGTTTACTCGTTAACTAAAACATTAAGAAAGTCTTGCGGGAAGAAGTTTAATGTGCCCTTTTAAAAGAATTAAAACATCAACATTACTCAAAATAAAACAAGATGTAATATTTGAAATGTTAAGAAATACAAATTTAACTGACTTACTTATCGTACCTACACGATTAAATTTAAACAAAGTCTGTAAAGTAATTACTATCTATCCTACACTTAATGGACCGGGTAATGGATTTTTCATTTAATTTAATTACTAATGCTGTTAAATTAAAGGTAGAGGATACTTTGCACGTTTTATTAGGGCTCGCCGTTTTAAATTTTTTAAACACGTAGCGGAGTAAAGGGTCTACGGCTGTAAAAAATATCTTCAATTTACAAACCTTTTGGTTTGTAAGTTGAAGAAACTTTAAATAAATAATTCTGGACAATACACACAGCATCATCTAGCCTCAAGCTGAGCAGAACTTCTGTTATAAGGATTTTCATGAGTAATTTTTAGACATGTGGTTTATACTTAGGTATGAAATGTAAATTTCAACGAGTTTATAGTTCTTATTAACTGCCAGTTTTCGAAAACACAATCAAGTTTTGAGAGAAAAAGAGCTAATTCGACTTAATTTGTAGTAGTATGTAGTAAAATATGTGTGTAGTAAAATATATATGTATACCTACATCGAAATAAAATTAAAAGTTCAATGAAGATAATTTGAAACAAACATAATTCTGAAAGTCCTGTAAAGAATTTACCTTGAACTAATGCTGCACCCATTTTTATCACACTAAAACCAAAAACAAGTAAAATCTTAATAAACACACACGCTTCAATATTATAATAACACTCTATATTTTTCGGTCTGGGGTTGAAAACTGAATTAAACTTTTTATTACTATCGTGCAGAAGTAGATTCATGGGCGTTCGGATACGTCGAACGAGACATATTGCTTCCAAATAAAACGAAGTGGAGCTGTTTGCTAGTCAGCATATTGGAACGTAACATTTGGTCCCTGGGGGAAACACACGTTATGAGACAGTAAAAGGAAGAAAAGTGGGAAAACATTTTGAACTTTATCTTTACTCGCATAAACCTGTCTGAAAAACATCTTAAAAAATATATTTGGCCAAAATTATTTTGTTTTTCATAAAAATATTTCATTTAGTTCGTTTTGCGTAATTATGTTTGTAAACGTGGAATAAAAACCTTTTGCAAAACCTAACAAAAAGAAGTTAAGCAAAACGAAGTGGTTTTTGTTGTTTGAACTTCAACAGTTCCGACTTTTATAAACTTTATCCACTGAACGGCTTCCTACAGCTTTAAAACCAACATAAGTTTAACATACAGCTTCATAAAAAATATTGTTTACAAGTTCTTATCGGATTTAAAAAAATAATAGGATTAGTTTTCACAACAAGAAATGCAATTACGAAAATGAACAACATAATCCCAGGATAATCCTACAATCCGTTTAGTCTGTTTTTATGCGAATAAAAACTCTAAATACATTAATCGTTTTAAGTGGCTATAAGCTTAAAAAAATATCATTGGGGAACATTTATATTCAGTAACACTATACAACATAAAAAAACAGGAAATATTTTTACTTAAAACTGGAGTTCAATCGTAAAAGAGTATTTATGCAAGTTCAAATTCTGGTTGCAAGGCTGAGTGTATGAAGTTAAAGAATAACATTTTGGTGTTACCAAAATGTTATTCTGTGTGTGGACCAAATAATGTTGGACAACACACACAGCAACATCTAGCCCCAAGCTAAGCAGAACTTGTGTATCGAAAAGTATGAAATGATTGCGATATATTTTAACTATACATTACAATCTCGTCTTGGTAAACTAGCTATAATCTGACGACGCCCCATAATATTTTACGACACCAAATCCTACGTTGGTAAAATTTTACGATGACAAATCCAAAGGCCATAGTTATGTTTAACAGATTTTCTATAGCGCTCGTAATATAACTCAGCACACCATTCAAGAAACCGCTGACAACATCCACCCAATTAATTTCCCTTCAAAGGTTTGAAGGGTAACCTACCCAAGGGCTTTATCGACGAAGCCATAAACTTGAGATGTCCTAGTCAAACAGATTTACGTAGACCCTGCGCTATGGGTTTTGGCACACAATTGTAAATCAAAATTAACATTTACATTGCTTCGTTGCTGAGTTTGTTGGTAATAGGAAATAACCCCTGTGACTGGCGAGATTAAAGTTTGTTTTGAATTATTCATTATCATAACCGTCAAACATAAGGAAATTACATTGGTTTTGTCCTTTGGATCTCTGAACTATACATCAAACTCAAGGCGATCTTATAATTAAGTTGTTACAGCTTGATGTAACAGGGGCTAAAATTATGGTATCTTTTACGAAAAGCTTAAACTGATAAACATCTTCAGAATAACATCGTATTTTCCAACATTATAAAATTTTAACAGAAATTTCTTTTCAGTGTGTTCCAGCACTTAGCGGCGTCTGCTCAGCGCACAAGATTAATGATGGCTGGAGGACACTACACAGAGCCGAAAGCCGCCATCCGCCCCCACTTCACCCCCCTTCCACCCTGAATAGGGGACTGGGAAGATTCTGTTCATTCCACCGTAGCACTAGGCTATGTAGATAGTAACGGTATAGTATAAATCTATAGTTAACCCCAGGCGATTCTCCCCTTTGTCAGCCGGTATTGTTGTCTAGACTATGCTATTTTATGGCAATGCTTTATGAATTTATGTGCTTTTGGGTTAAAATTATAGATGTGTGTGGTGAATACACTTTTGGTACCTACTGTACTGAACTTTCAGCTAGTATCGAAAAAATAAGAATGAACGCGAATGTATATATAATGTGAAAATTAATATTGTCAGTGAGAGCAGATTGCCAGGCTTGGACTCGTTTTTGCGATCAGTCACTCAGGATGTAATTGCTACGAATCCATTTGAGCGCAGATTCCCATTTCATCGATCGAAAAGCCTTTGACCTCTCAATACTCCCTACTCCGGGGTAAAAGCAAATAACGTCATTGCTCACTCCACCGTACTCTCACGCTAGTTCCGAGGCAATGACTCGAATGTTCTCGAACGATTACTTCAGATTTATTAATGAACTCCAATTTGGGCTTTGAATCCACCGGGTGAAAACCCATTATCGTTTCACTAATGCTGCTTTCATTAATTAGTATAGTGATCCGAGTTTTGAGGTGTTCTGAGCTTATCCGCTTTCTAATTCACTAAGATTAGTTCCTCTTGGATGAGAAAATCTTTGAGAGCAATTCTACTTTTGAATAAAGTGCCTTCCCACCTAAACTGTCGCTGAAATATCTTCGGTTTTCTTATTTTCTGAACTGGGTGATCATTCTTGTGCTATCGGAAAACCGAGATTAGTTTGTTCTAAGATAGATTAATAGAATTGAACTCGAGAAAAATGGACGAGAATTGGATCGTGTTCTACAGAGCAAGTTGTTGATGAGCCAGCCAATCGAGCTTCAATGAAAGTTCGATTTGTTGGTGCACTTCCCTTTTGTGCTTTTGAATTAGTTTGTAGAACTTGAACTGAATTTTATAAGAACAGGTTAACGAGCTCGATCTTAAGAGACGTCATTCAAATAGGACGTCATTAAATTTTAATTTGAAATCAAATGAAATGCTCTTTTGTACCTTTGAAATGAGGTTTCAATTACGTCAATGGTTTAAAAATCATTTTACCCATATAAATCTCAGCGATATTGAAATACGAAAAGCCTTGAACTTCTATTACTAAAATCTGGCAAACTGCCTCGTCATATGCTACAAAAGCCTCCGAAACAATACCCTTCGTCTTCCCTCTTGCAATTAAGTGAGCCTTTCTGCTAGGGTTCCGTTCAACTATATTATTCTGGGTTCTGTACAAAAGGAGGTGAGTTGCGGAAATCGGTAGAGATTATTTTTTGCGTCTCGGGGGAGGTACCGATGTGTATTGTGCCGGTAATTGAATGTTGATTCGTTTTGCGTTATGAGTGTCGGTTGTTTTATGTACTTACATGGTTTAAGTTGGAAAATTCGGTATAATATTTTGAGTTATAACTCTGGAAACCTTTGAGCTGGAAAATTTTAACTAGAGGTTGGATTTATCTCTGACAAGTTTTATTGAAAGTTGATTTTTTCATTTTCTCTATCTAGTTTTAACTAGACATGCCTGCCCACCCCTTACTTCTTACAGTGATGGTTTATGTTTGAATAAAATATTCTCTTTTGTTTTCTAGTGCATTATCTATATACATACGTACCTACCTTTTCTTTAATGGATGAATAATTCCCTTCATATCATTTTACAAATTGTGTATAAAATGGCTCAAAAAATTGCTCAGACACGCACAAGGGATTTATCAAGTACCTAATGATTGATTACATGTCACGCGCGAGCCTAACGTGATTTTCATATGAAACGATGCCTGTCATGTTAATTGCTAGGTTAGCAAGCCTGGGCCTGTTTCTCTGATGTCGTTTATCAGAGAAACAGGCCAATACGTGAATTGTGCTGAATCCCTACTAATTTTGAATTACATTTTACACTAATTTATATAAATGTTTCCCCGATCTTGACGTTTCTTGTCTGTTCCTAACGTCAATTATTGTCGGATCTTTATCGAGTATACATTTTGTTTTACTGATAGAGAAAAAGGTACTTGATGTACCCGATAAACGTCTGTGGCTTTCGAAATAATAAAACAGTGATTTGTTTCAGATCAACTACGAAAGGATCCAAAGCGAGTTCTCTTCGTCAATTTAGACTATATCTTCATCAATTTGGATTAAAATTTTAGTTTTAAGTCTTCCGTCAATAAGCAAGAAGGAATACATCAAGATACGAAAAACGAAAACGAAATAAAGATAATCTTGGCACATTCGTGATCTACCCTGTAGATCCGGGCTTTTGTAGTTAATAGAAATCAGAAGCTCGTCTCTACAGGTATCTCACGGCTGGAAGACCTCGCTACTATCTTCGAAGAAAGAAGAACGAAGAACGAACATTTGAATGAATGATAATTTGAATATACACACTACTAGGCTACATAAGATTAATGTAATATATTTTAAATGGCAATGTATACGCTTCTACAACAAAGTTCCAAGTGAGTTGTAAAAATATTCTTTGCAAAAAGGCTTACCTACTATAAAATATCAGATTATCTAGGCAACAAAAAAATTTGCGATGAGTTTTGCTCCAACTCGAAAACTAACAATCTAACAAGGAAAAGGTTTCTTGTTCGCTTCTTAACTTTACCTTAAAAAGATGAACAATGAATCAAATTGATCACTTTATTCCTCAGTATTGCTTTTTTAATTATTATTTTTTATTTCTTGAAAACGATTATTTTTCAAATTATCTTGGTTAAACACTAGATCATATAAAGGCCTATGAAACTATGCAGAAACATTGAAAAACTCAAACTAAAATCATGGTTAATATCCGTTATAAAGGAATTCAGGTCTTTATAAAATTATTGTTCTAGCTTTACCCGTCTCAATGGTGCTTTTCGTTCTAATAAACCATTCGATACATGATAGTATCGAATGGAAATAATAAATAACTCAAATAAAAAATAACAAACTGAATAATGCCTCTCGTTGTTTGTTTTTGTTATTTAATTCTCACTTTACTGTAAGCTCACTGTAGGTAAGCATGTGTGAAATTGTATTGTTTACAAATGACGTTGATTTATATGATGACATCTGTGAAATATGTATTTGTGTTTATTTTGCTTTTTATCTCACATGGTTTTACCTCTATTGCAACCCCATTAAATTAAACCATTTAGACACTAAATTGTTATTTACAACCCTTCCAATTTACTAGCATTGCCGTTACAGGTACCTTCTACCATTTATTTATAGGATTGATATCATGTGGTTAATGAGTTAGCGTGTGCAGTTAGTTAGGAAATTCTTAATTCATACCTCACGAAAGAAAATAATACAGACATAAATGCGTAGAATAGAGTGTATAGGGCGGCCTTATCGCTATGAGTGAGATAGGAACTGACTAGGTCCTAGGTGCACAGCGTATGCACAGATATGTAGGTAACCTCGCTGATGGGTCCCAACAGAAAAAGTATTTAGGTAAATTCCAAAAAACAACATAAAACCTCAACATAAACCCGTCCAAAGATTCGGTTAGGTTTAAATTTTAGTATTTGACAAACAATAATTTCCTAAATTTTTGTGTGGAACTCATACCTAATATAATTTAAACTGTTTCTGTATCAATAAAAGTCGACTTCAAAATAAATGTCTGTTTCTGTCGCGGCTTAACAATCCAACCAACCCAAATAAAGATAAAGATATAAATCCTTATCCGTGATAAAGATATACATTTGTAAGTATTTACCAAAAAACATATATGTATTTGTAATAAATAATGAAATTGAGAAACAACATGCTTGAGCGGTTAAGGTAAGCAAAATGAGTAGAACATGCAACATTAAAAATGTATTACAATTTATCGGTCAAAAATCTTTGCTCAGGTATGTTTCAAGATTCAAACAAGGAAAGGGAAACTTTTTAAGCTTTCACGATTTGTCGAATTAAAGAATATTTATCGGGTATTTATCGCGTATGTTTTTATTTTGTGTCGAGTCGCCCCGTGACCACGAAACGTAGGGGAAAATAAAAACAAAAGGTACGCGATAAATACCCGATAAATATTCTTTAACAAGGAAAGGGAACCTTACCTTATGGATGTTTGATAGCCAGGTACCACTTGACTTTACTGTGTTTCGCACTGATATTCCTGCTGAAACCTAAAAATCTTCGTTTGCTTTCGAAATCATTACACGCACATGAAAGCCGTACTTAATCTACACGAATAATAAGAAAACGCGTTTTCTTTGAAAAAATCCGATTTGTGTAAGTTTAATTTCAGTAAAGTATTTTGTGGTAGGAACCTAGATAAATATACCTAATTTTAATACAAATAATACCAGATCATGATGAAAATACGCTTAAATTTCGAATAATTTTGGTACTAGGTACGTTTCATCCGTGTCACGAGCCTTAAAAATACTAATGCAATACTGTTTTTATCCTTAGTACTTATTTAGATACTAAGAAATAAATAATCCAGGTCCAATCCTGGACCCAAAAAACAACATCATCTAACCCCAAGCTAAGCAGAGCTTGTGTCATACTTGATAAAGGTACTCTACTTCAATACAAGAAACTAGAGGTTGGTAAGTTTGTAATTTTTATGATGTTCCCTTAAAAAAGAAACAACATAGATGGATATCTTTTACTATACATAGAAAACATCCAGGATACTCGGAATTAATATCTGCGGATGAAAAGTCACCTGACAAGAAACCCAGGATTCCTATACAAAAGACTTCAACGCGCTTGCTTCGAGAGTCCGTCTAAGCCGTGGTCTAAACCCTTATTCATAATAGTCTGCTAACTTCAAATAAATTAAAAATAAATAATTCTGGACATTCCACACTGCATTATCTAGCCTCAAACTAAGCACAGCTTGTGTTATGGGCACTAGATGACTGGATATACATACATACATAACACAATATTATTTTATAACATATAAATCATAAAATAATATTTATCATTAATAATATAGAAAACGATCCGAACACCTTGAACAAATCTGCAGATCGTACAAATATTTGTCTCTAAGTGGGAATCGAACCCGAAAAGAAAATAGTTTTTAAGTACCTACCTAGTTTTATTTTTCTGACTTATGTCAATAGAAGAAGACAGACTATAACAACCAACGCTTTAAGTTAACAGACTAATATGAATAAGGGGATTAGACTATACCTATTGCTAGGGAAAGTTTTTGTTTTTGTATAATGTAATCTAAGATTTTTTTTAATTCAAAGATATCGACGAAATATGTATGTGTCCATGATTTTTCAAATATTATTAAAATAATTGAAATAGGCCTTCTCTTTTATTACTACAGAATAAGCAATTGCGTGTTTCGTTTAAAAGTGCTATTCAATGCAATCGTTAAAAAACAACCACGGTTTTTATTTTGACACTAGATGGCGGTGCTTAAAATTCAATATTATGAAGTGTCATAAAATAAACAGGCAATAAACTAAATAGGCCTTTATTAACAAATAAAGTTACAACTAAATAGTTTTCTGTTTTTTTTTTGGCAGATTTTGGACAATGAGTTCCGTACAGCGCAATTTATTTTAGTCTATGTCAACAACTTTTTTTAAAGGTCGCATTGAAAAGCCTTCTTTGAATAAAATCATTAGGTACCATAGGATATAAATACAATATTTCCCGATTTGAAAGCGAATTTTGTTGCATGCCAACAATAATATCATGAAACTCGCTCCTGCTTGACGTTGCGGACAGCATATCCTGAGTTCTAGAGCAGTGGGACAATGGTCCAGAAACCAAAACCCTTGTCTGTGATAGAAATCCTATTACACAATTTAAATACGTAACACAATGTGCCTATACATTACACTGAAACAATTTGTCAACAAATAAGCGTCGAAGCATACTGGTATTGAATATTATCTACCTCACTGATTCCTACTTACTAATAAATTAAACGAGTAAAACGCTTTTTCACTACAAAAACTAACGTAGTTTGACGAATTTATTATGAACCTAAGCGGGTTAGCAACGAACCTATTTTGAGGAAAAAGCTTTTTATATCAATGCATTCTGCCTATATTGGCCTTAACTAAAGGAACGATTTTTGGTTTTCTCTTTCATTTTTCAGTGCTATTTGCTAAAGGTCAGGTCAAGTTAGACTAACCTAATCAACAGTGCAAATCCTGGTTATATAAAAGTTAGTCTAAAATAATTAGGTAAGCCGTAGCTACTTGTAAATATTGTTATTTCAATTACGGCTCTTTAACATTTGAACGAAACAAAATTCCATTTCAAGCATAAAGGTATATAGTTTTTTAAAAATAAACCTATATTGATAAAGAGAATGACAATTAAATAACCAAATTAGAACTAGTATTTACTATTAAAACCATTCTTTAAAAACCATTCTTATTCATCTAACTGCAGACTGTTGCAAGACCCCAAGACAATGGCTGCATTGCCTTGCTGTATGGCAATGCTAATGCGCTGCGCCAGATACTGACCAGCTCTCGGGTCACACTTCACTTCAAACGCTCACATAATTTTTTAAACAGCCGGAGAGCCAAGTGCCCACAGACCTAGGGTCTCGACTTCAAGGAGGCAAATGCAAAGGGTCCGTCGACACCTGCATATATCCTAATCTTGAGATCGTTGACCAAATCTGCCGCCGCCGCATGAGCCCTCACGGATGCCCTCGGAAGATGGGAGGACGCAAGTCTGTATGTCCCACACAACGGGAATTTCCAACTGCCATGAAACATGTGTCATACTTAGCAGTGATAAAGGCCCGCTGGATGATGCTGTTAAGGTTGGCACGGTGAAATATCGGACTGGCAGCCCTAGTACACGATAATCCGAATACCTAAGCCTCCTTAAGTGCTATCGACACATTTCCGGGTCAGTTCCGGGTCAGGGCTATCCGTGTTCCGAGTTGTGTGAACAAGTTCATACAATTCCCTGACGCCTGACACGGAGCTGTGTGAACAAGTTCATACAATTTGTACGTAACCGATTTTTTCCCCGTCCCTGACGGAACACGGCCGAGACGAGTTCCCGGAAATGTGTGGATAGCGCTTTATTTGATAGACAGGGAGGCCTGCGACCATGCAGTATACTATACTAATACTTTCAATTACGCCATTTTTTATATACACCTAAAATATATATACCTAAAAAGAATGAGGATAAATAACTAAATTCTTTCCTCATAAGTACTTGTACAATAGGTACCTACCTCAGTTATATATTAGGTATACCTAATGCCTACCCAGTTCAAACCTGAATGAACAGAGCTGCTTCTTTGCCAGCAAGCGAATTAAAGTAGAAAAAAGCTTAAAATTTTCCTGAATTTTCTTTAACTGTCGGTAAAGCAGAGCACTCAGAGGCGACTCCTTCTGTTTTACGTCTAAACTAATTTATTTACCCACAAATCCAGTCTTCCTCTTAGTAGTACCGCTACTCGATACTAGATGGCAGTGAAAAATGCGCTTCGCATGGCGAGCTCCAGTTTCGGTAGGGCCGCCAAGACGAGAAGCTTAATAAAAATAAATTCATGACACTAGATGGCGTTAAACGTTGTTGGATTCGGTTTTGACCTCATTTTTCTAGGAGGATCTCTGTGTTTTAATAAAATTTCACCCGAATCCTTTTAGTAGTCTTGTTGTGCAGAGATAATCTCAATCAATTATCTTATCCGAACTATAGGAATTACTGTGATTTAAAGAAAGCTCCTTGATGATTTTAAAGTTAATGATTTTAATTTAATAACAAAAACGATGACAGTTAATTAACCATCAAATATGCAATTGAAACAATCAGCATTCTCATACAGCTAGGCAATGCAAGCAGCAACGTTTTGGCGAAGCTCCCGACTCGTATTGATATGGATCAGATAGATAGCGTTTATTTATAAGAAACTAGTAGTTTACCCCGGCTTCGCAGTTATATTTAGAAAAACTGTTTCCATCATGCGGATCCCCAACCTTTTCAAATATTCTATAGCCTATGTTTATCAGGATCCTAACGGTGAAAAAAATTTAAAATCGGACATTAGTTTTGGAGCCAAGCTAGTTTCAATTCAAACAAACAAACAATCAAATCTTTCCTCATTATAAAATATGTACTTAAGTATAGATGATAACATTTTTATGGTAAGTAGATTCTTAAATTTAAATTGGGTTTGTCTAGCTAGACACTAGAGTTCTCTAATAAAATTATTCAAAAACACGCTTAATACCTATGGCAGAATTAAGCGTGTTTTTGATCAGTTGAGCTATTTATAATTACCTACATACCATAATGGAAAATTTTCAGCTCTAAAAATGTCTACTCCTTACAATACCTACCTATCCACTTCTTGTTAATAGCTACTTCTACCAACACCACTTTCTGAATAATAAGGTTTTATCCAAAAAATACAGCGCACCCGCTTCAACCCTGACTTGCACTTGTTAATCAAAGTCACCCCCTCCAATATCGACTGTCTTCGAAACAAAGCAATTTCGAACTTTTAAGTGAATCGTCCGATCTAAAGTAGATGGAAATTCGAGTTGCGAACTTTGCTCGGTTAATAAGATAGCCACGTTTCGTTTTGCCTGTAGAATGCACTTTGACATTTTGAAGTTTACATCTAAAAATAATATGAACAAAAAAAATTATTTAATAATTTCTTCTAGATTTTTTTGTCTTTGATAGTTCGGTTAATATTTTCACAAACGCTTGCCTTTTTACAAAATAAAAAAAAAAACAGCTATCTAACTAAGAAGTCAATAGTTTGCTGGGAATTTTTCCTGCAAACATCTTGTTGGGATTGTCAAACTCAAACTATGCATGGTCTTTACAGTGGCGATTCGGTTGTTTGAGAATGAGCTAAAATTAAGTTATTTATTTTTAAGTCGACCTAACTTAGAAAATTTTGAAATTTAAGCAAGGCATCGTAAAACAACAAAATTACTACTAGTGTCTGTTTAATTTGATAAACCAAAAACGAAAGGTAGGCTTCTTTTCTTAATGATAAACCCCGACAATAGCGACCTCTTTTCAGTCGGCTCGAAAGATTATTTTAAGGAATAACTTATCGACAAGCCATTATCAGACGCCTCGATGCAAAACTCATGCAAAGGCAGATGCTCCATCATTTATTCAAAACAAAACGCGATCCGAGATAACTCTTCGATGGCGAAAATTTGCAACACTTATACAACTGATTGATGTTCTTCATTTATCACTCCCCTCTTAGCGAATGGAAGTTTTTAAATGGGTCACAGGGTCCGATTGCCTTGAGTTTTGTATTACAGTAATTAAAACGGGTCGATATGAAATGGAAGTTTGTTTTCAATGCTACGTTATATTTGATACGGAAAAAACATTGGGATTTAGAAGTCAAAGGGCTTTTTCTTTATTGTTAAATATAATAGCATTTTAGTCCACTGGTAAAAACTAAAAGAAGTGGGCTGATGATGATGATGATGATCCATATTTTTTGTTTGATTTTGTAAACACCTAAAATTATATGATTCTCAAAGAGTTGGTAAATTATGTTTACGAATTCTTAATGGATTGTGAGTATTTCAATTTATGAAATACCATAGAAACAAAACATAGAATTTGCAAACTCAAAATAGTGATGGACAAATATAATATGATTTCGATAGATATGTGATGTGATTTTTGTCGATCAAGTTAGACCATGTTATGAGGAAAATGAAGTGTTATGAAGAGGAATTCAGACAGATGTTATCAGCAGGTGATGCGGAGGCGCCGCAGCATCTGATAAGCCCATCAAAGGAACTGATGCTATGCTGGTGTGGGAAGATCATATGTGTTATGTATCGGTTTCAGTTTTGTGGACTATCTAGCTTATGGTCGCGGCTTCACTGATGTGGTATATGGATAAAACATAGCCTAGGTTATTCTGGTATAGTCTCTCTCTAAGACTTTTTAGATCGTGAACTCATAAACGAATTATACATTTTTTTTATAGCAGAGCTGATTAGATTTAACAGGTAGTGCATACATAGCCCATAGTCAAAACAGAAACTGCACACAGTCAAAATCACAGTCCAAAAATCGTCAAAAAGTATTACCCTTATTCATAAATATCTGCTAACTTAAAGCAGTTGCTAAACAATTATATCTCACTCTGACTATGTCAATAGAAGCAGACAGAGTGAGAAATAGAAATGCTGGTTAATTTTGTAGTAATACTCAGTATTTTTTAAATTGACAATATTCAATTATTGTAACGAGATACTCAAGCAGAATAAGATTAGACATTTTTGTATCTTGGAATGAAAGGATATAACCAATAATGTATGTATGTTGTATAGAAAGTCATCTCGAACCTAAATCAGTTGATAGGTTAGGACGTGTCCCTAATCATTTTATTGTTAAGTACCTGGTGATAACCCTTTCGTAATATTTATATCTTATCTTAATTTATGACAATCCCAGCAAATAAAGGTAGATATTAATTTCCTTATTTTATATTGCCTTCATTATTTTATCTTGTATTAATAAATCTTTAATAAAATAGAACTATAAATTGACATAACCAAGAGTGCCCTGTGATCCAAGGGTATATAGATGTAGATATAAGTAGTTTTGAAGCAAAAAAAAATCTATATAGTTATACACTGATTCCAAAGCGAGGCGTTTAAAGAACGAAGCCGGCTTCGCCTCCTTTGGGAATGAGATGGTTTCCTATACTAATATTATATAGAGGTATGATTCGACTGTTTGTTTGAATTGAGTAGACTCCGAAAGTACTAGGCCGATTCAAAAAATTCTTTCACCATTAGAACCTTAATTTTCTATTTTCTATAGAAATAGGAAATGAAAGGAAAGGAATAGGAAAGGAAAGGAAATTTACTATAGAAAATTCTTTTCTATAGAATGTTATCAAAAACGTTAGGGTACCGTATGAAAAATTTAATTTTTGTTGAATACTTGTGCGAAGCCGCTGGTTTTTTATAAATTATAAAATAAATAAATTCCGATTTCTGTCGTTTTATCGGCTAGGTATGTAGTTACATTTCACAAGCTGAACGGAACTCCTTTGAAAAGTCCGTAAAAGGCAAATTACAAAACGTAGCGATGCATAGGACCATGAAAGGGATTCTAAGACGTCCGTGCCCTACTGGTGCCAACTATATCATTAATTTTGATTTTTTTCCGCTTAAATGTGTCTTTACAGACCTGTGGCAGTTGACGTACGAACTTACTTGGTACGGTCAGCAAAAAAACTAACGTAAAACAAAAAAAATTATGTTCCTGAATATCATAATAACTAGAATAAGAGGGAATGGGCTGTTTAGTAAAATCATGCCATAGGAGATACGATATTTGGAACTTTTTTCAGGACTTTTGCCGTATCTATTGTGTCTTTACAACAGGACCTGAAAGTGCGCAAACGTAAATTATAATTATTTTGACTTGACATTTGAAAACGAGTATCGATGGCCCATTTTGTTGGTCGATAGTGTTTGTTTTGGTGCAATACGTTGACGTGCTGTACCTTTTTGGTGCCATAAAATTATAATGCTACTTATTCTGCTATCACTACCCTAAAATAATTACCAACCAGTCCTCCAGTTCCGTGCAATGTCGCGCTCGCGTATCGAAAAACTTTTAATTTAGCCAAGTCTCCATTGTGAGTCTTTTAAAAAGCTTCAGTATTGTATGCATTTAACAAGGAGACTCCCTGACAGTTATTAATGGATTTCCTACTATTTTTCCCGAGGATCAGCTTAGGTACAATCTTTGTTCCGCTTTAGTGGATGCCTAAAGTGCTTAGGTATAAACAATTTAATAATAGAATGAATTTGCTACTGTGTCGCAAAAACTTATTATTCGGGTATGTTTTATACCCGAATTGTATTTAACTTCTGGTACTACGAGTAGGTGGGTGTATTGTATTGTGTAGCGTTAAATATAATAATAAATATAAGTTCCTATAAAGACGAGAGAGAGAGAAAATTTTAGTATACCTTTCTCTAGTAGCTATGTACCAACGTTATATACGTCGTTTTCTATCTTTATTGATTATAGATGATATTATAGCTTAATAAACATGATTACGTCATTATTATATACGTCGTTGGATAGGTATTACTGAGTTGATCAAAAGTTCTAATGATATTATTTCCAAATCTTAATTCCAACCATACGTTAGATTTCCTCGAATATACGAGTATATATTGCCTTTGCAAGAATTCTAAACGCAAATACAAAATGTACCGCAATAGTTCATAGTATAAAATTTTACGTAAAGAACTCATTTACTCCCTCAGAAATGTTACAATACTTAGATTGTAGTAAGTGTGGAATAAATAATGTACAGAACTTAAATGTGAACAACAAGCAGATACTATGTCTGGCAGATATTGCTCTTGAACGATCAGACCGCCAATTTGTCAATTATGCTATAATTGTTTAGTTTGTAAGTTTTATCGTATTTTTAAGTGTGCAATAGTAGTATTCAAGAAATATTAAGAAACTAAGCGCGTAATGTAAATAAAATATGAGAACTATATCGGTAAACTTCTCCCATATATTCTAGCAACTTAACTAGCGACCGCGCATGTCGCAGATTTGCATGTAACATATAAACGTTCCTCTTGATTCACCTATCAAAAATTCCGCATTCAAATGTGTTGCGTAGTTTTAAAAATCCAAGCATACATAAGGACAAACAGACAGTGATCTATTTTGAGACACCAGACTATTGTAATTTCCCGATTCTTCGGAATATTTCAAAGGTTCTCGATTCCAGTCGGATCGTCAATGTCACGGTGAGGGGCGGTGCTCTGAAATCCTCTGTTTCGAAGATCCATTTGTCACTCGAAGGTTTTTGCGACGACAGTGATGCAACTCACTGCTAATGCATTGTCGGGACTAATTTATAAAATTGGAAAGATACTTGAACTGGATTTTTGGAAAGATTTTGCTGGTTGGAAGAGAATTGAAAGGTCTTTTAAGGGTGCCCTTAAACGACCTTTCAATCCTATTTATTAATTTTCTCAGATATTGTTTACGTTAGGTAAATTTAAATTAACGTTTTGATATAAGGGTAAGGACCAAATTTTTTGCATTTTGTGCGAGGGAATCATGTCACAGTACTTTGAAATCATAACATAAAAAAAAGTTGTTAACTTAGGTGAGTTTTAAGACTTGATTACTAAAGTTAAACTTATTGTGCACCCTGTGCCTAATTCAAATAAATATTTGTTACACTAGATTTCTGTAAAATTCATTTTAGGAAAATCAAGATACTGAATCCATTTTCGATTTTCATACAAAATGTGAATGTCACAGCTCCGACTCCTCTAGGTTATTGTAATTTTATTCTAAAAATAAAAACTTTCTCACGGACTTTCTGTTTTATTTATAGTCACCGATATATTATCTTTACGTTTTTATTATTAGGATCTCGTTAAACGTTATAGTTTATTAATAATAATGATCATAATGAGTGTCACAGATTTCGTTCCGTTGTGCGATTCAGTTGTGCGACAGCATAAATCGAGAACTTGGCAATATTGGATAACAAATAATGCTTTATTGCAATGGCAACACTGTCATCTGACTTGTGACTTAATTCAGGCCAATTCCGCCATGTAGTTTTTCACTCAGTTGAAGAAAAGTGTGAAAAGTGCACGCGTACCATTAAAAATCCGGATTTTCTGTAAGACTTTTAAAGTGTTTTGTGTTAACTTTTGCTACTTTGCATTATTGATTATATGAGCTTATTTTGTCTACTATTGAACAACTCTGATGAGTATTCTTATTGGTGTTTATTCTTTGCAGTGTGAATTTTTTATTGCTGGGTCGTGGAGATTTTATTCCTGTATGCGACGAACGACACGAAATTGTGCGACGTGTCACAACGGAACATTGTAAAGATAGGTACACAATATTACTTCATGTAGGTCTTCTTTTAGTAGTTTTTATTCAAACATCTTAACAATAAGATTTTTTTATTTTATTATTAGACATTTTTCTATTGATTTAATAATTACCTGAACTGATTTTTTTAAGTATTTGAGTTTAAGCATGTTAATTGATTTGATATTTTATTGTATCCACATTATCTTGTTTTGTTAGTTTTTGTGTACACTAACCTTAACAAATTCCGTTGTGCTACATTTGCTCCGTTGTGACACCTTCAGCTGTGATTTCCGTTGTGCAACGATGCAAAAAATTTGGTCCTTACCCATAATTGTTTATACTTCATATGACGACCTCTGTGGCGCAGTGGGCTACAGTCCGCCTGCGACGCACGAGGTTGCAGGTTTGATATGCCCACCTATGGATAAAAGTTTGTAGGTACGATCTGAAGATATTAGATTGTTCTAGGTGTTCTGTTTGTTTTCCATATATATTAAACAACACAAGCTCTGCTTAGCGTGCGGTTAGAAGATGCTGTATAGATTGACCAGCATTACTTATATTATATTTGTTTTTATTAGAGGCTGGGTATCATACAGTTTAAAACCAACATTACCTGAACTATAATTTATCTAAACGATTCCGAATACATGCCATTCATTGCGTATTACTACGATTGCGAAGTAGGGCTATCTAGGAAATAATAATTTCTGATGACAAGCAATAAATGACATCACAAAGCTACTCAGATTAATAGAGTCCACAGGTGATCGAAATGCAGGCTTTTATTTTGGTCAACGAATTAGAATCGCCATTCAACGTGGCAATACTACCAGCATTCTGGGCACAGATTTCTGGTGACGACGTGAAAGTGTAAGTGAAAGTGTAAATATTAGTTGTAGTGTTTTATTCTGTTACGTACTAGAATTGTCTTTGTTAATAAATACAATACATTTCGATATGCAATATTCAAATAAATACCAAAAAAGTTAAAAGGCCGCAAAATTACATAAAAAAATGTTATGTAAGTTGTAGTGCTTCTGTAAGATAAGATAAATATGAATTTATTTATTTAACTATACAAGAAAGCGGTACATCATAGAGCAATTTACAAAAAAGACATTTAAAAAGCCGGAACCGTTCTTTGACTACCTTATCAAGTCCCAAGTGGCGTTGTCTCCAACCATTGTCAGGCAACATCAGACGTAGCTACTGTTTGCCACGACTCCCTCGAGACCGATCTATCAAACGTCCGAAACTGCGATATTAAGTTTTCGAACTCCCTTCAAAACTTCCTCGAATTCGAGTTCGATTGTTTCGTCATACGATGCTCGGATTCTGTCAAAATATTTACGGTGATTCGTACAATTTTCCGGGTAATCCATCTCGATCTGTGGAAGTTAGTAGAGCCATGAAATTGTAGTTTGTTTACAAATAATGCCATCGTTTGTTTGATCGATCGGGTGCTCGTAGCATATTGCAGAATTATAAGCTTTCAATAATTTTATTAAAGTGCATAGTTATAGGTAGACGGTGGATACGTACGCAAGCTGAAGACAGGGCGCTATGGTGCTCAAATTTATGTCCAGCAGTGCTCAGTATAGCCTTATATATATAGCCTATAATCATTGTAAACCTTTAGGCTGACAGTTAATATTTTCCGTCTAATATAGGGATAGAGCAGAAAGAAGACCGCCAAAATAATGAAGTGAGAAATGTTTTTCAGTTCTAGATATGTATTATCAAAGGCTTTGTAGTACCTACGTGTTTATCATGTGTATGTAAAGTGCGCGTCAGAATTAAGTACCCCTCTTGTATACAAACTATTTTCGACTACTTCTAATTCCCTTGTAAATTGTCACAATTTTTCCCATGCAAAAATTTATCACGCTGCCACTTAGGATCGAACTGCTTTTCCATAATACCCAAAGTCTGAAATTCCCAACAATAACAACTATTGTATCCCGCATACATTGAGATAGGGGGGGTACTTATATGTGACGCGCACTGTACTCTGAGTGTGTGCTATTTCGGAGTAACGCAGACGCCAGTTAATATTTTTACATATCGTAATGTAATGCCCACATATGTGATAACACAAAACCATCCTTGATCAAGAAGGTTACATTAGCAACCTTACTTTTAGGCACTTGAAAGGTACATTTACATTTCAATGCATAAGTAAACACAAAAGTGGGGATATGTGGGGTGATATGTGAAAGTCTCGGGCTTTTTTCCCTTTTATCTCCCCTTGCTCACTCAGCACTCTATCTGAGAATATCCCTCGGAGTGAAGGGTGGCGTTTCGCCGATTTTTATTTAAACTGCAAGGACAGATCCATGTACTATATGCTAATGTCAGGCTTTGTTTGTAGGAATACTGACATAGATTTAGTAGTCCTTTGGAAACATTTGATATTTTCTATTTCTTACTATTATTTTGCTTTCAGTTATTCGATTTGATGATGATTAGATAGATCAGATATAGAATATATATTTATATGGAATGTACTAAACATTTGTTCAATCTCTTTTTGCTGAAGCTTTTCAATACGTATTAAAATTACATTAACAATTAACAAAAATCTCTACGTAATTTTCGACGTAAGACGGGGTAAAATAGAATAAGAACAAATAGTGATTTCTAGAATTTGCTCTTCTTAAAACTAATATTCGAGTTTTGTGTTAATTGGGAAAACTGTAATAAGTCCAATAAATTATAGCTAGGTATGTACTTTGTTTGAATAAAACGCCCGGTTTCGGGAACTTTGCTTATATCAGACAAAAAAGTATTATCCTTAGTATATAAGTACTGAGAACGGGCCAGCCGACGAGACCAGACGAAATCCAAATAGTTCTAGCATTTTCCATGACTATTATTAAGGCAATACCGACCACCCAGTCTCTCCAAGTTTCCAAGGAAATCGCGTCCAACATCCAATCTAAGGGCGAAAGAGGAAAAAAATCGTACCGCGACGCCGTTGCACTGTCGCGACCGTTCCCTGATTAATGAAAGACTTGTTCACTCAACTGTGAACCTCCATAACTATACCATTTCGAACAAACAACATAGAACCTTGTGACAAGAAAATACGGTGGTATATTCCCTGCAAGAAAGAGGGACATACGACCTTTTGAGAGGATATAGTCAAGAATACCAAACGTTTTCCCCCGACACTGTAACATTTGACGTTTTTGTGAGAGACACACATAAAGATGGCAAAATATGAAGCCGAGGGAAAATAAGGGAGTTTTGAGTTCGAATAACGCAAGAAGGGGCAAGGAATTTGACTCAAGATTGTCCATTATACTACTGAAATTGGCGGAAAGCTCATTATTTACAGAAAAATATTATAAAGAGAAAATCTCGCAAAAAAATAATCAGAGAATGACTATGAAGGTCCATGCTACAAAGTTATCTCGCCTTTCATTATAGTCAAAACGTGGAATAACTTCTCCAGTTAGGTTGTAAATTATTTCTTTTGGTTCTTTTCAAATTGTGAATATGACGCATTCAAGCTCAGAAAACTAAAATACAAGGGACCTTAATTACGATTTCTTGTAAGTGACGTCAGACGAGAAGCATGGAGGGGGAGAGCTGTCAACTGTCAAAGGTTTGACATACGATGACGGGCGCCAGAAACTTGTACATGGCTTTAGCAAGCTTTGAGTGCGCGAACAGGATTTGCGGGTGTCTTGGTGACGATGGATTTTGCCAGGCCTAATAATAGCATTGGAGACATCAAAGTAATAAATTTTAGTATGAATTTAATTTGTATTTATTGATAAAGGTACCTAGGACGGTTCTAAGGTTTGATGGAAAGCATTAATGATGTAAATGTATGAGTTTGATCAAGAGCACCAAATAGTAGATAGTTTTTATCAATAAAGTAGATAGTTTTTATCAAAAAGTAAGTCGTTTTCTACTGAAACATTTCTGAAAAATGTCTTGCTTGTAGGTAAAAACTTAGGTGTATAAACTTGTCAAACAAAAGATGTAAGACATTTTGGGTTTGCATATTAGATCTAAGCTTTGTTTCCAGATATTTGTTCAGGCCGTTTTCTATAAATAGTAAAAAATATATAATATATTATGTTTATCAGTCATCTATAGTACCCATAACACAAGCTCTGCTTAGCTTGTGGCTAGATGCTGTGTGGATTATCCAGCACAATTAATTTTTTTTATATCTTAAACACAACGTATCATAAAGGTATGTATCACATAACCTAATAAAAAACAAAGCAGACATTAAAATTTGTATTCAAACAAAATATGGCTACTCACATATGTACCCCATAAATTTTGAATTCAAACCAGCCATGGAAGGTGGCAAAAAACGTCGGCAATCGACCCAACAAAGATAGGAAACGAAACCTGCCATTAAAGAAAATTGGCTATCCAATCCCCTACCCATCAGACCGGGATCACTGCGAAATTCAAAATTATACGTTTTTGTCCGCAACAAAATTCACCAAATCAAACTAATTCTGAGAATTAAATACAACTAGGTAAGGCTTTTGTTTAGAAAAGGAATAGTAGTACCTTTCGTACATATATGTACTAAAGAATAACAATATGAGTCTAAAATCAGTAAAATCATTCAAAATATAATTATAAAGTTCCCCATCTTTCCCCTTTATGGAAACATTTATAAAGAATAATGAAAATAAACTCAGCAATAGAACATCGACCCTACATTCCTAAGATAAAAAAACAAATAATACGATCAAAGTCAGTTAAATAGGTTTTTCTCCAGCTGAGAATATAGCCTTGGAATAACATAAGTAACTCGATCAAATAAAATTTAAATACAGCGTATGTCTTTGTACCAAGGTTGATAATTGTAGAGCAACAGAGTAAGGAAATCCAAAGTTTGATTGAGGATCTGTCGTATTGTTCATTAAACTTGGATTAAGTTTGCTCTGGGTGGAACAAGCTGCTCGCAGTTGAGAAAAACAACGAAAAGCAAAACTTTGTTGAAGAAACTTTGTTTGGGACGTCTTCATTTTCAGTAAATTCTTGGTGGATTATCATTACAAAATAAATTGATACACCGTTTATCTTTATTTTTCATTCAAACTAATTCATTTATATTACAACGAGATAAACTTACATACACTTTTATAAAGTTATGTAAGATATAATAGTAACTGGAATCCCTCGCATCTTCACACAAGATTCTCTCTTAGAGCGAGGATTCAAACTTACGACAAAATCAGGTCTCATTAAATATGTTAATACAAACCGATAGAATGTAAGTTTATATATGGTGTCTTATTTTCTGAAAACAAATATTTTTTTGTTTTGTTTTTTAATAGAAATCTAGATTGAACAAAACCTACTTAAAAGGAGTTATGTTCGAGTTTAACTCGGCCGCGGACGGTTTCGAACCTTTGTCAATTATTGAAATATGGAGACTTGGCTATTTAATGAATAAATAACAAATAGTGGATACTTACCTACTTTCCAGATGGATAGCTGTGAGGTCGTTTCTTCGTCAGTGCTTGTACTGTAATATAAAAATATAAGAAAGTTCTGAAAACTAACTAGTAAGGATGGTAAATGTTTCGACAATTTCAAATTTAAAAGACTAATAGTTTTTTGGAAATGTGCCAACTGATCTTTCATTTAAACTAAATGGATATAGTAGGTCTCTTTAAAAACATATTTTAGTTTTTCATTTATATTTTTTTCCTTATATTTGTTACGAAACTATTTTAGAAACCCTAAAAGCATACTGACGTAAAACTCAATATAGTGATTTGAAATGCTTAATTTAAATTGTCTTGGCATATTATTTGATTTTTATTTTTTTCTTAAAATACCTATAGAACCTACATATGAGTCAAGATGATACCAAAACTATAAAAATGAATAATATAATTAATATAAGTATATTAATAATGAATATATAATAATAAATGGTAAGATAATATAATAATAACTTTATTGCACCTTTTATAACAATATAAAAACAAACATTAACTACTATTAAAACTAATGTGGCACAATCGGCGGCCTTATCGCTAAAATCTCTTCCAACCTAATGAAAAGTTCCGTACAAGTACAAACTACACTTATAACAAAAAATTGTCATATATGCGATCAAAACCTCTTCTAGAGCATCACCCACCCTAGGCCCCAAAACATCGAACTATCTATCAAAAATCATTTCAGATACATCACTAAAAAGAAACACGTCTATTTATTGATCAAACAGCCATTGATCGGGTGTTACCACCTTTTGCTGCAGCCGGTTGGAAGCCATGACTCAGCAGAATCTCTGGGATGACCGCGATCGCGCCATTGTGATCGTCTAATTCAATAAAATCACCGTACATTCTTGTTTGTTCGTCGGCTTCCTTTAGTTGTTTGCTAGGCTTGCTTACTAGTACGTTATGACTGGCATCGTCTATTGTTTATAGTGGATTATGTTCTAAGTAGGTTCTTGAGTCCGGGGCGTCACGATTATTAGGGACTACACCCGCATCTAGCATTGTTCTTTGAGTTGTGGTCTTTTATATTTGTGGTTGCTAATTTTTGTGTTGTTGTTGCTTTTATGTCTTTCTCATAGTCCTTTTTGCCATACAATTTTTAACCGTTTTATAAGTCCATTTAGTTATTTACACATATTCTGACCTACAGTATTATTTATATTGGGCTAGGAACATTTAAGAATATAATAAAAATACCTTGGCTAGGTCGATATTAACGTATTCAAACAAGACGTGAACACGACGATTTGCGTCAGACACTGAAAGGGATAAGAGATAAAACATTTAAAGTCATAATTAACAACGGTAAATGTCAACAAATATGCATTTACACGCTGCATATCAAAAACTGATAATTTCCACGTAATTGTGTATCACTTATCGTCCATTACAATAATGAAGAATAAAGGAAATTGCATATTAAATATTTAAAACACTCGTGTCGTTACGAACAGAGACCATGTTCGTTCTGTATTACTTAACAGCTTCTTAATCTCCGCTATAAAATTTCGTCTCTTACAGTCTAACGCAAAAGGTTCTTTGATAGAATGAGATGGGTGTACAAAAATAATGACGGCTTTTAATGGCAACCCAATACTTCCATTTCGTTTCTACCTACGATCCACTGAATAAGTGGGAAGGGGACCGCTGCTATTACGGTTTGGCGCTTTTATATTAAGCTGGAAAGGAGTCTCAACCGTAGCTAGTTTCATAGAAAGTCGAGTTTAGGTCGTGCGGTTGTGAATAAGACAGCTGAAGAACAGCTCCGCCTTAAAAATGGAAGGTGGTATGTAAAAATTGATGAACATGTATAGGAGTCCTTAAAGTGACAGAGTGCGCTGGCTTGTTGGGCAGTGTATATTGTTTCAAAATGTCGCTGCAGAAATACGCGCTTTCGGCCCAGGCCCATTGTTTATTATGAAAATGTGATAAATCAAATGACTATGCAATAATATTTATAAACTTTAGAGTGAATTTAAGGCGAACGCTTATCATAAAACCAGTTGAGTGAACATTTAGGGTATCAAACACCAATAAACAAGTGAACAAAGTGAAATGTGTTAACGAATTTAGGAAATAGTTGTAAAATGTGACAGTCGTGATTTCTAAGAAACAAAAGATGGTAACCAGCAGACAATCCTGACTATGTAAGCCTGAAAGTAAAGATATAAGCTGCTTTATTGAAATTATTTAACAATACTTTCACAAACGATTAACTAATGAAAATAAGTGCTATGTCTTCTATGGTGACATAGGTACACGGCCGTGTAGAGTTCTAAGATCTTGTGCAAAGGTATGGTGATGCATACCTAGCTTAAATAGGTGAACTTGAAAGGGCAGGAATTTTTAAAAACTATAATAGAAGTATTAAATCGCAGTTGCTTGCAAAAAAATACGTCATATACCTACCTATAACGCAAAAAGACACTGGAAAAATGCTGCACTCCTGAAAAGCGGCCACTATAGGCGTATTGTGTGCAAGGTGATGCGAGCCGTCCACGCTCGCAATGAGCTCCTTCCTCATGAACGGCGGGTACCAACCGCAGCCGGACCCCAAGTTCCCACCATCCGAAGAATACAGCCAAGCAGACTACATCCCACCAGGGGAATACTACCAACACCAGCATCTCCAATACGGGTACCAGCATCAATACGCTCCCGTGCAGATCGGAACAGGTTACGGGTATGGGGGTTATTACCATCCCTTGCCTCAGCATCCACCTGTAGCACCACCGCCTCGGCCGCCGGAGCCGTCGCATCCATCGGACGCTGAACACTATGTCCCGCCGCACAACGAAGTCTCCCCCGGCTTAGCAGAACTGGGCCTAAGACTTGAGCGGCATATAGAAGAGGCTGCCCCAGCTGGGAGGAAACTCCACGCGTTGGGAAGAGAAGGCTCTCCATCAGCGTCAGAGATAGATGATGAGAGATTGCTGTTGGACAGTCCACCGGTTGAAGATGACGACTCATCGATATGTTCAGATAACACAGACAGGGTTATATATCCGTGGATGAAGAAGATTCATGTTGCTGGAGTTGGTAAGTATTATTTTTGTATGATATGTCATCCACTGTGTATTTTAATTATCCTGTTTTCCGGCATAATAGTTAAGTTGTCATACAATTTAAAATAGCGCGCATACATGGGTTTCCTTTTTAGCGACTTGTTTGCCAGTCTTATATTCAGTGTAGGAAAGTATTAATATCATTTATATGTGCAAAATATGCAGCAACACACAAAAGAGGCAGTGAGAGTTAATTCGGGTTAAGGTAATGCTAATGACATAAATACATACAGACATGCTACATTTGTTATATTCATCTTTTACGAAGAAAATTCTTTGAGAGATACAGATGTAGAGTGTACAGAATATTTTATCTTGATTGTAGGAGAGGTAGCTATAATAATATGAAATAAATGGAGAAAAACCGTGAATAAACAAAGGATACTACAATTTAATAACTGAATTAGAACTTACTATTTACAATTCTAACTGCACTATTGCAATCAATCTACAAGTAGCTAAACTGATCCGCATCAATACCAGTCGGAAGCGTCCCCAAGATACTGGCTGCATTGCCTCGTTGTATAAAATAAACAAACTGAAATAATCTCATAGACATTGAAATATATTTATTTTATTATTGATTTATTAATATGCCTTATAACATAAATCGACATTACCACCTCAATATTGTTCTGTATTTATGTTATTAATTATTACTGATACCTCTTCCCCAATTTACTACAATGTAACTTAATTTCCTCAATGTATTGTAATATTCAGATTTATTTCCATCAGACCTTTTTAATAACATGCATTTTTTCAATCATCCGCCAAGAGTTCTTTCAAGACTAATAACCCCACATTAATATCTCCTGACTTACCATTGTTATATTACCGCAAACTGGTATCAAATGTTCGCGGCGAATCAAATAAAGGAATTAACAAATCACCAGCCATCAATATCTCTTCAAATGTTTACGAATACTTGAGGCGTGTGTCTTTTGAAGTGTTGTGACATTTTACTAATGTGTTGTCGTTATAGAGGTCCCTAAGATGCAAAGACTTGCTGCAACAATGGAACCCAAGCGTCATGTTAATGAGACTCATTTATTTTTATGGCTTTCGTATAGGATTGTGGTCGTGAATGTCCTCAGTAGATTATCGATAGTTTTTGTCAGTTTGCTTTAGTGTCCTTGCTTTGAGTGATTATTATCTTTTTTTGTTTGTGGCGGTATTTTAAAATATCAACCGTTTTATAAAGTCAATGTAAGTGTTTTTTTTTTTCAAAGTTTTTGAAGTTTGACGTTTTTATTACACCATAAAAGTACCTAGCATATCATATAATATGAAGACGGTTACATCTGACTCCAAACATAATTTACCATCATCAGCCTATGCTAGTCCATGCATCCAGCATCTGCCTGCGGTATTTAGCAGATCATCATCCCACCTGGTTGTAGGACGTCCTACACTACCTTCGTCAAGTCGCAGTCTCCCCTCAAGAGCACATAGCTCTTTCAATGGCTCGTTAAACGATTTTGAACTCGAAGAACAACGCTATTGTGTGTGTCCACGTCTGATGTCTCAATTGCGTAGGTCATACAAACGAAATTTTCTATCAGTGGATAGAAAATTTGCGTTAGGATTGCGTTATGAATGATGAGACGACTCGATGTAGTTCAAACCCTGCCCAGCCTAGTCAGATCCTCTTCTTGGTTTCCATCTTGCCGTGATCACACCCAGGATACATAAGTGTAACGTAAACAACTTCGAGAAGGCGGCCATGTATGACCACGGTCTTTCATCAATGTGGCCATAGATCATGATTTTGGTTTTATCCCAATTCATGCATAGATCGAATCATCGAACGACTGAAGCTAGGCAGTCCAGCATTTGGCTCAGCGTTTCTGGGGACTCCAACGTTAATCATTATGTGTGAAATGAATTTGCCTGTCTAATTTTCCTGTTCGTCATCTTAAGAATAATATCTTCCAATGCTCTCGTGAACAGTTTCAGTATATGACATCCGTCACTTTACTGAGTAATTATAGTATAAATACAGTCAATCTTATCGTAATTACACTGTCAGTGACTTCAATCAGAGTTATGCGTTTTTATTGTTGTATAGAATATCATACATACATTACATACATTCCGTAGAGATTAGATTACATTATTTATTATGTAGTTTCTACCATAGCATGAATACATGTAGAGCTAATTCCATCCGTCCATAACATTTGTATGCAATTATATTGTATTCAAACATGATCAAGGTCAATGACAGGTTTACAAAGGTGAGCCTCCAATGCTATCTCAAACGCAAAAACCTTTATAATGAACACGACAGTAACGTATTTGCAACGATTCATCAGGTCAAGACCAGTAACCGGTTCTTGATCGATCGCCCAGGAAAGTTATGAATGCCACTGTTTGTGACAAACTTTTCTGGACTTGTATTATGAAGTTTTCTTATCATCACCTGTCATTTGAGTAACATTTTTCAACGGCACAATAGCTGTAGATGTACGTGGGTAGTAATGAGGGACCACCGGGATGGGTTGAGATTGGGAGATTGTCAGATCTTGAGACCACACGTTGGTCAGGTAGCAGGTAATTCAATTCAGATTGTCATCGTCCTGATGACGTGATAGCGACTAACGAACCGGTAGCTGTGTAACGGGTTTTGGTGTTTTGCATGATGATGAATGCTGTGGTCCGGTCATCCATTACTTTTACGGCTTCTTGGGTTTTAACTCTCTGTATCATATCTATCGTACGAATCAATTAAGCTATTTCCTTTCCCTTTATTGATTATAGGTACTTATTAGTATAACTTTTAAAAAAATGCTTTGGAAACACCAACATAACACATTACATAAGCTGTGCCCCAAAGTCAGCAAAGCTTATGTTATGGGTACATGATAACTAATAAATATTATATAGTGAAACAATTATACAAATAAATATATTTTTATACCATACATACATAAAAAAAAAACACTTAGGACACCTGGAACAACGAGAAATATCAGCAGATCCTACAAAAATTAGTCCGGAGGCTTGAATCAATACCGTAACCTCCTGCAGGAGGAGCAGGAGGTTGTTTGCCTGCTGCGCCACTGATGTCGTTAAATAAATAAGTAACAAATAAGGATCCAATATTGATTAACATTGTAAATACATAACTACTCTACATCTACCAAATTATGATCGCCTTGCCGATTTAAGCGAAATTTATCTTTTGATAATTTTGAGGCTGCTGATGTATCTAGCGATATTGCTTATTGGCTTTGTAAAATCACACATTGCATGTTTTAGATCCACCAAATGTATACCTATGTACGAGTAGTATGTGTCAAGCAGTTCCCACAATAATACAAAGTCACTGCTGTAATAGGCAATCTTCTAGTACCCAAATACCCCTCTCAATGTCAGTTGACCACTGAGAAAATCTCGGCGCTTCCGACAGACCGCGCATACCGACGCCCAGCCGCGGTTCCCGGGGCATTCCTGGACGAACCTAGGAATTTCCTGCTATCTCTCTCTAACAAAGGGATATGTGATTGCGATGTAGCTATGTACGATGCAAACTCTTTGTTCTTGAAATTTCCACTACCTAGAATCGAACGTTTTCAGAAGGATTTTGCTTTGATCATGTCTTCTTTAAAGATTTCCTATAATGTTTAAAATTTATAAGGAACGTTTGTGTAATATTCTATTCCTGCAGACTATTCATGATCAAAACTGTCTGTTTTTAAGTAGATATGCCATTCATTTAAAATTATGTGTCATTTCATCGTCATTCTACCTCCTTAATAATCAAGAAGTTGGCGTTGCTACCTCCAGTCTCTAGTGCCTTGGAAAGCACATTGAGCCGTTGGTCCTGGGCCTGTCTGCCTCCCCTGTCGTGTCTTTCCATCCCACCGGATTATGAGGATGCGCAAATAGAGTGAACCTATGTATGCCCACAAAATAATTATATCCTGCACACCTGGATCCCCGTTGAAAGGCCGCCGTAGCTGAAAATTCGACTGAGAAGATATCGCCATACTTTCTTAAAAAATCTTCTTAATCTTTCATCCATTGTAGTCGTGAACTTGAATGTATACAACAACAACAATATCACCAGCCTATAATAGTCCACTACTGGACATAGGCCTCCCCTAATGAGCGCCATAGATGGCATCATTATTTGGGGGTTATTAATAGCCCATAATCCCCACGCTGGGCATGCGGGTTGGGGATCACAGTTCGGTGTAGTTGTTCTGCAGAAGGCGCTGCTGCCCGCCCCCCGCTGTGTTTCCCTTAGTCGCCTCTTACGACACCCACGCGAAGAGTTGGGGTGGTGAAATTCTATGCCGGCACCACACGGCAGAACTTGAGAACCTTTAACATAATGGAAAATTGATCTGCTGACTGCCTGTATCTTGTCACCTTTTGTTAGTATCATAGAAAGTTAATTTAGCTCTTGCTTTTCCGATTCTATTGAAAGTAGCACAATTTCAATGGCGAAGTAACTTATTCAAGTTTCCCTCTGACATTGAGTACAAAAGCAATTTCCTTCGAAGGAAATTGAAGAAATTGCTAAAGTTCTCTATAATGGCTCTATTTTCTTACAACTTTTAACATTAAGTTATTTGAAGTTTTGTTACAAAGTTATGTGGGCTGGCGATGACAGTCGAAGTCGTATCAAGGGTATATTTTAATCTGGTTCAATAGGTAGTCATTTACACCAATTAGTCATTTACACGATTATTGCGATTTTTAAGCAGTTGCCTTAAAATACAAAACCCTTAAACAAGTGTGTCTTGTGCGTGTTGCGTCGTAATTATTTTAAGAGATTAAAAAAGGACTTACTTGAGAAAATCCGAACCGTAATCGGAAATAACTGACCAAAGGAGGTTCTGATGTTTATTTTTCTTTAAATGTCAAATAAATGAAGATCAGGGTTACAAAAATGACTGTGTTTAAACTTTTATGAGTAAAGACTTTAATAATCAGGAAAAAGTTACAAAAAATATTGCTTTTCCATATTTCCAAGACTTAGGAGATAAATTAGGTCAATGTTTGCATTTTCGTTCGAAATGATTAGGTAAGAAATTAAGAATTAATTTTAGATCCCAGGATGACGTAATATTTCAACCACAAATTTCAAAATAATTTCGACTCGTGAACCGCGGCTGGTCAAATTGCGGTAAAAAGGGCATATTTGAAGGTGAACTGAAGAATACTTCATTAAAAGAAAAATAATAATAGTGGACAATCCATGCAGCATCATTTAGGCCCAAGCTAGCAAAGATTTTTAATAAAGTTAATGATCCTTATGAAAAATTCAATAGTGTATCCCATCGTGTAGGTACGTGTAATTTTTTTATGATTAAATTTTTTGTTTAATATTCCTTCTGTAGCCGGTACGAACCGCTAATGTTTTTAATATTTGGGCAACCCTTACCTAGCTGTCTATCTTGAAAATTGGATATTGGTACATAACTGATAAAATGTAATGAAACCTTATGTTATTAGTAAAATTAATGAGTTCGAATTCTATATATCCAAGAATCCTGTAAAGTCTAAGGGAAATAAATCACTTTGATTTTGATTCTGATTATGTACAGCTCATGAATGTAGATAACCTATGTCTAAAGAGTTGAAAAAATAAAGTTACGATACACTTATTAATATGTATCTTTTTAATATTTATTATACGAATGGGGATTTTCTACTGAGTATTTATCTTTGACATATATTTTCTGCTTATTTTTATTTATTTATGTTTGTACTTGCTTAACAATACATTTTATTACATATATTCATCCTGCCTTTAAGGGCCCAATCTGGCCTCAAATCAGCGCCCCCACCTACAATATTAATACGGTGGATAAAGGTATTGAAAATTTCTTTTGGACAGTTTTTGATACCCATTCAACAACAGCTTGTTCAAATGTCGGTTTAATAGTTATATTTTGAATATTATAGGCAGATACACCAAATTTACCTTTTTGGCCACCCATTTCTATTTTCACATCCATACTTATACTTTAAAAAATAAAACACAGAGGCAATAAAAATCTTATAATCGGTATAACAAACTCCCCTACTGAAAATATTGATGTTTCCTTTGTTCAGCGGAATAATAAAATATGTTGGTGGCGCTAATTTGGGTCAAGGGTAGGGACTTAACTCTAAATTTTTTATCCATGCAAAGCTGGCCTGGCAGAAGACTTTTGAGTTTCACGTTAATATCAACGTTAATAAAGTTAGATATATTTGAACTTTAACAATATATGTGTGTTTTTATTGTTTTCAGATCACTGTTTAATAGAACACTGTATTTTGATGTTTTATAGATAGTTCATTTAGATCACTACACTACAACGTTAAGTTATTAAGTTAAAACTTAATTACAGCATCACCTGTTGGGCAATCAACTTTACACATGCACTATATCTCGAACAATCTCGATCAATATCCAAAGTCTTCTCTGAAAACCAACTAAATTACTGGCAACAATTAATCAAAGCAAAAAAGGAAGCCCATGTTTATGCAGGCGTAATTATTGACCACATTAATTAGCGAGTTTGCATGTACTTCGTCTATTTTCCCCGCTATTCTGGAATACATAAGGCTTATAGTATTGCATGGGTACAAACTTGTGTCGAAAGTAGGTATAATATTAATTATTCAAAACGCTTTGACGGCACGCAATAGGCTATTTTTGGAACCTCTACCTTGTGATTATAATAAATTTATTATGAGCTGGTCGAACTGGTAGGTTACACTGGAGACATAGTTATACATTTTTAAACATCTGAAGATATTTTTACCCTGTTATACTTGTTCCTCACTTAATTATTTGGGTAATACCCACTGACTATATTTTTATATAGGTATAGTTATAAACTCTACAAAATGGTCACAGAAACATCACATACAAAAACTGGCGTCAGTCTTAAAAGTTAATTGTGTTTGCGCTATAATTATAGGTAATTTTGTTTTGTTACAGCTAATGGACAATTCCAACCTGGCATGGAACCGAAGCGACAACGCACCGCCTACACGCGACACCAAATACTAGAACTGGAAAAAGAATTTCACTACAATAGGTACCTCACAAGAAGAAGACGAATAGAAATAGCCCACACTCTAGTCCTATCAGAGAGACAAATCAAAATCTGGTTTCAAAACAGAAGGATGAAATGGAAGAAGGACAACAAACTACCCAACACCAAAAACGTAAGAAGAAAAACTAATCCTGCGGGAGTAACAACAACGGCTAAGGCACCAAAGAGTAGATCGAATAAAAACACAAATAACAATGATAAGAAGAAATCGAATAATAACGGACGACCTGATAGTATAGAGAATGTGACGGATAACATCATGAATGACTTGCATTGTGTAGGACAACAAAATCTGTCGCATGATCCGGCGATCAGTCCAATGTCCCACCCAGGAAACATGGGGCATGGGATGACGGCGCACCACTTGCACATGATGGGTCTTCACGGGGCCATGGACCCAGCCATGGTTGCCAATCTCTCACATGGTTCCCCTCTCCCAGGTTGTAATCCTGCAAATCAACCAGTCATCAAATCAGACTACGGTCTAACCGCCTTATAATCTTTATATGCGTAAAGAAATCTATATTTTTAATTATTGAACTCTTGAATTCGTACCATTCCTTTGTGTTGATACTCGACGAAGTAATTTGAAGTGGAAAGTTTTAAAATGGAATCCAAGGGAGCCCAAATGGACCAAATTTCTTGCGTAAAACCCAGTAAACTCAACAAACAAGTGGCTTGACATAAAATAATATTGTGTGGCATTACAAATTTATAAATCAAATTACAAAAAATGCAAGATTTTTCATTCTGCGAGCAACCAAGGCGATTCCAGTTTAAAATCTATTTATAAGTTGTGTAAGTATTTTTAGATTTACCAGTCATAATCTGATGTTTGGATATATAAGTAAAACTCTACAATGTCAAAAGTGTGATTAATTAAGAGTAGGTTATTGCATCCTGTGTGTTGGATTTGTACTGTTTTTAAAGTCATTGTCCAATTTTTCAGCGTTTGAGATTAAGTTACCATTAAATTTTCTTTTTAATTATTTTTTTTTATATTCTACAAGGTTTTTAAAAATTCTTAAATATTCCAACCATCAAAGGTTTTGGAAATATTGTTAACTTTGTGTTTATCGAATAATTGTTGAAAATGTTCATGCTGAGTTTTATAAGCACACGTAAGTAAAATTGATGTAATGTATAAAAACTATATAAATAAATAGATAGATACTCACTATAACAGATATGATGTACGAGACTTTTGTGATGTAGACAATGACTTAGGTTTAGGTACAAAATATGGATTCTAATTTTAAAACGAAAATTGTTTTGTAACTAAAATAGGAAAACTGTGAATAAAAATCAATAAACATAGTAACAAATTTATTGTTTTATATTTTTTCGACAATTTTAAATGGTTATTTACTATCCTAAGGTTAGATAAATCTTGAAACGAGATAAAGGCTTCAGCAAATTTAAGGAAAATTGTGAGACGAGGAGTACGATTCACATAACCAATTTTCAAAAAAGCCTGTAGGCTACATTTTATTCATTGTTGTACAGATACAAAAGAGTAGAGTAGGTAGTACGTAATTCATACTCAGAATAAGTAAAAAGTTAACTGTTATTTCAACAGTCAGTGCAAAGGTATGCCAAGAAATTTAGTTATTTCTCGCTTCACTGATCCAAACATCGAATACGCTCTCAACATCAATTCGTAACTGGCATCGATATCATAACCTTGTGACATTCGTATCGAATGAAACGAAAGCAAAAATCGTAATGTATTCGTTCAATGGTGATCATCAATCAACGTCAGCAGCTCATTGTGTGGCCGGCACGCAAGCTATCTCAGACTTTACTTACGAACGGCTATCGATCTCGAGCATAATAAATAGGTTTTTCGTTTTCTAAATGTTATAGTTTTGAGGTTTAGTTAAAATGGTAAAGAAATTTGAATTTAATATCATCACAAACATACTTATTGCTCGTTGATCTTTCCTCCGAATTTTTTTTGATCTGGGTTTATTTGTTTATGGATATCTTATACCAGTTTTAACCCGATCTGCTCCATAAATTTTTATTGAAATGAGTAAAAAATTAACATGTATCTGTCGTGGCCTTATCGTAGATTTGCTCACTTCATGAAATGCTCGAGAATTTCATGAAATGGTCGCATTTCATGAAATATTCCACTGTCTATTGGCCACATCATGATGTTATTTGAGCAGATCAATGATAAGAAATCGTTTCTCGATATGGACAACGAAACGCGCGGTTTCTTCATGAAATGGTCAGAATATTTGATCATATCGTAAAGTATTTACATTAATTACCGGTAGAGGCGCTTTGTTTATGCATGAAGATGGCGGCCGCTGTTGTTTCTCGCAGTGAAAAAGTTAAAGTGATAACAAAATAGTTTACGACGAAAAAGTTCTCTTTTATTATGCAAGTCACGAAAAAACTGAACAAAATGTAAAATGTTTTTTTTTTTAGGTTATGAAACAAATTAGGGAGAGTAGGGTGACTACGCAAAAGAAATCCACGGACTTTACTGGCTGTCAATGACATTTTGGAAACTACGGATGAGGAATATCTTATATTCAAGAAAAAAATGCGTCGACGATCCTACTAGGTATTCGTATAATTCTGACGGAGAAGTTTTTTGAAATATTAAAGGAAGTTCATAAAACCGTAGGACATGGTGGACGATTTTAATTCGTATATTGTGCATTCCATGTGAATTCTTATATTACTTTTGTAACTATGTACCAAAGAACCTACTTATTTTTAAATAATTGTTTACTATCTAAAGAGGAAAGGGTAACTACGGTTACCCTTTCGGTAGGTTACGTTTTTGATGTTTAATTTTGTTACAAAAATTTGATTCGTTTTGTTTGTGTCAGTTGGATTTAATTACAATAAACAAGTTCTTAACATATTCAGGATTTTGATAAAATATTTTATGGACACCCTCTTTATACGATCTGGCCAAATGTGAATGACAAAATCTTGAAATGTTGACGATTAAATGATTTGATCAAATTAAGTTGCCCACATCATGAAATGCCACCATTTCATGAAATTCTCGAGCATTTCATGAAGTGGGCAAATCTACGATATGGCTACGACATATCCAAACTTTGACATTTAATATTAAATATGATTATTTTGCCGAAAAATTCTACCTCAATATACTACCTACCTACCAACTAGCAATGTCAGACACACAAAAAGCTTTAAATCCATTAATACGACAAACTATTTGTCGACAATTTTATTCGCAAAAAATGGTATACTGCAAATTGGTTTTGAGTTTCTTTTGAAATGATTGTCAAAGACACAAAAAGGTTTTTGCAAAGGCGTCAAAGGGTTAAAATTTTGCAAAATAGAAAACAAAAGAGGTTATTGTCGTAAAATTTGTATGCAAATAATAAGATTATGCTACCGTGCTCTTTTGAGCAGTTTAAGAAAAGCACCGATTTGTTTCAAAGGTCTCCAGAGACCCCTTTGTCAGTGGAATTACTCGGTAGCTTAGTTTTTTTGTTGATACTTTTATATGATGTCTGCGGCTTTGTTTTGTTATTTTCCATTTAGTCGACATTTGACTATCCATTTAATAAACAGACAACAGTATCCAAATGCTTGATTTGAGTTTCCTAAGGGTATTGCGGTCGAAATAAACACCGTAGCGATTGTGACACCTTTCTAATTTCCTATCCTAAATAACTCTCTAAATAAACACCGTAGCGATTGTGACACCTTTCTAATTTCCTATCCTAAATAACTCTCTAGGAAGAAAAATACCTATCCTGAGAGTGAAAACTTGGAGAACTTTTAAGATGACGACTACAAATAACTCTGCACTAAATTTAGCCAGGTCATCACCTAGCCTTTAAATTTCAAAGACTGCATTAACAAATTGAAAGTTCTTTTCGTTTTCTTAAAAGTTCTTCAAATTGTTTATCTCTCTCAGGATAGGCATCTTATTTTTCTTCCTAGAGAGTTTTTAGGATAGGAAATGAGTGTAGTAGGTAATGGATAGGCCATATATAACGTATAAAACCTATATACCTTTTTAAATGCTTTAGAGGTTTCTAGGTTTATCTAAGTCCCTAAAAACTACATAACATCACAGAATCCACCAAGCTCAAGAACACAAGACAGACCAATCCCCCAAGGACCGGCTATAAACAAAGGCGGTGAAGTAAAAGGTATCTCAGATAATTCAGGTGAGTCCGTGGGGTCTCCAGGGAGCATTATGGAAGTGAGGACTGGAGCCCGGTGACTTGCATTTGCGGAACTTCTGTGGAGTATGACTTGTGGAAAGAGCAGTTTTGAAGGTTTGAAACAAAAATGTAAGAGAACAAGGGATTCGGTTTGTGTAGGTGATTCTTATTAGTAGATTGTCTGAATACACTAAATTAGGTAGCTACTACTTTTGAAACCTATTTAAATTTCTTATATTTTTACACATGGCCTATGGCTCACATGGAGTTATTCTGTACTGTCGTGGAGTGGAGACAGGGCAGTGAATGTGTTATACATATAAAGACAAACTAGATCATTAAATTTCTTCTGAACCTAAAAGACAGTTGTTTAACTTTTCGTGTCATTAAACATCTAAACTGAAAGGGATTTTCATCCTACAGCATACTGTTTTTCTTAAGCTGCTTTAGCACGTAAACCGTGGGCAAATGCTTGTCTTAATAACTCTCTAATGTTTTTAATCCATTTTGATTTTATTTATAATTAGTACATCATTTATTTTATATTAACCGCAAATTATACATCTTGTCGCTGCGGTTACTGTAACTGAAATTCACTATAAGGTCGTATCTAAAAGTGGTATCACGAAGTAAAAAGATGGCTTCTGCAATCAAAATTACGGAAATATTCAACAGGGATCTTCACAGGAAAATTATTAAGTTGCTGTTTCTAAGAAAACGTTTTGTTGCCTTACCTAATTTTAATCATCTTTAAAAAAGGAGACTTGCTTATGAGATTTAATTATAATCTTACCACTGATACTAAAACGCTAAAAACAAACATTTCCAGAAAGTTTCACAGCTAGTCAGCAAGTTCCAGGGGGTGGTATGGAAGTATATCAAAGAAGACTTCTTGGAATGTGGAGTTTCTAAAAGGAGACTTCTTGCTAATGACATTTAATCATAATTTTACCAATGATACTAAAACGCTAAAAGTAAACATTTTCAGAAAGTTCCACAGCCAGTCAGCAAGTTCCAGGGGGTGGAAATGCGAAGCCACGTCGGCGAGACGACAAATTTCAATACATCCCGACTGCCCGCGAAGGGTGCGCTCCCTACATAAATATGGCGGATTTGGGTGTGGTTCAAGTCATAAGCGATCTAATGAAACGCATGATAACTAATTTAAGAATCAGGTTGTGTTAGAATACCTGCATAGGCTAATACTAACTAATACTCGCTAAAGCGAAGCATAAGCCATGGAAGGCTGCAAAGCCGATAGAAAGTCATCCCTGCAAACTGGTGATGGTGATCTCTAGCAAGAATAATCACGACGACGATGTTTATAAAATTGGGTATAGGGTATTAAGAGTAGACCTAAGTAGTCCGGTAACCCGATGCTGGTCTATTCAGATGTATTCGTAATTATATCTAACCTTATATTGATAACGAATAAATGAATAAAAAAACAAAAGAAAATAAATCATTGTTTGGCAAAAAAAAACTATGAATTGACCAGATCATTGAATTGACTCATTTTCCGAGGACCACCATGAGGGCTGGTGTGGCGGCAGATTTGACCGTGAATCTCAAAAGGTGCAAAATATATACAGCTCTCAACAGATTCTACGTATGTATTTATATTAGTCGAGTACCTAGGTCCGTGCGGTAACAGAAGCTTTCAGGTTTGAAAAAAAACATCGAAGCATCTGGTCAAATTGACATGTGACCTTAGTCAGTATTTAGCACAATGCAGCTTAATAATTGAAATAGTATTGATATGGATCAGTTGATCTACCTGTAGATTCTTTGCGACGACGCTCTTTAGTGGTCTCATTTGTTTAAATTGTGAATACCTAGTTCTAATTAATATAACTAATGGTAATTTCCTTTGTTTATAAAGGTTTTATCCTTTGAAAAAACAATCGCTAACTTCTATAACTTACACAATATCATAACTCGAGAAGGGTGGCTCAAGACTGAGCGAACGTAATCCATACCTTACTTGATCTGAGAGCTGCGAGTGCGTGATACAACTGAATGTATGATTGTAACGAAGGGAACTAAAGAGCTCTTGAATATTGCAACTCTTTGAGTTGAAAAGCTTTTCCATATCTTAAGTAGGTATCCCATTCAAAGAAGGTGCTTACGTACTCTGAATATTGAATTTGCCTAGTAAGTATGATAATGTCAAAACAGGATAGGAAAAAGCGAGACCATAAGGTTTTTTAGTCCGAGCAAGAATCCCTGAAAAAGTATACTTTTATTTAACAGTACAATACTAATAATACTAACTAATAACATTATGTATAATAATACTATACAAATAATATTTTATAAATTAAATTTAAAGAAATCGAATAAAGGCTTATGTAGGATATACAAGCTAAGACAGTAAAAACAAAGGTAAATAGTGGGTATCACTGGTATCACGCAGCTCATTTGTGGGTAAGATTTCTTTTTAGATTATGTTGTGTACGTACGTAGGTATATGTGACGGGTTTAGCTCGGCGTAATGCTCTAAATAAACTGTACCTACGTGGAAAACCCAGGACGAGATCTCGTGATGAAAACAGCTATCACATATAAATAATGCTGGACAATACACAGCATCATCTAGCCCCAAGCTAAGCAGAGCTTGTGCTATGGGCACTAGATGACTAATATATAACTTTTTTTTTCGGCGAAAAACCTTTATTAAAAAAGAAAATTACAATTATCTTAAATTAAAGCTATGTTTGTTCAACGTGTTCTGGTGGTTTCCTATGTATAGTAAAAATATATACTTACTACTTTTTAGTCAGTCAATGAGTAAGATTATCTGCTAACTTAAAACAATGTCATTTCTCATGTCATGCCATTCTCTGTCTTTTTCTATTGACCTAAGTCACAGTTAGAAAAAAAACCATTATATAAGGCGGATAGGTTTTAGGCGAAGAACATAGATAGGATTTTGTCGAGGAGTAAGAAAGTATGGAATTGCAAATAAGTACCCAGTTAATTGTTAAGGAAGAAAAAAAAATTATTGAGCGTCATATAAAATCCTAGACTAGCCAAAATGAGTTTAGCTCGCTTAGTTTTTCCTTATTTTGGACGGCTATGTGTGTAATACACATTACCTTCATTCACTCAAAATGTTAATCAAGTTTTGAACTTGAGAAAAAACATCAATTTTGTTTATTCTTTATGAGCAAGAAAATCATTATTTTCGAGCAAGAGTGGTAAAAATAATAAGGATCACTGTTTTTCTTCATAATCAAGCTGTAAAATCGACATTTAAATTTTTTCTCCGACTGATGACCTACGTGTAGTTTTTTTGCAACAGTCTCCAGTTCCCTCAATTGTTATTATGTTATATATTATGAATAGTAGTATAAATTGGGTTATTTAATTGTATTTTTCTTCGTCAATAGATGTTTTACTACCTACTTACCTACTTATAAAAAAATATCCTGTCGACTATCTTTCGATTCACTATAATTAGAGTACCTATTTGACAACTAAAAAGCTTTTCAAAATCAATCACAAAATGAACAAACATAATAATCCGCCCATCTCTCTCTCTCTCTATATATATACATATATATATATAATAGTATTTTCTTGGGGTGAAATAAAAATCACGTGCTGCGTTGCTCTGAAAGAGTGGAGTTTTTATTAATCTCAGTTTACATTATAAAAATCTGTACAAATAGACATGTTTTGAAATTAATGTTACTTACCTGAAAGAGAAACAACATTTAAAGTGACTATTCCACTATAAATCCTTATTAAAACAATAATTAGTTTTCCAATAAAATCCTGTGTGCTTTTCTAAACTCTTCTCTGACGTCTCTCGCATCATTCTTTGACATTACAACGAATTCTCAAACTGGCATTGACAGATGCTTCCAAAGGTTGTTTTTTATAAACAAAGCGCGAGGACAAGCGCGCCAAAATTCAAATGATGAAGGTGATAGAGTAAGGCTTCATTACATCTCCCCCCCTAAGAAATAACTACGGGTCAAGTTTTAGAGGAACTAGTTTAGTTATATGGAAGAGATTGGATTCGGCCTTCCTATGCCCGGTATTTATTTTATATATTGTGTTAGATATTTTTTCTAATATTTCAAAGGGACCAATTCTTAATTCATCTAATTTTTTTCTGTTTAACCGATTCCCGTTTTCAACATAGACTAAGTCCCCTATATTGAAGTTGTGTTGTATTCTGTTTTTATCAAAAAGTTTTTTATTATAGTTGTGTGATTTTAAAGTATTTTTTAGTGCAACTTCCCTATCATGCAATAAATCATCATATGTAATAATCTGTTTTTTTTTTAATTCGTCTGGTAAGATATCAACATTTTTACCTTCTAAAAGATATTTAGGGGAGAAACCGGTGACAGTGTGCTTAGTTTCGTTATATTTTTGGGTACATTCATGGGCAATGGTTGTCCAGGCTAATTTGTTATCCTTTTTTTCGTTTAATTTACATCTTATTTTGTTTACCAGTGTTTGGTTTAACCTCTCATTCATACCATTTGAAAATGGTGCATTAACAGCAGTAAAAATTATTGATATATTTTGTGTGTCTAAGTAGTTTTTAAATTCTTTAGAATTTATACCTGGATATTGATCGGTTAGAAGCAAATCAATTTTATATTCATGCGTGACTTTTTTAATTAGCCTTATGAAATCGGTTGAATTTTGAGTTTTAGAAGTTAAAATATATGCATATCTGGTGAAATGGTCTACTAGGAGATGCAAATATGTTTTTGTTGAACGGGAGCCACCAAATCCACCAATGGTGTCTATAGATACTATCTCAAAGGGATAGGTAGAAGGACCCAAGTGAGACATAAGCCCCCATTTATATTTAATTCTAGATTTATTTTTAATGCAAATTTCACAATTCTCACATATTTCTTTTATATTCTTTGCTAAGTTTTTTGCTACATAAAATGGTTTTATTTTATTTTCCATCTGTCGTATCCCTATATGACAGTAAGAGTAGTGGACTTTTTTTATAAATTCCTTGCAAAACTGTTTAGATAGAAGTATTTTTTCTCTTTTTCCAATTTTTTTATAATATACATTATCTTTTAGAGTGATGTTTTTATTATCTGAATTAATACAATCTTTGATTGTTTTTTGATCATTTTGGATATCCTCTAGTTTAATTATGTTTACTATCTTCAAGATTTCATTTTGGTTTTCATTAGGTTCTAATACAGGATTTCTGCTCAAACTATCTGCCTCTAAGTTATATTTTCCTGGAGAGTAAATTACTTTGAAATTAAACTGGGATAAATAATATGTGAGATCTCCCAGTTCCTCATCTGTTCTGGCTTTAATGTTCATCTTTTCTAAAGGCTTATGGTCAGTGATGACTGTAAAACTTTTTCCCATTAGCCAATGTTGCCAATATTTTACAGCCTCTTTTATTGCTAAGCATTCTAAATAAATAGCTTTTTTCTTTTTTTGGTATTCATTTAATTTTCTCGAGAAATATGCGCAAGGCTTAAGTTCTCCATCATTTTGTCTCTGTTTTAAAACAGCACCTATTCCTTGTAAACTGGCATCGGTATATATATGTATTGGTAAATCATTTAGATCCAAAACATTTAAAGTGACTATTCCACTATAAATCCTTATTAAAACAATAATTAGTTTTCCAATAAAATCCTGTGTGCTTTTCTAAACTCTTCTCTGACGTCTCTCGCATCATTCTTTGATATTACAACGAATTCTCAAACTGGCATTGACAGATGCTTCCAAAGGTTGTTTTTTATAAACAAAGCGCGAGGACAAGCGCGCCAAAATTCAAATGATGAAGGTGATAGAGTAAGGCTTCATTACATATATAAAATTATGTATGTTGGATATACTTGCCTGAATCGAATCCTAGTTACTTTTTTACGCCAAAACCCGACAAAGGAATCCTGCCCACAAATCCATAAAACGTTTCAATAAGTACTCTACTATGAGGTAGAGTATGCCATTCTAAAGTTGCGCGCTGCCTTATTGCTTTTTTTAAAATATAATAAGTAACATAAACTTGAAAATTACAATAACTTTACTTGAACTTGAACTATAAGTCGCACTATGATATCAATCTTGTATTTATTGATTGTATTGTATCTTAATCAGTAGCATTATTGCATTTCATCAGGTTCTATTTACGAATTAAAATAAATTTGATTGTTATTAAATTTGAGTTATTGCTTTTTTATATATAAAACTCTTCTTAAGCATCTGCACAAATTCCTTTATATTTCTTACTAGCTGGGTGCCCGCGGTTTCACCCACGTAACTCCCGATCCTGTGGGATTTGATAAAAGCCCATAATGTTATTCCAGGTCATAAACTAGGTATCTGTGTACCAAGTTTCATCATAATCCTTTTAGTAGTGTTTGGAAGAGTAACTTTTAAACAATAGAAATTTTGAGAAAGTAGAGATGTGGGTAGAGTACCTAAATCAAATGTTTTGGGTCGAACGGAGCAAAATACCTATTGGGTAGAAAAATCTTGGGTTGAACGGGGCAGCACTCAAGAAATATCCATCCATACTTACAAACTTTCGTTTAAGATTAGTCTAGATTAGTAGGTTTAAAAAAACAACTATTTAAAAGTGACGTGCTAGTTTAGATAGGACGTGCACTACTTAGCTAGAACGCGGTACGCCAGTAGTCGGTGCTTTATGCCCTTCCGTGTATACATATATACGTACTGTTTATGTATGGGTGTATGTATGTGATGACGCGAATGTGTGGGTTGATTTCCCGACGTCGACGCGCGGTACCGCACTGGAGTACGGGGTAGCGTAAGTATTTATTTTATGGACCTCCATTGAGAATAGTTTTTTTAGGGGGTACCGCGGGTGAACTAGTTCTACCGGGGAATTTGCCGGCCTCTGTTAAACATTCGATGCCACGGCATTTCAGACATACATACAATACCAAAATACTTTAAAAAAAAGTTTTATGAATCATTGAATTCATCTTACACACAGAAGAAAGCAAAATTTTCTTTCAATATTCTTAAGTTATGATTTAGTTACCATCATTCAGTGTCGAGATGAAACTATGAGCAGTTAGATTTTAAATTAAACACTTCAAGCCCCGCGCCTATGCCCGTAACCGTGTCCCATTTATTACCTGACCAAATTTCATTGAACAAACGGAGTTAATTTGGAATTATTTAGGTTAGTATCTATAGATTATTATGTAAATGCTAGCGGTATAGCTGCTAGCGGTGAAGCTAATATTATTCATGACTACACATTGCCGAATTTTGTAATGATTAAAATTGATAAAAAAATGTAATTTGCAGAACATTTCTTAATGCTGTTAAATAACAGCATTAAAAACTTATTTCTTCGTATTAATGATGATGATAACACTAAAAATCTAGTTACTTTCTCGCAACCGTACCCAGCTGTCAGCCGCTGTTCACGCACACACACAGCTCCAATCCGAACACACACACGCACATACAACAAGGGGTGCGCCGGGCGGTAGAGTGGGGGACTGTATTAAGTTCCATTCTTTTCACTAAAATTATTTTAGGGGTCGGTTTTAGTTGGGTATTTTTTGTGAGGGTCCCGAATGCGTCCAAATAGAGAAATGGCGGATGGAGGGTGCACTCGTTGAGATGTTTGTTGTATTGATTACATTTTTGCTACATGTTTTATGTGGCGTGAAGTAATCGGAGAACCCCTCTTGCGATTGCCCCCCTAATGCTTTGTACGTACGTACGTACTTACATGGTATTCTTATACCATGTACCCTCTTATACATTCTTAACCATCTACAAAATGGCATACTGAGCTCTTGCTCAGTATGCCATTTTGTAGATGGTTTGTTGTTAGGCGTAAATTGGATAATATTGATAGCAGTTTGAGTTTCATTCATTTATTTATCATGGGCACATTACACTGCACTTAAGAAGGTCTTATAAAATAACAATATTAAGAACATGGTATCAAATAGCATTTATTTGCAAACCAGTTCAAAACATAAAAAAATGCAGGAGTTAAACAAATCCCTTGGTCGTTTACCTATTTATATGTTCTTATAATAATTAAAGAAAGAGTAAATCGAATTAAATAAACTAACTTCAAATTAGACGTCCACGATGGTGCGGTGGGTGGAGGACTGTCTGAAACGTAGCGCAGGTAGTGTTGGTTCGATTCCCGCCTCGTTACAAATATTTGTAGTCTGCGGATATATTATGTTCTGGTTGTTCTGGTCATAGGCATATAAAAAAAATATAATAACACAAGCTCGCATGGTTTTGGGCTAGATGATGCTGTGTGGATTGTTCTTCATTATTTATATTTTAATTCAAATTATCTCAGTGAATTCAGTGAGTTGAGAGACATTTTATATATCACACATTTTTATTTTATATTAACGAAAGGCAAAAAAGCTAAACAATATACATTACATTTTATAAAATGTTTAGCGAGAAAGAGGAAGTGGAAAGCATAATAAACCTTCTCCAAAATTTTACCCAAGCAGCTGTCTATTTCCCAAAACCGTTACAAAAAGGTTCTGATACCATCGCTTTCGCTAAAATATTTTTAATCAAAGTTTTCTACCTGATCCTGGGGGCGGCATCAGACCGACCTGTCAATCTCTCAAACGTTAGATTTAAAACATCATCTTCTTTTTTTACGCTCCGGATTTTGAGGATCAAGAAATTATTTTTTTGAGAAGTTCTCAGGCAGAATGATTATAATGCGGTAGATAAAGTTTTGACGAAGGTCGGTTGGTCGGCCATGACACCTTATGTTCGATGTGGCCTCGTACACATAACATAGCATATGGTTGAATAAAAGGAGTGATGTTATAGTAACCAGATAATTACAGTTCTTTTGTTTTATGCTCAGGATCCTGTGAATTTTGCTTATATAAAAAAATATGTAGGTACTTGCTATATTAGGGGCATCTTAAAACAATAACGTATTACGATTATGAGTTACGAAACATTAGGTTTGCTTTTTTTCGGGATTAAAAAGTACCATTTTATGTTATTGCACACGTAGTTCAGCACCAGTTTTACGTTTGATTTGAACATTAGAGTTTTGCATTTGCAGAAATGTTGGAATGAAATGAAGAATGGACATCATCTAAAAAAAATTATGAGTTATTATTATATAACCGATTAGAATTGTTAAAAACACTTAAATTTAATAGGTGTTTGGTAATCTTAGGTAATGGTATAATATAAAAAACAATCGTTTAGGTAACAAAGCTCATGTTTTGAGCGAATTGCGGTTTCAACTTTTTCTGTACGCACTTACTTTTGTGTTAAACAATTAACATTTAACTATTCGATTTAACCAACCAACAGTTGTGTCAACTGTAATTAAACAAGACAAATCTATCTAGTTAAACTATATTGATTCCCTAATCAACCGTCCAAATTATCAACAAAACAGCTTCTCTCCACTCTTACTCAAAAAACAACTCTAAGCCTTAACTGCAAAGTCTAAAATCGTCAAGCAAGTTGTTTTATACAAGCAGGTGTATAAATGCTGAGTCAGCACAGTGGCACCGGTAGTGGGTAGTAGCGGGTTCGAGTCTGGGGAGCACGATTTACATGTCACTCGCACCGCTTGATATCCGATTGTATGCCAGTCATTCGAGGTATATCCGATAGATAGGATTATTAAAATAAATGTCACAGCTTATTCAAAACTGTTTTTTGTAAGACTTACTACCAATCTAACAAATAAATCAATTATTAAATAGATACTTAGTGAGTTCGAGCACAAGGGCAAGTCCAACGCATATGGTTTAAGAGTAACTAGATGGAGGTGAAAACTCAGCAGCTTTGGCAGCTAACGAAACTTATAATAAACGCTCCCAGTCCTTTATATTTCAAATTTATGTTCTTTGTTCGCTAGGTCGTTTTCCGTGTATAATAAAAATTATACACGGAAAACGACTATAGCGAATAAAGAATTATAAGATATAATTATTAGATAGATATTTTTTAATATCTATCTAATGTATCGTACCTATATCATTATGAGTTACTAAGTACTCTTAACACAAGCTCTGCTTAGCTTGGGATGTGACTAGTATGAATTGTATTGATATCTGTATGAATTGTCCAGCATTATTGACTTAATTATTAATTTATAATTATCTAATTCATAAGTTTAGTAATTCGTATTCTCTGGCTCTTGCCGTACCTGAATCATTCCTTCATATTGTACTTTGTATTGTAAACCTATGTCTATTTTAATTTATGCCTATGCTGTTCTTGTGGAGCTGAATAAATATATCTCTTGATTTTATTAATATAATCTTTTTTTATTACAATCTTTTCATTTTGCTTTATGTTAACTGAGACAGCTGCTATTTGACCACATATGAATATCTAAGTATGTATTTTCTTACATACCTTTTTATACCATTCCCAATATGGTAAACACATAATTGTGAAATACGTTCGACTATTCTAATGGTTTTTAGCGAAAAAAACGTTTACCAAACGAAATATTCTAAATTTTGTCTACATATTCGCTCGCTTAAAACTTTTACTCTAGATATAGAGTTATAACAAAGCAAAGGAAGGAGTTCTAGGTTGAATGGAACCCGCTTCCTTTATGAAGATGGACATATCAATTTATCCAATAACATGATGGATGCTATGGACCCAAATTAGTTCAAAAATGCGTTCATTTTATTTTACTTCTCCATAAGTTGTTCACTCGTTTGCTGCAGATTTACGAAACTCGAATCCGTTAGGTACTGTATGTTGATTAATTGCAAAGAATTTTAATTTCGAATAACAAAAAATAACTGACCTGTAAGGACGTGTATTTTACATTAGGTCCACCCAATAACAAAAAATTATAAATTTTTACACCCACGAGTTTTAATTCGGATTCCTCACTTTTTTGAAAATATTATTTACTGAACAATGTAAAAATATGAAATTGGAAAAAACATCAATTGAACTTCAACGGCTTCAATATACCTTTCAAAGAAAGTTGTTATCAACAATTTCCAAAATTCAAACATAAATGAAATTGTATTAAATTTGCACTCTCACTTTCTTTTGAAAGTCATGATCATGTAACAATTGGAAGCTTTTGGCCATCTATTTGTCTTCATATAGTTGACATCTCAATGTTGGCTGGTGCTAAGTTCAGGCGAAATCTGACTCTGCTTGAGACAATGGTATGAATTAAAATCAATAAAAACTGACCATCGCCGTCCGTCCGTATTGATTGATGGTAAGCATTTAAATTAGCATTGATCCTGATTTAGTGACTATTTATCTTTCGACATGAGGTATATTTGGATGGCACAAACTTCAGGAGGAATATAGGCAGCGGTGAGTAAAATCTGGCTATAGATGATGGTAATGAAGGTATTTTTTATTCTATTATATACGAACGTTAGCAATGTCCTTTAATAATTTATTAAAATTAATATCGCATTAGAATTATTGATCATTATGACAGTAACAGAAATAAATACAAGAAAGAATATTTAGTTTAACGAGACACTCTTTCTTGTATTGAATTGTAGACATTATCGAGATCTGCATTATTTAGCTTGCTTATTTAGATAATTTAGGTCCATAGAGAATGTTTTCTCTGGGTTATGTATTGAAAAGCCAGATAAGAAAATAGAGTTCTAAGTTCTCCTAATCTTATACTATAACTCCGTATGCCAACTGTCCTGCATTCATGACCGAGTTCCCAGCTGGGTCTAGCGAGCCATATAAGGGCTCAAGATAGAAAGAGAATTCCGTTATATCTAGAGTGGCCTTAATCGAAATCCACGAGGAGACCTATAGACATAAAGGTACTACTTATAGGTACGTATAACACTGCATTTTCTATTGAAAAACTTAGCGATGCAGTGGATTTTCGGCTGGCAGCAGAGAAAATATCCCAAAACAAAAAATGTTCTAAGTGAATTGCCTGAAATCCCATTCTAATCGGCTAGCTAAAGCGCACCCTTAGAATACACTATCATAATTCCCACAAATATCAGGCTTTCCCCCACCTTCTAAAACTCACCACCGACCCACTTATTGTCTCCGTCCCATCTGCCCCGATTCTCATCAGATCCGTAGCACGTGCCCCATTACGTGCAACGTCATCGGGCAGTCATTACGCGGGGTCATCGACCCGCTGATTACCTTTGAGCACGCCCTGTCGTTCATCATTAGCCTAGGTTAGGATGTTTGTAAACATTACATTTCATTCATACAAGAGATGACCATGTAAATTGGGTCATAAATTGCTTGTGTTTGAAGATGACCATGTAATTGGGTCATAAAGTGCTTCTGTTTGAAGATGATTATGTAGTTGGGTCAATCAGTGCTTATTTGATGGTGATACAGCAAATTGATGTCTTGATTATCGTATATGCAAATACAAAATAATTGTTGAAAGGTAAAAATATTGTGTCCACAATACAACAAACAATTAATTAGGTATTTTTTATATGTTGGATCAAAAATAATCAATTTCAATGTTTAAAGCCTATTCTGTTATTTTCTTCATTGTTGAAGGTCTTGTCTGTCCTTGCAAACTGGTCTTCATTGAACCTATTTAAAACTTTTTAAAATATTTCTAGTAAGATTATATGATATTTCTGTGTCTGGTACCTAACAAACACAGTCCACTTCTTTTCTTTTTGCTACATATAATTATTTCGACATTTTTGTGACGTATTCATTGCTGAAGATCGTGGCATCCTGGAAAGCTTTCACGGTGACGCTGATGAGCCGCTTCCACACTATTCTGTCTTTGGCCTTTCTCAGGGCTGCAGGCAAAGAGAGTGCCGTTATTGCCTTAATTTGTGTCAGAGTAGGGACCCGTCATTGCTTTAATTTGGTCATATCATCATTGGTGAGCGAGCGTTCAAAGTCTTTTCCCCTCTATATTGTCAACATCATCGCATGTCAAATCACCTTTCGTATTAAGTATATCAGTCACATAGTACACGTAAGAGAAGCTCTGCTTAGTTTGGGGCTAGATGAGGCTGAGTGGATTATCCAGAAAAAATATGTGTTCTGTTCATTTTCTACGTAAAATAAAAAACATACATACATGTAATAATATTATATCATGTATATCAGTCATCCATAACACAAGCTCTGCTTAGCTTGGACTAGATGATGCTGTGTGGATTGTCTGGCATTTATTTATTATTTATGTATTCCTTGCAAAATGTTTCTAATACATTTCTAACTTGATGAACTACTGACATTCAAAGATTTCACTATCAAAATGATCGAAAACCCAGAAGCATTTATCAACAACAACATAGGAGTAATGTTAATTTACAATTTATAGCCTGTCAATAAAGCTATGCAGCCGATCAATTTAGAGGAAATATTTATAAATTGTACAAATAGTTTGTATAATACCAAAGATATGATGGGAGTTCTATCTTTTATATTATAAAATGAAGAGGATGTTTGTGAGTTTCCATTTAAATCTTTAAAAGAGAGTGGGACTGCATAAAATAATATAATTTAGAGGTAAAGATAAGATTATGTAGAGACAAGAGCTTTTTAAATTGTAAATATTAGTTAAAATTTAGTTTTGATACTTGATAGTATTTTTTTTGTCAATAAAGGTATACTTACCAAATTAATTGAATTGAAACACATTCAATTTAAATAAAGCTGGAAAATATTGAAAAACAGACATTACTTGCAAATTTAACAAAAAACACGAGGAAGCTCCATAAGCTTGATTTTTCCTGTTGTAAATGTTGTTTGTTTGTTTTGTTTGCGAATTTTCCTGTAGTTAATTATTTAGAGCAGGGTTCAGTATATCGAACCATAAAACAAAGCTGTGACTAGGTGCTCAATCGTAGTGGAATAAAGTACACAAAACCTCTTATAGAAGTTTAGTAAAATCCATCCAAGTCAGGGCGAAACGTTAGTCAACAGAACATTTTCTGCGCTCGCGCATCCATCAATAAATCAAACTAGTACCTCATGCCCACGTTTCTGCGGAGAATACATCAAATCAGCTTGGTGCCTCACGACTAGCTTTTGTTTTGAAGAGCATGACTTCATGTTAACCTAGTTAGCGAACGTTTTGTTCGCTAATGGAAAATCGAGCCGTGACTTTGGTGAGCGGTTTGAAGAAAATATTGAATCTCAAATCCTAGGAGTGAGATACTCCAACAGAATTATAAAGAGCGTGATTTTACTCTATAAAAAATCATTTCACAGAAACAAACTATAGGGACGCGTATCTTCCGGAACAACTTAAACTAATGTTTAAAGTAGAGGGAAGTTTAAACAGAAAATGGAGGGACATCCTTTGCCGTTGCTAAAAACTGGGATTATATAAGACTCCTAAAAATATATTTCACAAAATATACCGCACTAAGCAACACACCCACCTATGAGCTCGACGTTTATGAAGTCAACGCAGAAGCAGTTTGGTATTTAAAAAGTTTTATGCACAACATCAAATTTCTAACATTTTCCGTGAATACAAGTTAATTGTAAGGGATCTATGTTCTTTGCATAACTCTAGCATCCTATAAGGAACAAACATTCGAACGAATCAGCGACACCCACTCCATCTCAACTTGTCATCAAGCAATACCTTATTTTCACGCGATCTCCGCGACGCATATCATAATTTACATTCACGTTGCGCATGACTTTGTACTATCGCTTACAAAATTGTTTACAATCATGTGAAGACAATGGGCAATAAAACTTAATTCTGATATTATAATAAAGTATCTAAAAGAAAATATACCTATCGCGTCTTTTACCATTGATTAGGCAACTTTACGTGAAGTGAATTTTGTTCTAAATGCCTAATGCATTTTTAATTAAAAAGAAAAGATTAAATTCTATTCTTTTTATTTAACACTGTAATAACGTTACAGATTCACTTATAAAATGCGTTATTTATGGCACATCTAATGAGTGATAAATATAACTAAGATGAATACTCTTATAACTAACATAAGAATAAAACCTATAGTATTCTTTCATACAAGCAAATAAAGAGATATGGCCATAGCTATGTAATAAAAATTTATGTTTACGTAATTGATATCCAATGGGCATAAAAATTAGAACAGGCAAATCTAGAAAACTATAAAAGTTCATGGTGGACCAGCTACCGACAAAAAATCTGCAAAAGAGAAACCGATATAGAAAAATGAGAAAGGCCTAAGCTATCATTTGAGTTAAAGAACTTCTGTTGACGACTATCCCACGGTACAAACCGGCGACTTTGATCTCCGTTACAATCGGCCATAATTGATGATTGTGTCCGTGTAGGTGAAACCAATCTTAGGCGCGCGTTTGACTTGACCACTTCTTGGATAGAGAGTTGCAACGAAATTAGGCTTACCTTATATAGACCTGCAGGTTAGGTACATAGAAGCGAGAGGATAGTAAAGAACGAATTCAGGTAGATATATTGGGGAGAAAACAGAACGAGATTATCAAAGAGAAAAGTGTTAAGAATGTACTTCCAAAATCGTGTTTAAAGATCGAGAGAAGAAATGGCTTTTAGAAGGTACTTTTATTCCGTAGCAGAACTCAAAGAGAAAATTACCTATCATTTCAATTAATCAAACAGAATACTAAACCTTTTATTAGTTTATACTGAATATAATTTATTATTACCATTATCTTAAGTCAATATATTTATTTCTCATATTGCTTACCATTTTTGAGACCTGCAACTTGGTATGATTAATAAATTATTTATTTGTGTATTTGCTTATTATTAGATGTAATTATTATGCACTAAGGCTTTTTGATAATTTGAAACGTCACAGACAGACTGTCGGAATAATAATTTTAGGATAGCCGTATGCAATCCATAATTTTTTTGTCTTAAATTTGTTTAACATTGAAACTATTTGTAGAAGTATGAAGATTCAGAAAGCGCCTCTTTAATTACAGGAGTGCTTCTAGTTTTATGAAAAATGTGAATGGAAAATTACCATTAAACAACCAAATTTTTCCCGTTACCCCAACTCTTCCCGTGGGTGTCGTAAGAGGCGACTAAGGGAATCACACCGGGGGGCGGGCAGCAGCGCCCTCTGCAGAACAACTACACCGAACTGCGATCCCCAACCCGCATGCCCAGCGTGGGGATTATGGGCAATTACCCCCAAATGATAATGCCATCTATGGCGCTCATTAGGGGAGGCCTATGTCCAGCAGTGGACTATTATAGGCTGGTGATGAACCAAATTTGAACCAGGCAACAACAAGTATCTATAAAACTAAAGATGACTTAATCCTTTTATTTTTCATATATTTTATTACACAGTCAGTCAATATTGGTTTCATATGTGTAGTTTTACAATATTTGACTTAAATACAACTGGAACTTTTATTTGATGATTGCATCATTAGCATAACATAACCAAATTCAGCCTGAATTTAGCAACAAAGCACCAACTGTGTTATTAAAATCATTCTTGCAACAGGCGACAAGAAAATCAATTTTCAATTCGCCTTAGAGGTTGTCGCTCGGTAATTACGCTTTGAAATAACATAATGAAGTCATTACACACAGTAGCCATCATCTTAATGGATAAAAGCTCTTAAATGCTAATCGACTTCATAATTTTATGTTTTTCAGCAGTTTTGTAACCTTAATGAAGATATTAAGGCAAGCCAAAGATCAATGTATAAGTAAATCAATAACTGAATTCACTATAAATTATCAAACACTTCTTGTAAAGCTTCTTGTGCGAAATTTGTGTGCATAAAATTTTATATTATGTTTTGTTAAACGTATTTTAGTTAACTGCTTATTGAATATTCATTACTGATTGGCTAATATATCTTTTATGATTGTGAAATAAAATTATTTCAAATCTTGTACCGGAGGTTCCGGGTATTTTCTAAGTATAATAAATAAATAATAATTCTATATATTTCATGTATTATATTGAGTATATACATATGTGCATTATTCTTTTATTTAATTATTGTTTTTTAACTTCATAATTTTTTAAATATGACGGGCATAATGAAAAAACCAAAAGAAATATTTAACTGTAATTCAGTATACACGGTATACAATCTGCCAAATAGGAAACAACGATTTGTTTGCATAAAAACCACAACCACCAAATCAAAAATGATTGCAGTTGTTCCAGCATTGAAACACGGCATTGTTTCACAAATGAAACTTTGTCGTGCTCGAACGAAAGTCGAGCACCAAAAATGTAATAGCTGTCACTGGATTTGATTAATGCAATTAATCCCACAATAGCCACATCGGTTTCATGTACACTGCTGGCCATGCCATTTGGAATTAATCATTTTATTTCATTTGTAATCTTACAACCATCTTATGTAAGATTTAATTTAGATTTGTGTATGGTATAAGTAAGTTACTTGTAAGAAAAATAAGCAAAGCGATCATCACTAGCATAAACCAATGTATAGCTGAACATAGGCAGTCTCAATATGTTTCCAGCTGGCCGCATCCAGCATTTGTAAGTGATTAAACTGCTTCCAGATGCTGTATGAAAATACACTGTTTCTTACGTCTTGATGGCAAAACTGAACGGATCAGGCTGATTCTCACAGATATAGGCCCAGACCAGGGGCACAATGGCGGTTTTTTATGTTTAACATTTGAAAATTTATATTAATAGATTCATTTCTAGAAATATTATAGTAAGTTAGTTTAGTTAGTAAGTTACATGCGTAACTAAGGCCAGAAACTAGTTATTTATAAGCTCTACTCTAGGAAAGCCTTAAGTGGCAGAAATAGAGATCAATTTCACAGGGCGTAAAAGCAACGATCCGATAATTTTGTCCAGCACAACACCGATAGATCCAGCCGGCTATGTCTGATAGATTTCATAAATAACGTGTAGAATTTTGTACATAGATTTATTACGTTCGCCGAGCGAAAATGGCGGGAGATTGTTTTTTCAATTTACCGTGGAACTCCCGCTGTTTGACATGCGGCCCGGCGGGCGAGCTGAGCCTTCCGCTGGTATATTATGTACAAAGATCGGTAAATAATAGTGGAAGTGAATATACCTAGAAGGTATTGAGCAAAACAAGGGAACATAATAACAATACGAACATAGTAAGTGTCATAATTGATATAAATTATGATCATATGGATCAGTAATTGAGCTACCTGCAAATTGTAAATTCTAGCTCTAATTTAATTATTTAATTGTAATTTAAAGAAGTTCAATCGTTACATCATTGCAGGCTAAATACCAAGTGAAACTATATCTAGGCTAATATTTTAAGGCCGAAACAAATATTTTTAATGTGTGAATGTGAATGCATATTAATGTATAAAACAGGGTCTGATTCTAGGTCACCTTATTCTGTTTTACCTCTGTAGAGACTAGATGTTGACAGAATTAAGGTTATAAAATTACTAAAGTCCCTGATCCATTACAAATCAGAATACAAAACTCCGCCTCCTAATCCATAACACCGTAGACTAGCAGTAAAACCCAACCAGTAGCGTGCGTCACAAATCGATATCCATCCCTTAATGAAATGTCCTCCGCTCGCTTACATTAAAAGTCTTTTATCAACAATCTTTAATCCAATTAAAGGCACCTCTCAGCAGGTAGACCCTCAATGAATAAAACAAAAGCCGTACCCACAGCCAACCATTTATTCCAGGCCTCTATTTTCCACCACAGACCACCAGATAAGCATACACTTAGGGTAAGTTCAGAGCCTCTGTTGACTTGGTCAGTGGTTGGTCAGAACTGGACTTCGGGGATTTCGGACGAAGGGTCATGGAAAAACAACGCACTGCTAAGCCAGGGTCAAGCTTAATGGACTGACTGAATAGTCTCGCTTTTAATTAATAATAGGGATACCTGAAAGTTGGTTTAAAAGCAAAGTTTCTCTTATTGTTGGTGGAAATTAAAGTTGGTTGGTAATTAGAAAATCCCACTTAGCTCAGAGTGGTTTTACATAGAAATCGCATTTATTATGACTTAATTACGCCACCAATGAATGAATCCACACAGCATTATTGCTAGAATCACTGTTTTGACTTAGTTTACTTAGCTTATATTAAGTTAAAATAGATTTACTTCTGAAAGCCCTTAGTAAATTAGGCACGGACTTTTTTCTTTGTGTTGTTTCAGGGAATTTTAAAAATGTTCCTGTAATTCAAGTGTCTTCCCTCAAAATTAAAAACTTTTCTTACTTCATAAAGTGATCGGAACACAAAAGAGCTTAATATATTTGTGCTTCAAAAAGTATATTATTCAAAAGCTCAATTCATCTGAATTACCTAACTGAGCCACAACTCGTATTATTTTCCCCAGCCATTAGCTGCATTTTGATTTTGACGATTTGAACGAATAAAACAAAAGAAAAATAACCAATGAACGCCGAAAATAGTGTGGATCATATCCACGATCACATCTAAATTTACGAACTGAAAACCAATACGGCTAATTATTAATCTATGGCTGAAATACAAATTTTAAAGTTCTAAATTCAATTCAGTTAAATGCTAGACTTAAGAAAATAAAGTTTAATTTTGAACTAATTTTTGATACCCTCTGAAATATCTACTCTCAAAAACACCCATGATTTCTACCCCCTCACAATTCGCCACGCGTCCATTTTGACTCGCAATTTCTTGATCCCTTTGCTCCCGTAATGCCCTCTAGGGCTTTCGCTTCGGAGGGAGTGTTGATTGGTACTGCTCCAGTGGATTAGAAAGGGCAGTGATGACCACTCGGCCCTTAGGGAGTGCTGGCATTAACAGGTGGATTGGGACTTTAGTTACTTTTGTAAATGGATTGTTTTATATGCATGAGTTGAGAACGGTCCTAGTTTTTCCTCTGGATTTAGGGACGAAATTTGCTTCAGAATGAATACTCATAATTAACAGATTTCATGTTTACTTCTTCTTTATCAAAAAAAAGATTGTAGTCAACATAAATTTTAATTGGTTAACTTATTTCGTTGTTTGTTATGTGGTTCTATTTATTTGACTTATTCAAGAGTTGTGCTGGGTCCGAATGAAGCACTAGTAAAGTATTGACGTTCTTCAATACCAAATAAGTTATTTTTTTCGATGTATGAAAAAAAACATATAACCACGAAAGGAACAAACTTTTGGAATTCATCCATTTATTTTTAATAAACATTTTTTGCCAAAAAACCTCCGTCTGTCAGCGGCACCCTTCCACGTCAAGGAATAATGACATCGTTTTTGAAAACAAATCGATTAATTTCATTCGATTCGGACGCCAACGGACCGATTCGATTCCATCTCGGAATTTTTGAATTTGGATTTTGAATCCGATTTATGATGCGTGAAATCGCTTCGATTTCGAATGGTTTTCCATTTTCACGTCGACGATACAATTCGCTTTAGACGTTTGTTAATGATTTCTATTTGGTTCTTTTTGTGATTTTTTTACGTCGTCTGAAAAGCTGGACGAAATGTATTTAAATGTTGGAAATATGTATGTATTTTTTTAGTTCATCAATGGTGTAATGCTCAGTGAGAACATTTTTTTACATTGATCAACAACCTACCTTGAAGCCAAATATAACTAGTTAGTTTTTGATATTAGAACAAAAATATATTTTATATTTTTAGAAGCACGTAAACATCACGTCTTCTAATGAAACGTGTTATTTTCTAATACTATTTCAGTCCTGCAGAACACAAAGCAAGTTGTGCAAATGATTAATAGATCCAAATGTCATATGGCATGGCCGGAGTTCCTTCTCACATATCGACGGTAGAAAGGCAAAAGTTACCAAACGCCAAAATGGCCCTTATGGAGTTATATATACCATTGGATTCGATTTTTTTTTCTGCGCCGATTGGTCTCATTCTCATTCTTCTACGGTGAACTTTTTTGTCGTTTGGTAAATTTAAAATTCCCTCCATTCGTCTATTTTACCTCCACCTAGCGACATCATTTTAGGTAGTTTATGAAAAGTTTGTACTTAGGAAGCTCTTTTAAATTGCACCGCGGACTAAGTAAATTTTACCTTACAGACTTTTTTACAATATTAGGATTAAGTAGTTTTTACTTTCCTCTAAAAACTTGCTCGAAGTTCTTTAGTAACCTTTACCAGCCTAAATTCTATAAACAGTTTGATTTAGTATTTTATTCCCCGACCAGTTTTCTGAACGGTTGTTATTTGGACATTTTTACCAGCCTGCAATACTATAAAGATAGCAGTAAGTACATTTTTACCTTACCAAAAAATATGCTCGAATGGCGGATGGTAACATTTTACCTTCCCAAATCATAAATTGTTTTGGTGTTTGGATAAGTTTACACGAAAATAATTAGGTGCTGATTGGCGGTTCGATAACTCGCGTTGTCTTATTTTTGTCGGTTGTCCGGGCTTAGAATTACTCCGGCGTCGTTGCTTGGTAAAAAACAAAACATCAGTGCGCGACAAGTCATCGCTTAGGACGCTCGTGCATTCCGCGAATGGCGAATGGGACGGCGAGGTAAGTACTAATTTTGTGTTGGCTGATACTTAGATCACGTATTTTGTTAAGTAATTTGGTTCTGTTTGTCTGTTAATATTGCTTTTTGTTTTAGTTAACAATGCATAGAAGAAAGCGTCTTGATGATATTATCGGTCAAGCGTTGAACAACGCTGAAATTGCTAGTCCTCAGTCAGAGACTTCAGTCCAACCATTTTTGGCTAGTTCAATATCAGAAATTAGAGCCATGTACACAGTCGGTAAAGGAACTATCTGACCCATTCTATAATACGATTGTCTATTCCGTGGGTATGGCATTTGGGTCAGGTGATTCCTTTACTGACTTTTCCTACCTACAGCAAATAAACCGGGCCACCCGCTATTTCGGGACTCTGATTCGATTTTCTCAAAAAGTATAAAACTTACAACTATCAATGTTACAACATTTGAAAGTGCGTTTCATGCTGATTAAAATGATATAAAAATTGATGAGATCAATCAATTTATTAAATGTTTATTAGGGATTTTACAAAGAAGAGTAGTTTTTCAGTCATGTTAAAACCAGAAATAGAAGAAAAAATAAGTACCTAAAAAGTGTTAGTTCAATATTTAGTATTCCCTCCATTTGCTCAGATAACTGGCAGCATCCTCTAATTCGAGTGATTAGATCTCTTCCCCGAAATCGTTAATTCCGCGTAGCAAATCTTCCATTCGCATTTTTCCCCACACGGACTTTTACCTATTCTCCTTTTTAATCATTCATAAATAATTCCAATGTCAAAATTTCCAGCGTACTTTTCCGATCCTCTTGTTTATCATTCGCGAATATTACCAAAATCATAATTTCCTTATAACGTATTATATAATAATCATAATTTCCTAATAGCGTATTATCCATTTTACCTTAAACTTCTCAATTTTCAAGTTTTCTAGCTGAAAATTGTATTCTTGACCTTTAAACCAAAGCAGCAACAAAAAAAACCTTCCTATTATTTCACAAAATGAAGCAGTAACAGGCAGTTTCACGTCTTCATTTGGCGAGCTATATGAATACTAAACTACTAAAGTATTATCAAAAAAAAATACATGGAAACTTTTAGTTTCGGAAAAATATCGTGTAAGAAACCAAACTATAGCAAAAAGAAGCGAATGGGAAACTTTTGTTCTGGAAAAAATATAGTTTATGAAATAGACATATTGTGATAAATGTCGCTTGGCCATAATTGAGAATGAGGAAGCAAACGAATGAGAAAAAAAAGTGGCGGGTAAAAGTTCGAGTGGGGAAATATGCGAATGGAAAGTTTGCTACGCGGAATTAACGATTTCGGGGAAAAGATCTAATCACTCTCTAATTCATCGACTTCACGAGCCTGACGATGAAATTTTGAGGAATTGCATTCTTCTCCTCTTTAATAGCAATTCGCAGCTCTGGAAGCCTTTAGGGGGTAGGTACCCGGGCTCGAACCCGACGTTTCGGCTCATCCCATAAGTGTTCCATCGGATTCAAGTCCGGGCTTCAAGTTGGCCAGTCCAGCGTACGAATGACGAAGTCGCGTAGATACTGGGTCACCACGTGAGCAACATGAGGCCGTGCACTCTCATGCATCAACTGCATATCCTGCCTGATATATCCTGCGTAAGCTACCACATGGTCTTCAAGGATTTCAGAAATGTAGCAATGAGAAGTCAATCCACGTGTACGGCCCGTGGGTTGATGAAAACTAACGTTGTATGTGCGGTTAACGAGTTAAAGAGATGCCGCCCCAGGGCATCACAGATCCTCCTCCATAAGCAACAGTTTTCTCGATGCAACACTGAGAATAACGTTCTCCAGGGCGACGATATACTCTCTGACGTCTATCGCTTCCATTTAGACTCACCCTGGTCTCATCAGTGAAGAGTAAATTACCCCACTACTCGACCGTCCAATCCTTATGCTCTCGAGCAAATTCAAGTCGTGCTCGACGGTGGGCTACCGTTAATTCTGGACTTGTTGCAGCTCTCTTTGGAGTCAGGTTCTGTTCAACAAGTCTTCTGCTGACGGTATCCGAACTTATGACCACTTAGCGCTCGTCACGCAGACTTTTTTGGACTTGAATTGCGTTGAGAAGGCGATTTTACAGAACAGTAAGATGGATATAAAGATCGTCTGCTGCTGATGTAGCTCTAGTTCTGCCCGTACCTGGACGGCGATCGAATGCTCCAGTCTCTAGGTATCGTCTGTAAACTCGTTGCAACGAAAATCTGCTACATTTGACCTCACGTTGCGCAACGCCTGCTTCAAGTAGTGCTATAGCTTGAGGTGCTTTCTCAGGCGTTGTATCTATTATTGACCGAAAAAAAGTCTCAAAATTACACTCATCTTAACAAACGATGAACAAAAACTAAAGAAATTATAAAAAAATATCCAAATATCCATTGTAGAAAAAAATAACGCTAATCGCGAACTCTACTCAAAACAGAACAAATCGTTAGCATTGTGTTTGTTGCTTAATTACAATGTGAGCTGACGGTACTTTAGAATAATTGTATAATCATTTTAATCAACATAAAACTCTCTTTCTGTAGGTACATCTATCATAGCTGTAAGTTTTATACTTTTTGAGAAAATCGAATCAGAGTTCCGAAGTAGCAGGTGGCCCGGTTTATTTGTTGTCCAGTGTATTTTGGTCATGTAAAAATGGATGTCAATTGTTTTCATTTGCTAATGTTACAGTAGAGACCTAGGTATTTACAAATATTTCGGTACAGTTTTTGTTTAACAGGCGATTATAACCCCGGTATTTTAAAACAGAAATCTTTCTTTGAGTAACTAGATTTACCTTTTTTGTAGGTTAATCAATCAATCACTCTAACTACACTGCAGTACAATGTACTTACTCATGGAACTTTTTTTGTTCCAAAATACCGGGGTAAGAGCAGTCACTATTAGTGAAAAACGCGGTTTTATTTATATGAGAAGATCTTTATTTTTTGTTATCTTTTGATTGAAAATTTAGTTATGTTTAAAAATGTCTGTTTGAGGATGTTACCTAATTACAAATACTGATTAAGTTTTAATTATTTAGGTACTCATTATGCTGTTTCATTCTAAGCCTTAAAGGCATTTAAGTTGAATTTGTTATGTTTAAAAGATAAACTGCGATATGATTTTTACCTAACTATTAGGAATAATTTTAAAGAGTTACAAGACTGATTATGCAACACATAATACCTACCATTGATTTTATAAATTGTATAATTTCATTATGACTGTATGGTGTGCTAAATAAAACCAGATATTCAATAATGAAGAACATTTATTCTTTAATTTATATTTATAAATCAAACAGTATGGGATCAAAGCATTATAAGGTGAGATGGGATCAAAGTCGTCTGGTAGCTAAGGTAGGTCATGAAACTGAATAAAAATCAAGGGAATACTACTTACTACAACTTTTAATCAACAAAGTATTGGGGAAATATGGGTCAACGTTAGGTCACATTAGGGATATGGTAAAAAATCCTGGGCCATTGCTGGATTGACAGCTGAGCATGGTAATATTTGCCCGACGCTGGAAACTGATATTTTATTTTTTAGTTCTTTGTTCCCATATCCTAACATAAAACAATTTCTATTTAGTAGTTTTTACCCTACGTCATATTAATTATCGTTGTCGTTAAGTAATTTTTGCCTGCACATGATATTTGGTAATTAATTACCAAACGACACTAAACTCTAAATTAAAAGAGTAAATGCTTAAATATTTATACAGTTGTATAGATAAATTAAATACCTTTCCAATGTAGTAGCTCATATCTATTTCTGATTAAAACTGGATTTTCTATGATTTTTTTTCTAAATTTCAAAACTTTAAATCGCTCTACTGTAAAGTTATGTCAATGGCGTTTGGTACGTTTTGCCTTTCTACCGTCGATATTATTATTTTAAAGAATTCCAGTGAAAGCCACTTCAGCTTGAATACAAAACTCTTTAGAATAGAAATATCAAATTCCTGGCTGACAATTTTCAAAAATAGAATTACTAAATTGGAGTTTGATTCAATTGACATGCAATTGACGTTTTAATTTCGTATTTGAATGATTACCAAGATCAATGTGGTTGTTAATATTTGAACCTATTTCAATTTAGAAAATTAGGTTTTTTTAAAGAAACTAATAAAAAAAGAGTTCTTGAAGCCCAAGCACTCATTAGTTACCTTTGTTTGTAAATATAAGCCATTACCACAAAAAATTCGTGGGACGTAAGGTTTTGCGTGATTGTTAATTAGTTAATAGCCAAGTAGCAGAATAAAAATGATTCAATGTAAGTTCAATTAACTATTACATACATTCGCTCCTTAGTATTGTGTAAAGACCCAAAAGGTGGGTACTTGCAATACTTGCAGTAAAGTTTTGCGAAAAACTTCAATCTTCAAAAAACATTCGAGATTCTTCAAAGGTTTGTTGTACTTTTCTTATGTACTTGAAACATCAATAGTACCAAACGCATGACGGAGGCACGGCGCCGTGCCTACTTCATTTTTCAAACTCTTTGTTAACCCTGCAGCCCGCTGCCCCACATGCTTTCAAATAACGCTGTTTTAAAAATAGTAGTGTATGAAAAACGCGCTCAAACGCGCATATTGGAGACAAAGGTGCTCGTGGGCGATTTGAATGCTAAGACGATCATTAGTGGGCCATTGTGGAGAATGCCGCGGGCTGCGGTGCTCAAACTTGGATTTCAATTGTAATATTAGGATAAAACTCGTAATAACAAAGAAAATTACAATTATTTACCCAAATATGAACTATTATTTACAATTGAAATAATAGATAACTGCAGACTCTTGCAAAAAATTACAGGTAGCTCAACTGATCCACATCGATAATATTGTAATATTAAACTTGAGGAGCAACAATATTCTAAAGTTTATTTCTTTAGGATAAGTGACAACGTGTGATAAAAAAATTTGCAGAGCACTTTTTCTGCACGCTACTCGATGTGCAGTCGAATTAGACTCATTAATTTAAAAGATGTACCGATACCTATACTAATTACTAAGTGGTAGTACTTTTTTACTGTTTAGACTATCGTATTATTAATATTATCGCAGCTCCTACGAATATACTTTAATAGGTATTCATTGAGTGTATTTTCATTAGCGAGTATATATCGATCCTTGATTCTACAGAGCTACGCTACACTGGAGTATACTTTGTAATTATATCTGATTCTTAATAAACGAATTGAATCGATTCCCTAAAATAAGGTATAACCTTTATTAACCAAGAAAATTACTACCAAATAATCAAACCCCCACAATGTTTCGGTGTTATTTAATTAAAGGTGCTATACACACAACTTTGAGAGCCACAGTCTCCTAATACCATTACAGTATCGATAGGGAAGTAACTGACCTACAAAGTCGTCTGACTTGCAAAATCCTATTGTGCCTAACACAGGCCACCTATGCTGCCATAAATTACCAGAAAAAATAACTGTAACAAGCCAACGGTAGTGTCGATAGGGATTTCTGTCGAACGGGTAGTTTGCGAATCTGAAAGGGTTATTGTTTTCGAACAAAACGGTGTCTTAAGGCAATATATCATGAACTACTGTTTCTTTTATGCAAATTCTTTGGTATTTCGTATGGGTGTCGAGTTTTTTTTGGAACGGTAAATGGGTTTGGGTTTTTTTCGACTTTTTGGTTATCGTGAAGGAGTTAACTTCAAGCGAATGAAAAAAAATAAGAATTCTTATTTTGTAATATTATTTGTTTATTTAGTTCAGTAATTTTTAACATCTATGACAAATGTTTTCCCATGGACTGGGCCCCACATGGCGTAGAGCTGACTCCGACTACTGTTTTATTACCCCTAACTAGATGACGCAGCAACATTTCCTACAATAACATATGGGGCAAATTGGAATTCAACAATTTACGCAATTATTTGCAACAAGAAATTCTCTCGCTACCAAGTAACAATTTGGTTATAAGAAAAAGTGCTACATGAGCTAGCGAGCTCTGTTTAACCGCCATAGAAGTTCTATTGAATTGAATAATCTATATCTGTACTAATATTATGGAGTTGTTTGTTTGAATTCTCCGAAAAAATCCAGTAGTTTCGTTCCGATATAAAAAATACTTCACCATTCGAATCCTAAATTTTCCCTGTTGAACATTGGCTATAAGATCATTTTCAAAAAGTTAGGGATCCGCATAAAGAAATTTATTTTTGTTTAATACACGTGCGAAGCTGGAGCGGCTCGCTAGTTTTAATATAAGCCAATAGTAAAAACTTAGACAAATCCTTATCAAGGATACTTATTAACACTAAAATAGGACATAGAAATAGATACCTAAAGTAATTTATGAGAGGATATTGACCATTACTTGAGAATTTAGATTTTTTTAATAATTTGGCAAAGCTTCATGTCGTCATAACGAAGATAGTTAAAAATTTTTAGATATGACCCAAAATAAATAATATATTACACAAAAAAGTATACGAAAATTAAGAAATAACGAAACGTAATTGACTTTGCTACGATTGCGTAACACCGTAGCATTTCGTAGCAATAGCTACGAGCGTTCCATTCCACGCTCATCAACGATTCAAAGACAAAATAGTTTTACTAAATTCAATTTTAGATAAGTATATCTAGCAAGCGAAATACATTCGGTTTTATCCAGGGGCACGGTGTGTGCAGAACGTGCAGCTAAAACTTGTGATTAATGATATTCTGCCTGCGGCGAGCGGTTGGCGTTGCGGGCGATGGCAAAGAGTAGTGGCTGGGGTGGTAGATGGTGCTGAGGATTTTGTTTGAAGTTATTGTTGAAAAGCTTCTATGAAGGTGGTGTTATTTTTTTCGACTTTTTTTTTGAAATTCTTTTGTCTTATTATAATTTAAATATTTAATGATATTTATGAGAACATAAGTATCTTAATCTCAATAAAAAAACATCAAACTGTATCTTTTTTGTGTTGCTGGAAAAGGTTTAAAATATGTCTCATTTTCCTATTCGTAGCGTATGCATGAAAGCGCTAAAGTTACGTAATTATGCTTATCATGTCAACACACACATAGACTCATTTTTAACTTCAAAGTACAGAAAATCGTTCAGTAAGATCTATGAATATGTAGGCCAAGCCTACGCTCGTAGATCGGAAAGGAATAACTCAGTTTAGGTATCATACCATACCTACATTAAAAATATAAACACGCAATTCAAAGTTTTTGTATTTACAGTAAAACATAAATTTTTCAACTGACGTAACGTAACGTATTGATTTAAAGGGTAAGTAAAAAAAATAAGGTGTTTACTGGTTATCCAAGGGCGTGCGCCGCTATATTTCAGCATAATTATGGGTAATGGGAGAACTAAAGTTTTAACATTGAAACAGTCTGTCAAAAGCTTTCTTTCTATCTGACCTATCTGTTAACTCAAGTCAAAACTCTATGACAGTAGTAAATAAATCGTTTCTCCAGGACTTGATTAAAAGTTCTCTGTGCAGTGTTGCAATGGGATTTCGATATGGAAACTGCAATATAACAGGTCTCCACAGGGCACTTGGAAAATGATTGGAACTCTTTGTGTCAGTTATTTCTCTAGACAAAAAAAAAACAAGGTTGTATGCGTATGTATCACACATTATGTATGCGTTCTTCAAAACTTATAAGAAGGATATTCTATCAAATACTTCTTAGTGACTGTAAGAAATACAGACATCGTCGGTGGTTATTATGCCACCTTAAAAATAAAACAAATTGAAGTCTTATGCGGGCACTTATTTTAGTTACGGGAATTACTCTTAGGCCATACATTGAATTTTACCGCCAAATTTTTTCCGAATTTTTGCACATACGAGCACTTAAGGCTAGAACCAGATTAAACCCTCGCAATGTAACGATGTAACGAACCATTATAATACATTCCAACAAGTCCCAATGCCAGACGCATTGGCTTCAGCGAAGCCATATAATTTTTAATTATGTGACACAAAGAACGTTTTACTATTCTACTATTTTATACTATGCATAACTATTCTAGTATTATAAAGAGGAAATGTTTGATTGAATAGGATTCGAAACTACTGGACCGATTTGAAAATTATTTCCGCCATAAGAACACTATCCCTGATGAATATAGGCTGTGGCATATTTAAGTTTTCATACGGACCATTGAACGTGTGTGTAAAAAATAAAAGGAAACCATACTCCCTCAACATACAATAAAGTAGATTTTCAGAGAAATGAAATAATAAGATCAACGAAAGCAAGGAACGCGTGAAAAACAGCTCCCGGAAAATCTTACCAAACCATTTTACCCGGACCTCTATCTGTATGAAACTTTCCTTCTATTCAATAAAAAAATGTGAGTTCACAGAGGGCAGGGAAGCTCTGGATATGCTGGCTTGTGTTCCTATAAAAGCACAAAACATTTTCTGGTGAGAAAATGCTTCGTTGAAGGTTTTGTCGCTTTTCCTGTCCGCATTTTTTCAGAGGTCTCTTTCTACAGACCAATTTTCAATAGTGGAGTCTGATGAAAATTGTTCTCGACGTGATTTGTACAAGACAAGACAAGTTCTAGAAGGTTTTTAGGGGATTTTCATTACATTTGAAATTACATTTGAAATTTACTACATGATGATAATACATGATTCCGTTTTTTTTTCAGGAGTAAGAAGCCTAAGAGGTTAGTTAGTTGAACTGTAGGTCGAGAACAAACATTCAAAAAGTTTTTTTTGTTTCTTTAATAACAAAGAACATTACAATTACAAAACCATATTAGGACTAGGTATGTATAATTGAAACAAATGAGCTAACTGCAAACTGTTGCAAACAACCTACAGGCACCTCAACTGACCTATATGTTCATGAAGTACTAATAGTAAGATGACTTTATCAGAACAAAGTTTCCATTCCTGTTATACAGTCCATCTCCCTGCCAAATTTTCATCAAGATCCGTTTAGCCGTTTAGGCATGAAAAAGTAACATACAGACAGAATTAATTTCACATTTGACAGAACTACTCGTATTGTAGTGTTGGAATGAGTCGTAAACATCCATCACACCATACAATTTTTTTTCATTACAAAGTTTATTTAAGTTATGATAGAATAACAATCGTCCTAGTTAGCTAAATTAATTAAGTTTAGCATACTTTAACCTGTTGAGATTTATTGTCGACAGAGAATATTTACCCCTTGATTCGTAACGCCTAAGAACAGCCATTTAATAAATTTATAGATAGGTCCCTTCAGAGAAAGAGTCGGAACTTTTCAAACGTAAAAAGGCATGAATAATAGTTTTAAAATGTATTTGAATATGCAGTTCATTAATTATGTCGGGCATAATAGTAATTTTTGACGTTGCCTTCCGTCTACGGTTGGGTTATACAATTTTTTGGATGGGGGCTTTTAGTTTTTTGTGCTGAATGTTAAACTTGAGACTGCCCTAAGATTTGCTCCTTGTAATTTTAATTGGTTTAGAATCTGCTATATAGTATTTATTATATTGCTTCAGTATTTTAGAGTAAAAATTTTTATTTTTGAACCGAGGATAATATAATAGTAGGTCAACATTTCTTATTTAGATATTTTATTTATTTAGATTTAGATGTGTGGGTATCGTTACAATCCGTAAATTATTCTGAGTTATACAGGCTATAGGTTTTTTTTCCAGGCTACGCCCTAATGAGCGCCAAAGCGCCATAGCCAACGTCGTTTATATTATTTTGTTTATTATGTTGATTGTAAATAACATCTTGAGTAACGCCATTTATTTGAAATACACCTGGACCCTGTCCTTAAGCACACTAAGGATTTAAGCTTCACATAAGATAACTAAATTAGGGTCACCTCCGATGATTAATAATGCTCATTACTTTAAGTTGAGCCCGAGATTTACACGAAAATCTTAGTGCTTACTAATGTCGTCTACATAATATGTTGTCGTGTGTTGTTGAGTAGATAGATGAGGTCTGCTAGGGCCCATTCACCGAGGTACTTACTTAGTCATGTTAGAATTGGACAATTATTTTGTTTTTCGATTATTATTATGTTTTATGTAAAGATCCCAGGGAACTTTGTCTAATGTCCAAGATATAGGTTGATCCTAGTTTGGGGATCAAGGATATTATTAATTTAAAGTCTTTGATCTTTTTTTAAAGTGTGGAATCTTATACTCGTAGCTAGATAAATTAAAACATTAAAGATTATCTAACTAGCGAACGGCTCCGCATTAGCATGGGTGCGACGCTGAAAAAAAACCTCATCAAAATCCACTGCCTAGTTTTAAAGATCAAAGCATACATAGGGATAGATAGACAGCTAGAAGCGACTTTGTTTTACTCGTATACTATGTAAAGATGTAAAGATACGCGAAAGTTACATGATTTTAGCTAAGGGCTATTTTTAAAGTTTCCAAGGGTTTTCTATCGTTACTTTAAATATTTCAGTATAAGGTCATACTTAATCTGATGAATTCTACCAATTTTATAAATAATAAAATAAATAAATAGAAAATAATATATCTGATAGTATGATTCTAAAACTCGGATTGTTGAACCCTCACAATTTTGGAGTGGTATTGCAGTACCTATAATAAATCACACTTTAGCAGAATATCCAATATCAACCTCTTTCGGATTGTAAATTCCTTCGTAGATCGGATATTTTGCTCACTGGCTGATAAGTTATGTTTACCGTGAGTAGGTAAGTAATATTTACGAGAACTCAGGTCTACACCACATGGCCACTTCCCTGAAGCTGAAAGGGCGCAGGTCGGGCCAATTATGAAAATAGCGCACCTGCGCTTGTCAAGCGGCCGCGGCTGCCAGCCAGTCATTAATCTTACCTCTTTGCGCTTATACATTCCTGGTACCTCTGGAATTGTTCGTGTTCGCCCTGGATAGAATTACTTATTGAGAGTGCTTTGCTTAGCTAGGTACGTACACCTGCCCATAAAATATATTTTTAAAACATTTTTCCTTTAATTTAACAAAAACGCAGGTCATTTAAATAAACTTCCTTCATTGTTTAAAAAGCAAAATAGGTAGGTACATTGCCTAGCCTTTTACTAACATGTTAGTATTTTTAAATTATGTTTCACTATAAATCTAAACAAATAAAACAGGTTAAGCATTAAAATAACAAGATGATACGAAATTAATGATTATTATTTATCAAAATCATTAAAAATGGCGTTGCTCCGTAGTTTTTTACTAACTTTTAGTTTTAACTAACTGTACCTAGCTTTTTACTAACCCGAAAAATATTTTAAATTAGTTTCTACTAAAAACTAAACAAAACCTGAACGAAAACATACGAAACGAGTAATTATAATTGATCAAAATCATTAAAAATTACATTAAAGATCCTGATGAAACAGATGAAAATATTTAGAATCAACTACGAGAAAACCTATATAAGTATTTATTCAGTTACGCACTTTCATATATTGCTGTGAAGGTGGTGCCACCTTATGGCGTAAATAACTTTAAACTAGTTTGAGTGCGTATGTAGCCATCTATCGGCGAGTAGCTACTAAATGTTTCTTACATTCATGAAGCTGGAACCTCTATATCGCCATGGGTTGTCGGCGACGCATTAACACCGCGCCATCTAGTATCGAATAGAAAAACTATTTAAAAATGCCGAGGGTCGGGGATGACGTCATCACTCGAGGGTTGCGAATTATTGATTTTGTCAACATGAATAAAACATGATGACGCTCAAACTGTTCATCATGCTTTTGAGTTTTTTATAGGAATTAATCTACCTACAAAGCACTCGGACACAAATTTTCCCTGAGCTTTCCGTTTTCATCAGGTACCTAGGTATATTATGATCCGTTGGCACAAAATTTAATTCAAAAAAGTAGTTGCATCTGATCAATGATCCATCGGGAACTTTTTATTTGATCAGATGCAACTACAATCTGATCATATGATCAGATGGGAATAACCCTTTCATTTAGGCACAGTCTCTGCCTAAATCAGCGCCGCACCTAATCATCTTATTATAACGTTGAGCAAAGGAAAAATCAAAAATATCTTGGGAATTTCGTGGTATCTTATAAGCTTTTTTTGTAATACCTCTGTAATAGTATTGTTTTTTATACTTTAGGGATGCGAAGTTGCCCCATTTGGCCACTAAACCCAGTGAGGTAGTAATAGTACTTCAATGACTAAACCCTATTTTCGCATCTCTCATAGGTATCACGCACTACCTTATGAAATTTTAGAGAATTTGACCTACGAACCCTCCTATAAACTTGGCTCCGGTAAAAGTTTAATGATTTTTACTAGGAAAAGAGTACCTAGGTCGAAAGCCAGAGGAATATTTCAGGTTTTACTAAACTTCAGCAATGTTGACAATTGACTACCTACTGTCCTTTAACTTTTAATGTAAAATATCGTAGGTACATTTGATTTCAACGTTTCCTTAATCATTTTCATAATTAATTACTCAAAACTGACTCATCAAATCGTAAGATCAGCTCTCATTTTCTCAATGTAAAACATTTTTTTATTTTTAATAAAACAAGTACGACAAGTGCCACTCGCACTTGTCGTACTTGTTTTATTAAAAATAAAAAAATGTTTTACATTGAGAAAATTAACTCGCGCGCCGAGGGTTTTGAACTTTTGTCGTTTAGGTAGGTACGTATATTGACGACCTGTTAGCGCGGTGGGCTTACAACGCAGGAGGTTGCGGTTTGATTCCCGCCTCGGGACTAATATTTGTAAGATCTGCAGATTATTTGTTCGAGTGTTCTAGTCCTTTTCTACGTACACAAAAATAAATCATCTAATGTGATACTTATATATACTTTATTAAGTATAACAGATATCGTAGTAGTACGAATTACACAAGCTTGCTTAGCTTGTCGCTAAATGATGTTGTGTGGATTATCCAGGATACATTACTCTTCTCATATTTTTTTGGAGCACGGTGGAATTCATGAATTTATTAATCTTATTATCTAAATATTCTTCGAGTGCAGTGGAATACATTGAGTATGGACTTTAAAATTTTGAGAACAACGGTTTTGTGGCGCTGTGGAACTACCTACTATTACAGTTACTACAGAGATTAGTGGGTAGGTAAGTGGGTTGGTACCTACAATTATTTTTTCGACTTTTTTCTACGTATTTCACTAAGTATGAAACTTAGACGATTTTTAAAACCTGTTTTGAATTGTCGAAATCCATACCTTTGATTTGATATTGCTCTCAATGAAATAGCCTCCATTGTATGAAAATTCGTTTTTTGACCATATTTCGAAAAGTATTGTTTTTACAGACTTCTCTATATTTTTCCTGTAAAATATAGACTTATATCTACAAACGCTTAGTACATTTTATATAGATCACTCTGCTATCTTCGGAGATAGAGGGGGGGGAACGGTCAAATTTTCGACCTTTTTCAAAATATTTCGAAAAGTATAAAACCTATCGAAATTTCAAACACTGCATTAAAATTTACAAACTGATACCTTTCATTTGATACCCAACTCGGTGGGGTAGTCACCCCTTTAGAAATTTTTCCCGCCCTTTTTTGACCATATTTCAAAAAGTATTATTTTTACAGATTTCTCTATATTTTTCCTGTAAAATATAGATCAATACCTACAAAAACTTATTACATATCAAATAGATCGTTCTGCAATCTTCGGAGATAGAGGGGGGGGTACCGGTCAATTTTTCGACCTTTTTCAAAATATATCAAAAAGTATAAAATCTATCGAAATTTCAAAAACTGCATTAGAATGTACAAACCAATACCTTTCATTTGATACCCAACTCGGGGGGGGTAGTCACCCCTTTAGAAATTTTTCCCGCCCTTTTTTGACCATATTTCAAAAAGTATTATTTTCACAGACTTCTCTATATTTTTCCTATAAAATATAGATCAATACCTACAAACACTTGGTACATATCACGTCGATCGCTCTGCAATCTTCGGAGATAGGGGGGGGGAACGGTCATTTTTTTGACCATTTTCAAAATATTTTAAAAAGTATGAAATCTACCGAAATTTCAAAAACTATTTTGAAATCTACAAACGAGTACCTTTCATTTGATACCACTTTCGACTTTGTAAGTTCCATTTAAAATTTCGATTTCAAAATTTGTATGGAAAAATCTTCATTTTGATTTTTCATTTATTTTTCTATAAATATGTCCGGGCGCACATAATGTATTATTATTTCAAATTTCAAGTCAATAGCTGCAGTAGTTTCTGAGATATTAAGGATTCAAAACACAAAACAGACCCAAAGCGATTTCATAAGGGTTTTGCAACCGATGGCAAAACCCTAAAAAGGCCTCTTACTAATTCTATGAAACTAATTCTGCTTATTCAGAGAATTCCTAATACGTCAATGTGTAGGTACCTAATACATACATAACTATCATGAATAGGGAAAAAGGATAGACAAAATCAATAATTTCATATTCATTTTATAATATTGACTCACCTAGTTTAGATAAAAAAATTATACCATTGTCAAAACAAAAGCAAAACACTTAGAACATAAAGAAAAAATCGGAAACAGAAATGTCAATTTTAAACATAACAAACACTTTTTGACAGATTGCCTATTTACAATTAGTCAAAGCAGATAAGTAATTTATTTTGAAATATATAAAAAAATATTTTATTAACAAAGAAAATTACAATTAACTAACAGAAGATTAGAATATAAAAATTGAAACAATTAAGATAACCGCAGACTTTTTCAAACAAATATTTAAATTTTTATAAAGTATGACGTTAACGTTATTGTAACTTTTCATTTTCGGTTAAATGAAAAGTTAACCGGTTATTTATTAACCAAGAAAATTACAGTACTTAAATGAATAAAACTACTATGTACAACTTTTATATACACTTATATCTATTTCCTAAAAATCTAAACCCTTACCTGGCAGAGTGCCCAGAATAGGTACTGGTAGTAATACCACGTTGGATAGTGATTCGAAAATTAATTAAGTTAAGGTTACTAACTATAAAACCTGCGTTTCGATCACCAGTAAAACACAGGTTATGCAAGTAAGTCGAATACAGGTTGCGGCGAACTTGCATTCTGTGAATTACGTACTTACCAGGATCTATAAATGCAAGTTGTAGATATATATGACATTATTCGATTAGTTTTATACTATAATGTATGAAATTATAGCAGTATACAAAGTCAAAATTCATCATAAGTCAAAGATAACGAAAAGAGTCATAACAAAATCATCAAGTCACCTTAATCCTTTAATGGTAAGAATATTTAATGATATATCTATAACTTTAACAAATTTGAGAATAATAATGTGCTAACTTAGTACATGTTTTTCTCATACATAGGATTTCTAATTCAGAATTTTTGAATAAATTTTTAGCTCATTAGGTACAGTTGGCTACAGTAAGATGTGCTTAGAAATACGTATTAGGTACATAATAATATTAAAATAATCAAACAAAAGGCACATACATTGTTAATATGTTTTTTTAATAAAATGAATAGGTACGTAAAGTCGTGCCATTAAAATTGCTTAATGTCTGAGAATTAATTTATTTATAAAAATAAATATTTTGTTTACGTTAAATGTTTTGCATAAGTTAAAAGTTAAAAAAAAACCCTTCCCCTTATCATGGAACGAGGGTTTTCGTTTGAATAAAAGACTCTAGTTAGGTATTTTCTGTAGAACAATCGTTGCTATTATTATAAAATAATTCGTAATCGTTAACCTCTAGACAATTCTTCTTCTTTCTTAAGTAGAGCAAAACTTTTGTATTCAAGGACAATGTATTCGTTATGCTACCAAAGTATGAAAGTAATTTTTAGAATCCGTCAAAGCATTCAATGTTTCCATCGAAAAACAAAAACTACCGAAACTTTGACATCTATCTATGAATTACTCAGAGGGTCAGAGGAGTGTAGGACTAATTTAAGACTAGTTTTAGCTATTTTTGCTTTTCTTTTCTTCATTGAGTTTTCTCTTGAGAAGGTCTTGAAGCGTCGTAGTGGTGCACCACACAAACCTCTCTAGAACCGAATTTGTCGCCTTACTTCAAACAAATTCGGATCTACAGGGTAGATGTAGGGCACTAAGTTTGATGCCGAAGCATCTCTTCTGTCTTCTTGCCTGGAAATAGAAAATGCACAGCAAATTATTAGTATTAGTATTTTTCAATATAACTATCGTAAAACATAGTTTAACGATATAAATATTATTTATTATTGTAAATTATTAAGCTTAAAGGAGAATTTTTTTATGGTTTTGTCACAAGATAACCAGACGAGGCAGAAATTATGCGTGGATGTATGTAATTTTGAACCTGGATCATTATTATATGCCACCTTTTATCCAATAAAACTGCGAAGACGGCGGTACAAATTTTTCTTTTTAATATTTTAGTAATAGTATGTCTTGTCGACGCAAAAACTGACAATTATACCTATTAGAAGTAGTTATAATCTTATAGTAATAAAATTATAACATTCTAATTGGTTATTGTTTTAGGTAAAATTTAATGTTTTAATTTAATTTTTTCTATGAAGACTGTACCCAACAATGATTATTCTCTGAGCAAACTTATAAATATAAAATAAATATTATATTTAAATAGAGATTATAATCTGATACGTAAAAGGCCATTTAAACCAGTCTTCATAAAAAAATAAACGTGTAACCTTCCAGAAGTTTCTCTACAGATTTGTAAAAACATTAGGCGTGTTATGTCATCATATTGTTTTCAAAGAGCTTCGACATAGGTACATAGTGTTTTAAGATGAAAAGATTTTCTTTTTTTCTATGAAATATTGTTAATATTTTCAAAGTAAATTAAAAAACTTCTCTGTGTTCCATGTCCAGTGCGCCTGCGCTGTAAGCTACGATGTCTGGAAAATCTGCTGCGTCAGACCTGAAATAAAAGAAAAAATATAAATCAATAACTGTTAGCAACGAGTTCAAACCTTTAATAGTTGCTTTACAGATGGCGCTAAAATAATTGAGTCAAATACTCATTCATCAAGTGTTGTCATCACACAATAACTCTTTATCGATATTTAGCACCTACAATTTGCTTATAAGCCGTGTCATAGCACTAAAAAAACGTGATTGATCACCCAACCTATCTCTTAGAATAAATATTCAAGACAGGTAAGGACAAAACTGTTTGTTCAGTTACACAAGCTCAAACAGTTACTTATGGTTAATTTATTATAATGTGTGTAAAACTGACTTTTAAAAAAGCCGTCTTAGGTCAAAATAAAAGGGAAAGTTTTAAAATACATTGTTCGTGTAAGACTAACAAGGCAAGAATGTGTTTTAGATACCGCATGCTAAGCAGTGCTAATCAACACGAAATCAGAAATACGTAATGCTTTTAGTAAAACACGAATGTATGTAACATTCGTGTTACATACATTTGCAACAACAGCAAATGGCAACCGACGACACAACATGTATTATGGTATGAACGTAATTCGAATATAAAAAAAAAATATTCGAAGATTAGATAAGTATGTATCTATGTCTCAGGTATCCATCAAATATCACATTGAAATTAAAAAAATCTATAGATGTGTAATGAAAATCGGATAAGGTATAATTTATACAATCTATTAAAAATTATTTACGAACTAATTAAAAATGTTACCTTTTAACCACCACACCAAAAAAACCTATCACCGTTACTCGACAAAACGTTTACGTCTAAATCTATAATAATCGAGCTCTGTTCATCGTACCGTCGCGTCACTACGTCTGCAAAGCCAATTCGTGATTCGCCAGCCTTGCTCTAAAACGCCTCGCTGTACAAACTAAGTAGGTCAGGCGCCGCGCTTGCGCCGGACGCGCGCAATGAGCACCGCCCCCGGGACAATGAATGCCCCCCACTCGACCAGCATACCCTGACCTCCCCTATTCATATTAAATGATATGCTTCCCGATTCTCCTACCTAAACGGCAGCTGGCAAAATCTGCTGCCACTAGTTGCTAAGCGATTTTGATTGCTATTATTGATTGGGTGATGTGTATTGAGAGATGTTTAGTTAGATTTGGCTTTTTAATTTTTTTATCTTTTTTATTTAAATTGGCTTGTTCTATCTTGCTTGATGAGCATGAATTGATAGAACAGTATCAATTTCTGCACAACAGTCGCGTTGACAGTGATGTTAGGTTCCGAAGAGTTTTGTACGTTCCGTACAATTTAATCTTTCTATTCTATCTGAGAAGTCTGTAAATATAATGGACAAAAACTCTCAAAAAAGTAATAATTTTCATCCAGATAACAGCCGAAACAATTTAAAATTCAAGTCTTGTTTATGATTTCCCACAATTTTACTACCGGACGGACACTCAAAGTTTTATGAAACAAGAGCCTCCGTCTTTTATGATAAACTTCAGAATGATTTGAATTCGGAAACGAAAATAAAAGTGAGCCCGTTCCAAAATCTATTCCGACCCGCAATCATTTTTGTTAAGGTAGGTACCAAACCGGATTTTGGAAGCCAACGATCGCTTTACGATCTGCAAGAACGAGACGATACGCGAAATAATATCAAGTAACGGAATCAAACAGCCAGAAATATAAGGAAACACCGTTTTTAACTACAATAATTTAAATACACTGAAATTGAACAAAGAAAACGAGTATATTTTCACATTTCCAGAGTAATTGTAATAAATTTCATGCGCTCCAAATACTCGGAGCTATATTTCAACCCTAGAAGCCTGCAGCAGTGACCTATTTCTGCCAAATAAATCTCACTACGCAAGTTAACTTTATACTTTGAGTTTAATTTACTGAATTAAATGAAACTGAAGCACTTACCATTGATAATGATGCGGGATAAGATCCAGTAAGTGTATAGACTGAAAATAAAAATAAAATATGAACACTAGAGTTTAAACAAAGAGATGTGATCCCGGCGAACGCCGGCGTGTATCTGATATGTTTTCCGACGATGTATTGCTAGCTATCGGTGATGAAAACTATTAGTAAGCTACTAATTGTGCGGTAGCCTACATAAGCGGCGGTAATTGGCCCATTTACACTTTTCGTTAGTTTGCTCTGCATAATTGCTCGTTGTTTACACGAGATGGGAGAATGTGTGATCCACGATCAGCGGAAATTAGGAAATGAAATAGATGACTCGTTAATGAGTGACGCTGTTCAAATTAGAACTATCTGACTCATTATTGGAATATTAAATAAACTTAGAAACTCAATCGAAAATTCTTGAGATATATTGTTATACGGTCATTACATTAACAACACCAAAAAAAAAGGTGAAATAAATCTATTATACTGTAACCTTCAAGTAGGTGTTTGTAATTGACAAACATGTTAAGGCCTAAACCGTGAACTTAGGTCAAGAAAAAACCTCATCTCCAAATAAAATCTTCATATGTATGAAAAATTTAATCTATCAGCATACAAGTATGTGGGTGCTGACAGAGGCGTAATTTGCATTCGCTTTGAATGATCATGAGACAATAGGGTTAGATTATTCAAACGCTTGTACAGATGTGATTTTATGACGGACAATGCTACTGGCATATGAATTCATTGAACTACCTAATATTAGAACGGTGATGTCATTCTAATAAGCGCACTTATTATATCCGATGATATTGATAGACCAATGAAAGTGATATCAATGAAAGTGATATTTTACATTTTTTTTTTTATAAAATGTTAGGTAAGTGGAAGATGTTAAATATGTTAACGTATTTAAAAAACATAAATTAGAAATGATGAGTAACGCAGGAGCCTTCGTGGAAGTGCTAATAAATGCTGACCCAGAAAATGTACTCAGACATGAACAATTAACGGGAATGCTTTGTTCCACCGAAAACATTCAAACTATTGTCTAAAATAAGCTTTATGGCTTGGTTTTGTTTGAATAAGAATAGCCGGTATAAAATTTTGTAATAGAAAAAACCGCTTTGTTTTTAAATACAAAGAAATCGAAGAAAGCTTAAATGCAAAGAATCTTTTACTAATAAAAACGTTGAATAACCAACATAACGTAGTAAAGTAAATTATTGATATAAAATATTTTTTTAAGTTTAGTTGAACATCAATACCTTAATTTTTTTAATATTAGGGCTTAAAAACGAAGCTTTAGGCTTTATACAGATAAAACTGTGTCATTAAGACTTGGATTATGGTAGACTATATTGACGCACTAAATATCACTCTTACCTAATCAATATCGTAGGGGCGCGTGGGGTTTGTTCCAGCAGTTCTCGAAGAAGCTCGTCTGCATGCCTGAAATGATTTACGAAACAAAAATTTTACAATGGATATAGTAAATAAATATTTTACTGTTGCAGACAAATTGCTCCATTAGAAGAAAACCGACCTTGTTCATCCCGCTAGTTACGCGCCAAACTGACGTTGAATTGACAGTCCCGCCAAACATGGCGGCTACTCGTGTAGGATGCGGAAATACTCGAATAGTTACGAGCCAGAAAGAAACGACTAGTCACTGTTCACGTGCAAAAAAGAGACAGGCGACAGGTCCTGGCATTCGAACTTGTAGACAGGGATAACGATATGGAATTTGACGGGCGTGTGAACGAGTAAGGTAATTGGCTAAACGGTTGGTTTAGGGTGGAGCTGTCTGGATCTCGGGTCGGCGAGACGCGCAGATGGCAACAAAAAGGGAGCAGCCAGGACTAAATTTTTGGGAATAAATTGAACGACATTTTTGCTTTCGGGTTATCCAGGACTCGGCGAAGGAATGAGAGCAGAAATTTAATGTTTAACGTTTACATTGTTGCCTTATTTTTCTTAATTAGCTAAGAAGCAAAAAATTCAACATATGATTATGAAATTAAATCCAAATGCTCCTAATCATTCCGAAACGAATGCACGTTTCTGGTAAATGACGAAATAATACGTTTTAAATACCGGCTTGCTTTGTTTATTAGTTCATTTCATTGACTTTAATCACAAATCGGGCTCTATTAATACTTTCGTGTTAAAAAGTTTCAGGGCGGTTTTGCTCCTAGTGATTTTATTTTCTTTCCGTATAACCCAAGGATAAATATCAAAGATCACATTTCCTTCAGCTTATCATAATCAAACATCATTATCTGCGTAAGAGCAGGTGACAAACAAAACAGGGTTAATCTCATAGATACGTCGCAATAATCTGAAAACAAACATTTGATGTGGCAGCTTCCGTTGGGTTAATCCCATCTTATCTACGGTTTTATTAATATTAATAAGGTTAATTTTGTAATCAGTAAGTTCTGATAAGATGGTGGAAATTTTTATTATGTGAGAGTCAGATAGTCATATAGCTTACTGCTAAAAGTGAACCCATTTATTTAATATAATAAAAGGGACAAGAAAAATCATTGTTAAGTTCTGAATTATTTTAGAATATTTTCTTACCAGTTAAATCTAAACCAATAGACTTTATACTATAGATTGATTTTACAAAAGCTTGACTCTAAGTAAAACTACAATGATTTGTTTAATTTATTCAATATTCCGTAGTATAGCATGAACAAATCGAATAAACAGTATAGCAGAAGACAATAAACTTGGTAATGATAAGCCAAAGTAAAGCTTCCCCGCGGCACGCAAAAACATTATTTATTTACTGTTTATGAACTTTGGAAGTTTAATGAAATAACTTAAGGTAATAAAAATACATTATTACTTATTAAACTTTGTCACGCGATACCCCTAGGGATATAAAGGCCCTTGAGTTTTAAGGATGATATAAATTTGCTGTTCCAAAAATAATAAATTGTAGAAAAAGCTTGAACCTACGCTGATCTCATTCGCAAACAGTTTGGTATCAAGAATACAACTCAAAGAGATTTTTAAAATTAAAAAGAATACCAACTTCTTTTCACAATTTGAAAAGAGATTTACTGAATAACAAATGGCTCTGGAAAAAGTCAGAACGGGCCTTGTTTCGCATTGTCCTCGTTTGCTTCTTCAACTACCGTAGATTGCATAAAATCATGCAACCTTATACATATAATACTATTTGTAGGGCATACAGCCAGCAAAAAAGATGGTTTTGAAGTTACTTTAGCTAGTGTATATATTTTTAAAAAAATCATTTAGTTAATTTTCATCTTCACTATTCTACAAAAGTATTTTATGAGTGGCATTGGTTTATTACTCTTTAGTGTATATTTTATTCTTATAATTTCATTTCTGTTTTAATAATTTCATTCTTAAAACATGATCTCAAAAAGCTCGTTTTATAGTCGAACTAACTAAAACGATCTACTCCGAAATTCGACTTTATTGCTATAACACGTAAAGTAATTTTCGAACAGTACCACGCTGTTCCATGATACAAAGTCATAACCCGAACAATTCTTGTCACGTACTTGGGTGCTAGTATGAAAGATTCCATGCCTAGTACACGGCTTGTTTGTTAAACGAATACTATTGCCAACATGACTTCCTATTTCCGGAATATGACAGGTGTCTTTGAATTTTAACATGAGAACGTTCGAACGGTTCTTGTTTTTCTGTTTAAGATTTTCATCTATACGTCTGGTCGTTTATTTATTTTGTTTTTTTTTTAGTTTTTTCTTATGATTATTATATAATATTTGATATGATCAAATATTCTAATAATGCAGCTATCTTTAGCTATATCAGTCAAAATAGGCAAAAAACCGCGCATATAATAAATATCCGTTCAATAGCTATATGGCAATGAGATTATCTTTGTAAATTTTAGGTATTTAATATGTATATAGTGTGATTTTATGTTTATCTAAGTTCCAGAAGGAATTCATAAATGCTTATGCTTTCCGAACCATGTAAAATTTCTTCAGCTATAGAAAGTTGAAATTTTTACAAATAATTTATGTTGGTAAAAACAAAATAAAAAGGTCGGTTGTAGATATAACAATCAGTTATCTACATACCAATGTATAATTTTACAATGAATAATATACCAAGTAGGTTGTGCTTAGTTTAACGTTAAAATGAGAAATGTAAGTCACAATGCTTCTCCTTAAAAAAGTCAAGACTCCTCGGGAAAAACTTCCAATATTTTATCTTATTCATTACTTTTATCTCCTTGACATATAAAAATAAATTACATCAACAACCAAATTTTCGCCATAACGAAGGTGCTTATAGAGATAACGTTTGTCAAACACCTTAACGATGGAGGGAAGTCGAAAGGTTTTGCTTTATAACATTACCGTAAAGGAGAAATCGGAATATCAGCCCCGGGTTCCGCACATGCGTACTACGAAGCCCAGTATCGACTGACGCCACGCCTCCCCCCACCCCGCACAGACTCCCTTGATCACGTAAATAATACAATAAAATAGTATAACCTTATTTGAATAACTCCTTGATAAACCTATTTAGGAGCTTAGAAGGCAAGGCGGGTATTCCATTTTTGAAAATCAGCCTTCTGAAAAACGACATTCATGCAGGAATTTAGCAAATCCCCAATCTAATGAGTAGCTTAAACCGTTTTAGTGTTAATTGTAATCGAATCGCATCAATAAGTTTTAGTAAATTTCAACCTGAATCCCTAGTATAAATAAATCTTTTGCTCAGTCTTGTAATATGCCTTATTCACACAACTGCCAAGTCATGTGGACGTTGACACGACATCGACACTAGATTCCGAAAATGGTCCGACAGCGGTTTATTGATAGATTTCAAAATGTCAGCGTTCGCATGAATAAAATCCTATAAGGAATTATTCATTGGTGTTGCCACTTTTGTATGAACATTTATGCCAGTTTAGTTTGTATTTGGTTTGACATGACAATCTTATCTGTAGAAAGTGAAAGTTTAACCCAAAAAGGAAGTAGGCAAAACCAACATACCGACCTTTTTGCTTCGTTTGTTGTGTTGTTTTTTATATATCTATTTCTAGCTAAAAAGGTAATGGCTTTTTCACCATCCTCCTATAGAAGACTGATTTTGTGCACATATTGATATGTAGCATGGAAAAAGTAATAGCTTCTCGCAATTAAGTACCTGTTTAAACAATTCATTGAACAAAACCATGTTAATGACATCCAAGCTAGTAATTTACTCGTCTGGCAGCAGCCCAAGGTGTAGTTGTCTTTACCAAAAATGGCAATGTCGATGACATATCAAGCGACAAATGATTACCAAGATAATAATGAAGACATAAACAATGAAAATATTAATTATTATGTAAAGTACAACACGTGTAACGAAAATAAAAAAATATCTAATGCTACTAAGAAATGACATATAAATGGAAGTAATACAAAAAACACGCCTAACAAAATCAGTTTGAGAATCGATAACGACAGCTAAAACTCTAAATTCAAATATTTAAAAACGTCGATCAAAAACAAAAGAGAACAGAATCGAAGAAAGGAAATCTTTTTGGAATGCTAAAATCTAAATTCAAATAATGTAATGGCGCTTACCAGGCGAGCGTCGTCGGGGCGGCAGGCGGCGGCGCTTTGCGGAGTGGTACAGACGCGACGGGCTACGTAACACCCGCTCCTACCCCGCCCTTCCCGGGACGGATTTGCCTACATACTTACCCCTCGCTAGCTACCCGGACATTGCTGTGTACTGTATAAGTACTTTATAGAAAGAGAACTTATTTATATCTATATGTGTATCATTTCGTTATTAGGATTTTTATATTCGTATGTCTGTTAAACTTCAAATAATAATTTAATATAGAAAAAAAAATATTCTTACTTTTATTGTGAGATAAAACTGTGTCCCAGTTTAACATTGGTTAATTATTTTGTTTAAAATTTGGTCTAGAAGCTTCTATATCCTAAACTTAAATTGCTTCTTGGATAATTATGTCCTTGAGTATTCAATTTAGAAGAGCTCTTGTTAGCCGCAAGACTGAGTGTGAGTAAATTTCAATATTTTGGAAGACTGCGCATACGAAAATTTTGATTACCTAATCGTAGATGCCTATGCTGTTATTTAAAAATAAGGAAAAAAAATGCAATATTAATTATCTTACATAGGACAAACAAAGTAGAAAAATGTGTTATTTGACAGAAACCGTTACCGTGGCTATGTGTGACGTAACCGACACAGCCCAAAGCTTAGGGCGCTTTCATACGACTCTCCTGCCGTTTTTACTAATAATATTTTCCTCTGTAAGTGTAATGTTATTTCTATTTTATTTTAATATTAAGAATTTGAGAGCAAATAATTAATATATATTTATTAATAATATATATATATATATATTTGAGCAAAAAAGGGTTTTTCAGGTATCCCCGTTTCAGGTAAGGATCCATTTTTGCTTGAAGTCACTCTTTCGTCCACTCTGTTTATAAATTTATTAAAAAGTATTTTTTATAGATTTAAATGATATTTACTTGATTTTAAAAAATTTAATTTCGTTATAAATTATGTCTATACTCGTATTATAAAAAGGAAAGATTCGATTGTTTATTTGAATTGAGTCCGAAACTACTGAACCGATTAGAAAAAATATTTCAACATTGGAATCCTAAATTTTGCGTGATGAACATAGGTTAAGTATACAATATTTTCCAAAAAGTTAGGATTCCGTTTAAAAAAATATTAATTTGTTAAATATCCGTGCGAAGCCGTGGCAGACCGCTAGTTTCGAATATTTTGACAGAACAACAGTCCCACCGTATTTAATAAAATAATTACCTACGTGTCGTCGTGACCGATATACCAATTACGAATCATGAGTGAGGTCTGGAAGCGACTTCATCTCATTCTCCAAGTCTCTTGCGCTGTTTTAGAAAAAAAAATTTTTTGTTTTAAACTCTTACTTTTTGTTTCGTATCAAATACTTCTTTTCGACTATCTTCATGTGTAGTATTTTGTGGTGGACCTCTGCTGAGTTGGACAAACAAACGTCCTCTAAACTATAAACTACTAGCGGTTCGCACGGGTATTAAACAAAAATTTCAGAAATTATACACACTAAAACGATGGGTTTCACAGTTTTTATACGGATCTTTACTTTTTTTAACAGCATTGGGGTTTTTGACATTGACTCGATATTCCAACTGACACTGGCCGTAAAGAAAAAGCAAGCACCGTGCGCTATACAACCTCTTTTTCTATTCTGACGCGCCATAATATAAAAAGAGGTTGAATATACAGCCCCCGGTTCAATTATTGAATTTTTCATGCGGATCCCTAACTTTTTTGAAAATATTATAGCCTATGTTCATCACGGAAAATTAAGGATTCTAATGGTGAAAGAATGTTTTAACTCGGTCCAGTAGTTTCGGAGCCTATTCAATTCAAACAACAAACAAACAAACAAACACACAAACAATCAAATCTTTCCTCTTTATAATATTAGTATAGATAAATCTATTATGGGTACTTACTAAATATATTTCATATACATATTACTATTTTATTTTATTTTAGTACTATTTTTTATTTTTTTTATATAGTCAAATACATAGGATGACATGATGAACAAGTAAAAACCAGATAACCTCTCAGATTTCTCGACCATCAATCTATTAAGAATACATAATAGATTTTATATGAAACATATTTCTGTTTTTTTTTTTTTGTATAATTTAATTCATGCTGATGTGGACTGTGTCTTCAATTAAAAACTAAACTGAAAACCGCTTAGGTTTCTCTAAAATGAATCTATTCAGATTAATTATATTGATAAAATTTATCTTAAATTTTACAATACCTACCACATTTTTTTTAAACAATAAAAAAGTGTACGTAAAATTTTGACATTGTGGACAAGGCCTCTGTCGTCATCGCGACACGTCCGTCCGTACATGTCGGACAAACACTGCCATATGGCATCCGAACGATGACTCAAGAGATACCTACCTATTGTATTGTCGAAACTAGTGAACCGTTTGAATTAGGAACAACTGTTTTTTTTGTCTTTTGATAGCACAAATTGATCTTGATCGATTACATTCAAGTTAAAAAAGTTTCTACTTTTCTTAAGCTATTGCTATAATGGCCGTCTTTATTAGATTATAGATTTTTTAGGCACATGCAAAACAGAGTCTAGTTGTCTTTAAAAAATCTTTTCTTTTTACAATTTTTTTTACAAACATAAATGTACTCTGCTCATTACATTTAGTTGACTCATAAAATCTAATTTTTGTAAACGAAAATGCATATGAATAAATAGCAGACTCTTCAGAAAAAAATAAATTGAGCACACAGTGATTGTTGAAAAAATTCGAACTGACGTTCTCTCACCCCACGTCAATCAGTTAGCGGATTATTTTGCTCGGACGCTCGGAGCCAATCCCGCGTCACCCTTCCCCCATTGGTGAATTTAAAAAGAGAATTTCAATTTAATCTGCTCCCCTTCGGAATTTAACCGACAGCCGGCTGGCTAGTAGCTTTCGAGTTTTTATAATATCGTTCCATTTTTTATAATTTTGGTTTTGAGTTTTATATCAAAACTGTCGTGGTTAGACCACCATAGGGAAACAAGATATTGGCTTTATCGATATTTTCCAGTGAAACTGATACCTTACTGAAAATGCAATCAGTGATAAAATCCAAGAAGTAAGGCAAATATTAAAATAAACCATGATAATACTTTAATGGTAATGGGTAAATAATAACTAACTATGTACGTATGAAATAAACTTGATAATTGACAATGTCTTAGGTAAGTACATAAATAATGATGATGATGATGCTCAGTAAGTTTTTTATTTTTATAATCAATAAACAGCTAATTAAGTCTCTTTTAATCCGTTTACTAATAATATAAGCCGTCATAATCCTATTAGAGTCAAAAACCGAAGGTAGGTAGCGATTTGTTGCGTTCCAAATTCAAACAAAAACAGACGTCTCGAATTTTATACCTGACTCCTATGAATGGGGTTATTGTCTAAGGTCGTTCGAAAAAAGAACAATAAAATATGGCCGCCACAAAAGCGGAGCTGATTTTCGAGTTGCACATTCATCTCATTCTATATTTTTTTACCATTTTAAGTTTAGCAGGAAACAGTTTTATTTCATAGTAGAAACTTTGAATCCCTAGGTAATATTTAGTAAGTATTATAAAGATTATTAGGCCTAGAGGTAGGTAGTTACTTTATCTACCTATCTACCGTCATCATCATCATCAGCCCATGTTAGTCCACGGCTGGACATAGGCCGCCCCTATCTACCGTAATAAATAAATAATCCTGGACAATTCAAACAAAGACAAAGCATCATCTAGTCTCAAGCTAAGACCTCAAGCAGAGCCTATGGTATGGGTATTAGATGACTGATAAACTTAATACAATATATTAAGTAAGTACTTACATAGATGGAAATTATATATACCTACCAGAACACCCGAAACAAATATCTGCAGATTGCAGAAACATTGGTCCCGTGGTTGGGATCGAACCCGCAACTTAATGCGTCATCTGCGGACTTTTGCCCACCGTGCCACAGGTTCGTCAATAATAATTATTCTGTTGCCACCTAGAAACTAGTGCTTCCCCGTTCAACCAAAGATCTATCTACCACGGGTTATGTTAAAAGAAACTTACTACCTAACCTACAGTAAACTTAATACAATATAACATAGATATAAATTATATATACCAGAACACCCGAAACAAATACCTGCAGATTGCAGAAACATTTGTCCCGTGGTTGGGAACGAACCCGCAACTTAATGCGTCATCGGCGGACTTTTGCCCACCGTGCCACAGGTTCGTCAATAATAATTATTCTGTTGCCACCTAGAAACTAGTGCTTCCCCGTTCAACCAAACATCTTTCTACCACAGGTTGTCTAAAATAAACCTACTACCTACCTACAGGTAGTAAGCTTTACTACCTAGGTACCTACAGGTAGTAAGTTTTACTACCTACCTACAGGTACCTAGTAAATTTCTTTTACACTTAGACCTAGGGCAAAGGATAATTGTATTTTTTTATGCAGGTATGTATGAACCGGTATCTACTTTTTACTACTTCACCAAATTCCTGACATTTTCAAAAACTGACAAATCTAAAAAAATCCGGTCTTGTCAGGATAAATCCTGACAACAGGAAAATTACTTAAAAATCAGATCCCGTTCTGAGCGGTGTCTGTTTAGCTACATATAAAAAATATCTATCTACACAATTAAGTCATAATTAATTTATAGATATAGGTAGGTACTAATCATTCTATGCTGGACTAGTCATAGAATAAATATACCTGTTTTTTTTAATACCCTTAACACAAGCGTTTGCTAGCTTGGGACAATCTTGTCTTCAATGCGTTTTTTTATTCAAAAAAAATCCATAGCTCTAAATCTATAGCATACAAAACTTATAGATTATTTATAATTACAAGATATAATGTATTAATGTAATCTACAGCCAAATGAGGATTTAAATTTGATAGTTTTTTTCTTTTACCGTTTTAGGGATAACATTAAATTTTTTAAACTTTCACGATTTGTTTACATATTATTTAATATTACATAATATTTATCGTACAAAAGGTACCTACGCGATAAATACCCGATAAATATTCTTTAATATGACATTTAATTTATCAAAGGACACTTTATAATTTATTTGGTCGCTATTATTTATTTACCTACTTATATGATACTAGCTTTTGTCCGCCTCTTTTCGGCATAAAAATCCCACGGCCCATGATCTTCCCCGTGATATCATCTATTCTTGCCAAATTCTATGAAGATCCTTTCAGCCGTTTAGGCCTGCAGCATTTCTTACGAATTTGTAAAATTTGTATTTTATTATTATAGCAACATCATCTGGCCCCAATGTATATGATACATAGAAAATTCTTTGTTGCATACTTAACAAAAAACAATTAGAAATCAAAATAACAATTACAAGAGATTCCAAAATTAGCGGTCCTATCACCAACCGCATCCTATAGACAACCGTGGATAGATAGGATCATTGGATTGAACATGAGGATCTGTGTGCATTTCTATATGTTATTTATTATACTATTTAAATAATTTATATAGGTACCTACTTAAAATAACTTAAATTACAAAAATACCTACCTACACACATATATGTATACTTAGGTATAATATAATGAATGACAAACATACATAAATAATATCTAAAATTGATAAAAGGTAATATATTATTATTTCATAAAACTATTATAGAAAAAAACGTATTCAAATCACACTAGTAAGCACAATTTTAAAAAGGTTGGTACGTACTTAAATTAGTGAATATCCACATTACCGAAGAGTCATAATAAATAATACAAATCTTACCTTGTATTAAATTGGATTCAGAAGACCGGGCACGGCGGCATGCGACCTCAGGCACGACGAGACATAAGTTTTGAAAGCGACAAAGCGCCCTAGTGGTAGTAAAACGAAGCTTTTGGTCGAGTATAAAGCTCGAACCTCCATTGCGGTTTTTTCTTCAAATCCTGAACTGTTTTACCGACGCAGCTTTGCCACGCCATCTAGCGGTGAATAGCTGTACTACATAGTCAGTTCCACCCCGCGCCACAGATGATAGTAATAATACTATATCCCGCGACGTGCGGTGCGGTGGGGTGGGGCGCCCTAAAGAGGCACCTGCCCGCCCGCTAATTGGGACTTTATTGATATTAAAAAATCCAGTTGGAATGTATTTATGGTGAATCCAAATGATGTTAGGACCAAGAGTGAAAGCATGAAAACGTACAAGCAGCCATGAAATAAGTACAAAAATGAAAAACACTCACCCATTTTCACAGGGGCAGCGTCCTCAGTGTTGGAAAAATCAATACTCTAACCAAAAACCCGTAGTAAGGCCAAATATTTACATGTTTGACAGGAAAAACTTTAATTGATCCGTAAAACAAGTAAAACAATGTGAAATCTAGGTAAAAGTCACTAAAACAATAAAAAACAAATCTAAAAATAAACTTTACTGCGAGCTCTTACAAGTGCCGCTGCCGAGCTGAAACGCAGTGTGACAAAAAAACCGAATACTAATTAGAAATGCTTTGCCCGCCGTTGGCGGAAAGCTACGGAACTAACAGAGCTTTCTGAGTTTAACCTTGCTTCAAGTTTCTATGCTGCTTGGATAGATGGCGATGTTTTGTAAAATGGTACGAATATTTCTTAGGTTCACAACTGTAATATAACTTCCGACTTGTCAAGTAAGATGGCGCTGTTTCAGAATAAATGTCATACCGTGTAATGTCAGATATTTCTGTGAACAATTAAATTAGAGATAAATAAAAAATAAAAAAGAGAAACTGTAGGTATAGTATTATTTCCTGAACGATGAACAGTTTCTAGCAAAACGCCCACAACATATCCCAATAGCGATAGTAAGTAAGTTAATTTTCAATGTCTACAAATACCTTGTCGATAGTAGGTGTAAATTAAGTCGCTTTCCACGTCCGTCTGTCTGTTTATCCTGTATGTGTGTACCTTTTTTAAGATTATTAAGGATCTGTTACACAAACTCTGTCCCTCTGTTCTTGTTAAAACTTAAAAACGTCTTGATCTATTTCAATAAAAAATTACTTACTATGCCAGCATCTTGGGGACACTTCCGATTGGTATGATATGGATCAACTGAGCTACTTGTAGTTTGTAACAGTCTACAGTTAGCTCAATTTTTCAAGTTCTAATTTGGTTTTGTTGTTTGGTGGCAATTTTCTTTGTAATTAAATAAATAAATAATGTCGGACAATCCACACAGCCTCATCTAGCCCCAAGCTAAGCAGAGCTTGTGTTATTATTATATAATTAAAGATAAGGAATCTTATTTAAAATTAATTAGAACCTTCGAGAGAGTGGAAGTATAATCTCCTGTATAAAATACCTAAGTACTACCTATAACCCATGAAAAGTTAGGTACATCTCGTAACGTCTGTAGGTTTAAGCGCTATCCACACATTTCCGGGTCAGTTCCGGGTCAGGGCTATCCGAGTTCCGAGTTGTGTGAACAAGTTCATACAATTCCCTGACGCCTGACACGGAGCTGTGTGAACAAGTTCATACAATTTGTACGTAACCGATTTTTTTCCCTGTCCCTGACGGAACACGGCCGGGACGAGTTCCCGGAAATATGTGGATAGCGCTTTAAAAGATACCATACGTCATAAGTACCTACAGTTTATATCTCACTATAAACACATAAAATCCTGAAGGATATGATTCGTAACGAATACACACAAATACACTCAAAGCATTAGCTAACTGGACATAGCTCAAAGAATTAGCAAGCTGAAGTGGCAGTGGTCCGGCAACATCTCGTGAAGAACCGACAACCGCTAGGCGGTATTTGTTCTTGAGTGAAGTCCGCATCTCGGCGAACGTAGTGTAGGACGCCCTCCAGACAGGTGGGATGACGACCTGTGAAAGACTGCAGGCAGATGCTGGATGAAATAAATTGAAAACAGAGCGCTATGCCGTTTATTATGGGAGGCATAAATCTAGCAGTGGACAACATGGGCTGATGACGATAAAGAAATAAATTGCCGTTACTACGCGAAGGCAATGTAAATTTTCTTACATATATTAATAATACTTTAAAATCAACTCGATTTCGAGAACGGCCACCCGAAAAATTGCAGAAATTTTTGTTTAAATACCTATGTAAAAGAATCAAATTACATACAACTCAACATTTCTTAAAAACAATTTTTTAAATAAAGAACTTGGTTTAGATTAGAACTATGAACCCGAAACAAAGTCACACGATTCCAATTTCAAAACAGATTTTTATAAATGCGCCTCTATCACCTGTCACATCATGCTTCGCAAAGAGCGCGTTATGAAAAATGATTCGTTACATTGAACACACCTTAATGTAAGGTACGATCAGATGTCCACAATCGCTGGACAGAGCAACATTAATAATATTATTATTAATGTCATTGTACTCTCCTGATGTGTCTTGAGTTGCTATCAGATTTGCTTGGGAACTATAAAAAGTAGTCTTCTTATGGTCAGTGAAGTCTTCAGGTTCAGCAATAAAGAGTTCAAAAATTGTATTAGGGGTTCCGCAAGGATCAATATCATTTTTATTTTTACCGAAAGATCTTTGTGATGTACTGTTATTTGATGGTACTTGATTTTTGAAGTTGAGAGAATGTAAATATGTTCATTTAAGTAGTTCTTTTTCACTAATACTAGATTTGTTCACCTCCCTCTTATATAATTAACATTGAGTAGGTAAGCTTAATGCTTATAAAATCAAATGCATCCAATTCATGTTACCAAAATGTAAAACAATTTGCAAGAAAGATAATTCTTACGAATGAGATTGTTCATCCTGTAGTAGACTCTAACATTTTCCTAGGGCTACATATTGGCTCTTCAAAGGAGGACCGCAATTTGATGCTCCTGCAGGAGACTTATCAGCTGGGTTAGTTTATTTCAATTGCAACCAAACAAACAAACATTCAAATCTTTCCTCGTCATAATATTAGTATAGATATAGTACGAATAGATTTCTTTTTTTTATCAATTAGAATAAGAAGCTAGCTCATAGAAACAAGTACAAGTAAAAGCCTTCAAACGCCCAAAACATTGCATAACCCATGATTTATAGGTCCAGCTCGATTCGCGACCTACAAACTAAGGTTGCCTCCATTTTTCGACACTCTTTTGTTCGGCACGTGGTGCCCCGGCTTCGGCTGTCATGTCATGATTTCATTAATCATGTCTCAATACTGCCGTGCCATCAAATAGAGGCGTCACGCTGGCGTCATACCTACATTCACTAACTTGCTTTTTGGTTATGATACAATAATCAGATTTTATATTCTCAACAGCTATACCTATCTGAATATAACCTATCTGGATTGGTATTTTGTTCTTTGGGATTATGTGTAACTTTGATATTTGGGATGAAGAAAATAAAAACAAAATATATCATCATAATTTATTTTATCATCGTCACCAATTTCAAATTTAATACACTTTATTATTAAATTACAATAATTTAAATGATCAAGTAGCATATTTCTAGAAACCTCATTTAACTGGAATGAACGATTAACATTATCGTAGGTATTAGAAATGAAATAACGTATCTTACAGAAAATATTTTAAACAGAAAATATTTTACAGTCATAAAAGTAGTAATTGAAATAAAAGCCCCATACTATTGCACAGCATTTACAATAAATCTTGAAATGTTAGTTTATAAGGTAAAATTTGAACATTTCGATCGTTAAAATCTTAATAATTTCTAATATTTACAAACAATAAATAAAACAACAAATGAATCAAACTGAAAAAATCAATAAGCGCTCACAAAACAATGAAAATATGACAAATTATTCCAAAATCAAATCGTATTGTCCCACTTAAGAATAAAATTTAACAAAATATCACAGTTGACCACGACATACCCAAAATATCTGACAACAAAAATATACGATGTCGTTATCATAACAGAAAACATAAGTATTGAAATTTTGAAGTGATTTGCTAAGAAAAAAACCTTAAATTTAAAATGGTAAGTACATTTTACAAATACGAGAAAACTTTATAAAGTCGTAAGTGACAAGAAATATTGAATGGTTTTTTGTGAAAACATTAAGGACCCTATCGAATAGTAATATAGTCATAACTAGTGTCAACTAAGCTTAACTGCATCTACTTATTTTAATCTCTACATTATTTACAAACTAAGGACAGGAACATAAAACAGTTCTTGGGAAAGTTTTTGAAATATATTAAAATTTTCACCGTAATTCTAATACAGTTAAATTATTTACACTAATAGGAAAGGAGTTTTACCTACCTATTCACATTCTTTTTAACTGAGCGTAATTTTATAATCTAATTACTTTATAGTGCATTTATAGCAACTTTTAAATTGATATTGAAGTCAAAATAAATTAAATTCCTAGTTTTCCTTAAACCATTGATGTGTTTCGTAAAAATTCGTACATGAACATTACGTGATGTGTTTTCTAGTTTTGTATTTATTTTGATTCGTCATGTCCGACATTTTATGCTATCCCTGTACATTCCGAATTTGTTATTTCAGCGTTCATTACAATAGGTTCATAGATATTTTTTTTTGATTTCATGTACATTATCCTATGTCAATTGTTAATAATAATTGATAACTTTTTGTTGACCTTTATATTTTAATACATTACATTGTTCAAGTACTCTCCGATTTATTTATTAATTATTCAAACTTTTGCAAATTATATTGAATTAGATCTTATGACTAGGTACATTACAATTATTATCTACATAAAATTTTAACACCACTTTGTTTTCAATCAATGAAAACTACTCATTAGATTTTATGGTACATAAAGTTCTTACTTACGCAGGTGTAGATTCTAAACTATGTTTAAGGTAATACTTTTCACAACTTATCGTGCTTCTTCAGTCAGCAAACCACACAACACTATGTTGAACAAACACTTTAGTCTTTTCGTCATCAAAACGTCACTTTGTCAACAATCAACGAAATTAAACTATTCAAAGATAGGTTCCCAAATTTTTCGAGCAGCGAATAACTGACCAGTCTGGTTGCTGTAACATCGCAATCATTTCATTGATCGAAGATGATACATGCAACCCCGCGAGACGGACGACTGTCTACATTAATAAATCAGTTATCCGCTGTTCGAAAAATTCCACTGATCCTATGCGGACAGATGCGCAAACTGGCTCGGGTGAAGATCGAACTGGTAAGGGTGGCCGTACGGATTCATGTGGTAAGGCACAATATTCATGGATGCCATTTTGTGCTCTTTCTTCCACTTCATGCGTCGGTTCTGGAACCAGATCTTGATCTGCCTCTCTGTGAGGCAGAGCGCGTGCGCAATCTCGATCCTCCGTCTCCGCGTCAGGTACCGGTTGAAGTGGAACTCTTTCTCCAGCTCGAGGGTCTGGTACCGCGTGTAAGACGTCCTCTGACGTTTGGTTTCACCATTTGCGTTCACCGTACCTGGAAAAGGAAAAACGTTCGTGACTAGCGTGTCAGTATAAAGACATGATAGACGACACATTCATTGCATAAGTTCGTTAAGTATTATTCTGGTCACAAAACGCAAGGCACGTTAATATTTAGATCTGAATGTTTGTTTGAGCGCCAATGAATAGTTGGCTCGATCGGCTCCGTGGCTTGCTACGCTTGCTCGATTGTGATGTACAGCTTGCGGCGACGCGCTCTCTTACAGATTTCTATTCAGATATACAAACAGTATTGTGCAATTAATTTAAATTTATTTCCTTGAGCTGTCACATTTTTCCTAATTTATATCTTCTATCTAGACTACGACACCTTTCCTTGTAATTGTTTTGGCACGCATTTGTTCCTGCGAGACTGCCTGCTGCGGAAGGCCAAGATAAACTTTGCGAGCCATTGCGTTCGGGAGGTGTAATGGTTCGATTAGATTTGTTGTTATTTTAGCGCGTTGCGGTGTGACCGGAGACGTTTGTGTAAACATGAGAGTCTGAAGCGTATGACCGTACATTAATATCAAAGAAGGGAGTTGTGTGGCATCTCTCGAGTCATGGGTTGCATGCCGCACCTGTCACGGCTTGTCGGCGGTTCAGCCCACCGCTTGGTCGGCTTGGACGCCCGCCAGAGTTCTCGTGATAGATACGCGCCCGTCTCGTGTGTGTCTACCAAATTAAACTGTACCATTTGTAACATTTCTTTAAGCAGCTCATACCACTAATGAGCTGGACTCGTCATTATTACTGACCCATACTAAAACGATGATAGCTATATGTGCATTCACAGACGACTTGCGCGCGACGATCCATGCACCGATACAAAAGGTGGATATTAATTCAGGATATACACGTTTTCTGTTAAACTGTCAGTTGTCAATGCCCGTGTCAATAAAGATGTTAAAAAAATATAAATATTCTATAAAGTACGAACTAAAAGTCGACAAGTAGCCGCAGCAAAAACCCTACGAGATTGAAATGTTAGTGACAGCTTGATGCACAAACAACAGGCAGACAGCATTATTTTAACATAATCCTTGTAGAGGAATGAAACGAACGGAGACAATACGGTTCAATTTGAATTTCAATATAAACGCTTACAATAACAGCTCCAAATGATAAAACGTTAACATCAAGTTTTTAATTTGAATGATTTAACAAATTTTATGAATGAATTGATGTGAATAATTGTTTCTTGTGGTTAATTAGAGCTTGGATGGAGGATGATTATTATATCATAGCCTTAGGTTTTATACTACTATTTATTGGCATAAAAGATAGTAATGCAGTTCAGCTTTGAAACGTCTTAAAACACTTCTAATACTTTTGCTAATGTACCTTTAGTGATAATTTAAACTAACTGGAAGTTAAACTAAAATCAAATTGCTGTTTACACACTTTTGTTGTTTTACACTCAAGGTCTCTTCCTACTTATATTTTATCGCCATCCATCTGAAAGACACTTGTACGGCAATCATGACAAAATGATGGACCTCTTCCATCCCAAGTCGCATAATTCTAGGTCACCATCCATTTATATTCAGCGGTCTAGACATATTGCATGGTCAAATATCACATTACGCATGGATGAGACGACAAAAATTTGAAATCTAAAATAGCTAATGTCTGGAGTTTATCTGTTTCCATTTGATGAGTTGTAGGTATAAAGCTAGGTTAGAAAAGAATCTAGACTTTACGAAGTTCGTCAAAATGTGATTTCTTAAAAAGATTAAAAATATTGCTACAGATCTGATGATCAGATCATTTCCTGGTTCTCGGATTAGATCTAAGCAGACTGACATCCAGTTTTATATCTCAGCCAAAAATACAGACATTAAGTGGAAAATGACAAATGGTTTGACAGTGATTCGTTAAAGTCTACGTTTCAATGATATACTTATTTCAATGTATAAAATTTTATAATCAAACATCAAAATGTTTTACGCTAAAACATCAAAGAAAGATAAAAAAAATATGTCATGAAGATGAAAACAGAAAACATGCAGTAAAAGTGTATCAATAAATAATTATGATATGTTTTTTTTTTAGTTTGATATTCAAGGTATTTCTGTAGTTGCATCATTGAATCATATAAATAATATTGTTAGAACTTACACCTTGATTACTAATCTTGTCTACATCAAAGGTGATAATGAGTATCGTAATAACATTTGAAAAAAAGGAAGTAGGTACTTACTCAAAATTTACTCACTAGATCTTATTTGGGATACTGTTACATACATATATTTTGACGTCTATCGATGTTTTTGCAAATTATTAATAAATATTCCACAAAAATAATACCTAAACAAATATAGGTGCTACGAGTAGAATGTAGATGCTACAAAACGCTATGAATAACATATTGTTGAAATTTCTTACGAAATCCACCTGAACCAGAAATTTTCTGCCGGAGAGCTCAAATTAGAATATCTAATTTCAGGTCTTCGGAAAAAACCTATTGGTTACGACTACCTCCGGTGAATCTTTAACATCTTCCTATTATTTACCTTCTGACAAGTTTTTATCGTCAATACATCAGGAACACGTCAGGCATTCCTACTTGATATTTCTAGAACAATGACAGAAGAATGTAAGAATATTTAGCTCTATTTCAGTTTGAACAACACTCATGTCAAAAATAAATAATAAATCAATCAACTATCATCACTTTTCACTTTGACGATTGATACTTGCAAGGTGATACAAATTTGAATATGTTCAGGTACGCTCCATTGTATTGAAATTCGGCTTTTTAATATAATAAAGTTTCTACTTAAATATACCTTCACTAATCCTACTACGAATTATGTTAATCGTTTATTTATATTAATAGATAGTGTGTATAAACAGACAGCTAATTTGCAGTGCCTTGCCTATCGCAAGTAATCCTTAGTGGACATTCACTGCTGTATCTTTACAGTTATCAATGAGATATCGCCATACTGCGCACAAACTTTAGATTAATTCTATAAATGGTGGAAAAGTTCACCCGCACGGTGAAGTTTTCTTACCGACATTTATGAGCTAACTGGCTTACGAATTATGCGATGAACATCGTCATCATCGTCACACACCGTTGGGTCCATACATTTTTGAAAGCCTCTTCTGCTCCGTATTATGGTATTCTCAGTAAGGTATGTAAGGTCTACAACCAAATATTTTTTTTGTTGTCCACGACTTTCAGGCTTCTTTGATCCTACGCACTCCTTAACTATACGATAGATAAGTTTCGCGTTTACATCTTAATATGTAATTAATTAAGTACATTCATATCTATAGATCTACTTCATGGTTTTTAAGGAAAACAGCATGAAAGACAAAGAACATCAGGATAGGATAATCTATTCATAGTCGCAACCAGTTCAAGCATGCTTTTCTTAGATATTTCATAATGCAAATTACAGAAGGAATGCAAAAGATCGTCGTAGGACAGCCAAGACTGATTCAAATCCCTTTAGATGTATGACCTGTCCAGATATTTCTGAAATGCTTACAACATTCTGGCTTATATTTTAATAGTCTATTCTCTGAAAGACACTGCACACACCGCCTTGTCGAGTGGTAGCGTTCCAAATGAGTTATAGCGCCGAAGACTACGCGCGCATGTTTCAAATTATGTCGTCAACCAAGTCGCAAGATCGTGTTCCTCCAAATGTCAGTCCTCGTTGGTTATTATTTGGCTCGTTGCCTTGCCGTTATTAACATTAACGTCTACTGTTTCAACTAATTATCAATTTATATTGAAAAATAACGAATCAATTGGCTGGGTTTGATCTTTTCGTGTTAATTTATATGGATTCAAGCCAACTGGACCCAGTCACGGATCAAATATGCTGACATAGATTATCCACAAGTGTGTTCTCAGGTTTTTAGTTAGTTAAGTTACTATAACATTTGTTTTGTTATCTACACTGATTGTTAATCTGATAATATGTAAGTAGTTAAATTGGTCAGTAATAAAAAAAACTACTTCATCAGTAAATAATAATATCCAAAGCTCTTTTCTACATACATATTTAAATAGAAGTCAAGCGGTATCCAAAGCAAAGATACAGAGCAAGCCGAAGCCTGAAGCGTGTAAGTGGATCAGATGATTGCCGCGGATTGTGCACGAATCTGCCGCATTAAGAGTGGATATCTCACGTTTGAACGGGGATCACGACGTGGAAATATTAAGGACACTAATATCTTGAGCACATTTACATAACAACCAATAAATCTTTGCAACGGAACCGTCAACGTTTGATAAATTTCATGAGGATTGTGACGATACTGAAATGACGGTGTTTGTAGGAAACAGTTATAATATCTGATTTAAATTGTGCAACAAAACAACTAAATATGTTACAATGATTCTTGTATACTTCATGTTATAAGAAGAAAGGAACAATAATATAGAAGACTTCAATAGCAATAAGAATTAATTAATAAAAAGCGGCTTTCAGAGAAAGCTGATAAGATTTCAATAATGCGAGTTATATCGAAAGCTTTATTAATATTGATTAAATTACATAATCGGTAGATACCTTACAGTTTCAAATACTGTCAGTTGCAAATAGCTTTTACAGCCGCAACATATCGTCGAATTAAAACAACAATAATTTATCCATAGTCCAGATTATGAATCGGCTCATACCATTTGTCAATGTATTGATAGTAAAACTGTTGTTTACGTGTTTGTAATTCCAACCGAGATCACTTACTTATCTCCAAGACTGATGGTCGATCTATCTCTACTTACCCAGTGGTTAGTAGTGGAACCGGTCCCCAGCTATGTCAGAAGGAAGTAAGTAAACCTCGGTATGGTAAATGGTATGTATGATTATTTGTGATTTATTGTCTTGTGTCCTGGTGAGCGAACATTAGTCATAATTATGGACGTGAGCAAAAAGTGTCTTTTCTCTTTGCGCAAATATTAATCTTACTGGATTTATCGATAGTGTTATTGAGGTCAGTGTTTCTTGTAAGTGAGTAAGGTGTGCGATAAATTGCAGTGAAAAATTGAATGAGGATGTTCTTTTGGCAATTTAAAAGGAAAAGGGCTGCTGTTAAGGTAAACCCATAATAGGAAGCAATCGATAAAGTTCAAATAATGAGCAAGTGTCAGTAACAACGAGTCTGTTCAAAATGGAAATTGTAGTAGCATAAACAGTAGGTACCTAATACGAGTATTTTGTGACTTGATGAATACAAAAAGAACGATATTCCGTTACGATCACTTCCTAAAATTGATCGCTTCACAATTACCGTGGACGCCGTGGAACCAGTAATAATTTAAAAAATATCGCCCAGTAAATGATGCCATAAATTAAATTTAATAATACGTACGCCCAACGCAAAGCCATCATGTGCGGAAAGCTAATTGAATATTAATTTCACAATAAATCTGGTTGGACCAGTCTTCGTATCGCCTTTAATTTATAACTTAACTTTGTAGTTTGGCAATAGTTTAGCATTTAATTTTCAATTTATAGATGATCGTAAATTAGATTCTTCTTGTTTTGTCTCTTTAATGTTGCTAGTAGCCACACCTCTAGCAGGTAGCGGCATCACAAACACCTTCTGTTTAGTAAATTTATGAGTTTTATCTCGAAGAGCGCGGTCAGTGCACAAACACTCGACATCTTCGAGGCAAAGACAAATTGTCCGATTACGAGCTCTACCTCCCTGGTGGGTCCGTCCGACCGATGCAAATTCTCAAAAAAACTTTTTCTAAAACAATCTCACGCTCCAGAAAGTAAGAGTATTACAGAACCATTCAATAGGCACATTAGTAGATTAATTACTGACATTTCGCAAAGAAAGCCTTTTTCTACTTTCTTTGGCTTCACAATGGTAGGGCATTGAAAAAACAGGACAGAATTTAACGCTTTTGACCTTGTAGAATTTTGCAACATTTGTAAATTTTTGCAGTGTGATTTATGTGACTCTGGGAGGCGAAATCTTTGTCGTGTTTTGATAAAGAGACCACTTGCGGTGTTGCAATGGAAAGTAAAAACTAAAGAATCCCATTGGCATCGACAAACAATAGGAGCTAATAATGAAACATTAGTATCTGTACACTATTGTTGGTACAAACAATGATTACGTGAATACACGCCGCACGAAGTGTTCTCTACCTCTGTGGCTCTGCTCTAATGTGCTCAAAATAGATCATGATGTCATTAAAGCAATTGGTCTATGAATACAAACTCAAGTGAGCTTTTGTTGTTATATGTGTTTAAAACCTATATTTATTCAGAACCTTTCCATAACGAGGCAGATAGGTCGGTTTACAGAATCTTTATTTTCTTCAAGAACATAGATATTATGTCAGTTAAATGAGATTTTTTTTTGCATATAATTAAGTTTGTAGATTACTGAAATTTATGTATCTCTAGTGTGCTTAGTATCCTGTACTGACAAATTAGGCAGGCCAATGAAGGGTCATTCGCCTGCCTTCGTTTTGACCAGTGGCTCCTAAGATTAGTCTAAGCTTAGGCTATTGATTGTACAATGGCATTCATTGTTAGCTCACCCCTCTGTTACGTATGATGTCAAATTTATGGATATAGAACTATTTCAAAAGTAGAATCTCTCGGCAAAATGAAGATACCAAGCCGTTTTATAATACAAGCAACAAATTTAATCAATTGAAACTATAACAAGTTTAGTTACGAGACTGATCTTGCCAGGAACGCCAGTTTCAAGTTTTTTGCGCATGTTGTCAGAGTGTGCCTTGGTATATGCGGCACAAAGCTTTAATATTCGCCATCTTTCCATAATTTGGGTGGGAAGTAACGACTATACAGGTGTAGAAACTTCAGTTGCAAAAGCTAGACAGCTAAAAGAAGAACAATAGGTACCAGAAAGCTATAAAAAAGAAACGTTTATCAATTTCAAACATGAATTAAAGAGTAGATAAAGGCCAACACACGGATATTGTTGAAAGAAATCTCCATACGAAACTTTAGTTAGTAGTGTTGAGCGATTTATGCGACGGGCTGCGCGCGTGTGCACTCTTTATTGTATATTGTAGTGACACCGACTAATTTGTTGGCCGACTGATGAGGCACGGGGAAAAACTGTTTAGTTTAGTTAACTGTTTTAGGCTATTAACTCTATACTATTAAGGATTATGTTGCGATTTTTCGGAGAAAATTGTGGATGGGCTAGGTAAGGGACTTAGTAAGCAATTTGGTTTTTGATATTATGTTATTTGCTAATAAGGTATTTTAAGTAAAAATCAGTATCAACCATATACTAGCCTACTGCTGGACTTTTTTCTCCGCATGAGCGCTTTAGTATAAATTAATTGTTTTTTTTACTATAAGTACCTATTATAAGTTGTGATAATGGAAGTATTGACGTATAAGCTAAGAAACATTTAAGAAAAAAATTGTGTAAGTAAACGTATTTTCATAAAGATAAATCAGTATAGATCTACAGTACACATAAGTTTATCGTACCAAAATGAACTTTATGTCAACGTCAATAAGTTCATTATAAACACTGAGAGTAAAACTGACAGCGAGCCCTGCGCTGGCGTGTCTTCCTTCAAATACACTGGACGTTGTGACAGAATGTTTGGTATAAAACATTTATTAAAGTTTACCAAATGATATTTTGATAGGTTATAATTAATTATAAACGTTTGGTTTGGTAATATTAGCTGACGTTTGTGGAATGCGATGAATATTTATTTTATAAAAAGTTCATCAAGCTATTTTAAAGATTTGGAAAGATTGGTACACATTATTATGTATCAAATGTACATAAATATCTGAATCAATATGTCTTTTCGACCGACATGACTTGAGCGTATATGGCCCAGTTGTATTTGTATTCCCTTGTTATAAAATATTTTACAAACTATAAAGATCTAACATATTAAGACCTCTTAACGTATTTTTAACTCGATCTTATAAGCTATATATATAAAATGATTCATTGTAGTAATTTTCCTAAATGTCCTTTCTAAAATTCGCCGGATATTGCTTAATTATTATTGTTTAACTTTAAAAATCGAACTAAGTTGATGTATGCTGTCGAACCCACCAAACGTAGAACGGCTGATCCGTTTTATAGATGAATGCATGATTGTAAAAAGCCCCCTCAGACCACTTTTTTCAAATTCCTTTTTATGATGGAAAAATGATCCCTATATCAAGACGGATCGATTGAGCGTAAAAACACACCTCGGTCATAGTTCTTTCCCGCAGAGTTAAGGGCATCAAAATTTCGATGAGTGTAAAAACACACCTTATCCTGGATAAAGCGGGTTTTTATAATCAACCTTATGGCAGCACCAGAAAATGAATAGCTTGACTTGGCTTCTTTGTTTTGTTTGTAACTTTCACCGTTAATTAATAGTTATTACGTCATTTTTGACAGCTGATTGTCACATATTTTGACGTTGATTACTTTTTGGAAGGAAAATTTCAAATTTTGATATCAAATTGGAGAGGATGTAATGGAATACAAAAAGTGGTGGGTTCAATATTACAAAAAGACTGCACTGTCGCTTGAAACCAAAGACCGACGTGTACCAAGAACAGAAAAGGTAAACTTCAGTATCTCCAAGTTCCATCACCTAAAATTTAGAAAAGTTGGAAGCGACGTACCCGTAACAACGATGGAATACATTGATGGAATGGTGAAAAATACATTCTTGCTGAAGATGAGGCCACAGATTGCCGTACCACTACCACAAGAACCTGCGTACGGCACAAGGCAGCTCAGCATAAACTCAAAGAAAATGGCAGACCTAAAAAAGTGCGTTGAGTTTGTACCTGAAGAAGAAAAAGTAAAGTTTTGGAACGAAATTTTGGAATGGCCTATATCTGATCATGTTGAAAATGACGAATTGGATTAATATGTGCAGATTTTTAAGTAATAGCTTCGTTGTTTATGTAAACCAAGCAAATAAAACAAAATAAACTTAAAATAAAATTGGACTTTGATTGTAAAAACACACCTCGTACACAATGACTGTAAAAACCCACCTTATCCAAAATTTTCTAAAAATTATAAAAAAAAAACTAATTATACTTATTATATAAAAAAAATAACATGTGGTCTCTTTAGTTTTACTTTATTGAAATACTTAGAAAAATTAATTCATTTAGAACATTTTTTTTACACCAGACAGTTTTTATTGATTTCCCGAAACTTTTGCATTTGGTCTGAGGGGGGTTTTTACAATCATGCATTCAGATGTCCTTACTATGAAAATGATTCCGATTATTTTAAAAAAAGAACCGAAACAAAAGATTTCAGTTGGTGAGGTCTTAAAAGGTTATTTTATGTAAATTGCAAATTTCTTCTCTATTAGATCAAACTACATTCCTATTTACATTGTAGACAGCATCAATCTAATTAATGAAGAGCTTTGGAGCCAAAGATCAGCGTTACGACAGATGGAGACATAAAGATGCCAATGTCTACGTCGTTTGTTTTATTCGACGCGTCACTGAGTGCGGAAGTGGCTATTGCTCTCGAAACCTCATAACATTTCAGTAGTTTAATAGTTCAATCAATAAGTTTGAGGGAATTCTGAAAATGGATGATGTTGTAACTAAATATGTTGTTATCAAGTGAAGCAGAGCTTCTGTTATGGTACTAGATGACTAATACTTTACACGATATAATAATAGGGATCATTTGACTCCGGCTTCGGGACAAATGCATGTAAGTACGATCTGCGGATATTTTTTCAGGGTGTTCTGGTAGTTTTCGATATAATATAAAATATATATCTAGGTACTATATTGTACCTATTAAGTATCAATCATCTAGCACCCATAACACAGCGCTGCTTCACTTGGGGCTAGATGATCCTATGTGGTTTGTCCAGCTTATTAATTTGTGTATCGTATGACCTCACAAACCGCCATAGCTGAACGGGCCTCACCCTTATGACCTTATGCCTATGTAATTAAAGCTAAGTAGCCCATGAGTCATGAATTTCCTGGTATATCTATGCTGAGTTTTCAGCCGCGAGAGCTTTGTATTCATAATTTCAATAGGTTCATCATAATATCATTAGAGGTTTGGAGAGGTGACAGGGGAAGCGGGAGAGGCGCCGCATTCCAGCGAGGTGCACAGATATTCTGACCGGGTTGTATATGTATGGCTTACTTGTCTCAAAAGGCACAAAATAATATGTAGCACGATGGATTGGTCGAAATATTTTTGTGGCACCTGTTATATGTTTCATTGAACACGATCTCATATAGTATTTAGAATTACTAGACACTGCGGGTTTTCAAAATAAAATCTCAGTTTCTGGTCGAAGTGCCGTGTGACCCGAGAGCTAGTGAGTATCCGGCACAGCGCATCAGCGTTGCCATAAAGCGGGGAAATGTCTTGGCAATGCTTCCGACTGGTATTAATATATAGATCAGTTGAAATACTTGTATATTTTTTGCAAAAGTCGCATTCTAATTATTTATTAATTCATTATAATTTTTTATTCAATTATTGTTTAATTTTCTAGTCCATTAGGTACCTATATTTATTATTCCGAAGATCCCCACGTTATTTTGATACAAAGCGTGTGTCCGAACCGCGTACGACATTTCAAAACAAACCAATCACTTTGTATACAGACCAACAAACCATACCGTATCGTTTAAAGTAAGCTCTATAGCTAGGAGTTAAGGACTATAATTAGTGCAACATGGAATAAAGATGTTTAGACGTTTGTTCTTCACAAGATCTTGATACTGTTTGTACATATTTTGACGGAACGGATTGACGAGTTTTGCATTATTGCAATTTCGTTTTATAGAAAACATATTCTGTAAACAATAGAGTGCGAATTTGGAGTGTCAGGGAGACAGACTGACATGCTGTTACTATTTTAAGGTGTGGAAGACTGAATCAATATTGTTCTTGATAAACTATTTGTATTATATACTTGCTTAGTTCTATCTTTTTTCTCTCTTCAGCATAACTATTATTCACACTTATAACAACTAATGTACTTAATGCGTCTGGTCGACCGCGACGTGTGACCCGAGAGCTGGTCAGTATCTGGCGCTGCACATCAGCATTGCCATACAGAGTGTCGAAGCAGACCGCATCTTGGGTACACTTCCAACTGGTATTGAAATGGATCAGTTGAGCTACAATTTGCAACAGTCTGCAGTTAGCTCAATTGTTTCAACTGTAAATACTACTTTAATTTGGTTAAATAACCAAATAGTAACTTTCTTTGAAAATAATGTAAAGGGTTCACCCATAAAAAACGTACCTAAATAAAAAAATGTAAAAAATAGAATCTGCTAGTTATTATAGAAAGGTATGGTGTTGAAATTTTTACAATGTACATTTATAAAGGCACTTATAGAACATTGAGTCTGTACTTTATTAGCATAATTTGCTTGTAATTTTATTTTATTTTGTTTTTACAAGTGGGAAATCGTTAATATCTAACTGTTCTTTCTACACATTTCTAATACTGTGCGAACGATGCCCTAAAATAAATAGTATGCAATGATAGCCTCTTTAAAGTTTGCAGTGAATTTTTAATAATTATTTGACATTACAGAATTATTTAAATGTAGAATCTTGGCGTAAAATAACAAATTTAATTAATTAAAACCACTGTATCTCCCTCTCTTAGTTAATGTATGTTAAAGTGTGTACCTACTAATAACAAGTATTCTTTACCTTAAAAGTAGGCTTCCAAATAAAGTCGATACTATACGATACTCTTAAACTTTTATCTACTATAATATTATAAAGAGATTTGATTGTTTGTTTGTAAATTGGTTTTTTAAAAACTCTTTCACCATTAGAATCCTTTATCGCTGATAAACAAAGGCTATAAATACACTCGAGAGCAATGAATCCGGGTCACTCAAAGAAAAAAAAATCTCGGAAAGTAAGAATGCTAGGTTAATGCAACTAAGGGTTACTTTCCGAGATTTTTTTTTTTCTTTGAGTGACCCGGATTCATTGCTCTCGAGTGTATATTAAGCTGTTAAGAATTTATGATTTTTGAAATTTTTGTTGTGAAGCCGGCATGACCTGGTAGTAAAAGTAATAAAAAACATTTGCATTGCATACGTCCTTACATAAAAAGGCCTACCTATATCGATTCCTACATAAATGGCGAACCAATTAAAATGGCGGCTATGTCTTGTCATACCGTAATTGGCTAATTATTATTCAGTGTCGCTGGGCGTGGCCAATGCACGTGCATTTTGCATAGCTAGTGGTCCGAAAGGGTTGCCTGATTTGAGTTTGGAACAGGTTCCTGATAAGAGCTTGAGGTTTTTTATTTCAAATTTGGAACTAAATTCAAATTAACGGCCATTTACAAAATGAGTTCCAAACTATGTTTTGGTGCTGGCATGAGTAAAAGCATTTGAGATTTTTTTATCATATACAAAACCGGTTTGAGAAGTTAAACAATATATCATTATTTATGTCATTAAAATTCAATGTTTCGAACAAATGTTAAAGTTTCATCAATTCAACACGTTTTTAACGACCTATGGAATTTTTCTATGATTAATGTAACTTGCCTATACCATAGCATAGCAGGTACACTTGCGAGCAAAGCATGCTCAGTCAGACCATCTTGCGATTCGAAACCGTTACTTAAACAATTATTATCGACACTCATAGAATAGCTACTAATTTGGCTACAGTCAAGGTTATTCTATTTATTTGCTGTCCATTTTTGACCTTTCCTATATTAAACTTACCGAGACATATCGTAGTGTTATTGCTCACAAGTGTAATTAAACCCAGGGTAGAAGGGTAGTAAGGTGTAAATTTTAATGTCCAATGCATAAGAAAGGTTGTATAATTATTTTTAAGGGAGTACTTGTCAGTTTTGAATAAGGGTCTATACGTAATCACCCCTAAATGAAAGGGTACTAAGCCGGAAGTGAGTTGGTATTGTAATTGACCTGAGTAGGCAGTTTTTATAATTTGGTTGTTTTAAATGACATAGCTGTAAACTAGTTTATTTACAGTTGAGATTAAGCTAACTGCATAATGTTGTAAACAATCTACAGCTCAACTGATCCATACTGGTATTGACAGTTGGAAGTGTACCGAAGATGCTGACAGCATTGCCTCGCTGTATGGCCCCAGATACTGAGCAGCTCTCGGGCGACACGTCGGCGACGCTTCGACCAGACGCTCTTAATTTTTTTTAAATCCCAGAGAGGTATTTAACAAAAATTATAATTTTTTACAACACTCGTAAGATTACATACATTAAGTTTTCATACGGTTTCCTGTTTTGGAAATAGATTATTTCCAAAAGCCTATGTTCATCAGGGAAAGTGTAGGATTCTTATGATGAAAGCATTTTTTTAATCGGTCCAGTAGTTTCGGAGCCTATTCAATCTAAACAAGCAAATCTTTCCACTCTTATAGAGTGGAAAGGTTTGATCTATTAGTATAGAAAGACCAAAGCAAAGCGCAAAAGATTCTTTAGATTCAATCTATAGATATTCTGTGGATACTTGTAAAAGTTTGAGAATCCTAAAGCAAGCATCAAGTTTACGATCAATCATTCCATCAATGCTATTGGCGTTTTAATTGCGCGCTGTTTATTGCGCTTTAAAAGCTGGGGAAGAAAAACGTACGATATTTTTCCATATCCATTAATATCTGTCGGTTTTGTTTCCTTTGCCCCGATGCGGTTGGGGTAGCTGACGAGCCGAGCGCTTTTCGACTGTATTGAAATGTTTCTTCATAATACCAAGCTTAGGAAAAATATAGTTATACCTATATATCCAGTTTTTCAAGGGTAGCCTTTATAAAAATGTATATTATTCATAAATAACAATGAAATTACTAAATGAGAACCATTATTTACAATTGAGTTAACTGCAGACTGTTGCAAATATAATATAAGTATCTACAGGAAGCTCAACTGATTCAACTAGTCGAAAGCGTCCCCAAGGCGCTGGCTGCTATGCCTCGGTGTATGGCAATGCTGATGCGCTGTGCCTTGTACTGACCATCTCTCAGGCATTGATGAGGTGAGCATCACCTTGCGCCCTTTATTAATTAGTTTAATTTTCATACTTTAAATTGGATGTAATAAGAAGTAGCTCCTTTGATCTTCTAGTAACTCTTCATATACCCAAAGTTTCTTCTCTTAACGAGAGACCTCATCGGGTGACATTTTCATCATCAGTATGAAACGTAGGTAAAAGTATAATAGTAAAATTGATGTTGCTGTGTGGATTGTCAAGGATTATTATTGTATCTCACTGCCATGATTTTGGGCTATACAGTGACCCAGTCCTTTGAAAGTCACTGGGGCCGTAGCCAACAGCACAGAGGCTCTTTATGAGAGTGAATTTTAAGGGCGGGGTGTACATATAGCCGATGTTATTGCTATTATTAACTATACTTTAATTCTGACACTTAGAATTTGATACATTTAGTTGCTTCTTTAATCTTCTAGGTACTCTTCATTTACCCCCTTTATTCAGAAGCTCTTCCCTTTTAAAGTCCCTCAATATCTTTACAGGCCTCAAGTTACTCAACAACCATTTTATGAACTTTGAAGCAGTCTATTATGTTTATATAGCAAAAGACTCCGCTATAAAACATTTCTTTGCAAAAACAAATGCCATTAGCTTATCTCGGCGAGACAAGCTTTCATCAACAGTTCACTTGTCAGGCATGCTGATCGTTCCAGGATTAATGAAGTGAACACGTCGACCCCTGTCACCAGCTCCTGTCGAACTGGCTCCGGCGACGTGTCCTGACCCGGTGTTGGAATGTTTATACAATACGTGGGGTTGCCCTACGTTGGCTCTATCCATTTCGGCGTTAATTTCGTCTGTGGAGTTGTGACCGTTTTTTGTTGGGACCTTATTCGGATCAAGCGGAAAATTAAAGTTTTGTTCGATTTTTTAATAATTTTTTTTTTTGAAAATAATTTTGCTTAGACATTATGTATTTTCTTAAAATAAACTTGAAAACATATCTATCTTACCTTGGCAATTGGGTATAATACCTACGATGTGATCCAAGCAAGCAAAATTAGGTTCATCATAACAACTTGAAAACATTCAATAAAACTGAAAGCTTTTAGACCTAAATAACATACTCCCAAAGGCTAAGTATAGAAAAATACCAGTGCCCGTGAAAAGGTCGTAGCACCTCGCGGCTAGACTAACCGAGAAGTTAATTTTTAATCCCCTACATAGCATGTTTCCAATCTAGATGCATCGGTTCGGTCAGGAAACGACTCTGAACCATTTGATACTTTATGTTCACAGTACTAAGGCTATTCGAAACGCTATTATCTTATATTGTAGACTGTATAAACGCACTATAGGAAGCAATTTTGTTATTTATAGAAAATTCAATCAGGTTGCGCCTAGACTTGTTTGAGCATGAGGTAGCAAGGCACGAGTAGGCCAGTTACTTTAACGAGTTGATGGTGAGATATTTGAAATTAAACTTCGCACAATCGTTATTGATCGCGGGTTATTTATTTCAATACTTTTGCAATTATTTTAACCGAAGTGGTTGCTGAAATTGATACAAAACAAATGAACGTTAAATTTGTTAAGAAATCTATGAAAACAAAAGAAGGTGAAGGCTTCGGTGAAGTACGGTACGATAAACTTTTGAAAAGAGAAGAAACGAAAATTATTTGAACTATTTCCGCAGACAGACGTCCGTGAACTTCTAATGATTTTTCTGCAACAGCTTCTATCGGAAAATTCTGATCGTCTGCTGCAGGCCTATTTGAACACTACTTCAAAGATAGCAAGAGTCAATATTGTATGTCTGATTTGTGAGATATATCGTTTTAGTATTGACAAGCTTGCGGTAAAGGCGTCTACAGACTATTTAAATTCCAGTACGGTTCGTTGCTTGGATGGTTTATTCGAAGCCGTTTATTTTAGCGAAAATTAGGGACATTATTGATTTTGTGCAAGATAAGTTCACTTTCACAGGCAATTTTACATCATAAACACATGATTTTTTTTTTATTTTTCAAAAACATCACGACCGTGAACGAACCTTTCGAAGATAATATGAAATATAATATAAAAGTCATATTATTTAAATGGGATATAACTTTCCTGTAACTTGGAGTTAAAAGAAATAAATGCAATATAAGAACTAAAACGACACACCCAAGAATAAACCAGAGTGGTTGTTTTTATTGTGTTTTTAAATACAGTTAAATACTTTTAAAGGCCCTTTTCATTTGATTCATTATTAATGATTTGAAAACAAAAAGTAAAAAGATCTTGAAAACTATGAAAAGTCGGGGAACATAAATGAGGTATTTTCAGGTACCTTAGGGGTTGAAACATATTTTTTTTCCCTTACTTTTTTGTCTACCCTGTATATTTATAGTAATAACATAAAAAGTACAATGGATAGTCAAGTCTAGAATCAAACACAATGGTGTGGTCAGTTACAACAAATCACATTTAATTACGCATAAACGAAAAGCTCCTTCCAACAGACGTCTCAGTGACAGATATAATGACAGTTGAGATATAATTAATTGTGACATAACACTGTCGTTAGGGAATCTCTTCCGCTTCCACGTCATTAATAAAATGAGCCATAGTCGAAATATTTATCAATGGCATAATCGATACTGAAACAATTATAACCACATCCATCAAAATTCTAAACTCACTCCGGATTCCTCTGATACACCGGACAATCGACTCTAAATAGCTACTCAATTGAGTCCCCAGTCCATTGCGCGGCTCTGACGATAACATTATTACATTTTTCATTCGTATTCGCTTGTTACAAGGTGCTTTTTACATTGAATTGGTTACAAAAGCAAGTACAATATCGAGTAACATTAAAATTCTTATCTTTGTGCTGTCACACAGGGAGAACGTCAAAGTTCGAAGGAGAACGCATTGTAATTAATAGTCGATGATACGCGAGCATCGTAAACAAAAGCGGTGATAAATGGATTATATCATGATACTAGATTATAAGAACTGTGGGTTGTAAATCGTGATTTCGTAAGTGGTATTCAGTTTTTGGATTTTCGATATGAACAACTATTACACGAAAGTGTAACCAAATATTCGTAAGCTATATTTTATTAAGGTTTTCCAAATTTGTATTCATAATATCAATATTTTTCATTTGTTTTGTTTTTTTAATAGCTTGTATATTAATATAGTTTAATAAATTAATTAAACCCTAAAAACGTCAGTATCAAAATAACATGTCATTTTCATTATGTTAAAGTCACTGAGCTTTTCTTTTGATTCATTAAATCCCCTTTTCGCAGTTTTTGTACGAAAACGAAGTTTTGTAAATGTACGATTGAGCTTAGTTGGCAAAAAACTGACAGGAGAGCGCAGCGATCCGCATTTTGTTGGCCAAAATTGCAAACAATCTGTGCAAAATATTATGAGATTTAAATTAAATCTGTTACAATACAGTGTAAACTACATCCAGTCGTATCACAGCACGAATTAATGACATATCGCCGTCCGATACGATTCGGCGTTTAGGCGTGACGCACTTTGTTTAGAGCCTATCATTAAAAGTCAATTTAGCTTTTTGCTTATTGATTGCGCTTGACAATATGTAATCTCGGAATTTGAATTTATAATCTATCGGTTTATGTTTTATTAAGTTCCATTTATTAGTTGCATTATGGAGCTATTTTAAATACCTGATTGACAATACTTTATGTAAAGGGATTGCATATTAAATGAGCCTTTGTGATCTATGTTGGTTTACTCGTTATATTTGGGAGTGGTTATGTAAACCTGTTTACAAATTGTTATATAATTAAATTGTATTTTATTGGAATATTATAGTAGTATATTATATATGGTAGTAAAATTGTGCATTTTTTTTCGTGCCAAACTCTATTTAGCGTTTTTTTAATATAGAATTAAGCTCTACAACTCTTCTCTCCTCATTTTATCTGAGACCATTTTTATTATTTGTATATTTTATTAATGCTAATGTGCCCATAAATACCTATTCCGATGAATCACAAAACTGTTTTACATAACCAAAATTATCGATTATACCTACGACCATAACTCGCGGTCGGAACGACCTCAACACGTGTGGCTCCAAAATCAAATTAAAATCATGTTTGATAAGATCGTGTGGCGGTTATGGAAATTTATGACTATATTACCTGCGCGGGCGCAAGCGACCGACAAATCCAGGGTCGGGCTAGTAGGGTTACCATGAAAAAGTGGAAGTCTTCAGAAAAGAGAGGAATAAACCTCAGAAAATAAATAATGCACTTTAGAGAAAATCTAAGCTAGGTCTGATTAATTTTTGGTTCTGCAGAGTAACTTTGTACTGATATCCAAAAAATGCGATTTAGCCATCTCTAATCCAAGTAATCCATAATATTATAATAAATTATTGGAATTATTCGCAGGTTTTCGCCCATAAATAGTGTTTTATATGACCAGATAATTAAAAGTCAATCAGTTGTTGTCTCTTAGTATCAAGGAGTATGGCAACCCTACCACGCAATTATTTATGGACTCTGCAAATGATTATAGTTTACGAGCGATTCACTGGATACGCCTCTGGCTCTTTGGTAGGCCAGCTAATGTGCTGCAAAATCGTTCCATTTTCTTTTTACTTGTTTTTGTTGGAACGTAGTGATTTAAATTTGCCTACAATCTTTAACTAGACTCGCTTCTGTTTGCACATACTCGCGTGTGTTGAAGTGTATTGAATTTATATTATTTTATTTTATTTACAACTGGTACCTTTAGTTACTTTACAACAGTCTGCAGTAAGCTCAATTGTTTAATTATAAATGCTAGTTCTATTTATGTTAATAAAGGCTTTATCCCTTTATTTAGAAGTTGTATTACACATTTGCGTTGACTCTTAGAGGAATCGAAGGTTTGCTGTTAAATTAACATTTCGCAGCACTTTGCTAGCTTTATATTTTGTTTTTTTAGGAGTATTGTGAATTATGTAACTAATACCAGACAATACCAACTACCTCTCGGTAGTAACAACTTCGCTACTAGCCAAAAAAGAATGGCATCGCGGTCTCAAACAAAAAGCACGCCTCTTCGTATACTCTTTTCGTTATTTTCGATGTTAGTGTCGAAGCTGATATGGAAAATTTTAATAGGTGCGGTTAGTGTAGGAAAGTGGGAGTAGGTAATCATCTCAGTAGACAGATTGATATATTTGATAAAGTCAAGTCTACAGATAACGTTTTATCAAAGGTAAGGAAAACATTTTTTAGCTAAAACTTAAAAAATATGTTGACCGCAAAAGAAAGAGATAAATCAGACAGATGACAATTTAAAGTGGTTAACCCACTAACTGTGACCATTTTAGATACTTTGATCAGATCTTGTGGAAGCGAAACCTGTTCTATTAGTATTGCAGCATTTGACTCTTGTTTCAAGGACCATAGAGTTCAATTTATCTTACCGTTCTATGAGTTAGT